>OY759214.1:53154760-54354760 GCA_963662175.1 Aradus depressus | reverse complement strand
TAAATCGATTGAACTTTCAAGATACTTGATTACAGGGGTTGTAACTTCAAATGTTTATTTTTATTATTGTATTAACAGGAAAAGAGATTGACAGGTTATTTCAACAGTTGAAATACATAACATATTAATCTTCTTTCCTGTTATTGTGTCTGTTATTTTTCAATTTAAATAACAGTCTGCCACTGCTCAAAGAAAATAATAGCTAAAATAAAAAGGGGTCGTGAACCAATGGCAGAATACTTTGTTAATAGTTCACCAATTGTTCATTGTCTGTGTTTATGATAAAGAAACTCAAAAGTTAATGTAAAGATAAACACAAAAATAAGTCCACTTGAACAATAAAATTTCATTTATTTAAGTAATAACACCACTTAGTTTATCTACTATTATTTACACAATTTTTATTCATCGAGTATCACATCGTACACCATAGATCTATGTATGTTCCATATTCAGGTTAAGCTAGGGCCACACTATGGGCCAGGCTGGCCCAATAGTGCCTCTGGTCTATGATGGGCAAGTAGTGTGGCCGCTACCACTTGTAACTAACTGCAGAATGACAAAAACCCGCTATAAATGACCGCCAAAGATCCAATGCCTTTATTGTTATCAGATTTATTGATTTTCATTTAAAACTTTATTTATTTTACTTTTTTTTATTAATATATAATATATAATGTTTAATTATTTATTTTTCAATTTATTTATAAAATCCCCATTCATACAATGTGTTGGTTCTATAACCTCACATACTTTTCCAGAACGAATTAATCAATTAACGTTTTCCTTCCCCTCCAAAACTAGTCGATCGTTGGAGCTAAAAATCAATAGTTGACTTACATCGAGGCTTATGAGTCCTCATTCTCTATTTTGTATCGATACATTTATATAACGGCAGTTATTAGGGTTTTCGAATTGAGCCCACTCCCGTCAACTCCCTCTTCCTTTCGGCCGATGTTGCTAAACATTAATAAGCATCGTATGTATATTCATATTTACATTTGACATTTTACACCGATACATTCATCAGAAGGGCACTTATTAGAGTGTTGTTTAACCCTCCTCCCTCCTAAACCCCCTTCCCTTTGGCCCATTTGGCTGACAATCAATAGGTGTCGTCCTTAGGGGATCCTTGATACACATATAAAGTGCCTTCTCTCAGGAGTTATCGTGTTCACAGACAGACAACATTTACTTCCACAGCTATATGTACAGGGGAAGTTATGTAATCAACGACAAATTCAATGCCGAGTTTTCAAAGGAATTTCCTATTTTCCGACTTCCAGTTTCCAAATATGAAAAAAACAAATTTCTGTGTGTGTGTGTGTCTTAAATACGATATGAAAACTGACATAATTGCAGAGATATTGTGAAATAATCTTGAAAATAAAATAAAACTGGTTTATTTAATATGTTGTCTAATTTCACTAACTATATATACATGGAAGTACTTTCGGTATTTCTACCATCCTCAGCCAAAAGCATCAGTCTTATCTCTTATGCTTTTGGCTGAGGATGGTAGAAATACCGAAAGTACTCCCATGTATATATAGTTAGTGAAATTAGACAACATATTAAATAAACCAGTTTTATTTTATTTTAAATACGATAACTCGCCGTAAAATGACTGCATTGACATGAAACTTCACATGTAAATTCAAAGCCTTGTAAGGACGACATATATTCATTTTTTTAATTTATTCAATCTGGTGAAGTAAATTTTTAAATTTTAGAATCAGGAGATCGGAAAAAAAAGAAAAGTGAAAAGTTGTGAAGCTGACTCTCGTGACTCTGCTAACTTTATCAGTAAGTGGAATAATACTAGCCTGCTTTTATCTTGGTGGCGGATTAATGAAACATTCCTAATACAGCATCATAGAAATAGCTGGCTATCAATGGTAGTAAAGATACATGTTATTTAGAAGTGGGTCGCCTGGATGGTCTGGTCAATAAGGTTGTACGTAAGTCAACCAATCGTTGATGAGCTCAGATAAGAATCTAGTTAGCCTACATGAAGCTCAAACAAACAAACATACAGACGACTGAAATAGTGCTGTTGTTCTCTAAGCCTTTTAAATAATATGAAACAGATTTCTGAACCAATTAAGAAAAGATTCCGACAATGTTCAGACAAAACCTTTCTTTTCCAGATTTCTCTTCAATGTTCTTTATTTAAGTTTATCTAATACTTGACAACTTTTTCTGATTTGTATAGAAAAATATAAAAAATAAAAATAAAATGAACACTTATATTTTGAATAGAAAGAAAATAGAAAATCCTTTTGAAAACAAGATAAAATTGATAATTGACAAATGGTAAATTCAGAAAAACAAATTATATTTATAAAAAGAAATGAATAACTATTGAAATAAAGGATGAATAAATAAACTGGTTCCTGTTAGGTCTACTTCACACCTAGATACAAAGTGTTGTGACGTTTGTATCGGAACATGTTCCACAAAAGTCCGCGACTGTTCCTCGATTCGTCCATTTACAGGAGCCCAGGATCAACAGATGCAGCTATATCCTAGCTCAGCAAAGGGACATTGACCAACTTGTGTTGATTCCAGAGAAGACCTTAGAGACATCATCTCTTCATCTTTGGATATAATAAATCTACAATTATTCACAAAGTGAAAGCTAAAAACGTAGGCTTTGATAAGAAGACGAAGCTAGAACTTTTTGGGAAGCTGATAGGATGGCAAAAGGCAATATTCCGGGAGGACATATACTGAGACTGTGCCATGACAGGTACTGAGGCTGTGCCATGACAGGTACTGAGGCTGTGCCATGACAGGTACTGAGGCTGTGCCATGACAGGTACTGAGGCTGTGCCATGACAGGTACTGAGGCTGTGCCATGACAGGTACTGAGGCTGTGCCATGACAGGTACTGAGGCTGTGCCATGACAGGTACTGAGGCTGTGCCATGACAGGTACTGAGGCTGTGCCATGACAGGTACTGAGGCTGTGCCATGACAGGTACTGAGGCTGTGCCATGACAGGTACTGAGGCTGTGCCATGACAGGTACTGAGGCTGTGCCATGACAGGTACTGAGGCTGTGCCATGACATGTACTCGTTAAGGATCTCATCTGAGGTAGGCAAAGCTCAGGACTTCGGGTCGGGCTCATGTCCACGAGAATGGTGAAAAGCGTTCTGGTATTAGGCAGTATGTCACACAAACAAAGCCTAAACGAAAACTGTCGAGGGTTCGGTTCTTCTTTAAACTGGACAAGGATGGATCGTTGACCAAGTGATATAACCACTGAACTTCGATTACCTACCGGCCTCTCTGCATTATCCACAATATTTAGTACAGGAAATGTAATGATTGCAAACAAAAGTATTATTAATTTGAAATAATCCGCAACGCAATATATTTCAGTTCGTTTTACAAATGAACTTCTCGACTTTCAGCAACTTCGCAGCACCTAAAATTAAATCGAATTGTGTCCAAATAAGTGTTAGGTTATTGATATCGCTGATAGTCACAAACCAAATCACTTTTCTCCTTTCAAACGTCATACTAATGTTGCGTACGTATCGTGTCCCCCCCTCCCCCTTTAAGACCCGGGTAATAGAGAAATATATATATATATGCAGTCAAACTTATAACGCTCCTCTAGGGACCGAAGAAGAAGAGCGCTATAGCCGGGAAAAAATAAAAATGGACAATATTTATTTCAAAATGTAGCATGTAATACGTAAATAGATAGACAAATGAAGAACTGAAAAAAAAAAATATATATATATATATACTGGACAAGGGTAGGTATGTATAAAGAATAAAAAAAAATGTATGTAATTATATACATACAAATTAAATAATTAAAATTACTTAAATACATTATACATATTACTTGTTAGATGACCCGGCTTAAAATATTCATCTATTCTTTTTTGTTTAACACAAACTAACCTTTTTTTAAAAACAGCGTTTTCTATTTGATTGATATTTTTGAAAGTTTCGTATACTACTTCCGCTATTGCAAACAAAAAATGTACGAATCGTCTTTAATGCATCCAAAACATCGATTATTTTCAGCTGTGTTATTATGGATGATTCTGTTATGTAGATCGATCAAACTCTTTTATTAATTAATTTTTTTCTTTTATTGAAAATTATTTTCGCTACATTTTATACGATGTTAACAGGACCAAGGAAGGTAAAACACTAAATGGAAAATTAGATTCGTATTGTAAAAGCACAAGTTAATTGAATTCGTGGAAACATTTTGTATGGGACATGTTGTTTCTTTCTTGGTTTTAATTTAATTTTATACTTGATTTATTTTTATGTACACAAATTTAATTTAATTTTGACATAATATCATCTAATGCTTACTTTAACAAATGAAAATGTCTTTAGAAAAAATGTGTTTAATCCTTCCATCGGAGCGTTATAAACGGGAAGTCGGAGCGTTACAACGAATACACTTTCATTGGAAAATTCCCCATTGGGACCGGGGCCCGGGAAAAATAACGTTATATCCGGGAAATCGTTATAAACGGAAGCGTTATAACGAAGTTTTACTGTATATGTATGTACATATATTTATTTTTATTTTTTCTGACGAAATGTAGAAATTTAATTAGGATTTATTTTCTATCTTAATTCTTAGGTAGTATTTGTTTAGGATTTGCTTAGTTATTTAGAGAAATTCTGTCTTTTGGTTTAATTGAAATAATAATATATGGAAAACAAGACTGTATGGTATAGGATATCGACAGTTATCCATCATCATTACTCACATCTACACATTCTTTTCATGGAAACTGCACTTGACTCAAAGCTTCTTATAAGTATTCCATAAGTTTTATAGTGACCACTTCGAGGACTATGAAGCAAACCATGTTGAAGGAAGGCTTTGAACACTGGATCTTAGGGTCTTGTACTCACGTGAGATCCCGGCCATGTTGCGCCAGGATGGCGTAGCTGTGTGGCGCGGTGTTGACTGGCGTACTACGCGAACTGTCTAGAATTGCGTACAGAGCTGAGGTGATGTCCTGTGGCGCACTACTTGCCTACTCCCGGACATTTCCCCTTTTATACGCCACTTCACTCCGCCCAGATAAGATCACTCTAAGAGTGCCCATCTCTGGATTACTGTTTACTGCCGGTACAGTTTTATAATGTTAACTATCGATGAGCAAAGCGAGCTTTTTCCTTTTGATTCAGCAGGCTTTGTGTTTGTCTGTTTGTGTGTTGCAAGATATCTTCTGTCGCATCTCGTCTCAGGTTTACTTGCACCAAACTTTGCATAGATGCTAATCAGTTCACCGAACAGAACTTTATTGTTTTTGGTTATGATCCAACTAGTAAAACACTTTTTAAAAAATGCAGCAAACAGCTTTTGTTCTATTGTCAATCAGTGTTGTCTTATGAACACTCTTTTTTCTGAATTAATTTATGTTGCATTGGGATGGTTTTCTTAGAAAGAATGTTGAATTAAATTTTTTAACAATTAAAAAAATCATTTTACAATAATTATTAGAATGCAATTCACTCCAATAAAACGCTTTTTGCATATTTAAAACATTATTTGAATACAAAAAAACAACCGCTAAAGTGGCAACACTGTGTTGTTTAAGAATCCATACAGTTATTATTATTTAAACGGTAGTTTCATTCTAAAATGAGCTTGAATTTAAGCAGCCTCATTAAAAATTCAAATAATATTTAGTTTCAGTAGTTTTGTGTGTACGAGGGGGGACTTTTGTGTGTAGTTCAGGATATGCACCTCCCCCAAATTTTGTTTTAGTGCTTTTGTAAGAAAGCCTGATGAACATAATATGTTTTCACCACATTTTTTAAGAATACTCAACTAAAGAAAACTTATATGATTCTAACAGCGGAGTTAGGAACTACATAGTCGTAACCTCAATAGTTCTTTTACCGTTGAGTCAATATATCTGTAGTGAACAAGATTCAAAACATTGAAAGCATCGCATTTTTATGACTCAGTATGACTGAAACTATATTTCAAAATATTTTGATTATTAAATGATTATTAATTATTAAATGAAGGCAATATTCGCCTTTCGAGCCCTTCAACGTGAGACCTGGTGACACTTGTGTATTTAACACTTGTCTCCGTCTATCTACGCAATCTCAAGCAACCTATAATGGAACCTAAATATACTTTAATTATAATTGTGTGTAGGTTCATTATAATTTTCATTTTCTTCTTTAAAAAAAATAACAATAAATAGGAAATTTATGAGTGTATTGAGTTTGTTGACAGAGATACAAGTTAATGACAGATAATCAGAGATAAGTATGGGGGGGATTGTTTTGATATTTTATGGGATGGCTCGTTATCAGAACGGAGATGATTCAGGAATAATGAGTTTTATTATTATTTTTACTGTTTAATGACACTGATATTCTAGGGTTACAGACGTGTTGGGTTGTTTTCACACCACTCGGAGCCCCCCCCCCCCCCCCCCCCCCACCTCTCTCTCACATATCTCTCCTATCATAACCACTTCATTACGTCAAACATACTTGTCTACAATATTTTCTCTTCTGTATACTCTACTATTTATATCTTCAATTAAATAAACGTGTTGAATAAGAAGAGTAACACCTCTTTGAAGTGTTCACTGGGTCAAAGAGAACCTAAAAACGAGACTTTGTCTGCCCAACATCTGGGGAATATTGAAGATATACTACTGAAACTTAAGCATAAAGTTAAGGCTAAATGGAAAGCTAAGTGTGCGAGAGAGGCAGATGATATACATTTATCCCCCTTCTCAAAGCCACGGAAGTGAACCTATTTTGAATTTAAAAAAATGTTTTGGCTTTCATTAATAAACAGAATAGAAGGGTAGATAAATTTTTTTTTTTATATTGCCACTTTATTTTAAAAATGTCGTATAAAAAATGTTATGTTTTATTTTTACAGAAAAAAACGATGTACGCGCAGGTAATATAAATGATTCTGAGTTCAACCCGTTTTTCACTAAAGAAATCGGATGAATAGCATAAGGTATTAGCCATGTCTCTACGGTGTTATAGAGATATAACTCATGCCCGGGCTTTTAACTACAAGGTCATATCGCTTACTACCAGAGCTACTCTGGTGGACATGAGCCCGACTCTACTATATGGGAGTCCTAAATTTTGTCCCCCCTAATGTTTTATTCACCTAGGGTAGGGGTCTTTACTGAGTACCTGACATCGTACAGGCTCGGGACCATCGCTTAACGTCTCATCCGAAGGACGGCTTGCTTAAAATAAACTTAGAGCTTTGGCCAGGTTTTTGAATCCGCGATCTTGAGCTCACTAAGCAAGCACGCAAAGCACGGGGCTACTGGCGCGCTCTCTATAACGGTGTTGTTATGGTTTTATGGCCAAGGGAGAGAGTTCTATCTATGAAATAAAACCCTTTGCCTGACAGGGTTCGAACCCCCAACCGTTTTGGGACCATCCAAATGGACAGCCATCACGGCAACAATCTAGAAATATGTACAAAGTATAATTAATCATAATGCGATCAGTAAATAACTTGAGAAAATAACGTTTTACTTTTTTAAACCTTCAGCATTTATGCTAAATTTGAGTCAAATCCCGACTTACAGATAAGTTTCTGCTCTCCCTCTAAATCTTCACATGATTACAGTACTTCATTATAAAGAAATACTGTAATTATGTGAAGATTTAGAGGGAAAGTAGAAACTTATCTGTAAGTCGGCTTTTGACTCAAATTTGGAGATCGAAGAACCTTCAGTAGTAGTAGACTATCATGATACCTGGTTGATGTCTATCTCTCGACATTGCTGTATTAAAGTTTCTTTCAGAAAATATGGAACCCGAGTCCGGGTCTAGAACCACTTTTAGACAAAGCGTGGAACCTTACATGTAGAGACTTAGGGGTGTTGACTTATTTTCGGAGATCAAAAGTTCCTCAGAAGAGCAAAAACTGAAGGAAGGGGTCCAACAAATAGGGAGAAATGAAACTTATCTCTAAGTCGGGTTTTGACTTAAATTTGGTAATCGAAGGACCGTTGGCACCTAAGACTTTCATTAGTTCTGAGAGATCGAAAAGAAGTTCTTAAGCCCTGAAGAATTGTGGTTTCAATTTTCTTCCGATTTCTGCCAAACTCTAATACAATGTAAGTTAGCACAAGCGACTTCTTCATTTCAAGTTTCAAGTTTATAGCTCGAATACTACTGAATAAAAACATTTAGAACAAGTCAAAAAATTCCACTATATTTATATGAAATACACAATATATTTCGCTGGTTAGAGCATTGTCAAGTGTACAGGATACAGACTTATGACTGGTGACCAGCGAAATATATTGTGTATTTTATATAAATATAGTGGAATTTTTTGACTTCCACAAGATATCTGGCGAAAACATCTCTAATTTATAGCTCGAAGTTCTAATCACATACATACGCACGCATCATCCCGAAAATGGGCGAAAGGTATTCAGGAGACCTTGAAACGTGAAAATTATATGAAAATTCCACTTCGGATTTTCACACAATTACAATACTATATTATAAGAAAGTAAAAAAAAAAGTTTGTTAATGACGTGGCTTTAGTTTCCATGATCCAAACCACTTTTTCGAATTGTTATCAGCAACTTTTTTGAACGTCCTTCATGAAGCAAGGAGAAGTATAATGATGTGGCTTTACTTGCAAAATTCTGTTAGTTTGTGTAAAGCTTTCTTGGACCTGTCTCAGCCTCTCAAACCACAACAAGGAAAATTATTTTTAGGTTTCCCAGAACAGTGATATTTTTTTAGAAGTCATTTTAGTTGGAAAATTATCAGAAATGGTGCGTTTTATCTTCTTTTTTAGTAAAATAAAAAAAGTTCCAATAAGAATACAGTAATTGTTTTAACAGGAAAAAAATAGTTGAACTGTAAATAAGTTGCTTTATTCAATTAAGTTATATTTTTACTTCCACATACGAGGCATAGGCAAAATGAATATATCGATACGTAATTTTATATGTGAATCCAGAACCCTCTAGCGACGACACCTATTGTTTTTCAGACAAATCGACTAAAGGGGAGGGGGGCCATTAGGGGAGAGGCTTAACTCAAAAACTCTAATAACTGCCGATGTAATGAATATATCGACACAAAATTTAGTATGAGGATTTTGGAGCCCCTACTTGAATATTAGAGCAGACGTCGACTGGTTTATGGAGAGGGAGCGAAAATGATTAATTCGTTGTGGAGAAGTACATAGCCGGTGATTCACCGCCGACTTTTTTTGGTTTAGTTTAGTTTTGTTAAAAGTTAAAGATGCGGTTTTCATAATTATATTTTGTTAAACATCTAAAGACAAATTCACTTTGAGGTAAAGTAATATATAGTAGTAATATATAACGTAGAGTAACTAACCTCCTTGAAGTTACTAACCGGGTAACCTGCTGATGTAAACATAAATAAAGGGAAACACCTGGGTAAAATATTAAATATGTCCAATAATATTTTATCTGTAAAATATTACGTCTTTTTCTAATTGAGTTGTCATTTTTTTACAAAAGTGTTAAATATTGGAGGTAATAAATAAGTAAACATGGACAATGAAATGCTGACAAACAATGTGGAGTGATTAATGTTGACAACAAATCGTCTTCAGACGTCAACATCCGTTGTCTCTGTTTAGGACAGGCCTCTGCAATTAATCTTCTAACAGAGGCTGAGTGACAGATTCAACTTAACTTAGGGCCAACTCACATTAGGCAATTCGGATATATATATATATATGTATATATAGTCTACCTGCAGTGAAACTTAGAGGGCGCCGGTAGCTCAGTGGTATGCATGCTTGCCTTCTGAGTTCAAGATCACCGGTTCGAAACCCGTCCGTGGCCATTACGTTTTATTATCTGAAAGATGAGAAAAATGTAAGCACACCGTCTTTCGGATCGTTAAAGACACCTACCATAGGTGAATAAACTTGGATAGACAAACTTTAGGATTCCCATATTAGAGTCTGGCTCATCGCTCTGGTAGTAGGCGATATTATGACCTCTAAGTTAAAGCCCAGGCATGAGTCACAAGAACTAACTTATCATGAAAGATATTACAAAGGAGATCCCAACTGAAGCTGCTGCTGACTGATAAGTTGGGAAACATTTGTTTGCAAATACAATATACAATAATTACATAACAGTAATTAAAATAGAAGAAATTGGATTCATCTAAAAGGGACTTGCTGACGAACTTTGGCAGGACTTGAATATAAATAATGAGTGAAGGATGATGTTGATCAAGATTGGTTCTAAACACAAATAACATTACAAAAACTTTTTTTTTTTTTTTTTTTTGTATTTATTTATTTAAAGCCACAACTATGCAAAAAAAAATGCACAACCAGCGGCTGGGCTGACAGGTAGGTACTATACAAAAATAATAAAAATAAAATAAAATAATAAAAATAAATATGACATGAGAGGCTTGAGAGAGGAAAAACACCCAGCGGTGAGCCCTCATGACATCACTTCATACCAGGAGATCTCTATGCCAAACTCTCTTTAATCTTCTTGGGGGATTGTGGGGTAAAGTACTTAGGATTTTGCGAACTTCCGGATTGGTGAGTAAGTAAATTTTGGTGTAGAAACGTTGGTATAAATGTTTAATGCTAGTGTCTATGGGTGTGATGTTCAAGTCGCGGTGTAAAGTCTTGTTGCTAACGTATGGTGGGCATTGCGTAATCAGTCGGAGAGTCTTGGATTGAAATATCTGTATTCTTTTGATGTTTGAAGTCTTGGCTGTACCATATATTTGTAAGCCATAGGTCCAGAGAGGTCGGAGAAGATAAGTATAACAATTTAATTTTTGTCGAGTAGATAATTTAGAACGCCTATTCAAAATACTGTACAATAGTCTAAGTCGCCGGTCTAGTGTGAGTCGTGTCGTCCGAGTGTGAGGGTTCCAAGTCAGCCTTCTATCGAGGGTTAATCCTAAATATTTTACGGAAGAGGTATGGGGTAATGGCTGGTTTTCAAGGAATACTGGGGGACAGTCACCACGGCGGAGAGCGAATGTTATGTGTTGACATTTTGTGGTGTTAAATTTAATTTTCCAAGATTTACTCCAAACTTCAATTTTGTTGAGGTGTTGCTGTAGTATGAGTGAAGTGGTGTGAGGATCTGTGTGAGAGGCTAAAATGGCGGTGTCATCTGCGTATGTGGCTGTTAATGTGAGAGGGTCGGTGGGTAAGTCGAAGGTGTACATGGAGTATAATAGGGGGGCTAATATTGAGCCCTGAGGCACGCCGGCCAGTATGGGGTGGCAGGAGGAAATAGCTGAGCCCTGACGGACGGCGAAATACCTATCCGTTAAGTATGACTGGAGAATAAGATAATATGTATGGGGTAGGAGGGGTTTAAGTTTATATAGAAGTCCCGCGTGCCAGACCCGATCAAAAGCCTGAGATATATCCAGGAATGCCCCGGCTGCATAGAGTTTTCGCTCTAATGCAGACGCTGTGTAGTCGACAACTCTGTGCAGTTGGTGGGTGGTGGAGTGAAAAGAACGAAACCCAAACTGGTGATCGGGAAGATGAAGTGAAAGGATAGAAATGAGGCGTTTATAGGAAAGTTTTTCAAAGATCTTGGAATGAAAAGAGAGAAGACTGATAGGTCGAAAGGAAGAAGGGTCATGCTCAGGTTTGTTTGGTTTTGGGATCATGGTGATAACAGAGTACTTCCACTGAATGGGAAAGTATGTTGTACGAAGTATGAAATTGTACAGAGTTGTCAGAAATACAACAGCTTTCCGAGGCAGCCGCTGGAGAATCTCCGCTGTTATCAGGTCATAGCCCGGGGACTTCCTTCTGGGGAGATTTTTAATTTCGTACTGAACTTCGGAGGGTATGAAGGCTTTTGGTGGGAGGGAGATAGGAAGGGGTGTGTCTAAGAAATGGTGAATACGTGATTCATGAGGGATGTCTGAAAGATCGTGATGAGGTCTGAAAGTAGATGAGAGATGCGCAGCAAACAAATCGGCTTTCTCGTCGTCCGTCACGGCCCAGGATCCGTCGTTCTGTCGCATTGGCATCGACTGAGATTGGTGTCGGAGAAGTCTACGGGTTCTCCTCCATAGGCTGCCATCCTCCGCATTCAGATTGGAAAGGGAGGAGTCGTAGTATTCCCTGTTAATCAGTCTGATTTGCGTCTTCAGGTCATTGCTTAGTCTGTTGTATGTCCGTCTGTCTGAAGGTAATCTCGAGGTCTGCCATCTTTTTCTCGCTCTCCTCTTTTCTCCGATCAGCTCACGGATGTATGCAGGGTAGGAGGGGAGAGTCGGATGAGGACCAGTGTTTGTTGGTAGGACTGCTTGCCAGGCAGCCTGCTGTATGGATACGGTAAGAAATTCCACAGCCTCCTCTATTTCCTCTCCCGTCTTCAGTGAATATGGCACGGACAATGTTGTCTCCAATTGCTGTTGGAAAAGGTTCCAGTCCATAACTCCTGGCGTTAGACTTGGCCTCGTTGATTCGATCTCAATCTCCGCCCAAAGAGTGAGATGTACTGGTGAGTGATCCGAGGAGAGATGAGAGCAAGATTTAACATCGTATGGCACACCTCGCAGCCCCTTCTGTATGAAGAAGTCTAGTAAGTCCGGCAATTTGCGTCTTGAGGTTGGCCAGTAAGTCGGTGAGTTTGTCGAAATAGTGTCTAATGAGAGCTGATTAACAGAGGAATACAGACTTCTGCCCCTAGGGGTGCAAAGGCGCGAACCCCATCGCTGGTGTTTGGCGTTGAAATCGCCCCCAGCGAGGAAACATGCGCCCAGATCCCTAAAGAACCGGACGAATGTTTCCGGCCTTATGGCGTGCCTCGGGGGACAATATACGGCCACGAGTGAGATTTTCCTGTGTCTGGTGTGTAAGGATATAGCTGCCGCTTGTATGTGTGGTGTGGTATGTGATGGTAGTGCATAGTGTTTAAGGGATTGTTTTATTATGACAGCCGCACCGCCGTGGCTCCTGTTGTCTGGGTGGTCGGCTCTATAGACTTTGTAATTTTGAATGAAAAATTTAGATTTAGTTGTCAGGTGGGTTTCCGAAATGAGGGCTACGTCAATTCTTTTTTGATTCAAAATTATTTCAAGCTCATTTTTATGTTGTATTATGCCATTGGCGTTCCATAGAAGGACTGTCAAGGAACCCAGTGTGAGAGTATTAGCGGACATACTGGGAACAAAAGGTTTGGGTAAGTTGGGATAGCTGGCTAAGAAGATTAAAAAGAGGTTGGACTATCTGGTTTATACCTGATATGAAGTGTACCATTTGAGGTGGGAGGCCATTTGCTGACCACTGGGTGTTGTCCTCTCTCAGGCCTGCCGAAATGTGCGGAGGTCTCTGAAGGGGAGGTGTCTCGGTGGTGAGGTTCCTGGCGGTGGCTGCAAAGGTCTGCCTCAGAGGAGGTGGTGGAGGGGCGGGCCGCACCAGAGAAGGGTAGATCGCCTGGTCCTGGTGGGATGGAGGCGCTGCTGCTGGGTTTCTCGGTGGTTGTGGTCTACTGCCCTGTCGTTTGAACTGCAGTTCTTTGTACACCCGGCATCCCTTGTAGTTGGCCGGGTGGGATTCCTGGCAGTTCGCGCAGGTGGCTGGAACAGTCCGGGGCTTGTTGCAGCTTCCCGAAATGTGTTCGCCGCCACACCGAACACAACGATGTGTGTGCCTACAGTAACTCTTTGTGTGCCCGAAGGCCTGGCAGCGAGTGCACTGTGCCACAGTGTGCTTCTTTCTTGGCTCCTCTATTTTAATTTTTGTATACAATAAACATTCAATGTCATAAATTTTTTCATTGTAGCTGCCAGGCTCTACATCAACAAAGAATAATGGTAGTGGCACTTTGTATCTCGACCACACATTAGTAATTCGGGTGGCGACGAACCCTTTCTCTTGCACTACTAGACATTTATAAAAAATAGTAGTAAAATTTAATAATAGTAATAATTAATAGCATAGTAACAGTAATGAAAAAATGAAATAGATAGCTCATTGGATGCAAGAGAATATAAAAAAAAAACTAATAACTAATAATACCGCTTACATAAAATATACAAACAAGTCATAAAAGTTATCGAATGAAACAATAAAGATTACTATGAACTATGAAGTAAAAAAAACAACAAACACTCTTCAAACTTCCCCATTCGATCCAATTAATGGGATTTCATCATTTTCATTTTTTGGAGAGAAATTTAACGGAAGATAAATAGTATTCAGACATTATTAATGTAACTTACAAGTATTACTTTAGTTCATAAAAATTAGAACGAGTTCATTCAAATATATTTCCAATTTTCCTTCTTGTTGGTGTGATTCACTTAAGAAAGATTGATCCAGGGCCGGTAGTCGAGGGCTTTCTTTTGACGTTCTTCCGACCCATGAATGTTTCTTGCTTGTCTTCCAATGAATGCCATTAGAATGAGTCAAGGTGGGTTGACAGGGTGACCAACTATCCATAGTAACCATGAGGCACCCCTCGCCTTGGACCTCATTCACAAATGACATACCGCCATTTTTAAACATTGACCCTCCCCTCCTATCGCAACATGTCATACTATTCTCAACCCGCCTCCCCATAACGAAACATGAAAGAAAAATAATAAAAAACGTAATAATGTGACCTTTAGAATGCAACGCAAGGTTCAAAAAAATAATTCAAATTTATAAAAATGCACATTAAAAAAAAATACATAGTTTTAATTACAGAGGAGTTAAATATATCTACAGTACATAATGTTTTAATTACCAAATTCATTACCAGTATAATTCCGTTTTCATTGCCTTTCTGTCGGGTCATATGAAGGTGGGACCCACCACTGTAAATAGGATTAACATGATCTCAATCCGATTCATCAATATTGCATTTCGTCATGCGCACGCGATCTCTCGGATCCTGTTCAATCCTCATCCGAGTGGTCCCACATCCCATCAGAGTCCACTCGGACCCACCTCAACTTCATCCAAGTATACTCTGAGTGTACTATAAGTTTAGCATTGTATATACATATAAATGTTTTTTTCAAAACTTTTGCAAAGAAATAATAGGTATCTATCTATAAAAAAATTGAAGATCTTTAAAACAATTTATCCGACTCTGAAAGTCAATTATTGGTAGCTAAATGATTTTTATTTACGTGTTCACTTAATTTTAATATATATATATATATATATTCGTATATATATATATATATTCATAATTAAAATTATAATTACCTTTATATAATTTTAAATAGTAAATAGAAATCATTTAGCTACCAATAATTGACTTTCAGAGTCGGCTAAATGTTTTTGAAGATCTTCAATTTTTTTATAGATATCTATTATTTCTTTGCAAAAGTTTTGAAAAAAACATTTTTTTTTGTGTGCTATGAAATGTTAAGCAGCAATGAATCATGCTGACAAAAATAATACATTAAATGTTTTCCAGGCTTTTTCTGATCCCAGGCTGAAGCTCCTGGATCGTTTTGGTCTCTTGATAACATTCTGTATTATTTTCTTAGATTTGGAGAGGTATCTTTATTTAATTTCACCTGATTTCAGGAAAATCCTTAATACAGTATTGCTGGTAGTTGGGATTCAATCAGATATTACAAGAAACTACTATAAGTAGAGATGAACATTTTTTAAATTAAATCCAGCAAAAAAAGTCGCGTTAGGATTGTAAGTTTTAGGTCGGTCTTGTGGTCCCAAATCTCACCTGATTTCTCTCTGGTTTCAATCAGATATTATAAGAAACTACTATAAGTAGAGATGAACATTTTTTAAATTAAATCCAGCAAAAAAAGTCGCGTTAGGAATGTAAGTTATAGGTCGGTCTTGTGATCCCAAATCGATTAAATCCCAGGTGAGGTTTGGGGTCACAAGATCCACTTATACCTTATATTCCTAACTCGACTTTCTTCACAGAAATTAATTTTAAAAAAGGGGCTCTGGAGGCCATGCGGGCTAGAGCTTAGCTATGATCGCATGGTCTCACCATGGTTTTGGGTTCGAATCCCATCATAGATGGAACTGAAAGATTTAATTTAAAAAATGTTCATCTCTACTTATAGTAGCTTTTTATCATATCTGATGTAATCCGAATTACCAACATAACTGTACTTATGAGAAATCAGGTGAGATAATCTCGCCTAATTCCCTAAAATTAAATCTGACAATCGTCATTTTTATTAGGTTTTCAACATTTAGACATGGGTAGGATGAAATGAAATACTTTCAAACATTTTAATAGATAACTAAATTATATTGTGAAAAAACAAGGTGGGTATAAAAAAGTGATGTTATCGTCACACACATATTTTGAAATGTTTTTTAGTACTATTATATGTGTAGAGAAGGATTAGTACTTTAAATATAGATTTGGGGTTTTGGTATAAAAATTGTTCGGTCATATTGGTACTGCATTGATAGTGCGAAATAATCTCGTCTAATTGTCCAAAACTAAATCTGACAATCGTCTTTTTTGTTAGGTTCAACATATGGACATGGGCAGGGTGAAATGAAGAAATAAATACATTTTAATGTATAACAAAATTATATTGTTTAATATGTACAAATCCTGTCCGAAATGTATGCATACTTATTAAATAATATAGTAGAATACATAAATAAAATAAGAATTTAAATTATTTATAATAAAATTATCTAAGATAAAGTCTGGTTTTGTAGGTTCTTGACCTGCTCGTGAAGCTTAGCCACCAGATCCTTGCTCTTCTCTCCCAAACTGTGACCGTACTTGGCAGCCTGCAAACAGAATTAGATACATGATACAATATAGAATGTAATATACACAGTATGATCAATGGTGGGCAGTAACAAGTGTGCACTCCACTCAGCCACAAACATACAATGAGTGCAACCTCTTTAAAAGCATTGATCAGAGTTTCATGAAATTTTACATGTAGCATTGATATAAGCCCCGTTCAAACGTATGACATGCGGAACAATAATCATCAAGAAAAGTTGTGTTCGAGAATAACTTTCTTTGGGGGGAGAGAGAGGAGATAAGCTATTTATATCTTAGTTCGCGCAGTTTCAGTCATATAACATCACTAAATTTGGAAACGATAGTAGGAAGTAAGCCTAAAGTTACTAATCAACGCAAAGTAATCTGCGGTACTGAACCTGCTAGTGGTAAAATAACAGTTAAAAACCGTTGAGTTAATGAGGTTTGTTCAAATGAACCCTGATTTCTGGCAAAACTCTGTTTATTCATGAAATAAAAGTGAGAATGCGTCCGGAGTAGATTATAATTTTATTTTTTTATTATTTGTGAGTACACTAAGCGCTTATCTCGATTACTTTCTGCTTTGTTTAATTTTGTAAAGATTAATTATGTAAATACAATGATTGCTAATGTTTTTTTTTGGAAACTAATCCTTGTTTACTCAGTGTACTAGAGACGCAACATTCGCGGGAGGTTACAAGAAGACAACTCCAATGTTGAGGCATTATTGTAGTCCAATCGTTTCGTGTTCCGAGTCAATAAGACTATTTTTTCCCACAGGTCGGATCTTACTGCAGCTCAATATGAATAGGCGCCGGATTGTGGCTGAGGAAGTACGACAACTTGTGCCTACGGAGAATATCCAAGTGCTAGCCCTCCAGGAACCCTACTGTGTTCGGGGTAGCGTGGCAGGCCTAGGTACTAGCCACAGAATTGTTACAGGCGCTCGGAACGACGAACGGCCAATGGCCGCAATCGTGGTGACCGGCCCTCAGGTGGATGTGATGGCGCTCCACCATCTGTCCACTAGCCACATTGCTGTGGCTTTTATCAGGCACGCCAACGCCAGCTGCTATGTGATCAGCGGATACTTCCCTCCGTCTGAAAACATAGAACGACAGCTGGGTCACCTGGATCTAGTATTGAATGCCCTCACAGGACGCAACATCATAGTTCTGGCTGACGTCAACTCCTGGTGTGTCTCTTGGGGATCGGTTCGAACTGACCGCCGGGGCGACAGGCTATTGGAGCTGATCGCCCGCCATGACCTGTGCATAGTCAACGACCCATCCTCACCGCCTACATTTCACGGTTCCCGAGGACACTCTCACATCGATGTCACACTGGTGTCGAGTGGACTGTACCCAGCTGTGGGCAGTTGGAGTGTCCGAGAGGTCACGTCTAGCGACCACAGCGTACTAGACGTTTTGCTCTTTGACAACCGCCTCCCCGCAACCAGGCCCAAAGACCCCCGTTACGCTACACGCAAAACAATATCTGACGCCTTTGTGACCGCCGTTGCTGCCTACTCCTGTGATGAAGAATGGGAAGGTCTCAGGAGTTCGGACCCGGATGACCAGATTGAGGATGAGGTCGGCAAACTCAGTAATTTATTACTTCGAGCTGCTGACGAGACCATCCCCAAGAAGGTCCACCGGGTTAAGAAGGTACCCTGGTGGAGCAAAGATCTTACCCTTGACAAGAGGACCGTTTATCGTGCCAGGCGGAGGTATCAGCGGTGCCGAGACCCAGTCCAAAGGGAGGCGCGAAGGGAGGAGTACCGGCAGCTCAGCAGGGCGTATGGCAGGAGAGTCGAGACCGCAAAAAAGGAGAGTTGGAGAAGTTTTGTTGAGGAAGAAAGCAGTAGGAACCCGTGGGGAATACCTTACCGTGTCATCACTGGGAGGCTCAAATCAATTCCACCTGTAGCCTCCATCAGGGACGGCCACTTGCAAGCAATGTCCCTAGCGGAGACGAACAGGTTATTCCTGGAGGAGGCCTTTCCCGCTGACGATCCGGCACAGGATTCGCCCGGCCAACGCGATATCAGGAGCGCTGCTCGTACCCTGCCAGAGACGGAAAATGCACCTGACTGGGACGAGCTCGATCTGCTCTTGGCGGTTGGGAAACAAAAGAGTGGCGGCGCCCCTGGGAACGATCTCATCGACGCCGCTATAATCAAGAAAGCATTCCCGACCATCAAGACAGATCTTCTACATCTGTTCAACGCTTGTCTAAGGCGAGGCCATTTCCCGAGCGCTTGGAAGCGTGCTCTAATATGCACCTTTGTTAAGCCCGGGGACAGGGACCTCTCCTTGGCAAAGAGCTACAGACCAATCAGCCTGCTCCCCGTCTTTGGGAAGGTACTGGAGACCCTTATCTTCAATGGAATTCAAACGCAAGTACACGCCTTAGTATCCCATAGGCAATTCGGCTGCATGAGGGGTAGATCTGCCGAGGACGCATTGAGGATGCTGAGAGCAGACGTAGAAGAACGCGACGGCAAATATGCCCTCTGCGTTTTCTTCGATATTGCGTCGGCCTTTGATTGCGCCTGGTGGCCAGCCATCCTCACGAGACTGCGGACTATGGAATTGCCTAGGAATTTATTTGCGCTGATATCTAGCTTCCTCTGCGATCGATCCGCCACCATAAGCCAGCTGTATACTAGTACTACAGTGGACGTCACTAGAGGCTGTCCTCAGGGATCGGTTCTCGGACCAACCCTGTGGAATATACTCTTTGACGGGTTGCTCCGTGACCTCGAGAACCGTGGGCATAAGGCAATCGCCTATGTCGACGATCTCGTGGTTACAGTTCAGGCTGATAGTCATGCCAACCTTACCCTTCGCGCGCAAACTGCAATAGACGATATAGGCAGCTGGTGCTGCGCCAATAAGCTGGCTCTCTCACCGAGTAAGACCTCGGCCTTACTGATGAGGGGGAGACCCGATGCTCGACAACCCCTGGTTTTGACAGTCCATGGGCGGCACATTGAATGCCCAGCTGTGATAACGTACCTTGGGGTGCGGATCGCACGAGGCCTGAAAGTGACGCCCCACATTGTTGCCATTAAAGAAAAGACGATAGCCACTTTCAACGCCCTGAGTCGCCTAGCCCGCGCGACGTGGGGCCTCGACTATTCCGCGTGTAGGACCATCTACACAGGGGTATTCGTGGCTGTAGCAAGGTACGCTGCTGCAGGTTGGTGGCACCGCCCCACGAATCGGCAGCGCACGATTCTGACGCAAGCCCAGAGAGCAGCCCTTTTAAGAGTTACAAGGGCTTATCGTACTGTCTCTACGGCTGCGCTACAGGTACTAGCGGGAGCCGCCCCCATTGACTTGATCTTGGATGGGGCTGTCGCTTCGTATTTCTGTAGACGCAACATGCCCTTAGGAGCAGATATTGATGAGCCCTTACGTCTAGCCCTAGAGGAAGAGATGCGCGGACAGTCCAGACCAGTGCGCTGCAAGGACATCGTCCAGAATTGGATTGTGGAAAAATGGCAACAACGTTGGTCACGATGCCCGGATGGCCGAACGACGTATGCATACTTCCCGGACGTCCAGGTACGCCTTGACTCAACATGGGTACAGCCTAATCACTGGACGTCTCAAATATTATCAGGTCATGGTGATTTCAACTCCAAGCTGTTCTTCTTTCACAGGAAGAACACCCCGAACTGTTCGTGCGGCGGTATCGAGACTGCAGAACATGTGGTCCTCGAATGCCCGCTGTACGACCAAGCTAGGGTGGAGTTGATTCATGGGACAAGATCGTATTTGGGACTAGATCTACGGCAGATGGTGACGGAAACTGACTACCCGATGTTCTGCCGATTCGTCGGCTCCTGGCGGGAGCAGAAACAGGGAATGTAATGATCCCGAGCTTTGCCTAAACGTAGACTGGGTGATGTTGCTGCAACGCAAGGCGCACCCTCTTTTAAAACTGGGAAAAAAAAAAAAAAAAAAGGTCGGATCTTAAGCCAGCTTTACTCCGCATGCAACATATGCATGTTTCAGTAACTAAATGTTGCATGTCGGAGAATGCAGTTCCTTGCCATTTCTGTAGCAGGTTAAAAAATGTGTAGGTACTCCAAAAAAACAAAATTGCCTATGTTGCCCAACGTGAGTCTGCTACAAAAATATCTCATCGCGAACAACTTCTGCCGCGGTTTATCTCATTCTTGTCGAACAACTGGAGAAGATAAAGTGAACAACTGGAGGAGATAAAGTGAACAACTGGAGGTGATAAAGTGAACAACTGGAGGACATAAAGTAGTTGATGCAACTCCCCATCATCGAGCGCTCCGTTATAATTTTAAAATGGGTCCCTACCTATTTTTGATGGATCTTCAGCAAAGAGATAGCTCCTTTTATTTCACAGGAAGTCACCGAACACCAAATATCCGGACTGTATTCCCGTTAAACTGAGGTTAATAATCACTCTGATAAACCTTCCTACCGGTGATTCATATAACTCATTAAAGTATTCGTTATAGTTAAAAATAATTATTCCAAGATATTGATTTATCCCAAAGTTATTTCATTCCTCTATTACTTCTTGATGAACTAACTACTAACATTTTCACATTTGACTAATCTATTTCAACGCAGTGAAACGACAACACACTAGAAACAATTAAAGAAAACTGAAAAGAACCTCAGAGGAAATACGCAAACCCATTTTCCATCTTTCCGGTAGTCGTATGTTTTTTTATTAATGAACTTTACCTTCAAAAAATAATTAAAAAAAAAATTGACGGGATTAGAATCGAAATGTGACATTTTTAAAACTTAGAAGAAACTGTGCATTAAGTTCTTAACTGGCTTAAAAAATCTATAATTTATCGAAACCGGAAATATTTTGTCTTTTACTTTTATGGTTAAATTTGCTGTTAGCAAACCATAAAATTGAATACAAATCTTAATTTCAAGGTCACTATAGATATGTTTCATTAAAAAAAAGTCAATTGTTCATGTCACAAAAATGGTGTAAGTGATTTGCCACTAGATCTCAGCACTGGCTAGGATTTCACTTGTACAACTTTTTTTCTGAACAGAACCATCATTTTTGTACCCGATTATGCACTTGACGAAAATTTTTCAAAAATGTTATTTGGACCATTTTGATCTGAAAATAATCTGAAAACGTGTTCGGAAATTATCATGCGAATGCGGTCACAGAGGCCGGTTAGTAACTTGGTATTCTTTTAGTATCTTTCACGGTGCTTTCAAACAAAAAATGAATCTCCTGTCACTTAGGCCAACCTCACATTAGGCAATTCCGAAGCGACGCGACTGATACTCAATTATCAGCCATTTGAGTTGCCTGTAGGTATAATACCCGTAGGCAACTTTTCTCCTCACACTGAGGATACTGTGTAGTGACTAGGATCTCTTCAGTCTCCATCTAGCCGTGGCGAGAAGCTGAGTTGTTCACCATGTCAAGTGATGATTCTTCAAGTGATGAAGATGTCGTTGTGTCTTATTATTATTTTTTTAGAAAAAGGAAAATCCGAAGATTATGGCACCATCCTTACATCGAAAGGAATGTTAACTGCAGATTATTTGTTGGTGCTAAAGAGCTGGAAAAGTCGGATTGCAAGTTCGTAGCATTCTACCGAATGACGAAAGAATCATTCATACACTTGATTGGCATTGTTTCTCCATCCATAAGACAGAGGAACACACAAATGCGGGAATGTGTGAGTGCAGAAGAAAGAATCTTGATCACGTTGAGGTAAGTAATTTATTAAATTTTTAGTAATTTATGATTTATAAATAAGTAATTTATTAAATTTTTATTTAAGATTAATTACATTAGTGGCATTTCATCACGCTCATCTAAAATAGTTTCTGAAAGCAATTGTGAAAAAGACATTGGTCCACGGCTTTTGGGATCAATTCCATCTTCACTGTGCTCTGCGGAAGTAGATGGCTCCATTTGATGAGGTGTGGCGATATGGGGTTCACTAGCCATGGCGAGGCGACGCAGGAGACTCAAGGGACGGACGACCTTCCTAGCAGGTCGCGTGAGACTGGTAGGATACGGGTAGGATACGCGTCTCCTGGGAGTGGTGTCGTTTGTGTCTCCCCACCACTCAACATAGGAAGTGACTTCTAAGATACCCTCAAGATACTTGAGTATCAGTCACGTCGCTTCGGAATTGCCTAATGTGAGGTTGACCTTAATGTTGGATTTTATGAGTTGTGATGGAGATAATATTTTTAAAACAACATATATTTGAGAGTTATTCCGGTGAAGTTAAAAGAACTCATTCGCGAGCCTATGTTCATATGGAAATTTGTTTTATGATTTAACGTCTGGAATCTACTATATCAAAACGCGGCGATTTCTGAAACATAATATTTCATTATTAATCTCGATGTAAAAAAGTCGTTGGTGAATCATCGGCAATGTACTTCCCCAGAACGAATTAATAAACTTTTAGCTTCCTCTCCAAAACCAGTCGACTATTTGTGCTAATATTCACCAGTTGATTTACATGGAGGCTCTGAAAATTGTTGCGCATCAATTGTTGACCGATTACATAATTTCCCCTATACTTCGTATTGCTGGGAAAGTGAAAATTGATGAAACCTGCAAAGAGATCGACGAATGGGTCAATAGTTTATTCTTTCGGATACATGATATGGTTGGTACGAGTATATGTGAAACTTCTTAATCAGAGCAGTTGTTCATATCATATCATGAGTACGGTTGTGACACTCCCATTGTTCCTTTTAGTGAAGCGATACATGCTCTTCTCAAATAGGTATATAAAGTTTCAACAAAAGAAAAAGAAAGATAAACTGGCTACAAATAAGAATAGCGAAAAAAAAAGAAAAGCTCCAACTGTGATTAGAACATCACATGTTTCGAACTCTGTCCAAATCAGTTGGCCAATGTACGAACTAGCTTTATTCTGGTCGGCTAGTTCGCGAGTTTGTCCCACTTCAAACTTTGACTCTAACACATAAATGTATACAATATATACCAACCATATCATGTATCCGAAAAAATAAAATGTTGACCCATTCGTCGATCTCTTTGCAGGTTTCATCAATTTTTTACATCGAGATTAATAACGAAATATCAAATGTTTCGGACTCTGGCCAAGTTAGGGACCAATGTGCAAACTGGCAGCATTCTGATATAGTAGATTCCATTCCAAAGGTTAAACCAGAAAAACTTCATATGAACATAGGTTTGCGAGTGAGTTCTTCTAACAACCAAAATATATTGTTTTTAGAAATATTATTAAACATAACTCGATGACTAATCATAAAATCCAAAATTAAGTGAGAGGAGATTAATAGGAGGCTCATTTTTTATTTCAAAGCACTTGAAAGATATTAAATAATGTTACTTGTAACAGTCTCTTGTTTCATTACATCTTTACAATAAAATACAAGTCGATCCGATCCCTCTCTGAAAAAATGTGTGATCAAGTTAAGTAGCGAAATGGAAAAAAAAAATGGAGGTATTTGTCTGTAGTTCTTGAAGAACGCTTAGTGAACGTTTTGTTCGTAGGTTTTTAAAAGTATTTTGACCTTTAGAATCCACTACATCAGTTCAACATAACTAAATCTTCCTGAATATATGAAGTAACAATTTGAAGGAGCGGTCACCACCTCCAATTGTGTACAGTATAGCTGTTACCGACCGTGTACGTGCGGATCCTGATTCGAGATGAGTAACTGCCTGCCCAGGTTAGACTTAAGTTTGCTACGGCCCAAAAAGGATAGACTAAGTAATGTGAGATAGTGTTACCTCCTGGTAGAGACTGGAGGACGTCACATGGTACCGGGTAGCTGTTACGACCGGCTATGTGCGGAACCTGATTCGAGATGAGTAACTG
The DNA here is from genome assembly GCA_963662175.1 of Aradus depressus. NCBI lineage: Eukaryota > Metazoa > Arthropoda > Insecta > Hemiptera > Aradidae > Aradus > Aradus depressus. Next base: position 54,330,169 of record OY759214.1, on the reverse strand, counting down.
CCTGCCCGGGTTAGACTTATGTTCGCTACGGCCCAAAAAGGATAGACTAAGTAATGTGAGTTAGTGTTACCTCCTGGTAGAGACTGGAGGACGTCACATGGTACCGGGTAGCTGTTACGACCGGCTACGTGCGGAACCTGATTCGAGATGAGTAACTGCCTGCCCGGGTTAGACTTATGTTCGCTACGGCCCAAAAAGGATAGACTAAGTAATGTGAGTTAGTGTTACCTCCTGGTAGAGACTGGAGGACGTCACATGGTACCGGGTAGCTGTTACGACCGGCTATGTGCGGAACCTGATTCGAGATGAGTAACTGCCTGCCCAGGTTAGACTTAAGTTCGTTACGACCCAAAAAGGATAGACTAAGTAATGTGAGTTAGTGTTACCTCCTGGTAGAGACTGGAGGACGTCACATTGTTCACTATCGACTTGATGTTCTCGTTAAGTCCCTGAAGCACCTCCGACAGCTGGTCGCTGGCGCTCTTCTCTTCAGTGTCCCTTCGCGCTCTACGCACACCCGCCAGAGTCTCCTCCAGAGTTTGTGCAGCCTGCGCTATGTCCCGCTCCGGCCGCCCGCCCTGCTGTGCGATGATCCTGCTCGCTGTTTCGCTCCACTCGGACACCATCGAGCGAAATTGAGCCAATTGTGCTTCTGTAGGCTCCTCCTCGCACAGACTCTGCAACCAAACACAAAATATTGAAATCACATTTTTTTGTATATCAGCTATAAATGTTATAATACGCAATACTACATTTAAAATATAAAAAGTATATTAATAAAAAAATATGATGTGGCCATTACAGATCTTTCTTATACCAACAACGCTTATAGAACACTCTCTCTTCCCCTTCTCCTTCTCAACATTATTTCATACTGGCTTTACAGGTAATATGTCTATCTCAAGATTATGCCGTTCAAAGAGACAAAATAGAATGGTTCTGAGAAGGGAAGATGAAGAGAGAGTGATCTGTAAGCGTTGTTGGTATAAGAAAATCCTGTAATGGCCACATCACTCATTCTTAATTTATATAATTTCTCAAAAAAACTACCAACACATAACCATACTTCAAACTTCGTTGCTATGAAATGAAATGAAAATAAATTTTAATCTGGGACCGAGGTCCCCTAAGAATAAATACATGACAGACACTGGACAGAGTAACAAATAAAATGAAATATCAGTGATGGGATAAAGGTGCTACAGTGGATAGAAACAGGAGCAAAATAAATAAAACTAAGTAAAAAACATCATTGAATAAAAATAAAATAAATAATTATGATAAAATTAAAAATAAATAATAAATAAGTAAACTTAAAAAATAATAGTAAAAAATGAGTTAAATTACAGATTCATTAAGAAGACATCAAGATAGGATAAATATGTCTAAATAAATATGTAGAGGATAAAATAAAATAAAGAGAAAAAACAGTAGGTATGTATATAAAAAACAAGCTTGTGGAGGAGGGAATCTAGCCCAGGCTTCCTATAAAATTAATTTAAGAAAAACTTATGAAAAAAATAAATAAAAAAATAAAATAAGAGGATGAAGATGAAAAGATAAATAAAATAAATAAGCAAAGACAATGAAAAAAAATAATAAAATATGTTAAGGAGAGGGAAAGTATGGAAGAAGGGGAATAAGAGGCTAATCAGAGGGAGAAGATTGTTTATTGAGGAGGAATTGGAATAGGGAGGATTTGAAGGAGGCCATGGAAGGAGAGTGACGGATGAGGGGAGGCAGGGAGTTCCAGAGGGAGGAGGCTTGGTTGGAAGGAAAGAGTTGTGGAAGGCAGAGGAACGATGGGAGGGGATGAAGAGGTCCGAAGGACGGGATCTGGTGTGTCTTTGGTGGACAGAGGACTTGAATTGGAACATTTGGTAAAGGTAGTAGGGTTCTTTGGATTTTAACATTTGGAAGAGGAAGGAACCTAGGAGGTAATCGCGGCGGTAAGAGGGTTTGAGCCATTTCAACTCGGAGTACCAGGGCGAGATGTGAGCATCTCTAGGGACATCGAAAACAAACCTGATGTGAGCGTTTAGGGTTCGTTGGAGTTTGTTATCGAGTCCCTTGCTCAGATCATAATAGACCAGGCACCCGTAATCGAAATGGGGAAAGATGAGGGAGGATACGAGGAGTTGTCGGGAACTTTGTGATAGAGAGTGACGGGAGCGTTTAAATTGTGCTAGGGATTGAAAGGATTTACGGGAAATGTAGGATACGTGATCTTTCCAGGAAAGGGATTGGTCTAGGATGATACCCAGGTTTTTGACTCTCGTCGAGTAGTTAATATCGGTGTCGTCCAGCTTTAAGTGAGGGGGGTCGAGTAAGTTACTGAGGAGCTTCTTGTTGCCTAATAAAATTGCTTGAGTCTTGTCGGGATTAAGAAGGAGTTTGTTCTGTTTGGCCCAGGATGATATCGAATTGATATCATCTGATACCTGAGAAAAAGCAAGGGGAAAGTTGGAGGGGTGAAAGGATAGATAAATTTGCAGGTCATCAGCGTAGAGATGGTATTTACAGTATCTGATGTGTTTAGGAAGGTCCAAAAGGAAGAGAGAGAAAAGAAGCGGAGAAAGGGATGAGCCTTGTGGGACACCTGAGTGGAGAGGAAGTGAGGACGAGGGTGGAGAGTTGGGGAACTTGACGGACTGAGAACGGTCTTCAAGATAGGACTGGAGCCAGAGGAGGACGCTATTGGATAGAGGGAGACTGGCTAGCTTGGAGAGGAGGATGGAATGGTCCACGGAGTCAAAGGCTTTGGAAAAGTCGAACAGTACTAGGAGGGTCAGTTGTCTGTTGTCGATGGCGTGTCTGAAGTCTTCTGTTAGTTTCAGTAAGGCAGTTTGAGTACCATACCCGGGTCGAAAACCAGATTGGAAAGGGTCCAGGAGACTTTTGGCAAGAAGGAATTCTGAAAGTTGGGAGTGAACTATGCATTCTAAAGATTTGGATGAGGAGCACAGGAGAGAGATTGGGCGAAAATCTTTCGGAGCTTCAGGATTAGGGACTTTGTTGAGAGGGAGTACAAAGGCTTCTTTCCAGGCGGAAGGGAAGACGGAGTTTTGAAGGGAGAAATTATAGATATGAAGAAGGATGGGGAATATGACTGGTAGGCAAGCTTTAAGGAAGAGGAGGGGGATGCCATCAGGGCCAAGGGCATTAGAGCGACTTTTTAGGATTATCTGGAGGAGGGTGTCGGGATAAATATAAGAGAAGAAAAGTTTATTTGGATCGAAGGATTGTGGATTTACTATTGGAGCTGGAGAAACAAGTGGGAAGTTAGGACGGGTGACAAAAAAGGAATTTAGAGTATCGGGAGAGAAAGTAGAGGGAGAAGGAGGGTTTTTGGGAGAACCTAACTATGAGTTACAATTCAAAAATTACATAGATATATTCCTTATAGACATTTAGTTTAGTTTCTTCGGGCCGCTGTAACTTTTGTCGAATTGATCCTATCTCAAACCTGAGGAGTTATTAGTGATTGGAAATTTTATAAGGAACAATTTTGATAAGAATCAATTTTTCGATAGAACTAACCGGGTAGATCAAGGAAATATTAAAAAATATGTGTTTCAAAACTACGTTTCTAGATGGTTTTCGGCATGTATCTCAAAAACCAGACAACCTGCGAAAAATCGAATTTCATATAAATTATGTATTTTGATATTCACTACAACTACTACTTCAAAAGAATTTTGATTAGGCCATAAACATAAGCTGTATCTTGTAAAATGAGGTTAGGTCCCGGGGCAAAGTGGTCTTAATTTTCATCTGATTTCAGCCAAAATCTAATGAGACCTAAGTTAGCACATGTGATCCCTTCATTCCTAATTTTAAGTTGATAGCTACAATCGCTTTGGCGGTAGAGAACTCAGAACTTTATAATCGCATAATACACACCCAAACAGACGTGAAAATCCGTTGAAACCTCGATCTTGGATTTAAGCACGACTACAATACTTCCTTATACTATAGGTATGAAAAAAGTAAAAATGATAATGAAAATAAATAATAATAACAAATAAATTAAAAAACAGTTAATCTAAAAATATTAGATGGCAGACCTCACATATAAGTGACACAACTCTAAATGTAGCTCCGTGGAGTTAATCGGAGAGTGAGAGACAAGGTTGGAGACCCACATGATATTGAAAAGCGTCTTAGGAGAGTATATCTGTCTCAGATTGTCTCCGCTAAAGTGGAAATGTGTCACGGGTTCCATAGCTCGAAGACCAGATACAAACCCTATTTGTCTTGTAGCAATATTAGTGAACGTTTGAACACAATTAAAGATGTACACTGGATGCACACTGAGCGTATAATAATTCTGTAGAAATGAAATAACAAGCGAAAAAAACATAGTATTTTCAAATATGTAGGATGTATGACGGTGTTGTCATGAATGGTGCTTAGACATTCCGCGAGGTTACTTGAAGACATGCTTCAAATAACAATTATATTCAACCAACTGTTTTGTAAAAATAACGAACCAATTCCAGATATGTGGACCTGCATATTGTTTTCAGTGCTTTTGTAGAAGCTAATATTAGAATAGTGAATTTTCTTTAATTGTTCACAACTAAAAGACTTGTATAATTTTCTAATGGCGGGGTAAGGCTATGTTACTATGATATCGTAAATAGGACATATTCTTATCCACTGCCAATTTAATACTCTATTGACCATTATCGGCAAAGATTTATTTTTTTGATTAGTTATTATGATTGAAATCTCAGGGATAAATAATATGATCACAATATCTGTTGAACGGACAGACACAAAGGGTTCCTGGATTTTCATAACAAAGGAAACCCTAAAAATGAAAACATGGAACCCTTTATTTTAATGTATCTTCTTATCTAAACACTTGCATGTAATATTTTAATAATACCTACAGTTGGCTATTTAATATAATTGGGAAGCTGGTCGTGGACATGAAGGAACTCGACTGGAACCCCGGTGAGGATTCCGTCAAGTACCTAGGGCTCTATCTTGATAGGAGGCTCACCTGGAAGATACACATCAACAAGAAGCTTTCGGAAGCCTATGCACGACTTTCCATGCTAACCCTTTGATGAACAGGAAGTCCAACCTCAAGCCCGACAACTGCCTCCTACTTTACAAAACCATTTTCCGGCCGCTCGTAACCTACGGGTGTGAAGTTTGGGGCTCTGCTTCTCCAACTAAACGAAAAAGAATCCAGGTGTTCCAAAACAAAATCTTAAGAATAGCTGTGAACTCTCCGTGGTTTGTTAGAAACTCTCAGCTTCACCACGACCTGAACCTCCCTTCTGTAGATGAGTTTATCCACTCCAAATTCCGCAGATACTATGACAGGCTGACCATTGTTCCGGGTGCCTAAATTATTAGTTAAGGGCAACTCAATTTTGCGAAGATCCCTCATGTGTATGTATATACTAGCAGTAATACCCGGCGTTGCCCGGGGAACTTTGACTTTTCTCCCAATATCTCCTATAAGGCTATTCAGTTCCTCGACAGTACATCCATGATGTTATAATTTTTAATTATTCATATGGAATTCAACTGTAGTAACGCTAGTAATTTTTTAGGACCCCTGGGCACCACAGCTAGTATGCGCCTTTCAACTGCGGCAACGACAGCTAGTGAATACTTAGCATCGCTGGACGTCCTAGCCATTGCGTACTTAAGAACGTTTTGAGCACAGCTAGTATGTGCCTTGCAACGCTGGGCACCACAGCTAGTACGTAGTTAGGAACGCTGGGCACCACAGCTAGTATGTGCCTTGCGACGGCGGACCCCACAGCTAGTACGTAGTTAGGAACGCTGGTCACCACAGCTAGTATGTGCCTCGCAACAGCGGACCCCACAGCTAGTACGAAGGTAGGAACGCTGGGCATCACAGCTAGTAAGTGCCTTGCAACAGCGGACCCCACAGCTAGTACGTAGTTAGAAACGCTCAGCATCACAGCTAGTATGTGTTCTGCAACGGCGGACCCCACCGCTAGTACCTAGTTAGAAACGCTCAGCATCACAGCTAGTATGTGTTCTGCAACGGCGGACCCCACCGCTAGTACGTTTTTAGGAACGCTGGGCCCTACAGCTTGTAGGTGCCTTGCAACTGCGGACCCCACAGATAGTATGTAGTTAGAACCACAGGGCATCACAGCTAGTATGAGTTTTGCAACGGCGGACCCCACAGCTAGTACGTAGTTAGAAACGCTCAGCCTCACAGCTAGTATGTGTTCTGCAACGGCGGACCCCACCGCTAGTAGGTAGTTGGGAATGCTGGGCATCACAGCTAGTATGTGCCTTGCGACGGCGGACCCCACAGCTAGTACGTAGTTAGGAACGCTGGTCACCACAGCTAGTATGTGCCTCGCAACAGCGGACCCCACAGCTAGTACGAAGGTAGGAACGCTGGGCATCACAGCTAGTAAGTGCCTTGCAACAGCGGACCCCACAGCTAGTACGTAGTTAGAAACGCTCAGCATCACAGCTAGTATGTGTTCTGCAACGGCGGACCCCACCACTAGTACCTAGTTAGAAACGCTCAGCATCACAGCTAGTATGTGTTCTGCAACGGCGGACCCCACCGCTAGTACGTTTTTAGGAACGCTAGGCCCTACAGCTTGTAGGTGCCTTGCAACTGCGGACCCCACTGATAGTATGTAGTTAGAACCACAGGGCATCACAGCTAGTATGAGTTTTGCAACGGCAGACCCCACAGCTAGTACGTAGTTAGAAACGCTCAGCATCACAGCTAGTATCTGTTCTGCAACGGCGGACCCCACCGCTAGTACCTAGTTAGAAACGCTGGGCATCACAGCTAGTATGTTTTTGCAACGGCGGACCCCACAGCTAGTACGTAGTTAAATACGCTGGGCCACACTGCTAGCGTCTTGTAACTGCGTGAAATTCATGACAATCCGATTACCCTTTAAACCAAATTTTTAAGATGTCACATAGTGTACTTTTTTATTTGGCCATCAGTAATACTACATGTGAAATTCCATGACAATCCGATCATCCGTTAATGACCTATCACTATCTTAAAATTTAGGCCTACCCCCATATTTATACTTCGGCCCCCCCACAACCCCCCCTCCCGTTCAAAACTTTGGGACGCCACACACCTTATTTTTCTATTTGGCCTTCAGGAATACTCCATGTGAAATTTCGTGACAATCCGACCAACCGTTAAAGAATTAGCTCTATATTTATACTTAGGCCCCCCCACAACCCCCCCTCCCGTTCAAAACTTTGGGACGCCACACACCTTTTTTTCCTCTTTGGCTTTTAAAAATACTACGTGAAATTTCATGACGATTCGCCCATTAGTTAATGAGTTAGCTCTATATTTATACTTAGGCCCCCCCACAACCCCCCCTCCCGTTCAAAACTTTGGGACGCCACACACCTTATTTTTCTATTTGGCCTTCAGGAATACTCCATGTGAAATTTCGTGACAATCCGACCAACCGTTAAAGAATTAGCTCTATATTTATACTTAGGCCCCCCTTACAACCCCCCCTCCCGTTCAAAACGTTGGGACGCCACACACCTTTTTTTCCTATTTGGCTTTTAAAAATACTACGTGAAATTTCATGACGATTCGCCCATTAGTTAATGAGTTAGCTCTATATTTATACTTAGCCCCCCCTTACAACCCCCCCTCCCGATCAAAACTTTGGGACGCCACACACCTTTTTTTCCTATTTGGTTTTTAAAAATACTACATGTGAAATTTCATGACGATTCGCCCATTAGTTAATGAGTTAGCTCTATATTTATACTTAGGCCCCCCACACCCCCCCCCCCCCCCTCCCGTTCAAAACTTTGGGACGCCACACACCTTTTTTTCCTATTTGGTTTTTAAAAATACTACATGTGAAATTTCATGACTATTCGCCCATTAGTTAATGAGTTAGCACTATTTTTATACTTAGGCCCCCCCACAACCCCCCCTCCCGATCAAAATTTTGGGACGCCACATAGCCTATTATTCAATCGGGCTCAAAAGAATGCTACATGGGCAGTTTCATAAAAATCCGTCCAGCGGTTTGGGCGTGATGCTGGAACAAACATACATACAAACAAACAAACCCCGTTTCAGCTTTATTAATATAGATTATGTTATCCGCACCATGTATAACATACTTCTTGTTGATCTGGTGAAATAAAGAATAAAGTAAGTAATATAATTATTTACAACGATATATACCTTTTAAAACGCATTTCATTTACCCACTAATTGAGTCATAAAGCACTTTTTAGTTGACAGTGACATTAGAGTTAGTTAGATACCTATAATATATTATCACTTAAAGTACAACTTTATTAACATGGTAAACTGAAAAGAAAAACAATTAATAATTACATCAAAATTATGCCTAAAACGGAACAAGATAATTAATTTTTGAAATACAAAAGTTGTTTCAATAAGTAAAAAATAAAACACTGAAGGAATTTGCAATAAAATACAAGAAATATAAGTGACGTTATTTCCTTACTCAACCAACACATAAGCAAATCATTAAAAAAAAAATTATATCTATAGTTTGTGATAATAGAAGTATTTGCACAAATAGAATTACCAAAAATAATTTCTACAGCAACATTGTGCTGAAACATTTGGCTTTCCATCCATTTATTGAATTTACTTCAACAGAATATTTTCTCTCACTAAATGCATTCCAGAATTTCCAGTCCGATTGTTTCTACATGCTGTAACATTAAAAAACAATCCTACATAATCTAATTGTTAGCCAGCTATTCACATTCCATCCCAGTTTTATAATTGAGAGCTTCAATGCACAAATATCTACGTTAACACAATGATTCAGTATTGGAATAGACTCAATACAGGAAGTGTTTTATTATCCTTATACTAACGTTTCTTTTACAAACATTTCGCTCAATTTCCATAATGAACCAATTCACATTCATTTATAATGTAGTTATTCACAAACTGAAATAAAACTGTGACCTGTATTATAAGAATGAAAAGATACCGAAATAAATCAACATTACTAATTAAGTAGGTACTCAGTTCAGAATTATTAATAAATAGAACTTAAAATACCGTTGAACCATTTCTAGTTCATCCACAGAAGGTGCCTTTTTGAAATATTGTTGTGAATTATGTATGATTAAGACATGAACAACAAATTCAGTAAGACGAACGGTTGTCAGCAGTGTTGCCAGATGTCTATTTTTATATTCAAATTTTTTGAAACGAAATTATTGTAACTATGAACAGAATATTCTGTTGGTATTTTTCTTATTCAAATTTGAATGTTCGCCAGCCTAGCCTCTTATCAATACCCTCCGTTCATTTCTCCTTGTTCATGATTTTATTTAACCAAAAATATATTTTGAGCCTAGCTAACTGGGAGACCTTTGACCAGCCACTATCACCCTACAAAAGATATCAGAGATAATGGTAATGAAGGGGGGCCAATCTACAGTTAGCTTTCAGATAGTGTACATTTTGTTTATATTGCCACATAAATTAATAAATGGTACGGAACAAGCGAACAGAAATGAATTAGACCAGATGGAAAAAAAAGTCGTCGGTAAATCATCAAAGCAATGTACTTCCCCAGAGTAAATTAATCAACAAGTTTTGTAATATAAACAAGCCCGTTGCCAAGGCAACGGATTTATTAGCAACGATACATTTATATTAAACCAATTTAGAAAAGAGAAGAAACGGTCAGTTCTATTTAAAAAAAAAATATAAAAAAAAAATAAAAAAAGAAAAAAAAAACTGCAACAACAAAGGACTGTGTCTTTCGGCTTGTCTCTGATTTCTTCATTCTTTCACCAAAATCCAAATGAATACATTCGAAGGGTGCATCTGCTGTGCTTGGAATAATCATTACATCAGGTTTTGGCCTAAATTTAAATTTTGCTAATTGACAAGCATGACAACTTCTGACATAATTCAGAATATTCTGTTTCATGTTTGGCCAATAAAATCTACATTTGATTTTGAAATAGGTTTTCCAAAATCCATCATGCCCACCTGAGTCGGGGTCGTCATGATAAGAACGTAGGATCACCGGCACCATGTCAGGTTTTACTTGTACTTTGTCCTTGTTGTTACCGGTCTCAACTTTTTGCCAAATTTGATGTACGTCTGTGTGTTAACTGATACCAATCTACCGATTTGATTGAAAGACTATCGGATAATTGGAATTGGAGAGGTGTAGTAAAATGGAGTCAAAGAGCGTTGACATATGGACATTGCCATGTAATACAACAATTTACCTGTTACCTAATAGGCGGTCAACTAAACAAAAATCAAATGGAAAACAGTTTAAACATTTTTTGCAAAGACTGATAAGAACCTCTTATGAAGTAAATTTAATAAGTAGATGGAAAGGCACATGTTTCAACGCAATATAATCACTCGATGGGAGATGTGGTTCAGCTGGTCAGCCTATATAGAATTTTTATCCGTTCTTCGTTTTCCATGAAGTTAGCGATTATATGCGCTTGGATCGAGTACCGAAAGGATTCCACATCCAATGGAGTTCGAGTGAGAAAGCAATTGAATGTCCTGTGTTTTAGAATGCGTCTTGCAGACGAACTAATCGTTTCAAGAGTCAACACGCAGAGAAAACGCGGTCGCCCATCTTCATCTGATGACTCAGTGCAGGAGCCCCCAGCAAGAGCAAGGCTATTAGAAAAGAGGCCATATGACGAAATCATCATGACGATAAGGCCTTGCCGAGATGCAAGAAGCCAGGATGCATCAATAAACCTCACATTGCGCAGATGTGCAAAGTGCACTTATGCATAAATAAGAGAAGGAACTGATTTAGCGACTTTCATAAAAAATATATCTTTTTATATGTCTTTTCAATGTTTGCCATTTTAATTTATATTTTTTCATTATCATTAATTTATTGTATACGATCTTTTATCATTACAAAATGAAAATATGCTGATTATATTATTTCCTATCGTACTCCTACAATGTGTAACATGTGTGTTAAGTCGGAATGGTATACTACCCATTTTATTTTTTATGAAACGAATAATAGTGATGAAGTTCGAAAAAAATTAGAGAGCATCCTTTACTAACAAGAAATGAAATTTTGAAACATAAACATTTTTTTTTGGTCACCAGAATTTATGCAGGACTGAATGGGTTAACATTCATATTCAAAATGTTATTTCCTTTATTATTATAATAAACCTGCTGATGTAGCCGTAGACATTGCCATTTGTGCTATATAACCTATGTACGTATGTAAACTGTGTTTTAGCACATTAATATAACTATATTGTAGTCTGTCGTAACATTTGAGATGTTCTCTTCCATATGAAGATCATTTTCATTTTATTTCAAAGCCGGCTCAACCCTAATAATATTCATATAAATGTAATTATTTATAGTCCTGCAAATGTTTATTATCATATACCTATCTATTAAATATTAATACACACATAATATTGAATGTGTGTGTACTTTATGTACATATTAATCTTTGTTCTTAGATCCTGGATGTACAAAAGCAGCTCATTATTTAACTATGATATGATACCCTGTTCTCTTTGTTTGTTATTTTAATTTTTGGAATCAGGGTGTTGGTAAACATGAACTTCCGGCGAAAAGTCAGCATCGAATTGAAATTATATATGTATAAAACCTGTCTATGAATGTTGGTGCGACTGTAAACAAGATAACTCCCGATAGAATGTATATGTATACTAGCAGTAATACCCGGCGTTGCCAGGGGAACTTTGACTTTTCTCCCAATATCTCCTATAAGGCTATTCAGTTCCTCGACAGTACATTCATGATGTTATAATTTTCAATTATTCATACGGAATAAGGCTTATAGTCCTTCAACTGTAGTAACGCTAGCTTTGGAGCTAAAACTAATTTATTCAAAAAGATTCTCATTAATCGTTGCAATGGTTTTCGAGTTACAAAGATTGCGTGAGTGGATGCTGGGATGGACCAGGGGTTGATTAAAAAATAGACTTTAACCTTCCGGTAGATAAAACTTATCTATTCAAAAAGATTCCTCATTAATCATTGCAGTGGTTTTTGAGTTACAAAGATTGCGTGGGTGGATGCTGGGATGGACCAGATATTGAGGTACTAATATGCCTATAACCTTCCACAGACGATGACGAACAAATTAAAAAAAAAGTTAATCAAATGCATCAAGCCGTTCGTGAGTTATAGCGGTACAACGCACAGACATTTTCAGCTTTATATATATGATAAACACGAGATTTTATTTGTGCGTCAAGATTCCAATAATGATATATAGGGAAAGAAAAAATGAAGGGGGTCGAAAAAAACAATATTTTTTAGTTGTGCAATCAATAGAAACATTAATTTTTTTCTTCAGTGTTTTCATATTATCTTTTACAAAAGCACTAAAAACAATGTGTGGATCTATATATCTGTAATTGGTTCGTTATCTAAACAAAACAATTCAATATACATGTTATTCGGAGCATATCTTTAAGTAAGTAAACCTCTTGTAATTCCCAAAGCACCTTCCATGAGAGCTAAATCCCGTAACCTGAAAATACTATATATTTTTCGATTACTATTACCTTTCTACCAAATTTTTTTTTGCTGTCTACATATAACCCTTTAACTTGGTGCTAAGCTCTAGTAAATACAGTTTCCCAGATATCCATCAATGTAGATATTTGGTCTTAAAGAAACCCTAAAAAATAGCATGACAATATTTGTTTACAAATATTGTTGCCATTATCAAATCAATATTATATGATAGAATATGGTTAAGATTCAAGATAAATGTCTCACAATTTGTATATGTTACAACAAACTTCCTACTTGGCTCTATATAATTGGAGTGTGAGACTGTCCTTTAATGCTGACTAGGTGTCGTACCCAGCGTTGCCTGAGAAAATCACTGCTTTCTATGGCAATCTGATACTTCTTCCGTCGTCAAATTACGATTCATCGTAAAAACTAAATTTGATAGTATGCAAATGCATATGTATCGAAATGATATGATAGTGAGTTTTGTGGTCAAGGCCGGGGGTAACACAACAAGACACAACCCACCCCACCCCCCCCTCAACCTCACTACCTCTCGCCTGCCTCTTTCGCTACACAAAAATGTTATTTAACTCTGTTTCTATCATTGGACAAAAAATGTGTAGAATAAAACATGTTTAAAATGTAAATCTCTTTCATATTGACTCAGTAACATTTTCATGTTGGATCAATTCTAACTGAGGAATCATAAAAAAAACTTTTCTGACTTTCAGAAATCAGTGATTTTGAATCATATTTATTAAAACCCACTCCTGATTTGGCAGATTCAAAATGTGAAGTTTGGTTCAAATATGTTCAGACATTTTTTTTATGGTAAAACAAAGAAACAGACACGAAAGCTAAACACCATTTTCATAGTCTTTGAATGACCTGAAACGGATAAAACATAATAGTTTTTGTATATAATGTATTGAGAGGCTATCGTTTACAGTTGTATTTACCTCTGCTGACTCGTTATTCTTTTAGCTATTCGAAGGGTTGATAGTTTAGGGGGGCGGTTGTTAGGAGGGCCCACCCCTACTTAGAGAGTATGATAGTGTTGTTACCTGACGTAGAGAGAGGAGGAGAAGAGCTACTGTGGCTACTGTCTTCAACATGTCTGCTGTCTGCTGTCTGATGTCCCCTCATAGAGTGCTCTCTGTTGGCTACATCCTCCACTATCTCCCTCAGGTCAGAGGGCCTCTCTCCCCCTTCCTCATATCTCTATTTATATTTTATGAAAACTATTGTAGGCAAGTGCGAATGTCACGACAAACTTCAGAAAGGTTCATTTCCCCGAAGTTCGATAGTGCTACCGTGTTAAGAAGGAGTCTTGGAGATGGTTATTTACTGAGAAAAGTCTAGAAGAAAGTAAATTCAATTTGAAGTACTCTTGTACAAGGCATTATTTAAAATTGACTTGATTCAATTAACAATTTGAAAAAGTGAAATAACTACTTTTATTTAAATCAAGCTGTAATTCTATCTATGTGCCTGCCCGGACATAACGCAAGAAAGGGTGTACTTACATTCTTTAAAATTAGAGATTGTCTCACTTTGAATATTGGTAGTTTTGGGGCAGCTAGGATTGTTCTGAACAATAGAGATATTTGACTTTGATCTGAACATTGATTTTTAAACACCTTTTTAATTATATGTAGCTTTGATTTTAAAAAAATCACGCCATTCCGTGCAGATTTTAATGTAGAATGCAACCCAAGTAAATATCGTGTTTTCAATAAAACTGGAGGTAGTTGACATTGATTCCAAAACCTTAAAGTGCTTTCATAACAAGATATACGAGTACTAAAGGATTCAGTAGGTTTCGTTTTTTTACTGCCTATGTTTAAATTATATGATTTTAGAAATATAATAAAAATATCAATAATTTTGAGCTTTCAAAATGTTGTCATTATCCCTTCTCAAAATAAATAAATATATTTGTTTAGATTTACTAAGCCATTACTATAATATACAATAAAATACACAACAGGCGACTGGGCTGATATATATATATATATATATATATGTATAGCTATAAATACCTAAAGTATATATAAATTGAAGTGACCTTTGCTTGATATAATAGATCGAAGCTATACCCGGCATCCTACACCATAAATTGAGATGATCTCTGCTTGGGGCTTTAAACTTTTATTAATTACTATGAAAATGATTTTACTTTTGGGGTTAACATGCGTACTCAGAAGGTGAACTAGGCTGTAGAGAATTTAGAGAACAATTTATAAGACAACATACATTTATTAACAAAATTATTGACATATATTAGTGAGGCGTCCCTCCATAATCGCACATCTGGAATAAAATATCTATAAAAATATGAAATAAATTATATAGACTTAAATGTTCTGGTAACTCCCGCAACATAAAGGTGTCTATTGATGATCAGCCAACCATTCGTCTCGATGTCGGAGAAATGTAAAATAAATGATTCCGTTACCTTGTAAGTCTTCTTTTTCTAACCACACTTAAGTCGGTGGTCTCTCCTCCAGGATCCACGACGATTGAGGAACTTCCAGTCCCTTCGAAGTAGGCAGCAGGGATGATTTCCCTCTAGCAGCAAAATTAGAGTCTTCGGTCTCCTACGTCCGGTCAAACAGGAGTCTCCTTCCTCCTACAGCTCAGCCAGGAATGTCTTCTCCCTCAATAGCTCAACTCTGACTCCTTTCTCGTAGCTGAACGAGGACCGACTAACTCCTCTGATATCTGACTGAAGACTGTCTACCTCCTCTGACACATCAGCCACGACTCTTCTGTCTGTCTGTCCCGACAGCTCAACTAGGACCGACTACCTCCTCTGGCACTTCAACTACGACTCTCCATCTCAACAGCTCATCTAGGACCGACCACCCATACCGTACTTCAGCGAGGAATCCTCCAATTTCCATCCCCTCCACTTCATGTATCTTCCACTAGTGCGCTTCTCGTGGTCGCTCTCATAACTATAATTAACAATCGTTCTGGGATATGCGATATATCACAATTGCCTCCCTTTAATAAAAAAAAATTGCGGAGATACATTTATTAAGGTAGCGACGTAATTTTTTAATTTTTTCACTTGGCTCTAACTTCACTCACTTCTGAACACTTCTTATAATACACTGTACAATCTTATACTATATTACAATTTTTTACAATATATAACGATGGCTTTAAAAATGGCTTGTATATGTTAGTCTGTCTCGTACTTTATCAACTTCGTCCTGTCTGTCTGTCTCATATTTTATCAGCTTTGTACTGTCGGCTTCTTTAATTAATTATTACTTTAAATTATTTATTCTTCAAATTCTCCTTATTATTTATTCTTCAAATTCTTTATTATTCATCGATACATGTGCCTTGGTAATAAAATTCCTTTTTTTTTTTTTTCTTTAACTATCAATCTTCATTTTCCTGCTATCATATCTCATTCCAAATACCCCACTTAGGTATCAATTATTAACGACGATCGACGAAGAATGCTTCCACAGCATTAAAATACTAATAACGACGAAATATGCTCTCAACGCATCTATATCCACAACTACCACAAATATCGACGAAGAATGTCTTTCCTGACATCGTAGATTGGCCCTATTTCGGCTCACAAAATTCTCCATAAACTTTCATATCATTATTTATCGTCTAATATCCTTCTCTGTTTAATAATTACCAATACCATTCTTTCTTTACTTCGCACCATATTTAATCATCAAGGCATCCAAAACGTAACAATGTTAATAAAATTTTCCTTATTTATCTATCAATTATTTAATCAGCCGACAGTCAAAAGAATCAAAATACTCTGTTGAGATATCTTTCCAAATTGGAACCGCTATCCTAACAATGTCCCTAACTTAATTTGATTTCTACGTATCTACTAATGTTCTGTCCTGTCTGTTCATGTTGAAACCTGCAAGCCGCTATCATAATACTTTTCTAAAATTAATTTGATTTTTACTTATCTCTATTATTGTCGTCAGGTTGAAACCTGCAGCCGCTATCTTAACAATACTGTTTTAAAATTAATCTGTTATCTACACTATCTTGAACAATCCTGTCCTGTCAGGTTTAGACCTGAAGCCCGCCAAATGAATAACTAACAAAAATATTAACACAAAACGAAACGAAAAATATATAAACGCTAAACTATATAATATTTATTTACAATTTTTTTTTACAAACATGCCCAGTATGGATATTTTCCTGAATTCCGAAAAATACCCAATTGCACTCAACTAGCCGGGGGTTCGTGGGACCCCAAGAATCCTGGTCAATTCCGTCTGCGGCGTTGATTTAGTCCCGGGCTCTTCCCTGTCTCTTCTCCATTGTCTTCCTCATGTCTGTTTATGCAGTTAGTTTGGTTTTCTTTTTTATAATATCTACTGTCCCGTGCTGGGTTCTGTTGCCCAGTTTGGTCGTGTTGTATTGTCCTAAAATGGTTGTCCGGTCTTCGGTAATTATTATTAAGTCCATTGTTAAAATTGTCTCTTGTCCTGTCTATGTATTTCCTATGGTAATCATTTTGATCATTCGTATTTTGTAAATTATGTCTTGGATGAAATTGTTGTTCCGGATAATTATTGTTGCTTCTCCTAAAGTCGGGTCTGTATTGGTCTCTCTGTCTAAAGTTTGAATTATGTTGTCTGTCCCCGAGAATTTCTCTCTTAATCACCTTTTCTCCAACGTTCTCTAAGATGTCTGCAAATGCATCTACTGTTTTTGTCCCTTGTATTATTACGCTTGTCTCAACCGTTTTCCCAAAATGTCGGGCCATTCTTTGACAGATGTAAGTCTCACTACTTTTTGTACTTCTCTCGCGGATTCTAGTGACTAACTTTACAAAATATTCTACCGGCGACTGGTCCATGTGTTCTTTGAACGTCTCCGTGTCCAATTCCAGGGACACTATATTATCGTATGTCTCCCCATGAAATTTGTCTTTGAATGTTTGTATGAAAGTGTCTATGTTTGTTATCTCATCTTTCTTTCTTAGAAACCACCACTGTGCTTCTGCTTCTAAATGTTCCAAAATAAACCTACTGAAATTACTAGGTCTGCGTGACTGATATTCTGAAACTAAGTCCTCCAAAAATTGTAGCGGTAAGTCCTTTTTACTGTTTTTGAATGTAAATTTTGCAGGTTGGTTTTCTGATCGATATATTATGGTTTCTGTCTGTCCTGTTGTTCCTCTGTAATCGTCGGTAACTTGTTTTGACTTCTTCAAGTTTACTATTTCTATTTCTAAGTCCGTCACTTTATTTTCGATTTTGTCTATGTTTTGTTTCATGCTGTCTTTTGTCTCCTCATTCCTTTGTACGCACTCGTCTGTCAGTTCTGTTTTCGTGTCTAATATATCTTTTTCTATCTTGACCCCTTGTTGCACAATTTTCGTAGTTAATTCCTGTCCCTGAATGTCCATGTCAGTCTGTAATTGTTTATAATGACCGGTCAGGTCCTCAATTTTTATGTTCAGTTCTTGGAAACCATTTTTTATATATGTCCTTAATGATTGTAAGTTTTCTGTCATCTCGATCCTAATTGATGTCATATTTGAGTCCATTCTTTCATTACTTTCTGTCATCTTTGTCATTAACAATTTATTATTTTCTTTCATCGTTTTATTATCCGTCCTAATTGATGTCATATTTGATTCCATTCTTTCTATTCTTTCATTATTTTCTGTCATCTTTGTCATTAACAATTTATTATTTTCTTTCATCTCTGTCATAAACCGTTTATTATTCTCTGTTATAATTTTCATTAATGTTTCTATGTCTACGCTACTGTTTTTGTCTGTCTCTAATACTAATTCCCCATTCGTCTCTTCGTCATCCCTTTGGTCACCCTCTGTCATTGACTCACGTATTTTTGACCTTGTCCCTTCAGCCATTTTTAAAATACAAAATAATATAATAGATATAAATCAATATAAATTATAAATTGTTCTCTTATCTCACCGGATTTCTTTCGTACCCGGCACAATCCACCATAAATTGAAGTGACCTTTGCTTGATATAATAGATCGAAGCTATACCCGGCATCCTACACCATAAATTGAGATGATCTCTGCTTGGGGCTTTAAACTTTTATTAATTACTATGAAAATGATTTTACTTTTGGGGTTAACATGCGTACTCAGAAGGTGAACTAGGCTGTAGAGAATTTAGAGAACAATTTATAAGACAACATACATTTATTAACAAAATTATTGACATATATTAGTGAGGCGTCCCTCCATAATCGCACATCTGGAATAAAATATCTATAAAAATATGAAATAAATTATATAGACTTAAATGTTCTGGTAACTCCCGCAACATAAAGGTGTCTATTGATGATCAGCCAACCATTCGTCTCGATGTCGGAGAAATGTAAAATAAATGATTCCGTTACCTTGTAAGTCTTCTTTTTCTAACCACACTTAAGTCGGTGGTCTCTCCTCCAGGATCCACGACGATTGAGGAACTTCCAGTCCCTTCGAAGTAGGCAGCAGGGATGATTTCCCTCTAGCAGCAAAATTAGAGTCTTCGGTCTCCTACGTCCGGTCAAACAGGAGTCTCCTTCCTCCTACAGCTCAGCCAGGAATGTCTTCTCCCTCAATAGCTCAACTCTGACTCCTTTCTCGTAGCTGAACGAGGACCGACTAACTCCTCTGATATCTGACTGAAGACTGTCTACCTCCTCTGACACATCAGCCACGACTCTTCTGTCTGTCTGTCCCGACAGCTCAACTAGGACCGACTACCTCCTCTGGCACTTCAACTACGACTCTCCATCTCAACAGCTCATCTAGGACCGACCACCCATACCGTACTTCAGCGAGGAATCCTCCAATTTCCATCCCCTCCACTTCATGTATCTTCCACTAGTGCGCTTCTCGTGGTCGCTCTCATAACTATAATTAACAATCGTTCTGGGATATGCGATATATCACAATATATATATATATGGTATGTATACCTATATACAAAGTACGGGGGGAACAAATAATTTCAACAAATAAAATAAATAAATGACATGAACGGCTTGAGGGAAGAAAATCACTCAGAAACACTGACGAACCCTCAGTTCATATATGTTGATTTCCGTGCCAAAATCTATTTAACCTTTAAATTTGGACTTAAAAGTTTGTGAACTTATGTAGATAGTTGTGTTTATGTGGGTGATGTCAAGTCGCGGTGTTTTGTTGCTATTGTATGATAAGCCTCTTAGGTTGAAATATCCGTTGTAGCCTCCGAAAATATCTGTTGTAACCTCCAAAAATGTAGGTCATAGTGGCCTCAAACATTACAGGCAGGCAACAGGTGTTCCAAATTTGAGGAGCTACTAAACACAAGACCAATGGAGCTATGACGTTTTAAACTCCTCTGACTGGATCCCACCCAAATGGTGAGTTTCGCAAGAAAATAAAAATAATTGGAGTTTCAGGATCATGTAAACGACATTAAATCACAACGCTCATAAAAATTGGCGTTTACGTCAAAAAAAATGCAGTACTGACTTGCTTTCCTGGCATTGAGTTTAATGTTCAAGGATGCGCACTCTTGGCGAGGGAGTGGAGGCAGCCTCATGAGCGAGCTCCATTTTCCCACAATTTTTCTATTCCTAGTTCAATTCTATCTTGAAATTTTATGGAAATATGGATATTAAAAATTATACTCTTCATATTTCCATGATAATACTGAAATTCCAAAACTAAATATTTTTATTTTCTGAAATATGTCATATATATTTCTCTGTTTGCTTTGTAGGTAAGTACTTGGGATACTTTCTGCGGCTTTGTACTTCTGGTAAATCAGTAAGTTATCCCTGGATTACCATTTAGACCCTTCTGACTACAATCAGCATTATTAATGCTATTTAGATATGTGATAAAACTTTTTTAATAGATTTAAAATACGATAAATAAATAAAACGAGTAATCGGAAATAAAATCTGTATTTTTTTACAAATCAATGTTATTATTGTACAATAGAGAAAATTAATACATTTCATAATTTGCAACTTCACATAAATAGGTAATCATTTATATTTGCATTTAATAATTAATAAAATAAATATTTATTTACATATAAATATACATACTAAAATGAGGCCGCCGATAGCTCAGTGGTATATGTGCTTGCTTATTGAGCTCAAGATCGCCGTTGATTGTTTGTGTAGATTGTCATCAAGAATGTTGATTGAGCGGGTGTGTGGTGACTAAATGAGTCCTCCAGTGAGACGCCGTCTGGTGACTCTAGGACCGATGAGGATACTCCGGCCACCCAGACCACAGAGACCCCCCCGCCCGATCCGAGCTCCACGCCAGTACTGGTCATATGATGTTGATTGAGCGGGTGTGTGGTGACTAGATGAGTCCTCCAGTGAGACGCCGTCTGGTGACTCTAGGACCGATGAGGATACTCCGGCCACCCAGACCACAGAGACCCCCCCGCCCGATCCGAGCTCCACGCCAGTACTGGTTCATATGATGTTGATTGAGCGGGTGTGTGGTGACTAGATGAGTCCTCCAGTGAGACGCCGTCTGGTGACTCTAGGACCGATGAGGATACTCCGTCCACCCAGACCACAGAGACCCCCCCGCCCGATTCGAGCTCCACCCCAGTACTTGTTCACCTTGCCGGTCCCTACGAGGAAGGGAGCTCGTGGACAGCATCCTCCTCTCCAGCAGATGGAACCCTGCTCCAACAGACAAATACTCAGTGTTAGTTATACAATATACATACATATACATATATTATCAGGGTCGGACTGGCATCTCTAGAGTTCCTAGATTTATACATAATAATATTGTCCCTAGTAATAATACTTTTTATTTAGTTGAAGAAAATATTTGTTAATTGGAGCCATCTGAAAATTGAGGACGTGACCCTAGATTATAATTTGGTAGGTCTCTTCCAGGATATTATTGTTAATGGGGATTGTTGTTTGTTATAAACACTGTGTTTATTTGTTTGTCCGACTGTACACAGTCCTGATATTTACAAACAACGACAGACGTTTGTAAACAGATCTATAAGGAGAGGGGAGGACAATTCATGAGCCACTGTTGCACACCGATAATCACAATTATCTATTTTTTGAAGTGATGAACTTCTATTGGATCAATTTTAATGATATTTTACACATAATTATTTCCTAACTTCTCTACAATGAAAAAAACAATCACGGTCACATAGCCTATTTTTTAAATTTTGCTTTTGAAACTACTACTCCATGATAATCCGTTAATGAGGTTGAACTATTTTTATGCGCAATTCCACTCACAGTGCCCCATCCCGTTAAGAATTTTAAGGCATAGAGGTTTCAAACGTACTCCCAAATAATATTTTATTTGGAAGCGTATATAATAAGTGTATATATAAAATGTTATTTATAATATAAATAGAGATAGGTACCTGTGAGAAGGGCGCCGCCATGAGGATGACAAGTAGTAGGAGGGACATTGGTGAGAAGTTCATACTGAAGAGATGGTGCTGGAGCTGGAGCTGGAGTGTGCAATGCTGGAGATACAGACAGTCCTGCCTCTTATAGATGGCATTACAGAGAGGGCGGCACGTACCTCCGTCATAACAATAACACCAGCGCTCTATTAGTATTAGTCGTCCGTTCTTATTTAGTAAGCTGCTATTTTTCAGCTCTCATTTACCTTCAACAGCAGACTGCTACTTAAACTCAAAAATAACATATTTTAATGACAGGATAATTTATAGCAATGTATATTGAGGGCGCCGATAGCTCAGAGGGAGTGTACATGTCTACCGCGTTCATAACCCGGCAGAGGGAGGCCCTTAGGTTTTTTTTTCTGAGAAGTGAAAAAAACCTTGAGCACGCCGTTCTTCGGGTAGGACGTTAACCGATTCTCTCGAGCCTGTACAATGGCAGCTGTAGTTAATTAAAAACCCCTAATCAAGGTAACTAAACATGGAAAGGCAAAATTTAGGACTCTCATTGTAGAGTCGGGTTCATGTCTACCAGAAGGACAAAAGAGTGCTCTGGTAGTAGGTGATATGACCTCGTAGTTGAAGGCCGAGCATGGGTCACAATAACTAACTGTGTATGCTTTCAGTTGATATAACCTGTTCTTCTCCGTTCCTGTAACTCGTCGACCTGCTATCTGCTATTATGCTACAAAGACCTCCCCAAATGTGATTCTGCTACTTGCTATATTTACTCTGAGTTGCATTGTTTATATTCAGTGCACAAATTGCATAAATCCATGATATTTAAAATTTTCAATTTGTCTACAATTTATTTATTACTGAGTTTTATTACATATATTTATTTGTTTAATATTTTTCAATTATTTAAAAAAAAATGTTTTTTTCGGACAGTCTGGTGATGAGGGAAACGGAAAGCCGACTAGCAAGGATGATAATACCCATGAGAGGTCAGACTACGTTCTATATATCAGATAATTGATTGATAACTCATTAAAGTTAAACAAAAACGTATAATATTGATTGTGTCCCAGTGTGGACCATTCGCCTTACCAGGCGGAGAGGGGGCTCCAGAATTGTGTCCCAGTGTGGACCATTCGCCTTACCAGGCGGAGAGGGGGCTCCAGAATTGTGTCCCAGTGTGGACCATTCGCCTTACCAGGCGAAGAGGGGGCTCCAGAATTGTGTCCCAGTGTGGACCATTCGCCTTACCAGGCGGAGAGGGGGCTCCAGAATTGTGTCCCAGTGTGGACCATTCGCCTTACCAGGAGGAGAGGGGGCTCCAGAATTGTGTCCCAGTGTGGACCATTCGCCTTACCAGGAGGAGAGGGGGCTCCAGAATTGTGTCCCAGTGTGGACCATTCGCCTTACCAGGCGGAGAGGGGGCTCCAGAATTGTGTCCCAGTGTGGACCATTCGCCTTACCAGGCGAAGAGGGGGCTCCAGAATTGTGTCCCAGTGTGGACCATTCGCCTTACCAGGCGGAGAGGGGGCTCCAGAATTGTGTCCCAGTGTGGACCATTCGCCTTACCAGGCGAAGAGGGGGCTCCAGAATTGTGTCCCAGTGTGGACCATTCGCCTTACCAGGCGGAGAGGGGGCTCCAGAATTGTGTCCCAGTGTGGACCATTCGCCTTACCAGGCGGAGAGGGGGCTCCAGAATTGTGTCCCAGTGTGGACCATTCGCCTTACCAGGAGGAGAGGGGGCTCCAGAATTGTGTCCCAGTGTGGACCATTCGCCTTACCAGGAGGAGAGGGGGCTCCAGAATTGTGTCCCAGTGTGGACCATTCGCCTTACCAGGAGGAGAGGGGGCTCCAGAATTGTGTCCCAGTGTGGACCATTCGCCTTACCAGGCGGAGAGGGGGCTCCAGAATTGTGTCCCAGTGTGGACCATTCGCCTTACCAGGAGGAGAGGGGGCTCCAGAATTGTGTCCCAGTGTGGACCATTCGCCTTACCAGGAGGAGAGGGGGCTCCAGAATTGTGTCCCAGTGTGGACCATTCGCCTTACCAGGAGGAGAGGGGGCTCCAGAATTGTGTCCCAGTGTGGACCATTCGCCTTACCAGGAGGAGAGGGGGCTCCAGAATTGTGTCCCAGTGTGGACCATTCGCCTTACCAGGCGAAGAGGGGGCTCCAGAATTGTGTCCCAGTGTGGACCATTCGCCTTACCAGGCGAAGAAGGGGCTCCAGAATTGTGTTCCAGTGTGGACCATTCGCCTTACCAGGAGGAGAGGGGGCTCCAGAATTGTGTCCCAGTGTGGACCATTCGCCTTACCAGGAGGAGAGGGGGCTCCAGAATTGTGTCCCAGTGTGTACCATTCGCCTTACCAGGAGGAGAGGGGACTCCAGAATTGTGTCCCAGTGTGGACCATTCGCCTTACCAGGAGGAGAGGGGGCTCCAGAATTGTGTCCCAGTGTGGACCATTCGCCTTACCAGGCGAAGAAGGGGCTCCAGAATTGTGTTCCAGTGTGGACCATTCGCCTTACCAGGCGAAGAGGGGGCTCCAGAATTGTGTCCCAGTGTGGACCATTCGCCTTACCAGGAGGAGAGGGGGCTCCAGAATTGTGTCCCAGTGTGGACCATTCGCCTTACCAGGCGAAGAAGGGGCTCCAGAATTGTGTTCCAGTGTGGACCATTCGCCTTACCAGGAGGAGAGGGGGCTCCAGAATTGTGTCCCAGTGTGGACCATTCGCCTTACCAGGAGGAGAGGGGGCTCCAGAATTGTGTCCCAGTGTGGACCATTCGCCTTACCAGGAGGAGAGGGGGCTCCAGAATTGTGTCCCAGTGTGGACCATTCGCCTTACCAGGAGGAGAGGGGGCTCCAGAATTGTGTCCCAGTGTGGACCATTCGCCTTACCAGGCGGAGAGGGGGCTCCAGAATTGTGTCCCAGTGTGGACCATTCGCCTTACCAGGCGAAGAGGGGGCTCCAGAATTGTGTCCCAGTGTGGACCATTCGCCTTACCAGGCGGAGAGGGGGCTCCAGAATTGTGTCCCAGTGTGGACCATTCGCCTTACCAGGCGAAGAGGGGGCTCCAGAATTGTGTCCCAGTGTGGACCATTCGCCTTACCAGACGGAGAGGGGGCTCCAGAATTGTGTCCCAGTGTGGACCATTCGCCTTATCAGGCGGAGAGGGGGCTCCAGAATTGTGTCCCAGTGTGGACCATTCGCCTTACCAGGAGGAGAGGGGGCTCCAGAATTGTGTCCCAGTGTGGACCATTCGCCTTACCAGGAGGAGAGGGGGCTCCAGAATTGTGTCCCAGTGTGGACCATTCGCCTTACCAGGAGGAGAGGGGGCTCCAGAATTGTGTCCCAGTGTGGACCATTCGCCTTACCAGGCGGAGAGGGGGCTCCAGAATTGTGTCCCAGTGTGGACCATTCGCCTTACCAGGCGGAGAGGGGGCTCCAGAATTGTGTCCCAGTGTGGACCATTCGCCTTACCAGGAGGAGAGGGGGCTCCAGAATTATGTCCCAGTGTGGACCATTCGCCTTACCAGGAGGAGAGGGGGCTCCAGAATTGTGTCCCAGTGTGGACCATTCGCCTTACCAGGAGGAGAGGGGGCTCCAGAATTGTGTCCCAGTGTGGACCATTCGCCTTACCAGGCGGAGAGGGGGCTCCAGAATTGTGTCCCAGTGTGGACCATTCGCCTTACCAGGAGGAGAGGGGGCTCCAGAATTGTGTCCCAGTGTGGACCATTCGCCTTACCAGGAGGAGAGGGGGCTCCAGAATTGTGTCCCAGTGTGGACCATTCGCCTTACCAGGCGGAGAGGGGGCTCCAGAATTGTGTCCCAGTGTGGACCATTCGCCTTACCAGGAGGAGAGGGGGCTCCAGAATTGTGTCCCAGTGTGGACCATTCGCCTTACCAGGAGGAGAGGGGGCTCCAGAATTGTGTCCCAGTGTGGACCATTCGCCTTACCAGGAGGAGAGCGGGCTCCAGAATTGTGTCCCAGTGAGGACCATTCGCCTTACCAGGAGGAGAGGGGGCTCCAGAATTGTGTCCCAGTGTGGACCATTCGCCTTACCAGGAGGAGAGGGGGCTCCAGAATTGTGTCCCAGTGTGGACCATTCGCCTTACCAGGAGGAGAGGGGGCTCCAGAATTGTGTCCCAGTGTGGACCATTCGCCTTACCAGGAGGAGAGGGGGCTCCAGAATTGTGTCCCAGTGTGGACCATTCGCCTTACCAGGAGGAGAGGGGGCTCCAGAATTGTGTCCCAGTGTGGACCATTCGCCTTACCAGGAGGAGAGGGGGCTCCAGAATTGTGTCCCAGTGTGGACCATTCGCCTTACCAGGCGGAGAGGGGGCTCCAGAATTGTGTCCCAGTGTGGACCATTCGCCTTACCAGGCGGAGAGGGGGCTCCAGAATTGTGTCCCAGTGTGGACCATTCGCCTTACCAGGCGGAGAGGTGGCTCCAGAATTGTGTCCCAGTGTGGACCATTCGCCTTACCAGGAGGAGAGGGGGCTCCAGAATTGTGTCCCAGTGTGGACCATTCGCCTTACCAGGAGGAGAGGGGGCTCCAGAATTGTGTCCCAGTGTGGACCATTCGCCTTACCAGGCGGAGAGGGGGCTCCAGAATTGTGTCCCAGTGTGGACCATTCGCCTTACCAGGCGGAGAGGGGGCTCCAGAATTGTGTCCCAGTGTGGACCATTCGCCTTACCAGGCGGAGAGGGGGCTCCAGAAATGTGTCCCAGTGTGGATCATTCGCCTTACCAGGAGGAGAGGGGGCTCCAGAATTGTGTCCCAGTGTGGACCATTCGCCTTACCAGGCGGAGAGGGGGCTCCAGAATTGTGTCCCAGTGTGGACCATTCGCCTTACCAGGAGGAGAGGGGGCTCCAGAATTGTGTCCCAGTGTGGACCATTCGCCTTACCAGGAGGAGAGGGGGCTCCAGAATTGTGTCCCAGTGTGGACCATTCGCCTTACCAGGAGGAGAGGGGGCTCCAGAATTGTGTCCCAGTGAGGACCATTCGCCTTACCAGGAGGAGAGGGGGCTCCAGAATTGTGTCCCAGTGTGGACCATTCGCCTTACCAGGAGGAGAGGGGGCTCCAGAATTGTGTCCCAGTGTGGACCATTCGCCTTACCAGGCGGAGAGGGGGCTCCAGAATTGTGTCCCAGTGTGGACCATTCGCCTTACCAGGAGGAGAGGGGGCTCCAGAATTGTGTCCCAGTGTGGACCATTCGCCTTACCAGGCGGAGAGGGGGCTACAGAATTGTGTCCCAGTGTGGACCATTCGCCTTACCAGGCGAAGAGGGGGCTCCAGAATTGTGTCCCAGTGTGGACCATTCGCCTTACCAGACGGAGAGGGGGCTCCAGAATTGTGTCCCAGTGTGGACCATTCGCCTTATCAGGCGGAGAGGGGGCTCCAGAATTGTGTCCCAGTGTGGACCATTCGCCTTACCAGGAGGAGAGGGGGCTCCAGAATTGTGTCCCAGTGTGGACCATTCGCCTTACCAGGAGGAGAGGGGGCTCCAGAATTGTGTCCCAGTGTGGACCATTCGCCTTACCAGGAGGAGAGGGGGCTCCAGAATTGTGTCCCAGTGTGGACCATTCGCCTTACCAGGCGGAGAGGGGGCTCCAGAATTGTGTCCCAGTGTGGACCATTCGCCTTACCAGGCGGAGAGGGGGCTCCAGAATTGTGTCCCAGTGTGGACCATTCGCCTTACCAGGAGGAGAGGGGGCTCCAGAATTATGTCCCAGTGTGGACCATTCGCCTTACCAGGAGGAGAGGGGGCTCCAGAATTGTGTCCCAGTGTGGACCATTCGCCTTACCAGACGGAGAGGGGGCTCCAGAATTGTGTCCCAGTGTGGACCATTCGCCTTACCAGGAGGAGAGGGGGCTCCAGAATTGTGTCCCAGTGTGGACCATTCGCCTTACCAGGAGGAGAGGGGGCTCCAGAATTGTGTCCCCTCTCACAGATTATCTTAGAACTTAACACAGAAAACAGGGATGACTTAAAATAAAGCAAAAAAAAAATCTCAACATCTTTATTTGCAAAAAAAAAAAATAAACAGATTAAAACAGTTTTCAAATTATATTTTATTTATTGTATTTAAAAATGATTATATTCAACAATAGCAATAACTCTGAGGGTGGAATCACCTTGAATTGAAAAATTACAACAAAAAGTCGTCATTTCACCACCGGCAATGTATGTACTTGCCCAGAGCGAATTAATCAACTAACTTTTCGCACCCCCTCCAATACCAGTCGACCTTTTGCGCTAATATTCAACAATTGACTTACATAGGAGCTCCTAAATCCTCTTACTAAATTTTGTGTCGATGAATTCATTACTAAGCAATTATTAGGGTTTTTGAGTTGAGCCCCCCTATGATCCCCCCTCCCCTTCTAACCATTCCTCTGAAAATTAATGTGTTGTTCTTGTGGTGTTTTATATTTACGTATAAAATGTTGTGTCGGTACATTCATAACAACGGCAGTTATTACAGTTTTTGAGTCAAGCCTCTCCTCTAATCCCCGCTTCGACCGCTTTGGCTGAAAAACAATAGGTGTCGGCGTTAGAGGGTTCTGGATTCACAAATAAAAATCCGAGTCGATACATTCATTCTATCGAGAGTTATCGTGTAGACACACAGACTTTTTTTTGTCATATTTTAAACCTAGAGGTCGGAAAACATGAAATTCCGTTGAAAACTCCACATCGGATTTTTGACGGATTACATAACTTCCCCTATACTTTGTATAGCTGAGGAAGTAAAAAGGTAATGAAGTTGTGGAGGGCAAGGAATTAAATAAATATATATTTGTAATTTAATGTAATAGAATTTCAGTTTGCCCAATTCTGGTCTCTTGGCATTACAGATAGGTACCTCTATTTATCTTTAAATGCTTCTCAAGCTACTAAAGTCAATGTAACTATTCCTTGTGTTAGTTACCTACTGTTTTGTTTTATTTAGCCAGAAAAACTACAATAAATCTTTAAAAAAAATAATAATATACTGAATAATGATGTTAGGCCTGTTATACGATAATGTTTGTAACATCAACATTCCTCTCTTTATCAAACTCTTCCTTGTTAGTGCTCCCCACGTCTCCAATTATCAAGAAAAATTAATAAAAAACAACTCAACTATTTTTCGAGAGGAATTTTACAAGAATTTCATATTTAAGATAAATACAAAAACGTTTTATTTTTTTTCTTTCAAAACTTATGTTATTGTAAAAAATAATCCACTTATTTAATCACCAGATTAATTGGGTTAGTTTTATTATAAATTTGCCTTTTACGACTCATTTGGTTTAAATCTTTTTATAAAATTAACCAATTTCATAATAGTGAGTAATAAGGCTATTCTGCAATTTGACAATTTTAATAATGGTGACAGGTGATGGCCTCTCTGTAATCTGTCACTTACAATGAATAAAAATAATGTTTAGATTTTACATAACAGTGTTAACATTTTCTTTTAGGAAATGGATGTTGAATTTTCTTGTTGATTTCTTTCTTTCTTCTTCTGCCTCCGCCTTAGCGTGAGAGCATTGCTAAACTGATATTCAAGAATGTTTCTAAATCCACCCAACTTAAAAAGAAAAATGACGGGAAGTACAGATAAACAAATTATTATATTTGTTTATGAAATCTCCCTGTAAAATATATAAATGGAAGAAAAACCGAATGGATGAGCGCCCCCCGACCGAGACTTCCACCCAAAACTTGCCATGTACACTTACAGCTTAAATTCTTTGAATCGCGTATTAAATAATTTGTAAAACAATTAATGTAAGGAAATTTTAAATTCCAGTTAATGTCTAAACACAAACCGATTTCACTTTATAAAACATTGTCAAGTGTAAAACTGTTTCAGTCAACAATGCTTTAAATTATGAAATCGATTGTATGTACATATATGAAAATAAAGTTGGATAAGACCTATGAAGGTACCTGAAGAAACATCACGTCTAAAGGGTCCAGAAAATACTGGAAAAGTTCAAGATGCCAACATTTCGAAATTTTTCTTAAAGCCCCAGTTTATATAACACTCTCAGCTACAATTAACAAGTGGAATGTTTCAATATGTACTATAGGCCTAGGATGGTGGTAAACTTTTCCAAAAAATAGCTGATACACAGTATCATTTTGTTTTTCTCACAACTTTATAACACATTCATCCTTTCAACTTTATAGATTGATTTCATATTAAGTAAGTAATCGACATTTATTACATTTTCTTATTGTTAATTATTTGAATTTTTTTTTTTTAATTTAAAATAAATATAAAGATAACACTTTTTTTGTTTAAAAACTATACACCCTAGGGTACTCGTCTAGGCAGATTCAGTGTTATACATCTAATCAGCAGTACTTGCACACATTATGTATTACTAAAGTTCATTTATCTAATATTGTATTTAGTTTAATTACATACAACATGCTCTTTAAAATCACTTAACATGATTAAATCTCTTAATATCCTGATTTTTCCACTTTATAATTTTCATTAATTTTGTTTTTAGGCCCTGCGACATGTGTTAGGTATATATGGTATGAAAAATTATTTATTCATTATCGATGTCCGTGAATAATGAATAAACACAATTTTGTCTACCTATTGAGTACCTATATTTATTTGAACTCTCAACACCAGGATTACTTCTGTTTGACCTTATAACTATAACAAGTCTTGTGGTGCCAAAAGAAAATCAAAAGTACAAATAAACAGATAAAAGACAAGTATATTAATGGATTTATTCATGGTCGTTACTGTTTAACAAGGCAAGACTTTGGTACAATCTCAATTATATGTAACTTCTTTATATAGGTATATATACACAAAAATTTCATTTGAAGAAATGTTGTTCAATAGAATCTAAAATTACTGTTTAAATCCATTTTCATTTTATAAATTTTCACAAAAAAGCACAATATCAGGAAGCAATGTTCGGAAAAATGAACAATGTTAAAAACGCACTCCTTAGGCTCTAGTCTAAATTTAAAAATTGTCACATTTAACGATTGTCAGCTTAAAATATCCCTTACATGTTTACATTAAACACTATTTACATAGGCGAATAAACGGAATTATTTTAATACATATTTTTTTTTTTTTATACGAGAAAATTATTATTATGAATATTTTGATAGTGTGAGTTAGTGAGTGGGACTTGAATATGTACTTCCCCAGTTGTGATAAATATAGGGGAATGTAAACGGCCAAAAATTCTATGTTGAGTTTTCACCGGAATTACTTGTTCAGGGCTGAACCTGAACCCAAAAATGGAAGAAAGAAAAAATCATCTGCGTTGATGAGTATGACAATAAAGCAAAAGTACTTCTTTGGACGCTAGAGGCCAGTAGAGTTTCATATTAAATTGTTTTCAATGCGCATGACAAGTAGATGAAGAATTTCGAATTTGGCTTTGACCCATTTTCGTGTCTTCAATTTCAATTGCTATATTTTCCATTAATTTATTTATTCAAATTATCAACATTATTTCGGATAAAAGTAACAGATGCAAGCTTCAAATGCAAACTAAACAGTTGACCATAAGTTAATGATTGGGTTGGACCATCCAATTTTATTCTCATGTAAATTTTAAATGTTGAGGTTAAATTCAAACAAAATGAAAAATATCTTCCATTATTCAGAAATTTTCTAGAATACAAAGAACAATGTTTTTTATTGTTTTTATTTTTTATTTATTCTATAAAAGAGTATTTATGTACAAACCTCTTAAACAAATAATAACTATTTTTACGAAAGTGTACAAATATATTGCAGCCCTATTTATTGCCTACGTTTTTTTTCATTCGTAATTATATGTACACACAAAATATAAAATATTTTATTGCAAGGAATGCTTTAAATAAATATATTTTCAAATTACCCGTCAGTGTGGAGCCTTTCTAACGGAGAGCACACAGTGATAGGCACAAAGAAATTGATGACATATGTTTTTATTTGTTTATAAAACAATTAATTTACTTTAATAAATATTTTTTATTTTGGCTTGCATTAGTTGTATAGACAGGGTCGAAAAGAAATAATACTGCCGTTGAAAGCGTAAATAAAGGAATTACAATTGAATTTGCTTTTCGCTTCGTTGAATTTATTACTTTAAGTTTCCAACAAAATAATTCGAAGTGCCAAAAAAAAAATATATATATATAGAAATATACAAACAAGACTCGGAAAGCGCAGCGTAATTCGCTTGGCCAAGAACGTAGCTTTTTGTTTAATAACCGCTTTCCGAGAATGGTTTGATTCGAACCAGATTACAACAATTCCACTGAAAAACAACTAAAGTTGACTGACTTTAGGAAGTGACATAAGTTGAACTAAGCTAGAACACTACGCCGAAGCGACTTCATCGCCATAAAACAGTATATCAGCCAAATTACCAATTTTTACGAAAATACGACCCTTTTGGGAAAATACTTCGAACTCGAACGAGAATTTGCTCTTGAAAACATTCCCACATTATTTGATTGACCTTCCATGGTACAGTTACGAATGCACAAGTTTTGTCAACTATCTTCAGAGAAAACAAAAAATGCATACAATTTTCACCTCTCCAGCGAGGTACAGGACAAGTCATATAATCGTTTAGAAATTCGATGTTGAGTTTTCACAGCAATTTCGTGTTTTCATTCCCGAATTCCAAAAATGAAAATTAAAAATTCTGTGTATTTGAATTAACTCCCGTTAGAAGGAATATATTTTATATGTGTATCCAGAACCGTAAACGTTTCGACAATTGCGCTATGGTCCCTAAACAGATAATGGAACGTGTTTGGCTCATGGCTGATGTGACTTAGAAACATATTCCGATATTGACAAGGTAGTCACGTTTCTCTCTATGCCTATTGTCCATCATCTCTAAATCACGTTCTCAATACTTAACAAACAATAACTAGGTATTGTTTTTTTCATTTCTTCTCAAATTTCCTATCGTCATCTAGAATTTTATTTTAATAGCGCTTACATCACTCTCTATCTGTAATTGCTGAACAAATTTTAATGAAATCTACAAATCGAGCATAGTCATATCCAGGAAAGAAAGGCAAATACAATTGTTACAATTTTATAGTAACTATATATACATAGGAGGGGACACGAGTTAAGGCTTAGACACTCTCCCCTTCCTTGACTTGGGGTGGGGGAAGGGCTCCTCTCACCACTTGACTAGAGGTGGGGGAAGGGCTCCTCTCACCACTTGACTAGAGGTGGGGGAAGGGCTCCGCTCACCACTTGACTAGAGGTGGGGGAAGGGCTCCTCTCACCACTTGATCTTGAAACTCGTGACCACTAGTAAGCAGAATTATTGATAGCTCCTTTCTTATTAAAAACACTATTTACAGAGCCAAGGTCTATTAAACGATTTAAATAATACACAAACAGTGAGTGGATACACCGGTGTGAGCCTACAAATTTCGTTGATTTACTTCTATTATCATATTTCATTAATATAGAATAGTTGTGAGTAGGTTGCCTTAAATGTCTTTACAAAGAAAATATTTACAGTACTGCAGCTAACATTCGTGTTATCACTGAAGGCAGCCCAAGTCATGGGCTCCGAAGGCCCATTAAGTACAATAAATAAACAAATACATTATATACAAAACTGTCCTCTTATTACATACCTGCCTCTATACATTATTTAGATCCGACATATTTTTGTCAAAACTCTCCTATTTTACATTTACATATAAATTTGCTGACTCCAGACACGAGTCCTTACCCACACAATACTCTATTCTTTTATTAATCTACAAAACAAATCTGTCTTTTTTTCTTACCAACATGTCAGGACTTACCAAATACTAAAATAGGTTTCCTAAAAAATAAAGAGAAAAATTGAATTGTCTAAAGTGTCTATTTGGTTACATACAATTTGATATTAACTCTTAGAAAGATGGCGTAAGTTTCACAAAATACTGTTTAAACCAATGTCCAACAACAGCAGTGCGCTCTATCCGTCGATCAAACTTTAACCCCTACATACTTATGTCTTATTATAAACATTTTGTTAATTCACTCACGTCACGCCTTAATAATTTTCTTTATAATAATTTTAAAATGAATAATAAAAGATTTGCTTTTGTTAACAAAATCGTGAAGTTATTAATATAAGTATCTATATATGATTTTGTCATTTTCTACGAGAAAATTAAAGTGGTAAACGAGTGACATGAAAAGAATACAGAAGATGTCAGAAAAATATTACAAAATCGTTGAATGTCGGCTCATAAATAAATACGAATATTTGCCTATTATTAGGCGCAATATGATAAATTTTGTGTTTATTAATTTCTCTGAACTGTGTTTGTAACATTAATTTAAGCGGGGCTTATTGGAAGAACAACAATTTTCTAGAACACAATTTAAATGTTTTCTTATAGTCAAGTCAGATAAAATAATATATATAATCACTGGTATTGCAACAATATATATAATTTTATGAAGTGTTTTCAGATACTGTATGATTGAGAAAAAAATATTTATATTGTAGCCATAATATCAAAAACATAATAACTTTAGTTGTTATTCCAGGAAGCGTGGACTCACTGTTATTCCGGCAATAAATGGAGTTACTGTTTGAAGCAAATAAAATTAAGTTTTGCAGGATGAAAGAAGTCTCATATAATCTGGTGTCATCCCCTTTTATTTTTTTACTGGTTTGCGAACTAATAAACTTTTAAAAGTGAAAAATAAATATTTGTAGTCACAAAATTGTGAAATTCAGGTGTTGGCAAAGTGATGACGGAAAGCGCTAGTGTCGTCGGACCTCTGATTGGATTAAACAGTAGTACATAGTATTTGGTTAGACAGACCCCCAAAGCAGGCACACTAAGTCTTACTTACTGTTAAGTCCTCACATATTATTGAAAATTATGTCTTTTTAAGGAACTTGAAATTTCAGCCTCTGAAATTCTATAATTTATTCTTCCTAAAATTAATATACATGTCTTATTTTAGAATATAAATAAATATGAACAAAACGAGATATTATTGCTTTCTCCTCCGAAACACATTTTGAGCGATTTAGGTGACACTTAATTGAATTTGACTCATTCAGTTGACATATTCTAAACATTACTCTAAGGAAGAAATTATTGTTAAAATATAACTAATTATTTGAATGACAAATATTATTTAAAACGTTTGAATCCACCATTTTTGAGCAGAAATAGGTTGTACAGTGTTTTCTCTAATTTGAACAATAAAATGTTCCTCTAGATATTAGAAGCCCGTACATGGATGCAGCGCGGAATTGCAACGTCCAATAGAAATAAACAGCTTAATTTAATTAGTAAATTCGAGTTTTACATTTCCTGTTATTTTATCTGCTCAACATGACTCGAGGCCGAAAAAGAAAAAAAAATTAAGTAATTAATACCATGGAAAACCGTTTATATCTGCGCAATGATTTAAAATCGGCAGTAATCAAATGCAACTTTAAACAATATTAAAAGACAATCATTTATACGATTCCATCAATGAACTGCATGTATTTATTATTTTTTTAATTAGTCCAGAGCAGTTATATATAAACAATTCAAGTGACTAAGAACCGCCATATTTCGAAGCAAGTCAGTGACCGATGTACTGATCCATGTTGAATACCTTTTAACAATTTCATCAGTTCATCACATTCCTGACCCAGATATTGTCGCTTTGCCAGTTCGATAAAATATTCAAAAACAATTAAACCCGTCACGATATCACACATATTATTATTATTATTTTTTTTTTTTCCACTTTTAATAATTTTATCAAAATGATTAACAAAAAGTTATTATTATATATATAATAATTCAGACCATATGTATGCAACTTAAGCGGTCTCAGTTTTGGGACATACATATATAGAAAAGGCAAAACCACTTCTTGTAATTACTTACACAGTGGAAACCATGACAAATAAGTTATTTTTCATTTATCCCATTTAAAAAATATTAAACACTACCTAATTAAATATCTGATGATTTATTTTCAACTGTCGAAACTTCTCATGGACTTTCGTTTGTTTTGAAAGGTAAATTTTGCCCCTCAAAAGCAACTTTGGATCGAAAACCTGACATTCCTCATTGTTTTGCACACTTAATATGGCGTCTCCAATTGAAGTGACAGTGAGCAGCACACTCCTATTAACGTCGATAGGCTTTTCGAAGTGTACAGTAATGCATGTCATTTGCATAATTCGATAACTTAACTACAATACAACTAAACTATGTACAATTTAAAATGTAAATCTTACAAGTAGTGATAACAAGTGAACCGTAAATCGCTCAAATGGTGTATCCATCCCTAATACAATAGGTTCTGAAAATCAGTCTCACAATTCTATAGGAATAAAAAGCAAGCCGCCATTTTTATATAATTTTGAGGCAATATATGACTTGTTTCACTCTTCATAATTTTTTTTTTTTTGAAGAATCCTCTATAAAATACTAACCAGTATATTTACAACACTAATTGCCTCTTCTATTACACAAGGTATATATACTTTACACAAAGAGATGTAACTGGCGAACAACCGACGGGGACTAGAGATGTTGGTGGGGCGAAGAGGAGGCTACGGAGGTATTCTGACGACTGTGGCCACCGTTAAGAGAAGGAGGATGCGAAGGAGGTGCCGAGGATGGGTCCCCAGAAGTACAGTTCCAACCAGGACTACACCAGAGCCGGCCTTCCTGTAACAGAGACTCACTGTATCACAGGGGATCATGGACTCACCAGTCGGTCAATATTGCCGAACCGAGGACAAAAGTTAATGGACGATTGTTAATTAAAATTTGTTATTTTCTTTCAACAGTAGCAGACTGTTACTTAAATTCACAGGGAAGGAGATTGATGCTGTTACTTGCTTCATTTACTCTGCTTTACACGTTGTGAATATTAAGTGAACAAACCGCTTCTAAAATCTAAATCAATTAGTTCGTAAATGTGACTGTTTCTTCGGCCTGTCGCTACTTAACTATCCAAGTATACTTGATTAACTTGAACACTGTTAAGTATATAAAACTAAAATAACAACAATAAAGACAGCCAATTTTATTTGAATCGCAGTTTTCAATGTTAACAAGGTACATGTTTACAGAGCAATAGCCAAAGTTAGGTCCACCTGAGTGAAGCGCAAGACGGCGGCATCCCCTCCAACTCGTCTCTTACGGCACAAACTTGTATCTATGGATCTTGTCCGCACCCCTCATCTCAACCATGGCCCAGGAGTCCCCCCTTGTGTTTATCCCTGTCAGGTTATATTACCAGATTATGTTACCCGCATCCCCCAAATAAAGGGAAGATAAACACAGATTAATGAACAAATGAAAATGAATAAATAAAATTGATTTCGAACTTAAATTTGGTAAGTGGCGAAATGACAAAATTTAGAATTGAACTGCATAAGGAAAGTGTGTTGAGGTTGAAGAGTGTGAAGCAAGTCTAAACGGCCATCTTGAAGGCAATGGGAAATCTTCTTAAAATGAAATATAAATGTAAAATTTGAGGTGTGGGATGTTACAGCCAGGATGGATCTAAAGACATTTACATAAAGGTAGGCCATACAAATATAGTAAATGGTAAGAAATGTAAATAAATGAAACAAAAAATGCAAAATTGAAATATAACAATTGGAAAAGATTCTATATTAAAAACATGCATTTTACTTCAACCAAAAGTGAAAAAACAAACAGATGGGTAGAGGTCATGGGGCAATCATTAAAAAAAACATACAGATGGGAGAGGTCATGGGGCAATCATTTAAAAAAACTTAACTACAATAATAAAACTCTATTGCATTTAAATATAGAAAGAAAATTAAACAGTTTAGAAAATCTCTGAAAGAATCTAAACAAAAAACTTCAAATAGGTCATATTTAGATTCGAACATAATAACTTTTCGCGGTTGGGGGGCTGAGAATGTTTAACAAGGTACGGAACTCTTATCGCGCGAGGCCCATTTTTTTTATGTTTTGTTTTTTATATAATGTAATATTGTAATTTCTAATGAAAAATAATGCAATAACATACAAAAATAATATACAAAGCCGAACAGGAGTAGCTCCCAGTTTGGATATCTAAAAATAAATCAAAAATTTGCAAATAAGCCATATTTCACGGTTTAACTGTTGTTTTTTTATTTCTTACTTGTTTATTGAGACTCCAAATCAGGATTATTGAGATACTAATTCTAAACTTGATCTTGAACAACTTAAAAAAAAAAAAATTAAATTGCAAAAAAAATATAAAAATAATAATAAAAAAATACAATTTTAGTAGTGATGTTAGTGGTTGTGGTAAAACTAATTTCTCCTCATTTACTAGAAGAGTAGCGAACTGTTTATACCTGGAAAGAGTGAAATACAATGCATTGTGCAGGTATTCAAAAAGTATTGTGAAGAATAGAAATGAAAATTATATTTTTTTAGGGTTTTTTAGGTGACGAAAATAAAAAAAACTTATGGTTTCAATCAAGTGTCAGTCTGTGTGTGGAGCGCCTTTAGTTGCAACATAAGAAATTGTAACCACATGATACTTGGAATGCTTTTGTGCCTCGTGGAACATATAAACAGAGCTTACCGACCGCTTCCAGAAAAATTAATATTAACCATTTATATATTTGTGCACATTCGATTGCACATCCAATAGTTTACGTTGACCTCATAATGTACCTATGTATATCTAAGCTTCTATAAATACGTGTTTACGTATGTTTGCTATGAAACTTTTGACCAAAACAATGTGTTTTTTCTCGAAATAATCACTATAAATGCAAATCACACGACAAAGGAGTTTCGATCCATTTAATGTATGATTTGATCACAATTTGCTTTGAATTGTTTAGAGAAAGCCTTCTTAATGCTAATATATATATATATATAAACTGCTCCACAAACAAAGTGGCGCATTTAGTTTTTTCGCTTAATTTTTTTTATGGCTTTCTCGCAAGAATTTTTGATTTATTGCGTTTTTAAATGTGGGGAGACTACATTATTTTCATTCCATTGTTTATCTTTTTGTTTACGATGAGGCACAATGCGTTTAATCCTTTATTGTCTCTTTTGACAGACGTCGATATTATGTTCATTATTTCAAAACAAACTAATTTCAATTTAGTTTTTGATTCATTTGGGCTAAGAGTCGTTTCAATTTAATCAAAATGGTCATTTCTGAGGAGGCGACAGATGGGTGCGAGAGAGAGCGACAGAACCTCGAAGTACTCGATTTTTGCTCATGCACGCTCTTCGAAACGGCAACTCTACGGCCTCTGAGACAGCCCGCCAGCTTGGAGTTGCTCTCGTAATGTAACCATTAGTGCCGAGGCTGTGCGAAGAAGGCTTGCTGAGTTACATTTACGCCCCAGAAGGCCAGCAAGTGCACCACTACTCACTTCATGTCATCAAAGAGCCCGCCTGCAGTTTGCTAGAGAACATCAGAATTGGACTGAGAATGATTGGAGAATTGTTTTCTCTTCTGACGAGTCCCGTTTTTTTCTGCAATCTCCAGACGGTCGTCAACGAGTGTATGGAAGGCCTGGTGAACGCTACGCACCATGCAACATAACTGGAAAGGTGCAATTCGGAGGTGGCTCGGTGATGGTTTGGGGCTATCTCTCGAGTTGCACATCTTCAGTAGGTCGTCACCTAATGCACATTTGTACGTGACAGACATTATTCAGTGCTATTACCATACGCCCCCTTTATTGGTTGCATTAATGGAAGCGTGGGAGGAAATCCCACAAGATGTTGCTGGGAATCTAAAGAAGTATCGCTCAGAGATCAGAGGAGGAGGAGGTAACAATCGCTATTAAAATTATTTTTAACCACTCCAAGTTTTTTATAACAAGTTTATTCTTTTCATAACTTTGTCCAAAAAAGTGTATTTTTAATTAATTTTTCTTATTTAAGTCTTTTTCCGTATTTTCCCTTATTCTAGTCCTTAAAATAAATAATAAAAGTATAGAATAAAAATATATCTTGAGGTAAAAAATAGAAGTAAAGCATAAAAGTGAATATTTCAATGTGCGCCATTTTGTTTTGTAGAGCAGTGTATATATAGTTAGTTAGCTATTATGACTCATGCCCGGGCTTTAACTACAAGGTCATATCGCCAACTACCAAAGCGCTTTCTCGTACTCTGGTGGACATGAGCCCGACTCTACTGTGGGAGTCCTAAATTTTGCTACCCTAAATTTTTATTCACCTAGGGTAGGGGTCTTT
The DNA here is from genome assembly GCA_963662175.1 of Aradus depressus. Taxonomy (NCBI): domain Eukaryota; kingdom Metazoa; phylum Arthropoda; class Insecta; order Hemiptera; family Aradidae; genus Aradus; species Aradus depressus. The sequence continues at coordinate 54,290,014 of OY759214.1, read as the reverse complement.
AACGAGTACATGACATCGTACAGGCTCGGGACAATCGCTTAATGTCCTATCCGAAGGACGGCATGCTTAAGTTAATTTGACCTCCCAGATAAAATAAACTAAGAGCCTTGGCCGGGTTTCGAACCTGCGATCTTGAGCTCAGTAAGTTCCGGCGCCCTCATACGAAAACAACTATTGATTGAATTAATTCTAACTTTATACTAGTAGAAGTGCTCTTTATGACATGCTCACTATTTCAGACTCATACAGGCGACTCTCCCTGCTAAGTATCCTAAATTCTAGGCAGAGTTCCTTCGTCCAAAATAAGAATCTACTTCCTTCGTTTCTCTAATTTTTCAAATGCTCCATTGAAACACAAACAAATATTACAAATAACTTGAAGGAGACCTTAACATTTATATTGTAATTTTTTCACAGTTAAATGTGATTTTGGTTAGGCGGGTTTTTAACGAACCTAAGCTGTTATAGAAAAGAAAAAAATTCGAAAGTAAAGTACTCTAGAGACTTAATTGACGAAATATTTTTTCCCTCTAATATAAATTTCCTACAAGATGAATGAGGCCTACAACTGAGTAAGCAGGAAACAATCTGTGCTTTAACTTCAAACAGAGAGCCAGTAGCACAAATGTTTGAAAATTTTTAATTTCTTAGTGTTCGGTAAATTATCATAAAATTTAAAAGGTGAAACTGAGTCCATAGACTTTATGGTCCTATAATATCTGGTATGTATCCTGCTAACAGCAGCAGCCCTACTGTACTTCTTCACGAAGTGGATGATTCTACAGCCTTCTTGTTCTTGTTTTTTGTGACTCATGCCCGGGCATCAACTATGAAGTCATATTGCCTACTACTAAAGCACTCTTACTTCACTCTTGTGGACATGAGCCCGACTCTACAGAAAACCCTTAATTTTGTCTACCCAGGTTTATTCACCTCGGGTAGGGGTCTAACGAATACCTGACATCGTGCAGGCTCAGTACCATCGTCCAACGTCCCATCCTCAAGGTTTTTTCACCTCCCAGGTGGACATGAGCCCAAATGTACTCCGAGAATCCTAACATTTACCTACCCAGTTATCATCGTCAGGAGAAGCACCCCGAATCAGAGGGCAGTAGACGAGGTTGGAGTGGAGGCATCTTTGTAAATTTGATCGTTTATTAATAATACATTTGAAATTCTTGCATGAACTTTTAAAAATTCTGATAAGCGAACCATGTTTATAAGAGTTAGTTAGTTGTTAAGACAACAAGATAAGTTGTTTTGTTACTCTGACAAAGGACCTGGCCATAGAAGCTCTATCTCCAACTTAACGAGAATAGCCTGTCTATTTATGAATATGAAAACAAAAATAAATCTATTCTAATTGCAAAAGAAAAAAAAATATTGGAGTAAAAAAAAAAGTCTCAATAAGCGGATCCGACTGGGAAGTGAGAAAGTCGAGATATCGTGCTTTAGACTGACGAATCATGCTTACCTTCAGTCTGTGGAAAACAGCTGATTAATAGCTGTATATCAATGAACAGAGAATAAATAAATGCTAAAAAAAGAACTGGTCAAACTGAGAGAGTGCGAAAGTAGCGATCTCTGTTGGTGAAAACACAAAACATGACAACACAATACAGCTAGGCTAAACTACAATAAACTGTACAACAGACCTGGCAAAAATGTCGTACACCATCCATCTTTATATTCCTCCCTTCTCCTCGTTATACAACGGAAGTGGATTTTAGAAATTTTAATATAAAATTTCAAATAGAATGAGCAATAACTCTAATAAATGTTAAGAAGATTTTTGCCAGGTTTGTGATTAAAGTGAAGGTTACGTGATTACCGATGCACACAAAACCCATTGTTGCTCACCAGTAGGTCGCAAAACGGCACCTGCAAAAAAAAAACCCATTACATTAGTACAAAAACGATTATGGACAAATTAATGAGCTTGGGGTTGTGTTTGTAGTATTTTGCCCTTATTTTTTTTCTGATTTTGTCATTATTTTTGTCCTAAAAGAGCTATATCCCAGAGAAAAACATAGTTAAAAATAAAGTTTACTTTCAAAAACAGAAATATCTGCAATAAAAATAATTTGGTTCCAAAAAGGGATTTATCCCAGTCGTGAAGAAAGGTTTTCTGAAAATAATGTTGTTAAATCCAAGCAAACAGACTGAACTCGCTCATTATTCAGCACTAACGCAATAAATTTATAGATAAACATCCCCAAGAATATAGAAATGTGAGAGCGTCCCGTCACCTTGTGTTGACTCTTAACTAATCGAATTGTTAATTGAACTTCACAATTACATTATTGTCCTACATGATGTATAAATGTGAAAATAGCATTGATTTAAATAAACGCTTCATAAAATTGTTCACCATTCTAAAACTAATTTGAAAATAATATTTTTATAAAAAAACACAAAAAAAAAACACTCATTGCCATGATTGGATTGTAATCTTTTGTGCAATAAAAGTTTTAACCTTTTCATTTTTTGAAAACTATTATGCTTATGAATGTTTTCTTTCTATATTGTTTTTAAAGAGGGCGCCGGTAGCTCAGTGGTATGCGTGCTTGACTTCTGAGCTCAAGGTCGTGGGTTCGTAGCCCGACCGAGGCCCTTAGTTTATTTTATCTGGGAGGTAAAATAAACTTAAGCACGCCGTCCTTCGGATGGGACGTTAAGCGATGGTCCCGAGCCTGTACGATGTCAGGTACTCGTTAAAGACCCCTACCCTAGATGAATAAAAATTTAGGGTAGGCAAAATTTAGGACTCCCACAGTAGAGTCGGGCTCATGTCCACCAGAGTGACGAAAGAGCGCTCTGGTAGTAGGCGATATGACCTCGTAGTTAAAGCCCGGGCATGAGTCATAAAACCTAACCTAACCTAACCTATTGTTTTTAAATTGTTTCAAGGTTCAAACATTTTATTGAAATGATTTGTTATATTTGATTCTTGACACTTTCGCTATCTCGCAACTCAGACGTTGTCACGCTCATTTCGCCACGCATCGGAGTTGCACACACCCGGTTTTTTAAAAGTAGTTTTGTTATCACTACTAATCATAGATGTGTTAGACTCAAGTAGTTATAAATCTAATTTATAAGCTATCTTAATGTATACATTTTTTTGACGTATCCTATTACCATGTATTGGTCTAACGGAAATAAATTTATTATTATTATGTAATAGCATTTATAAGCAACCATTTTTGAGGTCATATTAGTTTAAAAAAATGTCATAACAAAATAATAGGATAAACTTGGTATCCCTCCGTTTGGAACTAAACTCCTCAATTGTCGGCATGGAGCTACTAGTCACTAAGTGCAGTTTTTTAGAAGGCTGCCTGACCAAGTTGCTTTAGAGGACAGAGATAATATATGATTATATTAGGAACGAGGTTGTACAAAAATGAATCTCAGAATTTGTATTTTTGTCAAGTTTCTAGAGGTTCATGCTATTTGGTGGGTTTTTTACAATTCCATTTGTGACTCAGTGACCTCCAGACCCACAAAATACGGTATACCGGTATAAATATATATATATATTTATGTAAGGATCTTAGGACAAGTGAAGCTGACCAATAATCTCACCTCTGGAACCTCATGAGACTAATGGATGATCTCTTAGACTCTGACAAACAGGATCCCACCACTCCTAACCTGTGGGAAAAGGAGGGGGAAGTGTGGTGTGCTCACGTGAAGTGGGACAGCTCACGTCAGGTGTACTCACTTTACTGTCTAGATGCTATACTGTGTCGTCAAGCTTACAACTGAACAATGGTAATGAAACACTCTTCAACAAAACAAAACATAGAGCTGCTGTCATTCTAACAGGACAAAGTTATATGTGAACAAAATTGGGCTCAATCGAAGTAATTTGGCAGTTAATTGACTTACCCTACAGTTACAGGAGGAGCAGGAAGGTGCCCAGACATGAGGCTGGTAGAGAAGAGGACACGAGGTGGAGTTGGCGGGACAGACAGACGGACACCGGGGGCAGCAGTCGGAGGTGGAGAGAAGGGCAGTCTCACACCAGACAGGCGGACATTCCACCTCCCAGCAGTCCGTCTCTCCCATCTGAAACAGAGCAATAGGCAGATCAGCGTAAAGAGACAATCCCTGTGCAAGTTGAGACTCGGAAAAAAAACGGGGACATCAGCTGGGTAACCAGATGTGCTCGGTGCTCGGATTGGAGGAGGATCCCTCTAGAGACGGTCAGCCCCAAAACATCGAAGGAAGACTCTGGGGCTGTCTGTGTCGACGACCGCCGTTTAGCCGAACACCACGAGTGTACTAACTGAACATTCATAATATAAGTTAGCGCTATAGCTAAGTTATACTTGATGTGAGTTCTAATCCAATGTCCCTGGGTACAGTTAAATAAGATCATTAAAATCGTAGTTTGATCCAATTCGTCTTTAATCCTTTCCTTCAAGTTCCTATAAGTGAATCTATAGCAAACATATCCAATGCATGCTATGAGAGAGAGAGAGGGACTTACCAAACATTCACAGGTCTGACACTGGTAGATCCACCGTTCGCCAGACCTGAAGATGACATGGGGAAGCTCCTGATGAACGCATGAGGTAGCGGAAGGGTAGCACTGGGGGCAGCAGAGCGGGCTGGGGGCGGTCTCACAGAGGCACTCAGTAGGCTGACATGTGACGACACCCTTGAGACAGGTACAAGTCTGGCAGTCAGGCCCAGAGACCGGGGACCCGTCCGCAATCTCCTGTCCGGACACCATACAACCTGCGCCAACATACACATCATGTTACATCACAACAATCACTCAAATGTAAAAACATATCTTGAAATAGTAGGGGGGGGGGGGGGGGGGGGGGGGCTTAGGTACAGTAAATCTATTTTTGTTCTAAGAAAAAACACAATTTTTAATTTTTGCAAAAACTGAACATCGTCTGCATGTAAAAGATCAATGATTTTCGAATGAAGTATTCAATTTTTTCAGCTATGACACAAGTTGCTATCGATGAAGCTTCAACCTCGAATGAGGTTAATAAGAACTTGTTTTAACACAGAAAAAAAAACTCAAACAAAATATTGAAAAAGTTTTCATCATATTGTCTTTTAAAGTGAAAGAATTTATATTTAGTGAGACAATTAATGAGAAATGTATAACAACTGAAATTGTGACAGAAGAGGAAAACATTTCTTTACCTCACTCTATTTTCTTAAATACGAATAAAAACGGGCCAGAGAAGTGGGCCTTACCCGCTAAATTTTGAGAATGAGAAAAAATTAAATTATGAAAATCATAAAGTAAAGAAATATAAATGATAAAATGTACAAAGAAGCGACAATAGTATGTTCAGTGCTTGAAAAGTCGTCGGCCAATCACCGGCAATGTACTTCCATAGCTCGAACTATATGTATGAAGCTAAGTTTTCGTTCTCCCTCTAAAACTTCCAAAAAGTGTCCTTTCCCCGATGTCTATGCACAGTACTGTGTGTATGTCATTTGAACATTTTGGTATATTTCCCTCCAAAAAAATACAAATTATGACACTTTCAATAAGTGTTATATTCTATTTATTTATGTGTATGATACAAATTACAATGTTGTCATATTCAAAGTTAGAAAATGTATTAAATAGTACTTATCATCCAAAGTAGTATTATATTTTTTTCTTTTGCGTGTATATATTGTATTCTACGAATTAAAAATTTAAAAAAGTTGAATAATTATGTTTTATCTGTTCAGTTTGTAATAGCATAACGAAATGTCATCTTTGTACTTGAGAGGAGTTACTATAGTACTCACTGAGCCTGCAGTCGGTGGAGTTCGGAGGACAGTGGCATCTGAAGCCTCCCTCTACGTTGATGCAGTCTGCACTCTCGTGGCAAGTTGCATTTCCTATGCTGCACTCGTCCACATCTCATTCAGAAAAAATATATATATATATATTTATAAGAATAAAAAATGTACAATTAACACAAAAAATATATTTTTTTTATCAGAGTTATAGAATGAGAAAGACTATATAAAATTTATAAGTGATTTCAAAAGAGAAATACAATTTGAAGACTTTTGCTGGGAATATTGTATAAGAAACAACTCCAGACGTAGTTATACTTGTATCATAGAGAGAGTTGTATTTTTCTGAAATCAGATGCAGCGTCTGATCTATCTATAGGTGTATCGACCAAGGAGGGGAATCGTTCACGCAAATCCAAAAACGCTGATAAAAAAATATAATCTAAATAATAAAAAACAAAATTTAAACAATTAACACTGTAAACTATTATAAAATCCGTTAGTCTATTATAACTGTACAAGTCTAACTCAATCCCTATTGTGAATTGTAGGTAAGTTACATTTGTGGCCAAGTCAACGAAGCAAATCTGTTCAGAGGTAACAGTGAGACAGTTAATCAAATGGACTTGGCCTCTTTTACCACTAGGGGCAGATTTTAAAAAAAAGTAAATTTCCAATTTTACTTTCTCAGCTATACAAAGTTCGGAGATAGAGATGGAAGTATAGGTGACGGTGGAGATGGAGAAAAAGAGGAGGAGGCGGCTGAGGTGGCGGTGGAGATGAAGAAAAAGAGTAAAGGGTAGCATAAGAGATCTATCCACAGATTCTTTCAATCCTCAGTGCTCTTACAGATCCGACCTAATTTCTGTTCGGCCCTCAGTCCTCTTACAGATCCGACCTAGTTTCTGTTCTCGATACTTTTATACATTTCCTTTTTATAGTAAGAAATAATAAATGATGTGTAGAATACCAATGCAGAGGGTGGAGGAGAGATGAACCCTAGCTGGAAGGTAGCCTGTCCGACATGCGCAATAGTACCAGCCGGGCATGTTGACGCAGCGAGTGGTCGGGTCACAAGTGGCCGTCCCAGTCAGACACTCGTCCACGTCGAGAGAGCAGTCCTGCCCTGTATAGCCGGGGCGGCAGGAGCAGCCTCCAGTCTCCAGGCAGGTGGCACCGTTCTGGCACTCGGGACGACACACTCCTGAAGAAACAACATCAAATGTACAGACTCCGGATGGGACCTAAAAGTACGGGCAAGCTAAGCCCCCGTACCGGTTTCGGCATTACACATCGTCAGGTTTAATAAACTAAGTGAGTGTTGCTTGCCTACTGTGCTCAAGATCAATGTCAGATACTCGTTAAAGACCCTACCCTTGGTAAATAAACCTGGGTAGACAACGTTTAGCACTCACAGTTAGAGGCACCAGGACTTGAAGGCAAACTTTGCACAATGAGCCTCCGCTCTATCTCTAAGGAGACGGACCTCACATAGCATTATTGCTATGTATTATTACTCTCCTCTCAAAACTGGCCAAAGCTCACGTCCACAAGTGAAAAAAGGCGCACTGTTAGTAGGCAATATGACCTTGTGGTTAAAGCTCGGGTATGAGTCACAAAAAAACAAAATCAGTTTGCTGTGTTAGTAATTAGTTTATAACTAAACCTGACGACGGTGTAATGCCAGACAGGTAGTATGACATATTTGTGGAATAGACAATATTTCAAAAAGAAGTTTGCTGTATTTATTTATCATAAGATTCCACAATATGTCCGCCTTTTACAACTTAGACGTTTCATATATTTTATGAAATCGGATAAACGAGATTTTTGTTCCCCACTAGGAAAACAAAAACAAATTCGGATAAGTTACACTTTTCCCTTGTCTAAAGAAATTGCTATCGACAATTCTTACTCAGACAGGCTTACTTCAATATATATTATTTTTATAATAATTATCAAACGATACGTTTATTACTCTTCTTATTATTTTTATGTAGACATAATAGAAGGTAATTATTGAGCAAAAATGCTAGCAATAAAAACAATAATAAGTACGTGAATAATTATACTTAAAACTCAATTGGAAATATTCTTCCAAATTATTAACTATTTAGTAAAATAACGCAATTACCATAAAGAACGGCATCTGAGTAATCAGTCGGCTGATAGTATATAGTTTGTTACAGGTAAACTCAAACCCTTGAAAGTGAGGAACTGCAAAGGTAGGAAAGTGGTTAAAGAGAGATTTTAGTAGGACTGACGATGGGGGCAACCTCGAAAGCCGGTTAGCCTCTAATAATGAAAACTGTGAGGTCAGATTATTTCTTCACTTTTCTTTTGTAAGAAGGTCTTGTTAGATCGTCCTGGTCGTGCCCCTTCTCAGGACCTGGCCTCCACTGTAGATACGGAATGGTATCTGATGAAAATGAGGCAGACTTACTGGTGCAGTGATGTCCGTCGCCTGTGAAACCCTCGTTACAGGAGCAATGGTAAGAGCCGTGGGTGTTGACACAAGCTGCGTGGTCATGGCACAGATGGGTTCCCAGTGCGCACTCATCTGTTTCCACACAGTTGAACCTACACCACAAGACAGGGTCAGAAATGCTACTTATAACAAAAATACTCGTGCGACTATTAATAATGACTATTGCGAAAAATTAATTATATTTAGAGATTACCGAATGTGAAATATTTCTTTCGGAACTTCTGATAAAATTCAAGTCATCCATTAAAGTATAAGATATGGTTAATGTTCAGCTGATTATTGCCCAGAAGGGCACCGTAATCTTGAGTTCTCATTGTTATAAAATTTTGGCGAAAAGTAACATTTAAATTATTGTATTTTTGCAAAAGTTATCGTAAACAAAAGAAAAGAAAATTTCAAAGACACTCATGCGGAAAACCATTTTCCTTTACGTTTTGTGGATAGGACTATGAGATCATGGATAGGACTTAGCCGGCCCCATCATCAAACATTTCTTTACATTTCACTATTTCAGAGCAGACATAGTTGAAGTCTGCAAATGACGGAGTGGAGGTACTCGTGAGCTGAGTTGGTTGGCAGTGTTTCGCTACATCAGCTGACTGAGGTGGCCTACCTTAGTATCAGTTTTATAACAAACTGACCTTCCTCTCTTCAATATTTACTAAAATACATTACATCAGATATTATCTAAGATCCTGGCAGAGAAGGGGTCAGGTTATTGTCTTCTGGAGGGATGGTGCTGCTAACGTAACTGGATAAATGTAAATAAAAACATTCGAGTAAACTGAATAAAACACTGTATTACTAAATTAATAAGAGTAAGCTGGAATATTAAGATTATAAAATAGATCTTGTCTCGACCTTTCTAGATCAACAATGAATACATGAAACCATCTGCAGACAAAAATAAATTATTTAGTTCGTAATAATATTATTTAGCAGCCAGACTCGCTGAGAGTCTCCGCTTTCCGTGACCCCCCGAACCGCTTCACTCGCAACTGCTTGCGCGGATTATAGAAGATGTATAAAACGAACTTTAAATTCACTCTATTTAATTAGTGTATAATTTACGGCTTCTAAACATACTTTTCCACCCTTGAAAGCCGCTCGGAATTTCAAAAAAATTCATTCAGATTTATATTGTGGACTTAAACAGCAATACAATTCACTCTGTACCTAGAGCTGAGCATCTGACCCTGAGCCTAGAACTGCGTACATCACTCAGCCTAGAACTGCCTACTTCTCTTTGAACCGAGAGCCGTGCACCTAATTCTATACCTAGAACTGCGTACTTCACTCTGAGCCTAGAACTGCCTACTTCACTCTGAGCCTAGAAATGCCTACTTCACTGTGAACCTAGAACTGGGCACCTGACTTAGAACTCTGAACGTACTGGTAAGCCCTCACCTGTCGACCCTGGTGTGTCCTGGCAGACACTCGCAGCTGTAACTGCCCTCTGTATTGCTGCATCTCGTGTCACTTCTGCAGTGGTGTCCCTCCACCCCTCCTTCAGCTTTACATTCGTCTATATCTAAAGAAAAAATAATACTTGAAAGAAAATACGTACATATTTTATAATAATCGAACAATGATCAAAAGATGTCAACTCAAAGAACAAGTATATTAATTAGTTTACCAATATTTGTTAAAATACAAGTTAAATACTAATAAGTATCAGTTAAAATAATGCTAATGTCGTGAGATATCTCGGAAAAATACAAAAACATAAAAATGAAACATTAAAAAAAAAAAAAAAAAAAATTACAATACATGAAGATATTCATTAAATTCAGCAAACAGTGTAGGAAATCATCAAATTAATGAAGTCAGTTCATTCTTGTAATTTTGTTTTCGCTTTGAAAACAACATCTTAGTTGTTTGAAAGTTAGATGAAGTTGACACTTACTGCCTCCTTTCGGCATAGTTTTCAGTTTAGTACCTTCGAAAACATTCATTTAAAATAAAATGTGCCTTTCAGTATTCTCTACAATTTTAATTTGGAAATATTTCTGATTAAATCATTAGTAGAAGCGATATCTTGTAAAATCTACTTAAGACGCTAAGTAAAGTTGTTTAATTTTCGTTCTATTTTGTTCAAAATGTAGTATATTATTATGAATGGATATGAGGAAGAATTTTGGAAATCAGTTCAGGCGTTCGTTAGTTCTCGCAAGCACATCCATGCAGACAAACGGACAGACAATTCTAAAAAAGTCGACGGTGAATCGCCGGCAATGTACATCCCCAGAACAAATTAATCAAGTAAGTGTTTGCTCTCCCTTCAAAATCAATCGATCGTTTGCACTAAAAATCAATAGTTGTATAACAGATGGGTTTCTAAATTCTCTACTAAATTTTGTGTCGATACCTTCATTACTTTGGCAGTTTTAGGGTTTTTGAGTAGAGCCTCATCTGATTCTCCATTCCCTTCGGCCGATTCCGCTGGACATTAATAAATATCGTCTTTTTGGGATTTTGAATTTTTTTACGCCTGCCTTCTAATCGCTTCCTTTCTTTTGGCCGATTGGGCTGAAAATCATTAGGTGTCGTCCTTAGGGGTTCTGGATACTTACAAATATAACATTTTGTTTCGAGACATTCATTCCACCTGAAGTTACCGTTGAAAACTGACATTATTGCAGAGATATTGTGAAATAATTCAAATGGACTTGAAAAATAAAATAAAACTTGTTTATTTAATATATTGTCTAATTTCACTAAGTGAAATTAGTCAATATATTAAATAAACAAGTTTTATTTTATTTTTCAAGTCCATTTGAAGTTACCGTGTTCACAGACACACACACATACACAAAGATGAAATTCCGAGGAAAACTCAACATCAAATTCCTGACTAATTACATAATTTTCTCTGTACTTCGTCTAATTGGGGAAATGAAAGTAAAGAAAAAGAGGGGAGGATAAGATTTTGAGTTTTTTTGGGTGAATTCAAAAATTGGAGAACGACCAGTTCGAAGTAATGTGCAAATGGATAGAGTTGATTAGGTTTTGTGGTCAAATGTTCTCAAGTTATTATCTGAATATGACAGTCCTTGCAAGGTCATGATATTTGTTTCATGTCGCATAGTATACCTGTGCAAAGACGTCCATCGCCGGTGAAGCCTGGGTTACAGTGACATGCATAGCTGGTCTCCAGGTTGAGACAGGAGGCGTTAGGATGACAATGGTGTCCGGCACTGCAGTAGTCCACCCCTGGACAGAACTTGCAACACTCGTCCGGAGCGGAGAACTGGAGGTGTAGAGGACAGTCGAGTGGTGGACACATGGTGTCTGGGTCTATCCGAGTGCAGTGCATCGAGCCGTCCCTGCATTCACACTCTACACACTGCTTCAGACTCACCACCTCACCGTCTTCGTACAGGGTTCCTCTCAGGTAGCACTGTTCTGTAACCACAAGCAAAACACTTATATAATAAAACCTATGCAGTAGTTTTAAAACTTTTTAGAAAAAATGATGAGCAGAAAAATTAGGGGGAAAAAATTGAAAAATTAAGGTTTAGTTGTTCTGAAAAAAAAATTCTTCATATAAAAAATACTTGAAACTTTAAAATAAATGAACGTAAAATTCTATAAGAGAATTAGTGTGATGTAGGATACGTTGCTACTGACTATAGTTAGTTACTTGGGTCATAGTATGTAGTATAAATATTTTACAGGGGCCCTTCCAGGGTACAAGCTCGTCTTTTTCATTTTTTTTTTTTTTTACTTTATAAGCTCCCCCCCCCCCCCCCCCCTCCTACCCCCGATGCAAGTTATTACTTTAAAAAATTGAGAGTAACATTTTTCAGATGTCAATAATAACTTTTGTAATTTCTATTCAACGCAATTTATTAACCCTCAGTTCCTAAATAAAATCTAGTTAAAACAATTATTTTTATTTATTTATTATCTAAATAATGTAAATGTATAAATTTGGTGTTTCTTTCTGCTACCATGTAATCGCTATGCCCCTGCACCCTGAGTTGTGCATTAGGAATGTGGGCAACAAAATAATCAAAAACTTTAATTTCACATATATATATTTTTTTATAAGAGTTATAAACAATGTTTTATTTATACATATAAGGTAAATATAACTACATCATTCTATCTACAATGTACGTGTAACCCCACTTCACATGCTTAGCACATAAATCTCGTATTCTTGTGACACTTTTTGCATCTTCTTTGACCGCAAGCTATTTTTTCATGTACTGATGATGGTTTTACAGTTTTTTTTACCTTAGATATTGGGATATTCGATATTGATCTGGGCTTCCTAGCTGGATTTCCATACTTGAAACAATAGGATTGAACAGCCCTTCTGCCCTTCTAAAGTTAAAAGATGTGGTTGATTCGATATTGTTTTTTGGTGCAACCACGCATTTTGACACGCTGAGTCCAGGCCGAAAATGAACACAGAATACCACCATTTCCTTCCTTTTATGGACACCCAAGAGAAGCAACATTCTCATCAAATCGGTCTGCGCCGCCCATTTAGCCGTTATATTTGACTATAGCTTGGGCACAGTAGACTGAAATATAAATATATATATTTTTATCTACAAATCCAGTTCTTTCCATCTTAGTAATTGGACTCAATCCATGACAATTTGAAGCCACCGTGACAATATAGACATAGTTCCACCTTATCAAACAATATCTTCGGTGTTTCTTATGGAATATGGTCCCCTCGGAGTTTTTTTAATTTCTGCAGTAGTCATTAGTGGACAACCTTCTACTCCAATAACGTGCAAGGGGAACTCCTTGAAAACACATATTGCTACAACTGGCGTCAAAACTAACACATAAGATTAGTGATAACCTGAAATTATTATTATTAGTAAAAAACAAAACAAAAAATGCAATGCATATTGGTTATAAACGAAAAAAAAGGTAAAAACAAATAAAACACATAATAGTTGATTGGGTGCCTAATGCACCCTTCAGGTGACGCCAAACTTCAACTCACCTCTGAAACTTTGTTTTTGACTAGAAATGAATGGTTTTGGGATTAATTGACACGTATACTATCCTACTTATAAGATATGACAATATTGATTGATTACTTACCTTTTCGTTGACATGGTATAAAAAAAATTAACGATATCTCCTGTTGTTAACAAAACCACGTGTAATGAAACCTTTGGATGGTTATAAATACTGCTGTGATAGAATTTCCCGGTTTCCCGCTAAGCAGAGAGGTTAATTAGATACTAAACTAGCTAGTAATTACGCAAACAGTGGCTGATGAACTATAATATAGTTCCCTCATATTATAAGGGTTTAAAAAAAAATTAAATTTCCCGGTTGTCAATTTTTATGCTTATATAAAGCATGAATATTATTGCTTTTGTTAACAAGAATCTGTTCTATTATTTAATAGGTACTTTCTTTTTAAATTGCGTGAAATAGTATTTCCTTTTGAAATTACATAAGAAAATTATTGTCATTAATCTAAACTAAGAAAAAAGCTTGTTTTTCTAATAGACGAGGCATAGGCAGCAACTTGCATGAGGGGGAAGGGGGGAAGGGGGTGGAAGTGAATTTGTAACAGATTGACCTGAAAAAATATATATATAAAAAATGGGACTTTACCCAAGCTTGTAGTCTAGAAGGGCCAAGGGAAACATGTTTTGTATCCTCTTCTTCAGGCTAAATCTAACCTAACTACGGTCCATGTACATAACTACGGTCCACGTACCTACCTACGGTCCATGTACCTAACTACAGACAGTAGCTGCATTTCCTAAATCCTTCTGCATCACACTGCTCCTCTTATATAAAACTATGTGTATTTTTCTGTTTCAAGTATTTTTATCACCATAAAACTATTGAGACGCACAATTATATTCTAATTTTTGCCTCCGAAAAATAACAAAACATTTTTTTCTTATACCTTCAAAAACTCTACGGTAATAGAGGGGTAATAACCAATTGATAGGCTAACAAAATGACCAAATTTGATATAACTAAGGATAAGGTACTTGTACTTACTTAGACATGTGGGGCAGCACTGTGCAGGATGGAGAACTGGCCTCTTGCAGGCGACCGGAGGACACTGGACAGGACGACACTCGACCTCGCCGTGCTGCACAACAGAGCACATATAAAGTATACACACAAAAATATGTTGGAAAAAGTTTTTCTTTTTTCTTTTTTGTTTTCCTTAATATAGGCCACATAAAAAAAGCACAAACAGCGGCTGAACTGACAAAATAAATTAAAAAAAAAAAAAGACAAACGGCTTGAGAGAAAAACACCCAGCGGAACCCTCATGACATCCCTTCAAAACAGGTGACCTCTGTGCCTAACTCTCTTTAACTTTCTTGAGGGATTGTGGGATAAATTTGGATTTAAATTTAAGTGAAACATTAAAAATTATTATTTACTAGCCGCGTTGCCCGAAAGTATTTTTGCAAAACATTACTTTAAAATAATAAAAAGCTTGTTCTCCCTCGCCACCCAGGAATTTTGAGATGTCACATAACCTAAGGTTTAACCGGCCTTATAAGGACGTGTGTGCAATTATATGAGAATCCCAGCAACCTTTAAAGAGCTAAATCACTTATTTTATGTTTTTGCAACCCCATCCCCTCCCCACAAAAATCAAAATTTTTTAAATGCACCATAGTCTAAAACCTAAATCAGGCCATCCTTGAACTGTGCTACCCTGCAAGTATGTTGAATATACCTTCAACAGTGATGTCCGGACAAACCGACGGACTTTCTATTTTCTTCATAAATATATTTATTATTTATACATTTTTTGCGAATTTTTTTGGTGAAATAAGGATGTTTAATCCCCCAAATCAATCCCTCGTGTGGTGGCTTGTTTCAGACAGATACCGAATGCAAAGACAGATGCAGTTAGTGTAGTGAACTATACCTCTAATGCATCATCTGTGACCAAGAGTATGTCTTTAGCGAATTGTAAATAATGGAAACGTGCATGTGCTCGTTTATTATAAATATAGGCGTTGATAGGTTCATGTAGAGTACTGACCACACAGGAGCAGATATCACAGAGGTTCTGCCAGGAGGCGCCGTCAGCCCGAACACTCCCGTTCACAGAACAGGACTTGATACAGTCACAGGCCTCCACCAGTCCTAGTCGACTCTCCGCAGCCTCCAGCTGAAACAGCAAACAAAACGTACAGCTCAACTGTCAATAGAACATAACCCAAATCACTCTTATCAAACGTAAGAATATCAGATGAGAATAATTACGATAATTGGGCTGTTTAGGAAGCAGTCATTGAACGCTCTCTGCGGCCGAAACTTGTCATGCAGTGGCTACAGAAAAGGTTCAACAACAGAGGGCTAGGGAATGACTCTTGCGCAACACCTCCCATTGGCGGCTAGGTGTATGCAGGCAACCCATTATTTTGTGTTAACACACATCTAAACACGTAGCCTTTAGTAGACGAAAGAAAATAAAGGTTGGTTGGTGTGTTCTTCTAACATTTTGTGAAAGGCAATGCGTTGCCGGTAATCAAGTTAATAAATAAACGAAACAGTTTTGGTTTTATAAAAAAACGGCTGTGACGTCTCGATTTTCAAATTAATTTTAACTTTTTTTTGAAGTTTTGGCATCGCAGATACATTATTATTATTACCCAAAATTCAGAATGAAAAAAACATTTGTAAAGATTGTCTAAAACAAACTTACTTTTTAGATAATGATGCTGAAATGTCGAAAAACAATTAGATACATTTGAAGATTGAGGCCATTTTTTATCAAATCTATAATACACTTACAAGATCTACTAAAGTTGAAGTCAACCATCTTGCAACAGTTTTGTTGGTTTGTTTGCGGACTTAGTGTTTAAAAAAAACGAAAAGTTTATCATGGTCTGCAGATAATAACTTTGTTGGGGGAGCCGCATGACTAAGAAATAACTGCCCTGATCACTTCTCTGTGAGCGGTTTAAAGCTACGTCTCCTTAAATCCGTTGAGGGGAACGGGGACGTACTTCCAACTGCCTTTACTGGCGGTCTCTATTATAGGAACTTGATAGTTACCCTGTCGAGAAGAGTCTCGAGCCGCTGTGTGAGACCCTGAACAGTGTGCTGAAGTGTGGCGAACTGTCCACAGCTGGGACAGGCCGTGTCCAGGAAGGGGCATTGCCGAAGGTATCCATAGCTGCCCCTCACGATCCGCACATCCTGCAAGGCACCCTGATGACAACATAACAAAGGGTTAGCACCATGCCATGAGAATAATTTTTATTTATCGGCGTCCAATGTCATAGATTTTTGACGCCGTATACTCGATTAAATTAAGTCAATGAGGTGGGTTGTCTTCATTGTGCTTAGGACAGCTTCGATAGACGAGTTGTCGTCTCCGAGCATCTCATGTAGGTCCCTTGTTCGCAAACCCATGCCCTTTAGTATATTCTCATATCCAGGGCATTCCTCCAGGATGTGGCTCACTGTGAGAGGCCAGGCCCCACACCCGCCACAGCCCGGGGCCATATTGAGTATCAAGACATTGTCTTGATCTTGAACTGGATAATAAAAAAAAAATGAGAACACAAAAATGAAATAAAATGTTTTTATTTGTCGAACATAAAACAAAAATATGAACAGGTCAGAGCTGCACGAAACATTCCCGTAGGACTATTTATGGGCTTCATAAAGTTTGACAAATGCTTCCAATTAAATTAAATGAGTTTTAGTTTAATTTACTAAATTCCTTTTGAGCGCTAGAGAATGTTTTTTTTATTTTTATTTTGATTGTTTACAACTGAACGTCACAATATTCACAACAGAAAAGAACAAATATAGAGAGTATCAGAATAACATTTTTTTTTTAAATTATGATCTTCTGTGAAAGTGACAGGTAGATAAGAAAAATAAAAGGAAATGAAATTAACAGGTTCTTACAACAGTTAGAATACATAACATATTAATCTACGTTACTAAATCGCTTATATTTGAATTTAAATAGCTAGACTGCTACTGTTGAAATAAAATAGCAGCTAAGAAATAACAGATTGCTAAATAACAACCCGTCACTAGTATCGTTGGTCTCTATATCCTCTCTAGCCCAGCTCCATAATTACACCTAGTTCATCCATCAACCACGTCACAGACCATCCTCCCCTCCCCTCACCCAAATTACCCACACCATGTTCTCACGTTTCATTTATTATTTTCCGCACTCTTCCTTTCTAACTATTTAATTTATTTACTATATTTTAATTTTAATAGTTCATATTTTTTTTAGCACGTTAACTAATAGTGATAAGGTAAGATTCAGATTGGAAAAACAAATAATTAATATCGAAATGTTGAATAATGATTAATTTTGTTTTTGATCTCTACTATTCAGAGAGGCGCATATTTAGAGGGCGCCGGTAGCTCAGTGGTACGCGTGCTGCTCTCCCTCTAAACCTTTAATCATCTTCTCTAGTTCAAGTATATCTACTCCTTGATAAATGTTTTTTTAAATAGAAAATATGGAGAATCGGTGCCACAAGGACTACGTACATTCTATCTTTCTTCTTCGGCTATTTTCCTTAAAAGCCAAACAAATTTTCATCTTTACTTATGGTAGATAATCATGGTATCTGGTTGACATTGCTACATCAAGGTACCTATTTTATAGGCTAAAGAGGCTACACTCAAATATAAACGTTTCTGCTTTCCTTCTAAATATTTATTTCCTGGAATATACTTTCAGTTTTGTCTCTTTTGCGGGTCCTTTGATCTATTAAATTGAGGCTCCACCCCGGGTTACATGTTAGTTTCTGCTCTCCCTATAAACCTTCAATCACCTTATCTAGTTGAAGTATTATTACTTTTATAAAAATATGTTAATAAATAGATTTATTGAAAAGTAAATATGGAATCTGAAAAAAAAACTGTAGTTTAGTTGTGAGTTCAGTTTTTAAAATGATAAAAGAAAGGAGCAGAAGTTACAATTGAATAGAGTAAAAGTGTCCCCTTAAATCAACGTTCAACGTATTGTCTGCGTTGTGGTTACCGTTAACTTACTTTGAAGAGGGAGTGGCGACTGTTGCGCTGGCCAAGCCAGAGGGCCAGCTGAGGGGCGCTGAAGTTGGTGTCGAGGGTGGAGGGAAGGACTCGCCGGTAGAGAGGATGACAGTCGACGAGGAGCTGGAGTTGAGGTCCGGAGATGGAGACGGCGAGGCGATGCCAGGCCCCGTCGGCCAGTCGGAAGGGGAACGTTTCTGTCCGCACTCCGGAGTCTCCGGACAGACTGTAGTGGAGTCTCAGTTCATCCTTCCGTCCGCTCGACTGCACCTCCAGGTACCTGACATACACACCCTCATACATTGCACCACACTAGATAGTATTGGCTATTACACAGATCAAACACTTCCGAACATTACCAATTAAGTAGCTACATTTTCGGTCTCCCTAAACTAATCGATCCATTTGGACGAAAATCAACAGATGTCGTCCATGTCTGGTTCTGGATACACATATACAATTTTCACAAGAATTTATTTATTTTTGGAATTATGGGTCGGAAAACTTGAAATTCAGTTGAAAACATCGAATATCTGATCAATTACATAATTTATACAAACGCTTTTAGTACTTTAGAAAAATATATTCTACCGAGGATGTTTCTTATTAAATTTTCAATTAAGGACGTCCCCTCAGCATTTCAGAAAGAACCCAACATGTTATAGCGCCCCAAAAGTTTAAACTAAATTTCAGCAGAAAATTCTTCAAAATAATGTTTAAATTGTGACGTATAGCAACGAATTCGTAAATATATTTTTAACAGTAAAAGGATAAAAATAAAGAAAAAATATGTGTTATGACCATAAGAGGACTTTCTTATAAAACGACACCTATTTTGTTCAGCCAAATGGACCAAAGGGAAAGAGGGGGGGGGGGGGGGGATTAGGGGGAAGTTCAACATAAAAACTTCAATAACAATTAAATGAAATGTACATATGTGTCCATAACTCAAAAAGGACAACACCACGCCGCTGTAACGAACATATCGACACAAAATATCATAATCCCATAAGGACGACACTTAGACATTTTTAGTAGAATCGGCAGAAGGGAAGGGGGGTTGAGGGGAGGGGGATTCAAGAACTCTGGCGATGTAATGAATACTGGCGATGTAATGAATACTGGCGATGTAATGAATACTGGCGATGTAATGAATACTGGCGATGTAATGAATACTGGCGATGTAATGAATTTATCGACACAAAATTTAGTATGAGGGTTTAGGTGCCCCTACATAAGTCAACTGTTGAATACATATTAGCGCAAACGGTTTTGTAGGACTGGTTTTGTTTGGGGGAACGAACAATTAATTGATTAATTCATTCTGGGGAAGTACATTGCCGGTGAATCACGGACGATTTTTTTCGTTCTAATTCTCACTTTCTTCAGTTTTTTTTATAATTAAATTGTTTTTTTTTTGTGAGAAAGCTATTATTAGATTCAGACCACCAAAAAGAATTTCTGAAAATGGGATAGTACAAGCTAAGAAAACACCCCCTTCCAGAAGATAGCTCTGTAGTGGCCCAGTGACTGAACATTGGCCCACCTCTCGTTATTGTAGTTGGATGAGGTGACACGAGACAGCGCCAACTGCGGTTCTTGTTTCAACTGAGGAAGGTTATACCGAGATGTCATCCACTATGAGTCCGGCCGGTTTCCACACAAATTCTATTAATCACGCTGATAGTAGAAGGTATCACTTGAAGTATCTATTTTTTAAAGATTATTTGTTCTCAAACATTTAATCTAACATAAAAGTACTCATGATTTGTTAATAGTTTACTTTCAAATTAGAAAAATATCTGGGCTCCTTCAGATTATAAATAATGCCTTTTTTTTTTCTTTATTATTTTATTTGTATATAAATTTTCTGTTGATGATTGTTTTACGAATGTAATGTGTATTTTTTATGTTTAAATAACGCTTTGTTTATTTAAAATCATGTCTTTTTTTCAGCTCAAATGAAATCATATTTTACCTTAGAAGAGTTAGTTCCTCAGTAATCGAATACCTAGTAGCTGGGCTTCGCTCCAGGGTGAATGTAAGTAAATAAATTTTAGTTAAGTATACGTTACTAAGTTTGCAAGTTTTACTTAAGATCATTTTTTTCGCAGCCAAAAGTTTCCCGGTGAATGCTTCAATTCCTTACTATTAAAACATATTGATTTCAAAGATTGCATTCTTGTTTAATTTATAACAGCCAGTTATATTTTTTCTATGAGAAAACGAGGATAAGGTGGGAGATTGGTGCTTCATAATGTTCTCAAAAAGGTTCCGAAAGATTCAAGAACAATATAAAACAATTGATGTGGAAGACAACCGCTTGTTATTCATCTCATTAAACGCAACATTGCCAATTTCTGAAAATGCTTTGTGTTGTTACGAAGTGAAACATTTCTTTTTTGTAATTTCATGCAATGTTCATTGTTGATCTATATTGGCCCGGGACAAGTCCCCTTTTGTAAGCTTAATATTCGAATTTACCATTGTTCATTTCATAATCTATTTTATTATGTTTTGAGTTTTGATTCAAACCCGTTTACCTTCATTCAGACACATGTCTTGTGGTCGTTTTGTATTAAAAATTAGTTTCCTTAGTACTTTTAAGTAATTTTAATGTTGTTATACATCTAAATGATTGTTTTAGATCAAGTTATCTCTTGAAGACCTTCCAGAAAGTTCAACTTGAGATTCAGGATGTTCTAGGCTTCAGCCATGTATACAGGGATCAGAGAGATTGGAGAATGAGCCAGTCAGCTGTTCTACAGTTGAACATTTAGTGAGTACGACCTAAATAGATATTTTCAGTCTTTATTTGAGCCAGTTTTTTTTTTTATTTGCCTGAATTAACGTTTTAAAATGTAAGTAATATTGTTTCTTTTGGACTAAAATGATTTTTATTAGTTATATAAAGATATTTGTCTCTTCACAGTTAACTTTCTACTATGTTTTGAACTGGTCAGCTCATTAAGCGTGTTATGAGAGCTACTCACCATAGTGTGCATTATTAATTAATTCAAAAATGGAGTTAGATGGTGAAAGTCTGTGTCAGTATTGTTTTTCAATAATAACAAAGTATTCAAAATAGTGATATGTACTTACTCTTGTGAACACTTTAGACAATAATTATTATATTATGTTTTTCCTAAGTTGGGACTTGATAGTCAGAGAGCAGGTTTATCCAGGAGGATAAATGAAACATATCGCTTTACTTGCATACGATATTTCAACATTTTATACATTTGGAGTTATTTCAGTATGTTTGATGCAGAATTTTACGCTATGCTGGTAATAATGTCTGTAATATTTCAAATTCTAATTATTTTTTCAAGTATTAGACGGATTATTTCCGGAAGGGATGGGCTCATGGTACAGCTTTTGGCTTTAATTTTTTGTATTATACAATAACATTTTTGAATAATAGTTTTTCCAAAGATTTTAATATTTTAGCTCAAAACCACGTTTGACTGAAAAAATAAATTTGACTGGGTGAGCGGTTTATAGCTAACCTGTCATCTGTAAGTATCAAGTGCCAACTTGGGAGGGGAGGATAGTTGTGTATAAAATGGGTGTAGTACCCGTTGGGTTCACCTGTTGAGTCCAGCTGAGAAGGAGAGGATGGAGCCGCTGTTGAAGGGTTCCTGACGCGTGGCCGCCATGATGGTGAACTCTGACGCTCCTCTCAGGAGACTGACAGTCTGGCTATAGGCTGGCTCCTGGATCCTCATCTGTCGGCTCGCACCTGTGCACAACATCAATTCTCACTAGATCTTAGCCATATCATGGATAGTTTGGATGGCGGTTGCGCAGCTCAAACACTTGAGTAGAGAAAGAGTCCAAAAATGGAATATCATAACAACTGTTAAATAGTTAATTAAGAAACTTCTCTCTTTCCTCTTTTTACTTTAAGATACTTCAAAGCACTTATGAAGAAAAACGTACGTTTTTTTAAAATATTGTCTACTAGCAGTAATACCCGGCCTTGCCCTGGGAACTTTGTCTTTTTTCCTAATATCTCTCATTCGAATCCTATTCAATTCTTCGACAGTACATTCATGATGTTATAATTTTTAATCATTCAAATGGTCCTTTAACGCCAGACACCCCAGCTAGTAAGTGTTTAGGACCACTGGGCACCATGACAATCCGACCATTAGTTAATGACCTATCACTATCTTTATATGTAGGCCTTCCCCCACAAACCCCCTCTCTTTCAAAGTTTTGAGATGTCACGTAGCGTATTTCTCAATTTGGCCTTTAAGCATTACTACATGCCAAATTCCATGACACTCCGATCATCCGTTAAAGACCTATCACTATCTTTATATGTAGGCCTAACCCCCCCCCCCCCCCCCTCCCGTTCAAATTTTGAGACCATACACCCTATTTTTAAATTTGGCTTTTTAGAATACTACATGTGAAATTCCATGACAATCCGACTATTAGTTACCGGTATCTTTATACTAAGGCCTACCCCCCCTCCCGTTCAAATCTTATGGACGCCACATAGCCAATTTTCAACTTGGCTTTTAAGAATACTACATGTGAATTTTCAAGATAATCCGTCGATCCCTTAATGCGCTAGAGCAATTTTTATGCTTAGGCCCCCCTTACAACCCGTTCGAAATTTTGGGACGCCACATAGCCTATTATTCAATCGGGGTCAAAAGGATGCTACATGTGTAGTATCATGAAGATCCACAATTCCTTCCTTGTTCAGGCTACCTCCCTCTGGAACTCACTCCCTCTCCAGATTCGCCATGCTCCTAGTCTAATTTCTTTTAAATCCCAGCTCTTCCAGCACCTCCTTACTCATCAAACGTCTGATTCCCAGGGCTAGCGTCCTATGGGATAGTTCTCGTCTTCCCATGAGTCTCTCAGTCTATAGCTGGACTGATGTTACTCTTCAGTTTCATCATCCCAGTTGGATCACATGTAGGGTCACTATATGTTTAAGCACTATATAACTAGTCACTATATGTTTGGTCACTATAGTCACTACATATTTTATTTTAGAAGTAATCATTCCTTTTTTTCTTTTCACTCATTTCTTTCAATTCCAAGCAGAATAATGTATAGGTGTGTGATATTCTGGATTTTGGATATATATCTGTAATTAAATGTATGTACCAGTGTGTATGACACATATTATATTTATTTATTTTATTATTTAATTTTTCTCTCTCACTCTCTCTCTCTCTCTCTCAGTGACCCTTTCTGTCATTTATATTTACTTTTGCTATTATCTTTTTACTTTATATTTCTAACACTGTTCCTCATTTATTTTAATATGATTTGTTTATCCTTATTTCTAACTGCTTTTGTTTCTTTAGTTGCTATACTCCCTTATTTGTTATCTTTTATTCAACTTGTTTGATACTGGTATCTCTTTTGTTTATCTCTTATGCTGTTATTCTTAGGGGGCGTATGTCCCAGAATAAAAATTGTTTTTTCATTTCATTTCAAGATCCGTCCAGCGGTTTGGGCGAGATGCTGGAACAAACCCACAAACAAACTCCGTTTCAGCTTTATAAATATAGAAGATTATGAAACTCGGTCGAAGAGAACGGGAAGATAAGAGCCCCCCCAATTCAAAATTCCCAATAACTGCCGATATAATGAATGTATCAACATCAACTTTCGTATTTAAAATTAAAATTCACTTAGGAACACTGGGCACCGCAGCTAGTATGTGCTTAAGAACGCTGGTGAGAGCTATTATTAACCGTGCAACGGTGGACCTCCTTGGTAATACATGCTTAGGAAACCCACCCTATTAAAATTAGGGCTATATCCCATCTTTAAGAAAGCTCCATGTGAGATTCATACAGCATTAATGCACCCCCGCCCCAGAATGAAATTTCATGATAATCCGGTCATCCGTTAATGTGCTAGAGCCATTTTTATGCTTAGGCCCCCCCTCCCGTTCAAAATTTTGGGACGCCACATAGCCTATTATTTAATCGGGGTCAAAAGGATGCTACATGTGAAGTTTCATGAAAATCCATCCAGCCGTTTGGGCGTGATGCTGGAACATTCCACAAACAAACCCCGTTTCAGCTTTATTAATATAGATTTCACAAAATATATGGAAGACCTTTTGTTTTTGCTATCATCTTCAGCTACGACTTGACAAATACTACTTCAACGTAACAAAAATCTGTTTTTGTTAAGTCTTGGCTGAAGATGGTTGCAATCCCGAAAGTACTCCCATATATTTCGTGATATAGACAATATTTAAAAAAAAACATACGTTTTTCTTTATCTTTTTCATTGTTTCACAACCTCAGCAAAAATGTTAAGTATCACTTATAAACAAGCTTAAAAGCATTTTAAAAAACGCTTAAGAACACTTTTAAAAAATCCCCAAGATGCAAAGTATCCGTTATACTGCTAATGTCTACCCTCTCCTCCTGATGACTCTAGTGTGGCCACATGGCCAGGGCCGACGCGAAAAAATGTTTGCCTGCTCGCCCACACATACAAAAACAATTAAAATCAATTTTTATCATGAATCATTTTTAAATGTGTTAATTTTTTTTTACAGTTATTTACTTCATGTAAATATACGATAATGTATGGAACAACAAAAAGTGTGACACGGTTCAAGGGTTATTACTTATAACATTATTCATTACATTACTTAGAGCACCCAAAAATGGAATACTGACGAATTATGTTATAATTGTAGTTTATTTATTAATATTTAATATAGAATGTTGTTATTAATATCGTTTTCTGTTCACAGATAAAGAAGTGGGAATGTCTGAAGGTGACAATGAACATGTTCCCTTAATGTGGAGCCCTTCTGTCCTTCCCCACCAAGTCAGCCTCCATGGATTAACACCCCAAATGGATGCCACATCTCCCTCTCTATTTACACTTGGTGTCCCAAGTAGATTGACCTGCCAAATTTCTCCGAAACGGTGCAAGATGAGAAATGTTTTTCTCCTTGACTCTAATTGACTAATCCCAAAAATGTTATCAAACTATTTTCTCCGCCAACAGGTTAAGCCCTAAAGCTTGTAACTTCAGTTTTTCAAATCGTATTAAGTATATCCAAGTAATTAATAAGGATTTTTGCACTATTTGAACAAAAGGCCATAATGTTTCATTTTATACAATTTGTGTAAATAGGGAAAAAATCACTCTTATAAGAAAATGCATAGTTCTATACTTTAGCAAGTATTTGGCTGATCTCATTATTCATCTACAAAATGCAATTTATGAACCTGAAGATATGGTACCGACGTTGCTGGCTCTAGGGACCTGATGCCTGAAAAAATATTTTGAAAACATTTCTGCAATCCTCTCGAGACAAATGAGTAGTTTATCTTGCTCTCATTTGAAGAAATTTGGCAGGACCCATCTATTTGAGACATATATACAGGGTGTCCCAGATAAACGGGCCACAATCCAAATAATTCGGAAACGAGTAGTGCTAGTAAAATTTTACAAAGAATGAAAGTTGTACGTCTCAACAAGTGGTATGCAGTGGTGTGAAAAAAAAATGAAAAATTTAATGTAATAGGGCTTAAATGGCCAACGGAAGGAAAGGGTTTCCTTTTAAGCCCTTTAACAATTAACATAATTTAAAAGTACTTAAAAAGTTGAGAAGAACCCCGCAAAAGAAATCTTTGTACCTGTAAAACTACCGGAGATATGTTGGTTCAAAATCTGAAAAGTGTTAAACCCAGTGTTTGACGTGTTGAACCTTTGAAAAGAGTGAGTATTGTAACTGAAGTTAAGAATGGTTCTTAATGTATATATTTTTTTTTTCATATAAAAATACTCAGATTCTAATAACTATAATAATAAAAGGGCATAATTTAAGCCATATTTTGAACATTTTCTGAAGATTTGGACAGTATTTTAGGTAATCCATATCACCCAAGAGTCCATACTCTTGCAAATGTTGCTAAAGGCATTATGGGCAGACTTTTGACATAATACGAAAGCTTCCGAAAGTGGTATCTTTGAAGGGTATAAAAGAAACAATAAACACTTTCAGAAATAAAATACCAATACTAGTAATTATTACAATTGAACAAGAGATGAAGAACTGAACTAGGTTAAAAATACATATACACATGCTTACATGTAGGTGATTATTGATTTATACTAAATGTTCAAAAATTGCTCCCCGATTTCTCAAACATGCATCCAATCTTCGGCTGACCGATTCGACACTCTTGGCAACACTCTCTTCCCGTATTGGTAAACATTCTTGGACAATGTCCCCCCTAAGTTGTTCAGGAGACATTGGCTGTCTGAAATACACTCTATTCTTTAAGTAACCCCAAAGAAAAAAGTCAAGAGGGTTAAAATCCGGTGACCTAGGAGGCCACGAAACAGGTCCCCCTCGCCCAATCCATCGATTTTGAAACATGGCATTCAATTCTCGTTCGGCCACCCGCGAAAAATGGGCTGGACACCCATCATGCTGAAACCACATAGACTTGCGAACATTAAGGGCGACATGTTCCAGTAGATGTGGTAACTCATCGCGTATGAAAGTTGCATATATTTGTCCGGTTACATTTCTTGGGAAGAAATATGGGCCTATAATTCTGCTTCCAAGAATGCCACACCAAACATTAACTGCCCATCGGTGTTGACGATCTACATGTTTCACCCATCTAGGGTTATACTGTGCCCAGTAATGAGAATTGTGACGATTTAAAGTACCGTCACTGCAAAACGTGGCTTCGTCACTGAATAGAACATTCTTGAAAAAATCACATGATTGTTGAATTTTATTTAGTCCCCATGTACAAAAATTTATGCGATTCTGAAGGTCTCGTGGCATCAAACATTGATGTAAAGAAATGTGAAATGGGTGGTATTTATGTTCTTTCAGAAACCTATGTATAACACTTCTAGAAAAGCCAGTACGCCTTGCTAAATTTCTAATGCTGATGTGCGGGTCACGCTGCACGATATTTAAAATTAATTCCCGAGCACCTTGTTTTTTAATGTTTCCCCTTTTACATTTGGAACTCGTAAATCTACCTTCTCTCAGGTTTTGAATAATCCTTTTCAAGACCTTCCGGGATGGATGATTTCTTTCTGGAAATCGTTCGGCATAAACCTGAGAAGCAGCATTAAACTTGCTATGACACTCCCCTATAATAAGGGTCATATCTACTATCTCACTAGCGCTGAACATTTTTTGCAATATTCAATGAACAATTCTTATCTTATACTGACCAAGAACTAAACAAACAAAGTGATAAAGGTCATAAAAAAAAATCATAATATATATTTGTAACCTTTGTGCTCTTAAGTCTTTATTTATTGGTTGGACAGTATAATAATAATGCCATTAGCAACATTTGCAAGAGACTTAAAATACTGTCCAAATCTTCCCAAAATGTTCAAAATATGGCTCAAATTACCCTTTTATTATTATAATTATTAGAATCTGAGTATTTTTATATGAAAGTAAAGAAAAAAATACATTAAGAACCATTCTTAACTTCAGTTACAATACTCACTCTTTTCAAAGGTTCAACACGTCCAACACTGGGTTTAACACTTTTCAGATTTTGAACCAACATATCTCCGGTAGTTTTACAGGTACAAAGATTTCTTTTGCGGGGTTATTCTCAACTTTTTAAGTAATTTTAAACTATGTTAATTGTTAAAGGGCTTAAAAGGAAACCCTTTCCTTCCGTTGGCCATTTAAGCCCTATTACATTAAATTTTTCATTTTTTTTTCACACCACTGCATACCACTTGTTGAGGCGTACAACTTTCATTCTTTGTAAAATTTTGCTAGCACTAATAGTTTCCGAATTATTTGGATTGTGGCCCATTTATCTGGGACACCCTGTATATATATCAGTCAAAATCGTTTATAACGAAACTTCAAGGGAATGTCGGTTTTTTGTACGTTGTAGCTGATGTTCTCTTTCAGCGGTATGGTCGGTTATAACGAACAGTTGGCTATAAATGGTGTTATACTGGTTACAACAAACAGTCCGTTATACGTTTATGACTGTTATAAGATAACTTAGTTCATACCTTACATATGTATATAATATTGAAATGAATAGGTACTACCTATTAGGTAGTCAATAAACAATATTCATTCGCCACACGTTTTCAACCCAGTCACTCGTAATTGATCGGTGCAATTTTTCCATATACAATATTGTGGCGAGATCGAAAACGTTGAATCCAGGAAGCGGTGCACTTGAACGATTCCTTCTTCAGAAGCACACCAAATGGGCCCATTGGTGTACCACTCATGGGTACATTGTTTGCTCGTTGTTGTTTAAACCAATCGAGCAAAATATTTTCAATGTCGGTGTGAGATTTGATGAACGAACTCGTCTTGCCTTTTCGCACTTATTAAATAGTGTAATAATTTTCTCCCGGAGCTTCATCATTTCAGAAATCGTTGAGCGCGATGTTTGAAATTCACGGGCGAACGAGCTCGCGGAATTACCGGAATTGACTCGGCAAATTATTTCGAACTGCTCCTTAATTGTAAAGTGTTGCCGTGGGATCTTTTTGTGTATAAAAACAGGACACAACTGAAATTGAAAAAACTGTTGGGCGAATAAATGTAAAGTCAACAAAGGTTTTGTTTCTTCATTTCTTAGAACAAAAAACCTGAACTGTACGCTGTAACCGATATTTCAACAGCGACTGTTCCGAGAAATGTGTTCGCTCTAACCGATGTTTTCGTTGTAAGCAACATTAATGCTTATTTTTGTATGTTATTTCGTAGGACAGAGTAGTTTGTTCGTTATATCCGATTGTACATTATATCCGGTGTCGTTATAACCGATTTTGACTATATATATATATATATATATATATATATATACGAGTATGTAACAATTGTGATGAGGTGATACAATGAAGGGTTTCACTGGTGCATATTAACAATAACAACTGGAATTGTAATATTCGCCTAATTCCTCTGGAGGATTGTTCGGGAACCTCCACATAGAAATCCTCTCTTGTGCAGATTGTGCTACCAAATGAAGTAGAATTGCTTTCTGGCTGTTATTACAATTAACTAGACGAGTCAGTTGCTAAAATAATTTCTAATTGGTTAGCATGTACCTTAGTGGATATTTCGTAGAAATTTTAAAATTTAGATTTTGGATTAGTTTTTCTTAAACGTTCGTTAACTGGGGACTCTAGTGTTATTATCACTCCCCGATGATGGATATGTGAAGATTAAAAAAAATACTTTGCCTGGGGATTGTATCTTTGTTTTGTCAAGACATACTTCCAACATTGAAACTGAGGCAACTCCAACATTTTAAGATGGGTTTTCCACTTAACTTAGTAACTGAGAATGAAAACAGCTGCTGTGCGCATAATGCGATTTAGTTATTATAATATTTTATTATTCATTTTATCTTTACTTTCCAAGTTTTACTTTGTGTTTACGATGAAGGATGCCATTTTTTTTGTCTTCCGATAACCCTAGTTTATTGTCGATGGAGTCAAAACGGAGGGAGCTCTCACCAGTGGATGGAAGAGTCCTCCCCCCATTATGTAGCCTTATTATGGCAAGTTTTATGTGGTGTCATGACGTAGGCCGGTGGTCGATAACCTTTTTCTCCCCCAGCTATACCTAGGGGAAGTTATGTTATCAAGAGAGAGAAATTCAATGTTCACTTTTCACCGGAATTTAATGTTTTACGAATCCCTTCTTACAAAAATAAAAATAAATTCCAGTTTGTATGTGTATCCGAATCTGTGTGAACTCCCGACAAAATGGCTGTATAGATATTGTATATGTCGATAGTATACCCGCAAAACCTCGTAAGTCCGAACTTATTATTTATCTAGCTTTTGGTGTTTTTAGAAGTATCAATGTTCTCCGCAACGGAACAAAAAACAATATTTTTCAAGCATTGTTCAGATAACATAAAATGTATTTAGTAAAATACAGACTTCCAATATAGTTATAATGAAGTTAAACAGTTTTTCATCTCTGCTGTAAACTTTTCATTTTCCGACTTACGAGGTTTTGCGGGTATACTGTCGATGTGTTTCTAAATAGAACCCCTTAAAAGGAGGACACCTAAATAATATTGATTTTCAACCAAATCGGTAGAAATAAAATCAACTAACTTAAAGTTACTAACTGGGCAAACAACTTTACTAGTTACTAGTTAAAGACAAATAACATTCTTAAAAATAATGAAATATACCTAGAACTTGCGTAACCTTTGATAAAGTCACCCAACTTCGGAATATTACAAATTATCTTTTAGCATAAAATGAGCTTTCCAAGGATGTGACACAAGCCACTTCCTTGTTACCTTGGAGGTAGAGTGCAGGAGATAGCGGATGTAGGCCGGGAGTGACGGAGGCACCGGAAGAGGAGTTCTGTGAGATGGCCACTCCAACCAGCTCGAGGCCACCAGAGCCAACCTCGCCTCCTAAAACATTATAACATTAGCTAGTAGTTGGAAAATGAAAGTTTTGTGACTAAGGAGTGAAGGGGGCACCGGAGGAGGAGTTCTGTGAGATGGCCACTCCAACCAGCTCGAGGCAACCAGAGCCAACCTCGCCTCCTAAAACGACATCATCAACATGTGCTACTAGTATTTGGGAACGGAGAGTTCTGTGACAAAAGAGTGACAGAAGCACCAGAAGTGATGCCATGATTACTGTGTTCGTTCGAAGAATTTACCAGGTTTTAGCTGTGGTGACCAATGTTCTGAGTTTGGTTAGTACACCACTCATTAGCTCAATGGCCAACATCCTACTTCATGATATAGCCGGATGCTTATAATATGGGTCTGCTGCATCGTCGAACTTGATAGGCAGTTCTCGGACTAAGAACGGGCAACGAAGGAGGACTTCAGTGTGCCGTCATTTCTGACCAGCTCGAAGCCACCAGATGCGATGCCCCCAGTCCCAAGGTGCGATGCCCCTAGCCCCAGAGCGATAGGTCTCGACCTGCCATTTAGAAAGGTGCTAGACTGCCCTTTCTCTGTCCTCTCTAATCTTCTAACGACTTTTCGTTGCACTAGTTGGGAGTCTATCAAAGTTGTTGGCTGGCCTGGATCAGGGGTCATGAGACTTGAGCGTCTTGTTTAGTGTAAAATTATGTTTTTTTTTTAACCATCATCATCAGTGTAACAATTCATATCTGAGTCAAGGCCCCCTGGATCAGCTTTCGCTAGTCGTCTCGGTCCTATGCAGCTGCCCTCCAGTTCCTGACTCCAAACAGGATTCTCGCATCATGCGAAACATCGTCCTTCCAACGTAGCTTGGTTCTCCCAACACGTCTGTTCCCATGGATTTCCTCCAGTAATGTCATCTTTGGCACATCATAATCTTCTTGGACAATCAAGACTCAGTTGGATGTAGAAGGAACGCAATAATCCTGGTAATATATTTCTTTCGGAACTTCTTATAATAATTAAACAATTTATTAAAGTACAGAATATGTTTATTGTTTAACTGATTGTTGTTCAATTATTTATTGCGCATATTTTCAAAACAGTTGATTCAATTAGCATCAGTATGAATGGGCTTGAGACTTCATTGAAAGACCATTTTGCAAAAAGAAACATTCAAAATCTGTACATTTCTGCAGAAGTTGTCGTGAACTAAAGAAAAGAAAATTTCACGTACAGACATGCATAGAACCGCCATGGAAAACCACTTCTATTTACGTTTTGAGGATAGGGCGGTCAAGAACTAACCTTATCTTGGACTTGATTTTTCGATCCCATCACTTGATTTTTTTTTTATGAGGAACATCGACGTAAAATCACTATTTCAGAGCATTCATTAATGCTGCATTAAAATAGAATAGGACCAAAGACAAACATTTTTCGAAAAGACGATAAATTTTGCATTTTCGAAGATATACAGACAGAGCCACAATGCGGAAAACCCATTTTTTTTACATTTTGCCGTTTGGACAATGAGAATCTGATCTTATCTCGGACACGATTTGATGGTGTAGCTATGATGATGCTTAAGGGTATCCGAGAGGTTACCAAAAGACATGCTGTCTTGTGAGGTGTCCACGGGTGGCTGGATAGGTTGGGAGCTCCGCCGGGGTCTCTGGAGCGGCCTTCCTCACATGTACACCCTCATCATCAAGCCTCGCTATGTCCACAACTGAGCCTATTGCTTACATACACATATACACTAGAGGGAGTGGCCCGGCGGTACTGTTGCTTGCCCTCTGCCCTGGCCTGCCTGTTCGTTGGATGCCCTGGGTCCCGTGCTTTGCCTTTCCCCGGTCCTGGCTTCCTGTAGGGTCCCACCTTGTGGACTCATGGTCCTTGTACCCGTAACTTGTATAAAGAGTGCCCCGGCTCAGTAAGGACAAGAAAATACTTGGTAGGGTGATAATAACCTAAATAGTTGTTCGCCCCAAACAACCAAAAGACATGCTCCAATCCCACAACTACAGAACTCATCTAGTACTCTATTGGTGGAAAAGGAAACTACAAGTCACAGCTTCCGTTAAATTTCTTTGAAATTTTTTTTTACTATCCAGCCAATGTTTCTATGGTAAAAAAATTCTAAACCATTAAACCGCCGATTTTTCATGAATTACGGCAATGGCGAAAACAGAAACTATATTTCAGAATTTATGAAAATTATTACATTTATAATAATTAATACATCAACGCAATGTTAACCTACGGAACCCCTCAGTGTATGATCTGATCTCTGTAATTTTTATTTTTTTAATCTTCATTTATTTACAAAATAAATGTTACTATTACAGAAATCAACTTATGATAGGAAGGTAAGTAATGCGTTGTTTCCGCGTTTCACCTCAGACAATACAATATAACCGATCTTGCAAGGTCATAATTTAAGTTTCACGCTGCATAATATAAGTGGAATAACGAGTGTGCTCTAATGACTACAGATGACAGTGTAGATAGATATATATGTAGTTAACTTTTGGTGCCGCCCCCTATTAGAAGGACCGGTGCCCCCAGACAGGACAGATAGCAGATAGGACAACTTGATCCTATAACGCAAACCCTCCCTCCTATACAGATAGTATCTCGGGCCTCCACTGATTCCATCGGCCTCCTGTCCAGGCAGACATTACTTCTCCAGTTCATACCAAGTTATGTAATCCGCCAGAACATCCATCTTAATTTTTCACTGCAATTTCGAGTTTATCGTAGAAAACGGTAATTAAATATACATTTTATGGATTTGTTTTTGTAAAATAATGGTAATTTCGAAATTTATTTGCAAATAAAAATTAATAAATAATTGAAATAAGTACTCATCGGCTATTTTTATATATTAGTTAAATAGAAAGTGTTGAACTGATTCCAGGTCTACTTTGTGAAAATTCATAGTGAACAGGATAAAGGAATATACACACACTAAAGGAATATAAACTCCAAACACTACTTGTCAATATTTTCACTATATTGGTCAAAATTACACGACTATAGTTTCGCCTCTTACGGCATTATCAAGTGAACTCAACAGAGAGTACTGCTGAACTAACACAAGGCAGGACAAACAAGGTCTTTGCTTGTCCTGCCTTGTGTTAGTTCAGCAGTACTTTGTTGAGTTCACTTGATTAGTGTAATTTTGACCAATATAGTGAAAATATTGACAAGTAGTGTTTGGAGTTTATATTTCTTTAGTGTGTGTATATTCCTTTATCCTGTTCAAATAGAAAGTGCACATGTCTGCAGAAAACTTTAAGGAAATAATATGGAGAACGGTGAATCTTTAATATAAGAACCCACAACAGTTCATAGTCATAGTTGGATCCATTTTGTGAGCATCCTTTGTCACACTTTTTGGCTATAACAATCGATTTCAAAGTGATAATGTGGAGGGTCCCCTGTAGACAGTAGTTTGCAGTTTGGAACTAAACTAACAAAGCGGTGATGGGTGACTCAAGGCACACACCAATAAAGGCTGCTTGGAGATGCAATATGGGAGCCTCACAATATTGCCATGACTCCGAACCTCTATTGACATAACTAGTTATACTTGCTGAATCACCTCCCCAACTATAGTGAGCGAGGGGGCACGTCAGGCCAGTTCTAGTCACACCCCCATATCACTTCAACCTCATTTCAAACTATCTATTTTTCCTTAATTGAAAATGTACAACAAAAATTACCGTTTTTAAATTGATTGTGTCCAAAAAGTGGTTCAACACTTAGAAGATAGAACTCGTTCAATTATTCAACTATGAACTCTTGTAGGTTTGTATTTAGGTTGGAAATTGACCGATATCTGCATCAATATATTCCTGCAGACATGGCCACCTTTTATTTAAGTACCTAACTAATAAAAATTTGCTAATAAAATGTCAAAATCAGTTTTGTTAGACCAAAAAAAAACTTAATTTATTTTCGTATAAAATTATGTTCCAATTAGTCCTGATCAAATAATAAAATTAATAATGTTTAGCAATTTATGATGTAAAATTTAAACAATAAGTGTTTTGGTGGACAAATAGAAAATTAGTAAGTACTACTGAATAAAACACTTAGTCAAACGAGTCAAAAATGCCCCTATATTTATATAAAAGACACAATATTTTTCGCTGGTTAGAGCATTTCAAGAAAATTAGTATTTTTTACAATATAAATATAATTTTTAGTATGGAATTCATTGCAAATATAGCTTTTTATACATTTAAAAAACTATTTGGATAGTACTAGAAAAGAAAGGCTTAAGTGTCAACACCCATTTCAATAGACTTAGTTTAGTGAGTGACTGAATTAGAAGTGTAATTTGGGATAATACAAAATTGTTAGATCCTTTTTTAATCTTGCTTTCGAAATAAGCTTTCTCTAAGTTCGAAACAAGTATTCTTTTATTAATTCATTAGGTTATTAGTAGGTACTACCAGATACATTTATATATTTCTTATTGTACGAATTAATTATATTTTCTGTTGAATCAATTATTTAAAATCTTTCTGTTGCTATATATCACTTTTATTAAGTTAATTTTTTTATTGAATTAAAGGTTTAATTAATAAATTAAACATAATCTAAAATAGATTTAGTTGGTAATTAACAGTTTATTTATTATTTTTTAATTGCAACTATGGCAATTAATAGACTGAAAGCTTGGAATTTTGAAGACAAAACGCAAGTTCAATGTTTACCGTAAGTACTTCCAAACGAATAGAGAATTAGAAATGATTTCAAGGACATGTTGTGCTTCGGGAGAGATACATATTAACAATCTTGGAGTACATTTTTGGTGACAGAAAAATTATTTTTAGATCTATGATTATAGAAAACTAAATTTATTTTACTTTCACAATGTTTACTATTCTACACGGTGGATGAAGGTTATAGAACATCTATCGACAATTTAGCCACTGCCACTTTATATAAAAGTGATACATTTTACTAATTTTTTAAAAAAAGTTTCTTATCCACTGATGTTTATCGAAGTTCTTCAATTGAGGGGGTTAGAAGCAAAGGGATGTAAGTGACAAAAATTTAATTTCGAGGTAATTACCTTCAAAGTTATAGTAACATGGTAAATTCAGGTATTTTCTACTAGATAGCATTACTGGTACTAACAATCGTTCTGATCAGTAGTCAGGGTAGGTGTCAAGGAAGATGTTAACACACCTATCTCAATTTCAGCCGAATTGTCACATCCCTTTGCTTCTAACCCCCTCAATTGTAGTCGGAAATTATAAAACACAAAATGGCCCAAATAGTCTCCAATCTAAGTTTTATTTTTCATATCTCATCTTCAGACAAATGTGGTCCCTAGGAAATCTATTATGAAAACATTTCTACGGATTCTAGTCTAAATAATATATATGCCTATATAGCCAGATGTTTTTAGACCAAGTTCTTGATGTCGATTTATGGACGTAGCATATCTCTATTGTAAGTAGACGTAACCTCTACCTCTAATCTTATAATAAATTTACTCTAAAAATAGTAAGTTCGTGTTTTCATAATACTTTCATAGGTGTCGTCCTTATGTAGTTTTGAATTTACATATACAATTTTGTGTCGGTACACTCATTACATCGGCAGTTATCAGTGTTTTTGTGTTTAAGCCTGTCCCACTCCACCCTTAAGGTATCTCCATTTATCTGATTTGGCTGAAAATCCAAAGTGTGGATATACATATAAAATAAATGTATCATACATAGATTGGTGGGGGTACCTCGGGTTGCCGACCTCTTCTTTAAAGTATTGCGTGACGTACAAAGTACTTCATACAGAGGGGTCAATTTTCAAGGTGAATGAAGGGGGAAAGTCTCCCCCCTCGAAATGATGTTGGTAGCAGTGTGGAAGGAGACAGAACAGAATGGAGGAGGTCAGGTTCAATAGACTGTAATTCACCTGATTTAGATAATTGGGGCGTTTTGTATTTGTTAACAGGCCACCCAGCAGAACGGAGAAGGGGGGGGACTTAGTAATCTGACCCCTCTCACTTAGCATTGCTCACTGAGTTCATTTTCTGGGCGGTGTGAAACTG
Organism: Aradus depressus; assembly: GCA_963662175.1. NCBI lineage: Eukaryota > Metazoa > Arthropoda > Insecta > Hemiptera > Aradidae > Aradus > Aradus depressus. The sequence continues at coordinate 54,253,296 of OY759214.1, read as the reverse complement.
TGCTCATGACCTTGAAAGTAAAAACTGAACAAAAAACTAAATCCACTTAACTGTCTATGTACCTAATCGGACTTTTGTTTGGATTTTGTAGGTCAAAGACAAAAAATGTTTATGGTTTCGGCCGGGTGGCTGTCTGTCTGTAGGTAGACTAGCGTCCACACGAAAAATCGTAGCCAGCACTCGGAAAATATTAGTGTCTTAGTTGCAACTATAAACAGAGCATAGCGACCGATATCAGAAAAATGTTCACCCCTCGTGGAATCAAAAAAAATAACAGTGTCTTAGTAGCAACTATAAACAGAGCATAGCGACCGATATCAGAAAAATGTTCACCCCTCGTGGAATCAAAAAAATATCAGTGTCTTAATAGCAACTATAAACAGAGCATAGCGACTGATATCAGAAAAATGTTCCCCCCTCGTGGAATCAAAAAAATATCAGTGTCTTAGTAGCAACTATAAACAGAGCATAGCGACTAATATCAGAAAAATGTTCGCCCCTCGTGGAATCAAAAAAATAGTATCGGTCACAAATCAAAATAGCACGTAACATAATCTAGTAAGATAACAAATTGAATATTTTTTCAATATATTACGTAATAAACGTATTCCCCTTTTTATAATTGTTTCTAATAATGGTAAAAAAATGAAAAAAATAATGGAGCCATGTGAAGGTAAGATTTGAAATTTTTTTTGAGAATTTTCATACAGGTTGGGCCCATGAGGATGGCAGGAGAACCTTTTCGGGATCTCTGCAATAAATGCATACTTCAAGTGGGAAAATATAACAAACAAGATTGTATGTACTTTACAAAAATATATTTTTCGCTAGTGCCGTGGCCCCGCCCCCGCTGAAATGTTAACTTTGTTTTGAAAAAATATACACAATAGTACACTTTTGGAAGTTCCACTATATGACATCATAGACGTTTGGGGAAGTATTCCCACCATGAGTATCTCCAATCAACTTGTAGTGTCTATATAACTTTATGTGTTGGCCCATTGTTGTATTTGTGGAGACTTATTTTATGACGACCTATTCGAAACTCAATCTGTCTAGACCCAGTCAGTTTGACGCCAATAAATATACATAGTGTCACATTGAATTAAGGCGGTCATCACACTTCACATTGTATTTCCGACTATAACATAATTGCCTGTATAGCTGGTGCAGTAGAAGAAGACTTGGCCAACTGTAAGCTAGAGGGATGACACTCGACAGACTGTGCCCGTTCTAGAATGACTGGAGATCAAAGTGCCCCGTCTGGCCCACTCCTCCGTAATGGATATCGACCTAGCCAGAACACCACTCTATATCCTACCTATCTTCCTTCTTTAGGATACCCGTCCTTAAAATACCTTTCCTTAGGATAGACTTCCTAAAGGTATGTCTTCAGTGCTAAGACAAAACAAGAGTGTGTTTTAAGTGTGCCGACTATCATCAGACGTCCGAACGACCTGGGCTTACTTTCCAAACGTCCGGGCAAGACTTGAATCTGTTTGGGTAAAGCCGGACTACTGGACGTCCCAGATACTATCGGGTCACGGGGATTTCAACTCCAAGCTCTCCTTTATCAAGAAGGACTGCTCGTGCGGCGGCGTCGGGCCTAGGGTGGAGTTGATACGCCGGACAGGATCATACCTGGGACTGAACCCACGGAAGCTGATGAGTGAGGCTGACTACCCAGAGTTCGGTCGATTCGTCGCCTCCTGGCGGAAGGTGAAAAAGGCAGTTTAGCGTGGTTCCGGGGATGATCGTAGGTTGCTAGTAACACAGTCCATCTGCGACCATCCTCGGCACAACGCAGCCAAGAGCATGGATGCCTGGTCCCGAGTTTTCTCGGGAAACGCCGATAAGGTAGGTTGGGGGACACGGCCAGACGCCCCGGCGATTGGCGGGTTCTACAGCAGGCAGTAGCAGCAATAAAATATAAAATAAACGAGAATTATATTGTGCCCTTATTCCGCCCTACGCGGCGGACGGGTGTCGTTGAGCCTCCTTCAGGGGCCGGTACACCGGGCAAAAAAAAAAAAAAAAAAGAGTGTGCCGACTAGGAGCTCGCGATTCACTTCTTTACGTTCAGAACTGTAGGTATGTAAGCAAGGAAGGAGGAAGGACGATGTAATGGCTGTTATTGTTAGAAGTTGTTCCTATGTCTTTTAGAGATGTCTTTATTATTATTATTAATGTTAAATCACCTTCCTTATCAGCTGATTACATTCTGAGCAAAATTCTAGAATAATAAATAAAAAATATATAGATCATCAAATACAGAGAACAAAGGTTTCGAGAGAGCGCTTAGTTGTGAGTTGGTTTGTAGCTTCAAATTCAGAAATCGAAGGGTCTTAAAAAAAGCAAGAGATCAACGATTTAGACGGAGGCGGAAAATTAGGCTTGAGTCGGGTTATAGCCTCAAATTGATCTCAGATCGGAGGACCCCCATAAATATAAAAACAGAAGGTAATGGTCAGAGAAATGAGATCAAAAATTTAGAGAGAGAGAGAGTGGAAACTTACTTTGAGCACTAAAAATGTTGCACGTATTCTACGGGTTTGGAACCTTGGACCTAGGTCCGGGTTTGGCGCGAGAGCCGGGCACCCGAAAATTTAATACCCGGTTCTGCAGTGGCCAGTCTACACGGAACCGACTACCAGCCCTACTAAAGGTAGCCTATCGTCGTATCTGGTTAAAGCCTATCTACCGAGATGGCTTTATTAAAGTGTTGGCTGTAATCGGTGCCACGAAGACGACCTATATTCTATATTTCTTCTTCTGCTCTTTGGTTAAGACCAACCAGAATATATATGTATATTTTTTATTATTACTTAAGGTAGGCTCACATGTTGGGTTTATGCCTATCTACCGACAATGCTGGTTTGATGTTTAAAAAAAAATATATTCTAACCACAATAGCCAAGAAAGAAATATAGAATACAGGAGGCCCTCCTGGCAACGGTCCTTATATTTTATGAAAAAAACATTACAGCAATGTAGATACATTGATAGATCAACACGACACAGACTGCTACCAAAAGAAAATTATATTCTGGTTGATCCTAACCAGCGAGGAAATATGGAATATAAGTTGTCCTTATGGTACGGATTTCTTATATATTCTGAAAAAACAATTCAATACAGCAATGTCGTTAGATAAGCTTCAACAGTCCATTAGTAGGGCTGGTAGACTGGCGACTACAGAACCGGATATTTGAATTTTTGGGTTCGCGGCCCTCTTCAGTTTCAAACCCGGAGCCCGGCACATGGTTCCACTTTTTCACAAACTGCCGATAACCTAAAAACCGTGTAAGTTTCTTAACGCTCGAGTAAGTTTCCCTTCCTCTTTAAATCTTTTATCTCCTTATTTCTCTGGCCCTTCATTCTGATTTTGCTTCTCCAAGGGTCCTTTGAACTCCTTTGAGACTACACCCCGAATCACACTTACATTTTTGCTCTCCCTCTAAAACTGATCTCTTTACTTGGTGAACTCCTACCATCCATTTTTGCTCTTTTGACCTCCGAATTTGCGACTACATCTCGGCTCATACGTAAGTTTCAGCTCTCCCTTTAAATCTTTCATGCATTTCTTTGTTGAGCCCTTTTTACTTCTGTTTTTGCTCGTTTGAGGGTTCTGTGATCTCCGAATTTGAGACTATACACCGATTCACAGGTATTTTTCTTCTCTTCCTCTAAACCAGATCTAGACCCAGAATCGAATCGGTTTTTTTTTCTTAATGCTTTTAAACAGCGATCACTTCTATATTATATGGCAGACTACATTTCATTTCTCGTCGCTGTCCGTTATAGAGGAGTCCCTCTCTAGAACGCCAGGGTAGTTTGGGGGGCATAGAATAGAGCCTTGCTCAGGAACGCCCTCACTATTGTTGGCACCAGCTCAACCCCACAATCCCAACATTCCAGGCCCGGGCATTCCTAGCTCTCGTCTCACACAACTTTGCCACATTCCCCACCATTGTGCGCCCCCTTCCCTCCCGTGATACCTTTCAACTATAGTTTATAGGCATTAGTTACTATGGAGTTTTAAAAATTGTACCTAAGTATCGACATATTTGAAGGATGTATTATGTATATAATACATGGCCGAAAATAACGTAGTTTGGATTTTTTCATAATTGGATTTAGCTCGGTGTGATTCGAACCCCTGCACCTTCGATTGGTAACGTTCGCTCCGCCTGCCCAGGGCTTGTTAATCTTTTTAATACATATGCAGGGGAGTGGGGGGTTAGCTTGCCTTTAGATTTAAGCCAGGCCTTCCCACCCTTACAAAAATCATGTTCAGGGTGGGGGCACGCGAGCTCCCATTAAATAATAAATTTGTAATTAAATATTAAAACATCCCCCCTCCCCTCTCGTGGTCTGTCAGGAAACTGGACAACTTGGCGTGACAGTCGGAAAGGGGAGGGACCACGGACCCTGGGAGCTGAGCCTTATGTTTATGTGGACATCAGCTAGGGTGCGCGAGCATCAATGCAAAACATCCGTATTAAACATCGTCATAAAAAAAAAGGAAAATCCTATTTAAAAATGTTATCTACTTACCAAAAAATATACTGCACATGGGGAGTCTTTCGGCATTTACACCATGTTCAGACACGATTTAACTAAATGGGTATTTGCGAAATGGTAGAAATACCGAAAGTATTTCCAAATACAGTATCTATATTAAATTTTGTCAAGTAGATAATATTTTAAACAAAAGATTATTTTTTTCTCTACTTTTGTTGTTTCTCGATATATTTGCAAAAAATGTTAATGATCGTCAATGCCATCGATCAACCCCTAAAAAACGTCGATGTTTCCAAATCAAAATCATTTTATAAAAAACAGAGAAGTTTTGTGTTGAATTAAGGAAAATAATTTCTTCAGTAATTGAGTAATCACAAAGTAAACTATCGAGCACATTCATTTATTTCAAATAACAAATACCTTCAATCAAGTGTACATCGTGCAAAAAAGATCTAAAAATAAAAAATAAAAACCGTTCCATTTTGAACATTTTATGATAGGTACTCATATAAATGAAAACCTCAATAGATCATGATCCTTCAAGATCTGTGGTGAAAACATGGACTCCCTCAATGCTTGACACTAGAACATTGTAAAAGGCCGAAACATTCACTAAATATTGTCAAATAGTCACTCACATGCTACGACAGAGGACGAGGGGAACTGTTTTGAGATCCTGAGGTGCAATATACAACAACGAATATCTTGATTTCTGAGAAGTTTGCCAACAATCATCATTTTGTTCAGATTAAAATATATGTTTTAGGCCCTATTTGGTTCCACTTGTGTCGTGCCGGTTGTATAGCACATTTCCGCTCCCATTTAGAGTGATGCACCCACTATGATGCATAAAAAAAATACACACATTAAAATGATTAAATTATTAATAATAAAAACAAATAATTATATTTATTTTTCTATAAAAAGCTATTTTATTTTAAAACAAATGAGTAAAAAACAAAACACGGCCATCAGCTGTTTTTTAGTGTGTGTAGAGACGAGTCGAGTTCTGAGAATGGAGATGGTCTGAGTGAACATAGAGAGTGGTGTTTAGGCTTAAAATGTGATGAACTAAATAGAAGTGAATTGACGGTGAAATTGATCCTAAAAGAAGGTACTGTTCTTTGTTTATATGTACAGGATATATGCCCAGAAATATATAACTTAAATTTGAAGAATGGCAAAAAAAAAACAGAAAAAAATTGATATAGTGTTAAAAATTTAGTTTATTTTTCTTTTGAATTTTGTTTGTTTCAATGTTTAGTTTTTTTTATTTTATAATGTAGATGATTAAAAAAAAATAAAACCAATTATTTGTTCTCGTAAATTCTATTCTATTCATTTTCCCTGTTGGCCTAGTAAGATAATTTGAAAACCTTTGCATTAGAATTAATATTATTGAAAAAAAAATTCTTTAGAAATCCAAATGAAAATTTTTTTAATTGAAATTTTTTTAAATATACGTGCATTTTCTTAAAAATTGCACGTCTTGAACTTTTGATATTTATTTAGGGCCCTTTTCGGAAATTACTGTAGAAATCAAAATTTAGTAAAAGAAAAGAGATAACATTTCTACAGGAAATGTGGTAATTTAAATTTTATTATTTATTCTTTTTGTATTAATTTTTATTTATTTATTATTATTTGAATTATATATTTATTTAATTACTAGCAGTAATACCCGGCGTTGCCCGGGGAACTTTGACTTTTCTCCCAATATCTCCTATAAGGCTATTCAGTTCCTCGACAGTACATTCATGATGTTATAATTTTTAATTATTCATACGGAATTCAACTGTAGTAACGCTAGTAATTTTTTAGGACCCCTGGGCACCACAGCTAGTATGCGCCTTTCAATTGCGGAAACGACAGCTAGTGAATACTTAGCATCGCTGGACGTCCTAGCCAGTGCGTACTTAAGAACGTTTTGACCACAGCTAGTATGCGCCTTGCAACGCTGGGCACCACAGCTAGTACGTAGTTAGGAACGCTGGGCACCACAGGTAGCATATGCCTCGCAACAGCGGACCCCACAGCTAGTACGAAGTTAGGAACGCTGGGCATCACAGCTAGTAAGTGCCTTGCAACAGCGGACCCCACAGCTAGTACGTAGTTAGACTCACTGGGCATCACAGCTAGTATGTGTTTTGCAACGGCGAACCCCACAGCTAGTACCTAGTTAGAAACGCTCAGCATCACAGCTAGTATGTGTTCTGCAACGGCGGACCCCACTGCTAGTACCTAGTTAGAAACGCTGGGCATCACAGCTAGTATGTTTTTGCAACGGCGGACCCCACAGCTAGTACGTTTTTAGGAACGCTGGGCCCTATAGCTAGTAGGTGCCTTGCAACTGCGGAGCCCACAGATAGTATGTAGTTAGAACCACAGGGCATCACAGCTAGTATGAGTTTTGCAACGGCGGACCCCACAGCTAGTACGTAATTAAGAACGCTGGTCACCACAGCTAGTATGTGCCTTGCAACAGCGGACCCCACAGCTAGTACGAAGTTAGGAACGCTGGGCATCACAGCTAGTAAGTGCCTTGCAACAGCGGACCCCACAGATAGTACGTTTTTAGAAACGCTGGGCCACACTGCTAGTATGAGTTTTGCAACGGCGGACCCCACAGCTAGTACGTAGTTAGAAACGCTCAGAATCACAGCTAGTATGTGTTCTGCAACGGCGGATCCGTTAATGACCTATCACTATCTTCAAATTTAGGCCTACCCCCATAACCCACCTCCCGTTCACAATTTTTTGACGTCACACCCTATTTTTCTATTTGGCCTTTATGAATACTACATGTGAAATTCCATGACAATACGACCAACCGTTATTGAGCTAGCACTATATTTATACTTAGGCCTATCCCAACAACCTCCCCTCCCGTTCAAAACTTTGGGTCGCCACACATCTTATATTTCTATTTGGCTTTTAAAAATACTACATGTGAAATTTCGTGACAATCCGACCAATCGTTGAAGAGTTAGCACTATATTTATACTTAGGCCTACCCCCACAACCTCCCCCCCCCCCCCCCCCCCTCCCCCCGTTCAAATTTTTTGGACGCCACACACCTTTTTTTTTATTTGGTCTTCAGGAATACTACATGTGAAACTTCGTGACAATGCGATCAACCGCGTGAGCTGGCTCTATATTTATACTTAGGCCCCCCCACAACCCCCCCCCTCCCGTTCAAAACTTTGGGACGCCACACACCTTATTTTTCTATTTGGCCTTCAGGAATACTCCATGTGAAATTTCGTGACAATCCGACCAACCGTTAAAGAGTTAGCTCTATATTTATACTTAGGCCCCCCCACAAACCCCCCTCCTGTTCAAAACTTTGGGACGCCACACACCTTTTTTTCCTATTTGGCTTTTAAAAATACTACATGTGAAATTTCATGACGATTCGCCCATTAGTTAATGAGTTAGCTCTATATTTATACTTAGGCCCCCCACAACCCCCCCTCCCGTTCAAAACTTTGGGACGCCACACACCTTTTTTTCCTGTTTGGCTTTTAAAAAGACTACGTGTGAAATTTCATGACAATTTGACCATTAGTTAATGAGTTAGCACTATTTATATACTTAGGCCCCCCTTACACCCCCCCCTCCCGATCAAAATTTTGGGACGCCCCATAGCCTATTATTCAATCGGGCTCAAAAGAATGCTACATGGGAAGTTTCATAAAAATCCATCCAGCGGTTTGGGCGTGATGCTGGAACAAACATACATACATACATACATACAAACAAACAAACCCCGTTTCAGCTTTATTAATATAGATTTTAGTTTTACATTTAGGTACTTAGTTTCTTTTTACCACACCACCAACAGCAAAACTGCATCTAAGAACCTGACGGTTGTTGCATGTTTCAACACTGAAGTTCTGTCAGGAGCTTCCTCTACATATTATGATGCCAGTTGGCCTCGTAGATGTTCACTCTCTTCTCAATGGAGAATAATACATTTCTACAAAACTCCAACTGTTTCTTCAGATACTCCGTTGAGAAGTCTGCTTTCTTTGAGTGTTCATCTTTCTCATCTCTACACATTCCTTATTTGTGGTTTCTACTTTCAAATATTTATTAACTGTTGTAATAATATATTCGAGATAATATATTTACTCGAAGGACATGTTTTAAATATTTCGATTATAAGCTGATCGAAAATAAATAAAGAAGTTCTCCCCCTCCCCTGGATCCGGAAGAGGGGGGCTTAACTCAAAGCCCTAATAATTGTGTAATAAATGTATCGATATATTTTTTTTCTCCATAAAATAATAGAGGAATTTTCAATTAGGAAGAGAATACTTGGAAATAACAGGCCTTACTCCACGCAATGTTCAAAGAAGATGATATGGAGCAGGTGCCATTAGAGCCAGAGTTGGAAGAAGCCGATGAGGAACAACGGGTATTCTAGATGACACCGAGCCGACAGATGGAACTCTCTTGTTAGTGATCCATCCAGTAGATGGAAGACAATCGCAAGGTAATGCGAGTCGAGGCCATCTGGTCAAGTGACACATCATTAGACTGGGTAGTTAGGTATGTGAACGATATGCCACCACATGTTTCTCTGTACATCGGCAGGTCTTCAGAGGGTACTTCTGATACATCCATCTGGAGGGAAACCTCCTCTGCATAGCTCCTGTTTCCTAGAAGTCATTAGGAAGGGTGTCCTCCAACGAAATAAAGCACCATTGGCTTCTAAGATGTAATTAAATTTGAAGAAAAAAAGTTCCTACCAACATCCGGATCTGACTAATGTACACTTGAAGTTCCCCTTGGTAACCAAGAATATCCTATTAACGTCCTCAAAAAAAGGACCAGGCATAACGTTCCTGGTCTACTTTGTGGCTGCAATCAGCATTACTAAGCCGGCCTACGTATGCAGAAACCTAGCGTTACCGGAATTTGTCAGAAAGATATTTCAGGAGGATTGATTGTCTTAAGATCTACCGTTTTCTATCCCTGAGCAACACTCCTATTGATTTTTCAAATAGGTACAAAAACTAGGAAAGAACATTGATGATGAGTCAACGACTACTTTTTTTCTATAGTTAACTAATATTTTATTATACTAAACTGTATTAAACGAATTAGGAAAACTGACTGCTAAAACATTCCAAATACTGACTGAGCCCTATGAGAAAGTTCAATGCAGCTCCGTGCTCCTCATACTTTCAATAAAACCGGTGACGGGGTCATATGTTGGCCAGAGGCTAGAAATAGGGGCGGTTGACTTGCATGTTCCCTGAGTAGCTGTTGTTTTCCCGCTACCAGCCAGATGAGGTCCCTGTTAAGTATGTACGTGGTGAGGCAGTGTAGGAGTGTTGCGGACAGTCTATCCAGGCCAAGTTAGGCGCCGCCTCCCATCAACTCCCCGACTCAACAAACTTATTTCATCCCGTCTAGACCTCTTAAATATCTTTTCTGGGAGTTTCTCCCCATTTTTACTTCTCCAGCTTTAAGAAGTATTGGGCAAGTTATGTAATCGGGCAAAACTTTGGTGATGAATTTTCACCGGATCACGATCATGAGTAGCAAAATGGAAGAACATCTAGCACCTCCTTAATTCATTGCTTATGTTTTTGTAGACATTTTTAAGTCCATTCCGATATTCCAAAATGTTTTTGAAAATTACCAAATACACCTATTTGCTAGGGGCCCGTGAACTAAATCAAAGTGGGGACAAAATATGTTTGGGGCCGCTAAGATAGACGGTTATTATAACGGTTCTGGATGTCGCGTCTGGACTATATCCATGAATAGTATAAGTTCAATCCATCGTAGGACTGGCCTATAGTCTGCTTCAGCAACTTTACCCACTCATGTCTGGGAACTCATCCGTGGGGGGACGGAGCAAAGTTGAATCAGATTAGACATAAATCTGCATAAGACCGCAGGGAGGAACCAATATATACTGAGTTTAGTCCAGTGATCGAGGAGAACCAGATATCGATCTGTGTAGAGAGTGGCGTGCTGTCCTCACATCGATACTGGTGACTATCGATGATGGATGGATGAAGGTAGTCAGGAGGATCGATGTTCCCATTCATCCTCTCCCCCCTTCTACCTGACGTAATGACACTGAACTTCACATAGTCACGAACGACACCCCCCCCCCCCCCCCCCCCCCCCCCTCCACTCAGACAGACTGCAGACTACTCCTACATAACTACATAACTGCCGGAGCATTATCAAAATTAATTCTCTTCTTTATATAGTATTTTTTTTATGTAGTACAGGAAAGTTACTAACTTTCAAGTCTGGGGTCGGACTTTTTTATGATTGCGGGTCGCATCTCAGGCCGCTCTTCTCTTGGCATTCTTCAAGCGCAGGCCGCATATTAAAATAAGATAGATAGATAAAGAATACAGTCTTTATGACAATGAGTGCCCAACTAAAATACATATTATTATTATAGTAAGAATCAAGTATTATAATAATTATTAATAACATAATAATTTGGAAATATATCATGTAGAAATATATTGATGGGAAGAACATAATATTAATATTATTATTACCAAAATAAACAAAGTAAATTTAGTAGTAAATCAGTGTTGTCTTACGTACATATTGTTTTTCTGAACGAATTGCATTCCATTCCCACTAAAACCCCCTCCTTGCCGATCCTGATTCCCTTCCGCGGAACTGACGGTCTGTCATTACTTCGGGGAAGGGAGGAAGGGTGGCTGGTAACGCCCCTTCTTCTGTTTTATTACCGCTACTGTTCCTTGTCAGCCCTCTCCTGAAGGGCCAACCCGCCCATGATGAGCGCTGCAAAATCGCAGCCTTCATCCCACGACTCCTGGGAGCGCGCATAGCGTCCACGTAACTGGTAGCAGTCAGTGGGGCGCCCATGCTGCACTCCAGATTTTTCCTTCCCTCCTCAAATCTGGGGCATTTGAGGAGGACATGCTCCGCCGACTCCGTCTCACCAAGGCACGCGGGGCAGTCTGGTGTTGTTGCTGCCCCGATTTTGTGGAGGTACCCCCGGAACCCACCGTGTCCCGTGAGTACCTGGGTGAGGTGGTAATTCACCTCCCCATGCTTTCTGGTGAGCCAAGGCTCGACTCGGGGGATGAGCCGATGGGTCCACCGTCCCTTTGTGGACTTGTCCCATTCTTCCTGCCACTCCCTAATTGTCCTGGCCCTCTCTGGCTCTGCTGGACCAGGGCTGGCCCCCGCGTCCTGATAGAAGACCCGGTTTCCCCTGTGGTCGAAGCGCTGCACCACCTCTTCCACCTGAACCGGGTCTTGTTTCCTTTTGAAGTGTCGCGTACGTTCCCGTGCCAAGAGGTCAATGGGGGGCAGCCCAGCAATTACATAGGCAGAGTCGCCAGAAACTGTTCGGTAGGCGCATGCGACTCTCAGTGAGCTTCGCCTGTGAGCGGGGGCGATCAGCCTCAGGTATGAGGGAATCCTCGTTGCATCTGCCCATGTCGGGGCCCCGTGCAGAAGGATGGAAGTGCTGACTCCTGCCAGCAGTCTTCTCCTGCTCTGCCTAGGGCCACCGACCATTCAAAAGGCTTTATCAAAATTAATATATTTTTTTTGTAGAATTGAAAAAAAATATTTTAAAGTATTAAAGGAATTTTTAGAATGGAATTCATTGCAAATCATACCCTTCTTGTATATACTTATATATATATATATGTATATATGTATAAATAATATAGTATAATAAACTATTTGGATAATAAAAAACAAACGCTTATTTGGCAACACTGTTGACAGATGATCCTGTTTACTACATAGAAGTTTCAATTACAAACCATCCATTATATTTATTATTATTTAAAAGACATTTTCATTATAAAATTATTTTTAAATTGAGGACCGTAATAAGCTTATTTTTTTTTCTTTATTATTAACGCTTAACGGAATGAAATACAAAATAAGACTATAGTCTTCTTGAAAACACCTTATTAGATTTTATTTTTAATCTTACTTTTTTTATTTGAAACGTAGGAATGAAAGAATATTCTTTTCCTTTTTTGATGAAGAATATTTGTTTATTCATACTTTAGTCATTTTTTTTTACTAGGTACATTTGTTATTTATCTTTTTTTTATATACATTAAATCTATATTCTGTTGTAGCAAATATTTAAAACCTTTCTTTTGTTACATTCCACTAGCTGTTAAGATTCTATTTATTTCATATTCCATTCTTTGTTGTAAGATATTTATATTTAAAAGGAATATAAAGTTTCATTTCATATACACGAGGCTTAATTCTAAGAGAAGATAGACATTATTTTATAAACTTTATCTTCCGTCGCATTAGCGTTAAAACAATATTTTCTTATCATTTGTTTACAACTGTAAGTACATATATGTCTAACTTAACATTTCTTTTGTTGTTTTTTGTACAAATTAATGGTAAAGGAAATGTTAAAATAGTGCTAATGAAGGGCATGGCCCTCTGGGTTCTGTATCTATTTAGAATCATGGAAGGGATACATAACTCAACGATAATGAAACTTCATGATTTGTAGGGCAGCAAGACGCCCCTAACTTGCTAGCAATGTAGGTACTGTGTTTCTTATTAAATTACATTTTTAAATATTGCAAAGCAGTGTAAACAGATCACACATTGAAGGTTCTGTAGGAGAATTATATTGATGTTCTAATAAATATATATTTGGCTAATGAAGGGAGAGAAGAGTCCACAATACCTATATAAGAGAAAAATGAACTCTCTTTGCCTGTAGAAGAGAATATAAGTCTATTTCGGCTCTAAATGGCCTAGAAGTATTGAAGAAAATTGGCATACAGAGAAAATAATGACTTTGTTTGGAGAAATGGAAACATGTTCATATAAAAGTTTAACAATTGTTTATTTATAAAATATCAAATAGAAACTTGACTTGTGAAAATGTTATCCATAATGTACCAAACTATGAAAACTTAGATTATAAGGTTGTTAATCCTGAAGAAAATGAAAAATTAAAATGAATAACTTAGATGAGACATTTTTTTAAAACATAAAGCAATAAGGGAAAAAAAAGTAATTTAGTTAATTCATTATATTTTTCATGAAGTTATAATTAAAGAGAGGAAAAACAAGGAAATAACAATAAAGGAAATATACTGAAGAGTGGAAAAGAGAAGAGGGGTTGAATCACCCCTAAGGAAGGCATAAGTTGGCAGCCTTGTATAGGGGGGAAGGCAAAGTTGTGAGGGCAAACTAAGGGCTGGAGCGGCAACTGTTCAGAGCAGGGCAAAAGGGAACATTCACCAAATCTGGGCATGAAGGGTTCCAGTTCACAAAATGAATTATAAATCAGGGAAGGGGGCGGGGCTAAGAGGATTGTGGAGGGGGTTGGGTTATCTTTCAATTAGCGCCCCCCGCCAAAGTTTGTATAGGGGGGGGGGGATTCCAGGGCCCCCTCCGCATACCAATGTAAGGAACACTGTCCTCTCAAGATGCTTTTTTTTTATATTTGCTTTACTAAAGTCTGTTCGAAATATTCAAAAGCCAGTTGCTGACAGTTCCTTAGATAATATGACTTCTGACTAATAGAAGGTTGCTCCGTTATTAACTGGATGGGAGTGAGAAGCCAGTTGCTGACAGTTCCTTAGATAATATGACTTCTGACTAATAGAAGGTTGCTCCGTTATTAACTGGATGGGAGTGAGAAGCCAGTTGCTGACAGTTCCTTAGATAATATGACTTCTGACTAATAGAAGGTTGCTCCGTTATTAACTGGATGGGAGTGAGAAGCCAGTTGCTGACAGTTCCTTAGATAATATGACTTCTGACTAATAGAAGGTTGCTCCGTTATTAACTGGATGGGAGTGAGAAGCCAGTTGCTGACAGTTCCTTAGATAATATGACTTCTGACTAATAGAAAGTTGCTCCGTTATTAACTGGATGGGAGTGAGAAGCCAGTTGCTGACAGTTCCTTAGATAATATGACTTCTGACTAATAGAAGGTTGCTCCGTTATTAACTGGATGGGAGTGAGAAGCCAGTTGCTGACAGTTCCTTAGATAATATGACTTCTGACTAATAGAAGGTTGCTCCGTTATTAACTGGATGGGAGTGAGAAGCCAGTTGCTGACAGTTCCTTAGATAATATGACTTCTGACTAATAGAAGGTTGCTCCGTTATTAACTGGATGGGAGTGAGAAGCCAGTTGCTGACAGTTCCTTAGATAATATGACTTCTGACTAATAGAAGGTTGCTCCGTTATTAACTGGATGGGAGTGAGAAGCCAGTTGCTGACAGTTCCTTAGATAATATGACTTCTGACTAATAGAAGGTTGCTCCGTTATTAACTGGATGGGAGTGAGAAGCCAGTTGCTGACAGTTCCTTAGATAATATGACTTCTGACTAATAGAAGGTTGCTCCGTTATTAACTGGATGGGAGTGAGAAGCCAGTTGCTGACAGTTCCTTAGATAATATGACTTCTGACTAATAGAAGGTTGCTCCGTTATTAACTGGATGGGAGTGAGAAGCCAGTTGCTGACAGTTCCTTAGATAATATGACTTCTGACTAATAGAAGGTTGCTCCGTTATTAACTGGATGGGAGTGAGAAGCCAGTTGCTGACAGTTCCTTAGGTAATATGACTACTGACTACTAGAAGGTTGCCCGGTTAGTAAATTTAACCAGGTTAGTCACGTACCCCCTCCTCTTTCCTTAATTAGATTTTTATTTATTTATTATTTTTATGTTGTTCGCGGCCTTACAGTTTCGGCCGCCCTATGCGGGGCACCTCCTCGCTCCCGCGGCTCTCTGTCTTTATGCAAAGATGTATATACTGCGGAAAGAGGGGAGGGGGGGGGGGGGGGGGTGGAGAACTCATTTTGTATGTATTAAAAAAAAAGTTGAGTTTTTACTGGAATTTCATCGTTTTCCGACATCCTGAATCAAAAAACGAACAAAAAAAGTGTTGAAATAACTCGAAAAAAGGAAAGGAAGGGGGAGGGGTGTTTAGCTAATAACAGCTCGAAACTGGCGAGCTAATGAATGTCATAAGTTGACCCGAAACTCTATAAGGATGGCTACTAGTTTTCAGCCAAATCAGACAACTGCGGGAGGGGGAAGAGGGGGGGGGGTTCAACTCAAAACCCCAATAACTGCCAAAGAATTTAATGAAACGACAAGAAAGTCCCTAAGCATGATATCTACGATTTTTCAGCCAAATGTGAGCCAAGAGGAAGAGAGTTTAAAGAGAGAGAGAAAAAAATTAGTTCATTAAAAATTATTGGAGCTGGGGAAGTACATGGCGAGTGATTCACCGACAATTTTTATTTTCTGTTTGTTTATCTGGAACTTTAAACCCTTAGAGTTAAGTTTTGGTGTCGTGCTGGTCCACGTTTGCTAAACATCAAACAATAGGAGAACAGAAAATCTATAATAGCGAGAGATGACCTATTTTTGAACTTACTAATTCATTTGAAAAAAACACCAGGAAGGGGGTGGGTTGAGGGGGTTGCCACCCCTCCTACATTCAAACATAAAATATTACTACGGACATTCAAACGGCATAAAATACAACTGTAATAAAACCTGCCATAAAGGCTCCATTAAACGAAACTTTATGTGGCAGATATGCCCAGAAATAATGTTCTCTAAAATGTTAAGTTTATGAAGAGGTTAAGGTGCTCCATCTTATTTGGGCTTAACTTAAATATTATATATATCAACAAAAAATAAATGAAAAAATTAAATAAATAGAGAATAATAGATAAACAAATGTAAAAGGCAATGAACCCCCCGCCCCTTCCACGGTTTGGATCTTAGGCGTCTCAAATCATAGCAAGATGACTTCCCATTATCCAGAACCGGTTTCAATCGAAATTATCCAGATCAAACACCGCACAGAATGGTGACACAGGTACCACAGGTGATGACATTGGAGTGTTCTTAGTGGTAGTACACAATGTAGAGCGAACACCATATAACGTGATGACATACCACTAGTGACGATACTGCAGTGTACGTTAACCGGTTCTGGCTATAAAATAAAATAAAAAAGTAAACTATATGTTCCATAGTGATTGATAAAGTCGACAGAATCATTTCAAATTTGAGGGAAGTCGAGGTTCTGTCATGTAGACAAAAAAACTCAGTATTTGGCCAACATTTCGGAAACTATTTTGTATACTTCTTCTTCAAGGGCTTATAATGACTGGAGTGTATGTGTGTGTTGAAGGTGGTATGTGGTTCTGTCTCAAGGTGGATATATATGTTTCATTGTGCTTCACACTGTGGTCCCCTTTACAATCAGCGGACATGTTTTTGCTTTCCCACATATTTATGCACCTATATATATATTTTGTCTTTGTGTGAGCTAGGAGTAAATCTCAAAGTCCCCCCCCCCCCCCCCCCCCCACCCCCCCCCCTCCCCCCCCCCCCCCATTAATATTCTGTCGTCGCCACTGCCCCTCACAATCAATATCTTCACAACCCTAACTTCCCCCATCTTTAAAGAAAAAGTTATTTTCTTATTTTCATTGATGATATTTTCTTTTGTTTATTTTTCATTGATTTATTAATGTCATAAAGCAAGCCCATTGGGTTTCTATAAATTTCGTTTTCTTTTATTTTACCTAGAGTCAATATCGATAGCATAGTAACAATGATGAAATGTATTATATAATCTACGCGTAACTCTTACTTTTAAATGTCCGTTATAAATAACAGATACAACTGTTAAACTGCTATTTTATGAAAGTGACTCAACAGCGATTTTCCTGGCTGGCAGGCTAAAATATACTTAGCAGTTCAAAAGTGTATGTTCCTTTATGGATGTATGTGGTCGGGTTCTAAATACTGAAGAGCCCCAAGAGGACACTCGGCGAGTATATACTTATCTATTATAATCAAACATATACTTTTTAAAATTTTAAAAATACCATTTTCTGACGTTTTTAAATTTAGTAGTTCTTTTGCTTCCACATTTAGGAGTTTACTGAGGGCGGTGCTCTTCCGTGACCCGACCACCCCTGGAGGCGGCTTGAACCAGTTAGAAACCTTCGATCTGGTTTTTCATTTAAACTTTCGAGTTCTGGTGATTCCTATTTCAGATCTATGAGTATCTGATTTGGTTTTAAACATTTATCATTTTCAAATTTAATAATCACAAATATCTTTTTCAATGAGTTGCGTATAACTTGACCCAAAGATTCAATAAAATATGTAAAAAAAAATGTATCTTTGGGAATTTTGAATGTTTTCATGTGCCTACCGTCTCTTAGGGCGCAGTAAGTGTCGCGAAACACACAGGTCCAGCATGACGAAATAGCTCTCTGGTAGTAAGTCATAATATCATGATGTAGTTGAAGCCAGGGCATGAGTCACTGAGGATTCAACCGGGCCAAGGATCGGCAACTTGTACTTGTACATATCAAAAGGTTCCTCGTGCTTACGATTTCCGGGCTATTATCGAATCAATCAAATACCTTTTCGCTCTCTCTCTCCAGTCTATTGTTTGGGCTAAAAATCAATAGACGGCTCCGATTCCGCTCAAAATTAATTGGTGTCGTCCTTATGGGTTTCAGAATATACGAGTAAAATTTCGTGTCGATATATTTGTTCTATCGGGAGTTACCATATTTCGTATCGATATATTTGTTCTATCGGGAGTTACTATATTGACAGACAAACAGACTATAATACTATAGTAGTATACGTATACTTCTTATAAATGGGAAGTGAAGAAATTGATAAATTATCTAAACTGTAAGAATTGTCTGTAATAGCCAGAAAATTTCATATTTCATATTTTTATTTCATGGTGAATGAACAGAATCTGGGTCACAGTCTCTAACGACTCCAGAACGACATGAGGACAACCTATTCATTTTTAGCTAAATCTGTCGAAAGGAAGAAGGGGATATTAGAAAACGCAATAACTGCCTTTTGCCAGTGAAAACTGATATAGGTTATATTTGTAAATCCAAGAGACACAGAGGAGGCGGTGAGAGGGAGCAGACGTATGTATGTTCCTGACATTGTCCAGTGGTGACACACTGCTAATGAAGACGACCCCAGGTCAACTAGCTCCAGTTCTACAGTCATCACAAGTAGACTATACTTAGTAACAGTTATCTTTATATAGATCACAGGTATACCTACATAATATTATCGTCACACACTTCCAACTTCCCAGTCTATTTGTGACTTACTAATAATCCTTGCAATTTATATTACAACTATTCACTATTTTCAAATAGTACACGCTTAATGACTTGAACTGTCATTTTGTAGTGAATCTACCACCTAATATACTTCAGGTTGCCTAGCGACAGAGAATTAATACGGAATTTCAGAAACCGAAACCCAGCCGAGGCCTTTAGGTTTTTTATCTTAGAGGGCGCCGGTAGCTCAGTGGTATGCGTACTTGTCTTCTGAGCTCAAGATAGGGTTCGAAACCCGACCGAGGCCCTTAGTTTATTTTATCTGGGAGGTAAAATAGACTTAAGCACGCCGTCCTTCGGATGGGACGTTAAGCGATGGTCTCGAGCCTGTACGATGTCAGGTACTCGTTAAAGACCCCTACCCTAGGTGAATAAAAATTTAGGGTAGGCAAAATTTAGGACTCCCACAGTAGAGTCGGGCTCATATCCACCAGAGTGACGAAAGAGCACTCTGGTAGTAGGCGATATAACTTCGTAGTAAAATCCCGGGCATGAGTCATAAAACCTAACCTAACCAGAAAATAATCAAGGAATATTTAATTTCGTAACAAAAACAAAACATTGCAATCACGGTTTCTCAGATGATGAATGATGCTTAATAGGATACTACTTACAACTTTAGGACATTACATATAATTGTCAAGTCCCCATAATTACCATTACATTGACACTTTAAATTACATGTAATCAGTTTGAAATAAATTATTTATTTAAATTAATTAACTTATTATACCATACATTTTACGTTGCCCGCTATACCAAGTATGATGTCATTCTAAAAATGAAAAAGAATTTTCCATTTTTTTGTGAGTGTGAACATGATAACTCCCAGTAGTATGAATATATCGTCACGAAAGTCTTTCTTTGAATACCTTTAATTTCGAGCGAGCCGAACATTAGTCAGTGCGCGTGCCTGGGGAATAGTGCGCAGGCGCTCGACGAACAAGGGAGGCTCGGGGTCTGCTCCACCTGTTGTCGGTTTTTTGACGAACCATCAAAGGAATGTTCGGCTCGGGCTGCGGGCTGTGTGGACTGGTACCAAGCCGAACCGTCCCGACTTGACCCGAGCACTGTTGTTTATTATTATATATGTTATAACCATTATTATAACCTTCTCAAATATTTAGGTTTTTGGAAGTGCACGTTCTTTTTTTTTTAATTAAATATATATTTAAATGTTATTCAATAAATTATATTTTATTATGGAGCTTCAAATTCAGTTTGCTCAGGCTATGACAGTCATATTGGATTTAAAACACAAATTACTTTTTAATAAAATAAAGAGATTGGATGCTTGGGAGGAATTATTCAAACACTTTTCCTAAAAAAGTGTTCATTTTAAACAATTTACATGTAAAAATAAATTACGTATCATAATAAATCCGTATCCGTATTAATTGTATTACAAATATGTAAATTAATTACGTAAGTAGCTACCTACCTTGAGCATTTTCTGATTGAAGATTTGAATAGTAATAAAGTGATATACAAATAAACGTAAATTTGTTATCTGCAGGTTAACTTGTGCAGGTTATGTTCGTTAGTATGGTTGTGGAGCATCCAAATGCTCGGCTCGTCTCTGTTCGGCTTGGACTGTGTTCGTTGAAAACTGAAAACGAGCCGAACAGTGCTCGGTTCGTTGCTCGCATGTCTGTACTAGCCTTTATTAAAGACAACTGGGTGTTTCACATCCTCTGTCTAGTCTTCTGACAAAAAAATAATAAGAACTAACAAGAGGTAATTTGTGTCAAATAATAATATCAAGCAAGTACATATTATTAATTTCAACTATTTAAGACGACTAAGTTATTTAAGTAGAACTTTATTTAAACTTATTTGAAATTATATTTCAAAAACTTAAAATTGTTGTACGATTTCACTTCAATTCTTGGAGTTTTATAACTATAGTATAAGGAAGTAATAAATATATTACGTAAATCCGTGATCGAATTTTCGATGGAATTTCTCGTTTCTAGGTCCCCTTTTCTTGTGTCTCGGTGTATTAGTATAATCCACTCTCAAAATTATTCAATAGCTTTAGTACCTATGCATAAATTGAGAATAATAATGGGCATAGATAGTAAGAAATTTATCAAAAGAAATCTGCATTTTAGGTTATCAAAAAGAACTTGTTTACCAACTAAAAATATGACCAAATAATTATTTTTTATTTTTATTATACATAAATTTGTTTTTATCTCGTTTATTCCTCGTATATTAATTGTATATACTGAAGTATTTTCTACTCTAATATAAATAGTGTCGACAGAAGACAATTTTGCTGGGATCTATCTAATCCTTGCTACCCACCACCTACATATATTATATGCTGTTAAATTATTTAAATTTATTGACGGAGCCAAGGATATACTTTTTAGACTACAGTTACAATTAAGAAATTTAATTTAACGCATTAAAATGTGATGTTTACGGAACGTAATACAAAACAAGACCATAGTTTTATTGAAAATATATGATTGGATTTTTTTTTTTAATTTTACCTTTTTTATTTAGAAAGTATGAATGAAAGAATATTATTTACCTTTTTTATTTAGAAAGTATGAATGAAAGAATATTATTTACCTTTTTTATTTAGAAAGTATGAATGAAAGAATATTATTTACCTTTTTTTTTTTTATCAAGAATATTCTTTTGTTTATACTCAATTTTTCTTTATTTTTTCTTTTATTGGATACCTATATTTATTTTTTTCTAGGTTAAATCTGGGGGCCATGGTGGCCGTGCGGGCTAGAGCGTATGGCTTTGGTCGCATGGTCTCACCATGGTTTGCGGGTTCGAATCCCGTCTGGGAGTGAGTTTTATTTCGTAGATAGAACTCCCTCCCAGGGCCATGGATGTCGTAAATAACTAGATTAACACAGTGACATGGCTAATATGCACCGCACCATACATAAAGCCAAGAAAAAAATAAATAAATAGATTAATTCTGTATCCTGTTTTAACAAATATTTAAAATCTTTCTCTTGTTATATTTCACTAGCTATTAAGTTTCTATTTAGATCTTATTCCATGACTGGCTTTAGACATATCTGAATTCTATATATATAAAATTGAATTTTTTATTTATTTTTCGTCGCATTAGCGTTTGAACACAGTTCTTTAATTTTGTTTTTATTTGATTGATTATAAAAGAGAAATTAGTGTAAGCAAAGTGTTGGTAAAGATAACATTAAATAGGACTAATGGGCCCTCTTCTGGGATGTGGATCTGTATCTATTTGGAATCATATCCATACAACAATCGATTAAACACATTGAAGCTTTCAGTTATGAATAGACTATTTTGAATCATGAAATACATACTATATATTTTTTTAAATATTCACTGATCTAATGTTTCAAAATAATTTAAAGACAAATAAAAATTAATAATTTTAAAAATGTGTAAATTGGAGTCTAGAGACTTACCCGCAGCAGAGAGGAGGCCAAGGAGGAGGAGAGACAGGACACGAGATCCCGACATCGTGTCATCCCGGCACCCCTTCAACCATCTGCAACATGCAACACAACTATCTTGTATTTCATAGTATATTTAAAATACTTTAGAGAACAGTATTGTGGGCGTTATTTACAAAATTAACCAATATTTTTCCACCTCTTTTTCGTCTATTTCAGACTTTTAAGTCATTCTCCTTTCCCAACTTTTTAGTAGAAAAAGTCCTAGTTTCTGAAAATAATTCCTACTGTTGTAATAATATTTGTATGTTTATTCCCTTCGTCCCCCCTCACATGACAATAAACTTCAGCATGATAAGCTAACGGTGATACCGCCATTGATTCAAGCGATCTTTAATATGTACATATTTTCTACTCTGATTATTTTTATTTAGTTTCTTTATTTATTTTTAGGGGGAGGGGATTTATGTTGAGACAGAAAAATTTCTCTCATGTTTCCTCAGTTATTATTATCTTTTGTGAAAACGTTGCTCAATCAATATGAGAGACATTTTCCTTCTAAACGTTTTTCGTTCTATACAATTTTTCTCTAAAGTTAGAAATAACTGAGATAAATAAACATTCTCGAGTGGTGATAGAGGCGAGGGGTAGAGAGGGTTTTGGGGGGAGGGGAGGGGGAAGTGGGAGGGAGAATAAGATTTTTATTGTTTGTCCGGGTATCGCACATATAATCAGCTTCAGGTAGAGTAACGGAAAGTTAACTTTTTGGCTGAAATATCCTGCTATTGACCTGCTATCCTCTGAAGCTTTAATATAAGCCCCTAGATGTGGTGAGCGAATGAATGACAATATATCTGGGTCTGATCCTGGACTCCAAGAGAGTGTTGCAGAAGACATCTGTGTTCCCAACCTACAGTCAGCCTTGGAGATAATGAAAAATAATTCGAACTGGGGAAGTACTTTGCCGGTGAACCACCAACGATTTTTTTCCTATTCAGTGGGTGGGAAAATATGATATTTTTGACAGATTGCATAACTTCCCTTATACGTATTATAGGTGGGGAAGTAGAAAGATATGATAAATTGGTTATGTAAAGTGGAGAGAAGATGAGAGTGAAGCAGGTTGTGTAACATAGGAGGGAGCTCTGCAACCTGTTGACACTAGCGGCCACCCTTCTCCAGTCGGTTTGGGTAAACTTGCCACAAATGAACATACAAAAACAGACAACTTTTTCTTATAAAGACTGGAATAAAGAGGGAACAAATGTAATTTAATAACGTTTCAAGGATTTTTAAAAATTATTTGTAGGTACATATACAGGGTGTCCAAAAAGTATGGAAACGGTCGAATTTCACGAAAATTTCAGGTCCAAATGCAAAAACAAAGGCATGGGGCCTCACCTTAAACATGCACCCCGACGGTGAGAGGCAAGGGGCCTCACCTTAAACAAGCACCCCGACGGTGAGAGGCAAGGGGCCTCACCTTAAACATGCACCCCGACGGTGGAAGGCATGGGGCCTCACCTTAAACATGCACCCCGACGGTGAGAGGCAAGGGGCCTCACCTTAAACATGCACCCCGACGGTGAGAGGCAAGGGGCCTCACCTTAAACTAGCACCCCGACGGTGAGAGACAAGGGGCCTCACCTTAAACATGCACCCCGACGGTGAGAGGCAAGGGGCCTCACCTTAAGAGGTTTTCCCACTTGAAATCGGGAAAAAACCTTATGATTACGTTTACGACATGATCTGATGCAAATCGAGAGAAATGTTTCGAACAAAGCTTACGTATTTTGATGCAAGAAACCCGAATCTGCAATAAAAAATAGGGGTTCCCGTTTAACTTTTTAAAGTTGCCCCCCAGTTATTTTAAAGTTGGTGGGGGTGTCGATATTGGTGTCGTTAAATAGCTTTTGAAAAAATATTGGACACGTGTTTTTTGCTTTTGCATTCGGACCTGAAATTTTCGTGAAATTGGACCGTTTCCATACTTTTTGGACACGTTTTAATTTTCGAAATTTGAGTACTTTTTATTAATAATTTCGAAAAATGTTTCGAACAAAACTTACGTATTTTGATGCAAGAAACCCGAATCTGCAATAAAAAATAGGGGTTCTCGTTTAACTTTCCAAAGTTGCCCCCTGCCTCACCCACAGGAGGTGGGGTGGGGGGGGGTCAATATTGGTGTCGTTAAATAGCTTTTGAAAAAATATTGGTCACGTGTTTTTTTGTTTTTGCATTTGGACCTGAAATTTTCGTGAAATTCGACTGTTTCCATACTTTTTGGACACCCTGTATATATGATGTTGCCAAGAATAAAAAAGACAGTTCCTATAATCGTGGGTCCGCAAAAGCTTCCTTAAAAAGTTACCATACAAAAACTTCTTTGGAGAATTCTGAATTATATTTCCAAGAAATGTTAGTTTGATACAAAATAGATACAATGTTTACTTGGTATGTACCTAAGTATCAAAATGTGTGTTCAAACTTAATTTAACAAAATTAAGAAATTACAATAGGAATTTTCTATTTTATTTTTTTAAACCCAAAAATTTAAACGTTTCTTTCTTAATAAAAACATTTTTTAAAAATTCTCAATATTGTTAGTGATTAAAATAATTTCTAGCTTCCCCATTTATTTATGTTGACCTCTTCATTGAAAGTAGTTTGAATACTTTAGTAACGTAAGACATTGATTTCCATTGGATTACTGACCAATAACCCTAAAAACCCTTCACCTCTAGCGGTCTCTACCGTCAAATTACTTTATGAACAGCTAATTCGCAATAATATCCAACAGATAACGCAATTTTTTTTCTGGATTTTTCGGCACCATGCCACCCAAATTCGAAGATTTTGACTCACATGATCACATAAGCCATGTGGCTTAAGCGACAATATTTTGTATAAAAGTGTTGAGTATCGATCGATGTAGAAGGTTTTACAAAATGGAATTGATATAAACATTTGAAAGAGAAAGAAAAAGGTTAAAACATTTAATGGTAAGGAATTTAAAGTATTTTTTGTCCGATGGATTTAAAAAAATATGTATTTATAGGTTTTTTTTAACGAAAGAAGAAAAGTTTGATTCTGTTTATTTTTGTTTCAAGTTTTATGACCATAACTTTTTAAAAAAGCATTCAAAGGCTACGATTTCCATAGGAACATGTTTTCTTTTTTGGTCACTAAAGTGTACCGTCCAAGTGCTCCACAAAAGTGACTCAGCTCAGTTTTTGCAAACAGCAGAATGTATTGCACATCTATTTTATATATCTACGAGTAAACCAATGTTTGAACTTTCATCACTCACATTTTTTATAATGTTTTGTACATAGATGGTCCATCTTATGTACAAAACAATTGAAAATTGAATTAACTAGGTCCTAGTTAAAATAAAATAATTAAAGATTTTCAATTTTTGTTAAGTGACTGTTTTTGGAATAAAAAGGTGGAAAAAGGCTCAAAATTGGGCCAGTTTTGGATTTTTCAAATGGCTATAACTCCAAAATGCCCCGCGGCTCACCTCACAGCTCTTCCATAGGGTTGTAATTTGATGTACTTATTGTACAATAATATTTCGTGCATAATAAATTTCCAGAGAATTTCAACATTTTGTCTTTTGAATAACTCAAAAACACAAATTTAAATGTGTCATAGTTATTATTTTCCTTTCAATACTGGCTGTCTTTCAAAATGAGGTAAAAATTAGTTCATGTGACAAAAATTGTTTGAAGTGTATCCCCAAAATAACTGCAGATAGATAGACACGAAATTTGATGGCTGATCCAAACCCCCTCAATGACGACACAGTCAAATCGGCCGAGAGGACTTAGCTCAAAAACCTTAAGGACAGCAGTAAGGATCTATCTACATGAAATTTTATAGAGGAGAGAGTTACCGATCACGGAACTAACCACTATATCAGATTATTATCATTTATTTGTTTAACCTCCTGTCAACCACTATGTTGCACCTACTTCGCCACTATGCCATCATTATTGTCAGTCTAGTTTTTATTATCTTATTCTAAACATTACATTTGATTACCGTGTTATCTCAACTGAGGTTTGAAATAACATACAATAATTTCTGGGAAAGGGACCGAAATAGTTGGGCCCCCTTATCCTGAACTGCCCTGTCGGATAACCGAAGTTCAACTATTGAATCAATTAGGCGCGAGACAGTTGTTGGGGGTCCCGCTAAAACCGTAGTAACCATGACACCCGCCCACCTGCCCCCCTCCGGTCACACTCCATAGACCTCACCGCCTGCTACCGATACCCAACTAACAGCACTACAGTAGACACTTGGCATAATATTTATATGTCTAAATAAATGTCGGTTTTCGACAGTCATGCTGTGATAATTTCACAACTGAACACATTCTTCTATTCTGTGCGTATCACTATTAGGTTCATTCAGTGTCGGATCGGCACCAAATCAAATATTGAAATATATATTTATTATATATAAATGGGGGGGCCCCTCCGAATGATTTTCCCAGGAGGCCCAAGGGATGCCAGAACGGCCCTGATTGGACACTATAGTGACGGGTGCCGTTTGCAAAGTGACTAGTGCCGACCTTGCGTCCTTCAGAAAGACAGAAGTATTTCAAATAACTAAACATTGTTCCTTCTATAATGATAAATAAAGTTGACAGTATGTTTTCAATGTTGTGAGATGTCGAGGTTCTGTCGTGTAAACAACAAACTCAGTCTTATTACTACTACTAAAGAACGAATACACCCCTCACTAAGACAACAGACGCCAACTACACATTTAGCCTCATAACTTTTTTTTTTTTTGTGAATGACGGATCAATAAACTGTTTTTTCTCTTCTTATTTCAATAGGAAACGTCCAATTCGGAGATATTAAAACATCTTTGATTTGGGATTCTAAATATCAATGTTTAAAATTACAAACCTTCAAATTATTAATATATTATAAAATTAATTATATTATTTGTATAAAAGTAAAATAATTTAACCAGTGAATAACAATACTCGCCGCATTTGTTTTAGAACGAAACATAACAACCAATGAATGAAAAAACAAAAGTCGACCATCAGGTGTTTCAATTATAGTGGACCAGTCTATGTTATGGAGAGGTCTGGGTTGAGATGTGAAGGTTGGCAGAGAGTTGTGTTTAGGCTTAAGATGTGATGAACTAAGTAGATGTGAATTAACAGTAAAATTGATGCGCAAAGAAGGTACAGTTATTTATTTATATGTACAAAATATAAATGCCCAAAAATGTATAACTTTGATTTGAAAAATGGCCATAATATAAAACAGAAAAATTTTTAAGAATTTAGTTTAAATTTTTCTTTTGATTTTTGTTCCAATATTTAGTTTTCAATTTTATAATGTAGAATTAAGTAAATAAATCCAAATATTTGTTCTCGTATTCTATGCTATTCATTTTCTCTGTTGGCCCAGTAAGATAATTTAAAAACCTTTGGATTAGTTTTAATATTTTTGCAAAATTTTGAAAACCAATATGGCATCTCTTTAGAAATCCAAATGAAAAGTTTGTTTCTTTTTTTTTTTTTAATACATGCACTTTCTTAGAAATTGCACGTCTTGAACTTTATATTTAATATTATTTTAGGGCCCTCTTCGGAAACTACTGTACTGTAGAAATCAAAATTTAATAAAAGACAAAAGAGATATAATTTCTATATAATATAATTTAATTTTATTATGTATTTGTTTATTCTTTTTTATTTAAAATTATTATTATCATTTATATATTTATTAATCTTATTGAACATAATTTTCATTATCACAGTTTAGAGATGGATATTTTTCCGGCCTAGTTGACAATCATCGATGTTTATCATTCTTTTCTTTTTGATTCTCATCTCTTGATAATATCAATATTTCATGATCTATTATATCGACGTCAGATAGCGTAACGTGACCTTTCACGTAAAGTCAGTTTATACTGAAATGAATTAAAAATAACCTTATTTGACTAGATCTCCTCTTATATCTTTCTCATCTATTGAAGTTATATAACTGAAATTTTGCACAAAATTGAAGGGTGACATGTAGTCCCAGCAATGAACCGATGGGGCAAAAATATGTGGGTAAACAGAAAACATTGAGTAGAGAATACTGCAAACGCTGACGCTACCGATTTGAGGGGGATCCAGTCAAATAATGTTATTTTTCGTGGCAAAATTCTTTGCCGCACGTTACAAATTAAACATTATATTGGTATATTATTATACTAATTACTATACAAATTTATTGTACATTCTTTGGAGTGATATAACTTTAATCTTAGTGGCACTGTCACAAATCTGAGAGCACTTAGATTGTTGGAAAATTATAAAGGAACATTTTGCTGCTGGGACCAATTTTTCGATAGGACTAACAGTTTTCGCGTAAATTGAGCAATATTTTTAAAAAAAAATGGTTTCGAGATATAATTTCAAGAAGGTTTTCGGCTCGGCATCTATCTCGCAAACCGGACGCCCTTTGAAAAAATGTACAACCTATATCTTGTAAAAAGTACTCTTAAGTACTACTAGTAAGAAGTGGCCTCAAGTTTCGGCAGATTTACGTTAGCAGATGTCACATCTTTAGCTCAAATTTCCAACCACTTACACACAGACTTAATCGTGAAAATGGTCAAAACTCGATCTCGAATTTTTGTACTTCAGTACTTCCAAAGAAAGATAAAAAAATTGTAAGTGAATTTTTAAACATTGATTAGTACATTTTATGTGTCGTATTTTACGTATCTCCTTCTATATAATTATGATCTGAAAAAACGTTAGAATTATAGTATCATTTCCACCAAAACTCTGATTTAAAATGTTCTGGGGAACTTGACTATATATATAGGGCAGGTAGTAGGAGCCTTCCTAACCTAGAAAATATGTTATTTTCTTCTATTAGAATTCTGATTACAGAGTAAAGTTAGGTACTTAGCTCAAGATCGCGGGTTCGAAACTCGTCCGAGGCCCTTATCGTTTTTTACCTGCGAAGTGAAAAAATCTTGAGCACGTGGTTCTGAGCCTATACGATGTCAGGTATTCGTTAAAGACCCCTCCTCCATGAATAAACCTAGGTTGTCAAAATTTAGGACTCCATCAGTAGAGTCGGGCCCATGTCCACCAGAGAAACGAAAAAGCGTTCGAGTACTAGGCGATATGACCTCGTAATTATAGGCCGGCTAGGAATTACAACAACTAACTTAACAACTTCTAAGTTGAGAAACGCGGACATATTGTGACATATCAGTTCATAACTAGACCTGACGATGGTATAAAGCCGAAACCGGTAGTTATATATGTATATATATCTTTAGTGGAATAGACAATATTTCAAAAATAAGTTTGTTTTATTTATTAACTAACTTAACCGGTGGCCGTGCGGGCTAGAGCGTAGGGCTTTGGTCGCATGGTCTCACTATGGTTTGCGGGTTCGAATCCCGTCCGGGAGTGAGTTTTATTTCGTAGATAAAACTCCCTCCTGGGGCCATGGATGTCGTAAATAACTAGATAAACAACACATTGACATGGCTAATATGCACCGTATATAAAGCCAAAAAAAAAAAAAACTAACAACCTTAAATACAGTTCTAATGAAACTTTCAAATTTAGTTCGTTCAGCATTTTCTACTATAGAGCCTTTTTCCATAGAACTCCTTCATGTGAACCTTTTATAAAATTTGAGGAAAGACAGAATTATAGCTTGTTGAAGTAGACCTGAGGGGTGTGCTACTGTCCATGAAGGTAAATCGATAGTGATGGGTCAAGGTGATGACGGATGAGTCTTGACGGTGTGATGACTGGCGGATCTGTGGGGAGGGGAAGAAACCTAGTACCCGCAAGGAGCAGAAAGTTTCGTTTCTTCCATAGCCATGCCTACAATAGGCAAAGTTATATAGTCGGTTAAAGAATCCATCATTTTTACTAAAACTTCATGTTTTACGATCCCTAAAATTCAAAAATTAAGAAAATGTCACTAACAGTTAATCAACTAAGTTTTGGACCTTTTCGGGTGAAAATCAGATGTCTTGCACAGGGGTTTCTGAAGGCTCATATAAATTTCCTGTGGATAGATACATTGATCAGTTAGCAGCATCAGTTCCCCTCCCGCCCCTTGGAGTTATGGATATACATATCAAATGTTGTGTCGATATATTTATTACATCGAGAGATATCTTGTTCACTGCCAAATGAAGAAACTTTTTTATTTATTTTCGGAATCAGGATTGAATTTTTGACCGGTTACATAAATTTCCCTATACATAATATAGCTGGAAAAAAAAAAATAACCTCTTGGTCCTGACATATATTTCACGGAAGAAATAGGTAAAAGAACAGGATACTGGATGGAGTATTTGGGTTATTTGCCGTTGCCCGAGTAATTTACTATCTTTCATACCATTTCAGGAGCATTGATCTGATATATTGCAACACATTTCATTGATTTAAATTTTATTCCGTCATTTTGTTGGCAGATGATTCGATAAGACATAGACAAGACAAAAGTAACTTTGTCGGGTAACGCCGGGCGCCACAGCTAATAGCCGATATGTACTAATTACATACAGTCCGATTTGCGCCATGATGTTTATCTGTGCTTCTATGTGTGTTTGTTATTGGAATTTTGGAATTTTTTGAGCGGTTCTAGCTCAAAAACGATTGTATCGATGAATTTAACAATTGTGAAAATGTATCGATATCGTCCTATTTTGGAACTGATTCGATTTTGAGCAAAACTGGACGAAAATAAAGACTATAACCTAACTACATTTTACCAGATACAACTTACGTTATTATAAAAATTTCGTAAAATAAAACAATTTCTTCTTCGACAAGATCATTGAAAGGACATGTCCTCAATATTTTATGAAACTAAACCTCCTTATTAACTAACATTTATATAATGTTCAATTGATATTTAATGTCAGTAAATGAGACAGTGTTAGAGGAGGGAAGCCTGCATTGCGACGGACAGCAGGAAGTGCATTGTAATGACACTAACGATAAAGCTGCAGTCCCATGGGACGACGCACCTATGGTCCCTAAACGGACCTTGTACAAAGACGCTGCACTAATGTTGTCTCCTAACTCGCCCTTCCGCTCATTTCATTTTACATCCCCAGATATAGCAAGTATAGGGGATGTTATGGAAGCAGAAATTAGGGGTTGTTAACATTAGAAGGGGGGAGGGGGGAGGGAGGTTCAGTAACTGTCGATGTAATGAATATATAGACAACAATTAGGTAGAGTCGGCCTCATGTTCACAGCGCCTTTGGTGGTAGGCCATATCAACTACTTATAGTTACAGTCACAATGACTAACAAACTTTTTTTTTTAGTTTTCGTCGAATACTAGAATTTTTATTTTTAGCATCTACTATCGCAGTTTGTAAGTACAGTCGACTCCGCTTAATTGGAACACAACGAGGAAATGTATTTTGTCCCAATAAACCGGAGATTATGAATAAACCCAAAGAAAAACATCTAAATGCACCTATTGACTGGTGTTTTCTCACAATCATGTGCATTTATTACTGGGATTTAAATAAAACAAAACACAATCAATAAAAAAAAATGCGAACTTATTATTTAGATAGACATATAATATGTATATATATATATATAAAACGAGAAAAACAAAACGTAATAAAAAATTTTAATTGACTCTCCACTCTGCCCTGCGATGTTTTGTTCTCGGAGTTCCATTTCACTTGCTCGAATTCGTGCAAACATAGTTTTCAATACCTTTAAAATATTTAACAAACTCCGATTCGTTGTGTTTGGATGTTCTTTTATTTTGATTAAAACTTCCACTTTTTGGGCAACACTTAAATCTTTACGGAGCATTTTGTACAAAGGAGAACGCACGTACTGTACTCGGAAGAGTGCGCATTGAAAACTGACTGAGTCTTTTCCCACCTTAAGGTCATTAACTCATCTGTTTAAAATTTCGCTTCTCGGAAAATTAGTGAGTTCCAGAAGATTCCGGCCCAATTATCCGATGTTTCGTCCCGATAAAACGGAGAAATTTTACTTATTTTTGAGTCCGTTCTATCAGAAATGTCCCAAAAAAGCGGTTGTCTTAATTATCCGGTGTCCCTATTAAGCGGAGTCGACTGTATACAATTTCAGTTTGTTGGAGCTGTGTCTTAGAGGCCTCTTAAAGTAAGTCTTTTGTAGGATAATAAAATCACATGGTTAGCTTTTACAATTTCTTTAATTGCAAAACATATATTCTAGAAATGGCTCCAAAGGATTACGTTAAATTTATATTTATTGAAGAGGAAGAGCTTTTGTATATTATTAGTTCTTTTACTTCAAATTGTTCCGTGGTTAGTTGGAAAAAAATAGATAAATAAAGACATTTAGGAAATAAAAGGACGCCAAGAGTAGAGTCGGGCTCTAAAAGCAAGGGATAGAACTCCCTTCCGGGGGGGGGGGGGGGGGGGGGGGGGGAGGCATAGATGTTGTTAATATCGTAACTAAATAACACCGTTATAGAGGCATGGCTAACATGCTTCCCTACCGTGCACAAGATGGCGGGTTCGGAACCCAGCTGAGGCCATCGTTACGCGAACCCTATGGAGGTACGAAAAGCCCTCTGATAGTAGGCGATATGACCAGTGTATTTAAGTCTGGGCTAGAGTCCCAAAAACAAACAAACAACAAAATTGGTCGGAAATGTACTTCTATGCAGCGAATAAAAGAACTAAGTTAGCGAACAGATATTTTTATAGAAGATCTGCATTAAATATAAAACAACTTTATAATAATACATTCGTTGACTTGCACTTTTTGGAATATGAAACAAAAATAAGAAGCGAGAGAAACAGTTTTATCAGGGAAGTCACGCCAAAAAGCCATTCCCATGGCATGTCTCACAAATTAAAATAGTTTTGCTGCATAAAAAGTTTTTATTTGCATTAATATTATAACATTTTATGAATGTCAATATACTGATAAAATGCATGTACATTTTATTAAAAATTTGAAAATATTATTAATTTCAACATTCTGAAATAAAGCGATCAATATTGGATCAACAACTCCATCTGTTGGTAAGTAGGGATAATAAAGTCCTAGCCATGTGTCATACAAGTTTCTAATTTCTCAAAATAACTTCCAAAAGGGTAAAAAAATAAAAAAATTGCAACTTTTTTGTTCATACTAGGGTCATATATCAAATTAAAAGATTCTGAGAGCATTTAATGAGAATTTTTTTTTTCAATATTGTAAAAAAAATACTATTCGCTTCAAGACTTTCGAAAAAAAGAACCAAATGTCTCCTCCATTCCTCTGTAATCATCATTATAGATGCTAAGGATCTGAATATTATTTAAAATAATGAAAACTTATCCCATTAAAAGAACATTTGAAATTCGTTTTGGGAATTTTCGGACAAGGAGGTGAGCGAATTTTTTCGACATCTCCGCAAAAAATATGATTATCGTAGTGAACGGTGGATAATGGTGAATGGCAGTTGGCGGGGGTCATGTTTTATATATTTTTATTTATGTACCAACATTTATTTTGTGCATATTCATTCCTTTATTGCTCCTTACTTTTTATTATTTGTTTTAAATATTTTGAATTAATTAATATTTTATCATTTATTTTTATTGTCAACCCTTCTGTTCATTGCTTTTGTATAAATAGTAAAAGAAATAAAGAAAAAAATATGGTGAATTATATGGTTTGGTTATTTTGGGATTATTTTGGAGCCATTACAGGAAGAGCTATAGAATTGCAAAACCCTTTAAAACTTAAACAAAAAATTAGAAATAATCATAAATGCACTTATATCATAGAAATAACCCGAAAAACTGAGATTTTTTCTGATAAACCAGGCGAAATATTATTGGAATTTTCATTCTGCAAATGAGTAGGCTATCAGAGGAAAGAACATCAAAATGGACCATGAAACAATGTTTGCTATATTTGTAAAAATGATACAATCAGCGTCAGGCGAATCCGTTGCTGAGGGAGACTGCGAAACTGTAGACCGTTCACCAATGGCCGTATTTATTTGGAACAAACAAGAGCCGCAGAGTGGGAGAGAATTACCTCAAAATTGTACATTCGGAATGAGTCTCACAAATTGTCCGAAAAAGGTCAAACAATTAAACATTTTCTACACAGCCAAGAGGGGCATCAATTTGAAAGTTTGGAAGAGTACATTATGAACATGTTATCTCTCTTAGATTTGTAACCGAATAGTTTTCATGATAATGCGCGTAAACAAATTTATTCCTTTAGTAATGTTTAGCGGTACTTTTACACAAACATATACACAACACATGGGAACCTCGGTTGAGTGGATAGCACTGCTGCCTATCAACCCAGAGTTCAAAGTCAATATGCCTTCTGGTGGATGACAACCAGTAGATAGCCTGTCGTTATTAACCGAAGCAGTTGAAATAGAAAAAATATGAGAATAAAATTAAATAAATAGAAAATTGTCCTGCAAAACTCTTTAACCTGTTGCCATTCAACACACTTATCTGAAATATTTAAATTGTTCTGAAGTATAGTCTCTGCCTATGCCACAACATTGAGTCATAAAATGTTTACAATTTTATGGTTTTGTAACTTCTTCGCTAAAGGCATATTGACTAGATAGCAGAGGAAACTTCAACAAAGAAATAACGTAGTTACAACTCCGCCATTGAATTACTATATATAAGAGTTCTTGTGGTTGTAAAATCATAAGAAATTTAGTAATTTTTTCAATTTATAATTTTCATATTACCTTTTATAAAAGCACTAAAAACAATGTGTCGTATAATTAGTTTCATGTACATATATACATAACGATTGAATATAAATATTCCTCGGAGCATGCCTTTAGAGATCTCTCAGAATTCATGACGCTACATAAAATTTTCGTTTTATATTTAATATTGTCTTCTATTTACCTAATTCCTGATCATATCACCCCTTTATTTTGTGCGAAGTTTCAGTATTATAGATTCAATAGTTTCCAAGACACATGGGTAGGACGTCACTCGTTAGTAAGGTTCCATATAAGGACCTGGGGAACCCAAAATGGCTCCCGATCTGGATCGTATTGGATTGGTCGTCAAAGTCAATATAAAATATTTCATGCTTCTATTGTAAACCATAGAATTAGGACAATTTTGAAAGATCCAGTTGGTCGTGCGCATCTTTCAGCGCACTTTCTACTTTCAGTGATAACAACGAATATCAGGAGAGAAGACTCCCCCCTCTCAAATTGAACCAGAACATACCTTACTGATGACACAGAGCCCAGCCCCCGATAAAGGTAATCTAGAGTGGTCTAATGTCAGGTTTACCTTCCTACTTACCTCAGGCTAGGTCAACAATCTCCACCCAGCCGCTCTATACACATCGCTATGTTGACACATTTCACTGTTATAGATGATTCATGTTGTTCCTAAAACATGAGTTACTGAGAAGACGAGTGGAGTACTGCTGGCCGACTTTGAGTTGGACAGACGACATTATGGCCTGAGTAGTGACCAGCGGGCTGGTGTCCCTCCTGAGTAGTGACCAGCGGGCTGGTGTCCCTCCTGAGTAGTGACCAGCGGGCTGGTGTCCCTCCTGAGTAGTGACCAGCGGGCTGGTGTCCCTCCTGAATAGTGACCAGCGGGCTGGTGTCCCTCCTGAGTAGTGACCAGCGGGCTGGTGTCCCTCCTGAGTAGTGACCAGCGGGCTGGTGTCCCTCCTGAATAGTGACCAGCGGGCTGGTGTCCCTCCTGAATAGTGACCAGCGGGCTGGTGTCCCTCCTGAGTAGTGACCAGCGGGCTGGTGTCCCTCCTGAGTAGTGACCAGCGGGCTGGTGTCCCTCCTGAATAGTGACCAGCGGGCTGGTGTCCCTCCTGAGTAGTGACCAGCGGGCTGGTGTCCCTCCTGAGTAGTGACCAGCGGGCTGGTGTCCCTCCTGAGTAGTGACCAGCGGGCTGGTGTCCCTCCTGAGTAGTGACCAGCGGGCTGGTGTCCCTCCTGAGTAGTGACCAGCGGGCTGGTGTCCCTCCTGAATAGTGACCAGCGGGCTGGTGTCCCTCCTGAATAGTGACCAGCGGGCTGGTGTCCCTCCTGAGTAGTGACCAGCGGGCTGGTGTCCCTCCTGAATAGTGACCAGCGGGCTGGTGTCCCTCCTGAATAGTAACCAGCGGGCTGGTGTCCCTCCTGAGTAGTGACCAGCGGGCTGGTGTCCCTCCTGAGTAGTGACCAGCGGGCTGGTGTCCCTCCTGAGTAGTGACCAGCGGGCTGGTGTCCCTCCTGAGTAGTGACCAGCGGGCTGGTGTCCCTCCTGAGTAGTGACCAGCGGGCTGGTGTCCCTCCTGAATAGTGACCAGCGGGCTGGTGTCCCTCCTGAATAGTGACCAGCGGGCTGGTGTCCCTCCTGAGTAGTGACCAGCGGGCTGGTGTCCCTCCTGAGTAGTGACCAGCGGGCTGGTGTCCCTCCTGAGTAGTGACCAGCGGGCTGGTGTCCCTCCTGAGTAGTGACCAGCGGGCTGGTGTCCCTCCTGAGTAGTGACCAGCGGGCTGGTGTCCCTCCTGAGTAGTGACCAGCGGGCTGGTGTCCCTCCTGAGTAGTGACCAGCAGGCTGGTGTCCCTCCTGAGTAGTGACCAGCGGGCTGGTGTCCCTCCTGAGTAGTGACCAGCGGGCTGGTGTTCCTCCTGAATAGTGCCCAGCGGGCTGGTGTCCCTCCTGAATAGTGACCAGCGGGCTGGTGTCCCTCCTGAATAGTGACCAGCGGGCTGGTGTCCCTCCTGAGTAAAGTTCATATTGTGAAGCTAATTATTTATAAAAAACACTAAGGATACATACGATTTATAAATCACTGAACGGACGGAAAGGTTCATTGGAGGCAGAAAGAGTTATTTCATGCATTCTCATTTACTATTGTTCCTACATGAAAAGTAACAGAATTAATATGAAAGAGGTTATAATTTTTAACGTTTTCTTTTCCACACATTTAAGTTAAAAATTACGAAATTAAACAATATTTGTGCTTCTCGAAAGGATCGCGCTACATGTAGTATAGTAAGTCATCAGTGCCATGATAACATAAAAAGTTAACTTTAGTCATTGGTACCATTTTATTGTACATTTAATAAGAAAAGAAAACTTTAAAAATTTGTTTAAAAAAAAAACGCACGGAATTTGAGAAAGATTAACTTGAAAAATATAATTACACAAAATACCGTTATTAGCAATAATAAGTATTTGGTTAAATGTATTTAATAAAATACTACAATTTTATAGAAGCTTAACGACAGTTTCATCATAAAATTCATAACAATTAACGTTAGGCGGACGTCCAGGAAGTATGTGTAGTTGCGGGCGTGTTTTGACTTTAGTTAAGGAAACCGGCCTATGCCGGTCACAGAAAATGTGAAAATATAACACAGAGTTCTGTAATGAAAATAACTCATTAAAATTGAAAAATGACAATCTTGGAGAGTATTTAGCAAAATTGTATCTCAACGAGTTGTATATTGTACCAAAAAAGTCCAAGAAGTGACAAGTGTTAGTTCTGTTTGACGTGAAATAGCCACAAACCATTTAAATTGTTGTAAAATAGGTAGATGTATGAAGGAAGACTAGAGCGGTATTGTGTTTAGAAGCCAGGAGTATAGTTGGCACTTCATCCATCCATCCTCGCCCAAAAAATTATGTTTCTAACAATCACCAAAATGGAAGGAGATATCGAAGCAACTGAGCCTCGTTTTACGACGACCCAACTATAGACCATACACATCATGTTACGTTATGAAAATTTAAGGGGCACCAAGATAAATTGAAAAATTTAGGAGTGAAAAAATATTATTTACGTTCCACTCACGAGTTTCAGCAAAGAAAAAGTTACTAAAATGGAAATTTTAATGTAATTTTTTATATGTTGACAGTTACAGAGTTTGATAAAAAAATTTGGGTTGGGGGAGCAATGAAAAATGATGTATGTTTTATGTTTGTAATTGCTACCGTCTTGGTGAAAATAGGGTGTTGCATTGCACTAGGGTCATCCTGTTTATATATGTCACTTATCTGGATGAATGATGGCGTTACAACTCCCAAATTACCAAACAACCTGCACTGTTTCTCCATTAAATTGGATACTTAATTAACTCTTCAAAGATGAGGACCAAGGTGATTGGCAGGAGCGTTATTGTCAGTTTCAACCGTTTTGCGGTGAAACATTTAAACAACAAATAGCCTTCGAAAACAACGATATGCAATCACGGCAGAGCTGAAATCTCACAGCAATAACAGCCCAGCCCTTCCTTCACTAACCACCCCACACGCCTCCTTCCAAAAAATGCAAAACAATAACATAATTAAGAACTAACTATGCACCAACTAATGGTGCCATTTTCAATTTTCGTACCACATTCAGAAATATTGAAATGTTTATTGGCTGGGACCTTTCTAGACTTGTCTGGAGCGAGTGTGTGGCTCTGACTGTGATTAGCAAGCTAACAGCCAGGTAGTTGCTGGCATCAGTACTTTAATTATATTATAATGCCCATAGCTAAATTATCAAAGAAAGCTAAGCACAGCGAATGTAATCGGCCGCTTAATCTCAGAATTTGACCTACAGTAAACATTATTATTTTGATATGTTATTTATCTTCAATTCATAAATAAATACAATCATGAGCCCTGATTCTGTGAAAACATATTCTCTGATCTCCTGTTATTAGAAAATTTGTCCATTGGTCTATGAATCCATAGAGAATATATTCTCTGGACTATGATTCTTGAAAAAAGTTCATAACTTTTAAAATATAGGCACACGAATCATTGACTCTTACAAAATGGGCTGGGACAATGTTAGAAGGAGCCTATCTTAGCTTGACTCGCCGACAGTGCCATGCCGTGCTCGCTATTGGTACACCGCTGCACACGTACTGGGACAGTGTTAGAAAGAGCCCATCTTAACTTGACTCGCCGACAGTGTCATGTCGTCCTCGCTTCTGGCACACCGCTTCACAAGTAACTGGCACAGTGTTAGAAGGAGTCTATCTTAGCTTTACTCGCCGACAGTGCCATGCCGTGCTCGCTATTGGTACACCGCTGCACACGTACTGGGACAGTGTTAGAAAGAGCCTATCCTACCTTGACTCGCCGACAGTGCCATGCCGTGCTCGGTACTGGCACACCGCTTCACAAGTAACTGGCACAGTGTTAGAAGGAGTCTATCTTAGCTACCTTGACTTGCCGACGGTGCCATGCTCGCTACTGGCACACCGCTGCACAAGGACTGGGACATTGTTAGAAGAAGAATTCTTACCTTGACTTGCCGACAGTGCCATGCCATGCTCGCTACTGGCACTCCGCTGCACAAGGACTGGGACATTGTTAGAAGAAGACTTCTTACCTTGACTTGCCGACAGTGCCATGCCATGCTCGCTACTGGCACACCGCTGCACAACTACTGGGACAGTGTTAGAAGAGACCTATCTTACCTTGACTCGCCGACAGACCCGTGCCGTGCTCGCTACTGGCACACCGCTGGTCCCACACCGGCCCGCGCATGCCCCCGTCTTGACATATCGGTCTGGCGCCCCCCCTCACATCGACTTTTGTCTCCCCCCTCCGCTGCCCTACTATTCTCTCCCTTATCTATCCCTATCTATCTATCTATCCGGCCCGGCGGACCAATTAGCTCCCTTGTTCCCACTATTTCGTCTGCGGCAGGGGCCGGCAAACGGTCGATGGTGGTCGACTGATTGTAGATGTGGCAATTGTTGGCAAAAGTCAATCTCTAAGCTGTCTTTTCTATACTAAACTATGAAGAATCTTTTTACAAGATAAAAGCAAATCTCAAACGCAAAAGTAGAGGAGATGAATGGTTAGCCCCTGCGGGATCTTGTAGAAGTTTACAGAGGCCGGTCCAAACGGCAGCACCGTTCAGTAGCACACTTTTGAAGAAGGTTGCTAGACCGACCGGCCGTTCTTGCACAGAGTTCCAATTTCTGTACCATAATTTTCGAAAATGATCATTTGAAAAACCATCAGTTGTTGGGTCATCTCTCTGAAGGATAAGAACAAAAATAAAAAATCATTGGTGAAGTATAAGGGAAAATCGGCCAGAAATATATAGTTTTCGTCGGAGTTTCGTTCCAAAAATGAAAAAAAGTCTTCTCTGTGTGTCTGTGAAAACAATATGAAATGATTATTTGATGTGAAGATGGCTGATGTAGTGAGAAGTGATTATTTCACCAAAATAAATATGTAGTCTGAGCTCTCACAAATTTTATTATTTTACGCTAGCCGACTTTCGAGGTTGACCTCATCAGGCAATTCACAAAAAACCCATAATTTAGTAAAATAAAGTAAAACCTGCATAAAATTCTAGTTACTAAAATGAGTACGCGTTAAATAAATAAATTCAATGGATAAAATCAATAAACAAGCAACAAACAAAATAATAATAATAAGCCTGCCTCATGTTGGATTCTCGGCCTCGTTACTGCACGACATCCAAACAAGAAGATGGATATTGGGAAGTATAAAGATTAAATTGGATGGAACTTTGTTTATTGATTTCATTCAATTAACTTATTTATTATATTTACTTAACGCATATTTTATGTAGGTTTTTATTAACTAGAATTGTATGTCTATTTTACTTTCAATTATACTAAATGCAGGAGTTAGTTCGAAAAAAATAATATACTTTGATTTATAAGTCACCTCTTTAATCTGCATGGCTCTATGTCATGTTGCATAAATGCAGGAGTTAGTTCCAAGGAAATAACATACTTTGATTTACAAGTCACCTCTTTAATCTGCATGGCTCTATGACATGTTGCATAAATGCAGGAGTTAATTCCAAGGAAATAACATACTTTGATTTATAAGTCACCTCTTTAATCTGCATTGCTCTATGTCATGTTGCATAAATGCAGGAGTTAGTTTCAAGGAAATAACATACTTTGACATATTGTCTTAACCTTCCCATTTTCTTGCAATATTAATTTCAGAATGAGGAAACAGGTACCATCCGAAGCCCAAAACTTGGCGAATGTTTTACTGTACTCATATCTCACAACTTTTCTTGCATATTTTTACAGCTTATTTACATATTTTCTTTTTACAGTATACAGGATGGTTTACACTCAATGACCACACTATACCTTTCTTATTTTTTAACCGAACTTTTTTGCAAATTGTGTCAATTTTTTACTGCTTTATGACCGTATAAATAGATTTTTCTGGTTGTATAACTGTAATATAAAACGTATTACACATTTTTCTGAAGAAAAATATGTCTTCACTCAGAAGAAAAATGCAGCGAAAGACCAGCTTTTCAATACGTACCTCAGGAACATTGAATCATATTTAATTTTTTTTGTACAGTTAGTCTTGTTATGAACAATATATTTGAAATTAGTAATAATAAACAAAGAATGATATTTAAAATGATTTGAAACACGCTTCAAGTAACAATTTTGTAATAATATTATAATTTAAAGATAATTAAAATATATTTATTCGGTCATAAGCTAGAAGTAGTAGTAATAAATTTCCAAAAAGATTTATCAAAAAAGACTGAAAATTTAGAAAGTTACAGAGGTGGTAGCGGAGTAAAAGGCTCTGAACAAATTCTGGCCGGTCGTACTAAATGTCTGTTTCTTTCTACGATGCATCCCCTCGTCCAGGAACCCAAACGTTTCATACCTCAGGAGACCAGCAAGTGCATTAACGCCTTTAGCTTAATTGATTTTAGTTTAACTGTTGCCTGTGCATAGACTACTAATTTGACATAGGTTTTTCATTTCATTAATTTTTTTCTTTATTTTCCATTTTTTATTCTGAATTGTTGACTTATGTATATTAGAATACATTTCTGCCCTCTATCCTTATTTAGTGGAAAGCTAATAAAATAAATCAAAACAAAGAACTTTTTTAACATTTATATTAAGACAACTTAACGGCTTAAGACA
The DNA here is from genome assembly GCA_963662175.1 of Aradus depressus. Classification (NCBI taxonomy): domain Eukaryota; kingdom Metazoa; phylum Arthropoda; class Insecta; order Hemiptera; family Aradidae; genus Aradus; species Aradus depressus. Next base: position 54,211,236 of record OY759214.1, on the reverse strand, counting down.
ACTTCAGCATAAAGCTCAAAAGTCACTTTTATTAATGACTTATGTATTTTTTTAAAAAGCAAATGACATTTTCCGATCCAAAAATTTAAACCAGTCAAGTAGGACGCTTCAAAAGCTGAGAATTTTGTATAATACCTTTCATCCATAACATAAGTAGAACCTACTCGCACCTCACCCTATAATCCATACATCCCCTATAGTTTTATAGTTTTCCTGAAAATATATTTTTCTCTGCAGCCCTCAACATTCTTTCAGCCCATACTTCCACAATAGTAGGGAGGAAAGAGGAGACACGGTGAAAATACTAATTTTTCCGTGATTTTGTGCTTGAAATTTTTCACGAATATACATTTGTTTAAATAATTCTCAAATTTATAGTACGCTCTTTGAATGATGAATTGTTAAAATGGATTTTAATTTTTTTATAATGAGATTCGGGGCAAGATCATCCCTCTACTTGTTAAATTACGTACTTTTTGGTTTTATGGTTTCCGAGATTATCCACTCTGGACAGCCAGATAACTGAGATATTGTTTATAAGGGTTTTTGAATTGAGCCCTCTCCCTTGAACCCCCCCCCCCCCCCCTTCCCTTCGCTGAAATTTAACAGGCCGCTCTCCTATTCCCCCTTCATCCCTTTGGTTGATTCGGCTGAAAATCAAAAGAAAACAGTCTTTTTTTTTCATATTTGGAGAAGGTCGGAAAACATGAAATTTCGTTGAAAAGTCCGCTTCGAATTTTCGACCTACGTAACTTCCCTCATACTTCGTATAGTTGGGGAAGTAAAATATATAATCCTTAATTGAGAATAATGCTCAATGAAAATATAATAACGCCTTACCAGCTGCGAGGCGAAGTTGAAGGAGCGTAGGTGAAGCGCGGTGACACAGGCACTAGACACAGTAGACGCGAGGCCGGGAGATGGAACACAACTGACACAAGTAGAGCACCTTGCAGCACCCCTCCTCAGAGCGAACTGAAGCATATGGTGTTGTGTACCCACTCACCTCGTGGAACGTACCCTCCAGGGGAGAGCTGTCTCGAATAGGGAGGATATCATTATATGTATTCAAATATATAATATGAGGGAGGGGGGGGGGGGGGGGGGCAAGAACTTATCGGTTGAGTGAATCACTGCCAATGTACTTCCCCAGCCTCAATGAAGCTACTGGCTCTCCTTCTGAAACCTATCCACCGATCTTATTCAGGAACTTCTGAATCGTGTCGGTATATTCATTCCATCGAGAGTTATCGTGTTCACAGAAAACTCAATATCGAATTTCTTTATGAATTACATAACTTGCTCTATTACGGAGAAGTATTGATCTATACACATCTAATAATTATCATGTTCTGAAATTTAGTTCCTACCTCGGCCACTGCATTGAGTCATCACAATTCGACTGTGTCATGGTTTCGAATCTCCTTCATCACAGATACTCGTATATTGAACGGATAATAGAAAAAAAAATTAAATAAATAATTTTAAAAAGTCATGACAGTATAGTTCCTAACTCCATCACTATAGTATAGTACAGTTGTTAAATCATTTTAAAAATGTAGTTATTTCTTCAATATTTTCATACTTACAAAATCACTTGGAACAATGTGGATTTATCTACCTGCAATTATTTCGTTGCATAAACAAAACAATTGAATATAAATGTTATTTGGAGCATATTTTTTATTTTTTTTTTTTGTTAATATTTTCTTTCTACGAAATTATTTTTTACCTCATTGATTTTTTGCTAGATCTCTTTTAATTACAGAAAACTTTCAGTAATATAACTTAAATAGTTTCACAGATATAAGGAAGTGGGGGCAGGATTAATGACAACCACTCGTTAATAGCGTTTCTTATAGGGTTGTAGACCAACGGAATCCTAAATATGTAATTAATATCCAGATATCACTGTCGATAAATTATTTATTGATTGTTAACAAACTAGGAATGCATAGCAAATTGTTTACACATCTACTCTGTAAGTTGGGTTTGAGTGGATTGTAATCAATTTATTGATCTCAGATACTATTGGTTTCACTCGACAACTTGCCTCCCAGAGTGAACCTACCACCAAAGTCTGTCCATGGCTCCTTCCCTCATAAATCCGGCTCTTTAAGTCTCTCTCAACCTATCGACCCCAATCAAAACTCTGAGACAACAGCCATCAACTTGTTATATCAATGTCGGCCCCGTCTTCTGCTCTATATTGACCAGAGATCAATAGCTCTTCAAAAAGTATCTACGGAGGGGAGAAAGTCTGTCGCCCCCACACCTCTGGAGGAAGGAGACGGCGCGGAGTCACGATCGCCTCCCGTACTGCTAGATATAGTAATAATCATTTGCGTTAAACCGGTGTAACATGGGAAAGGATATATCATAAGAATCTATAAATCAAGATAGCATAAAAACTATATAAATAAACAGTTATAAAATGTTACAAATCGGCCTCAAGTCATTAGTTAGTAATAAAAATAGAAGTAAAAATGAAATTATATAAAAGAAAAATAATAGTACTAATAAATACAGTTTTTAATTATATTTTAAATAATGATAAAAACATTGTTTATAATTCTCCAAAAGAGTCTTTTTTCAGGACGACATTTCGGGACGTTCTTGTGATCCTTCCTCAGGTCACCGTCTGCAAATATAGGAAAGAAAAATAATAATAATATAAATATTAAAATAATTAATCCAATGAAAATAAAATAAATGAGTAAATAACTAATACAAAATAACGATATTAGTTATGAAAATACTAAACACAAATTAATGCCGACAGATCTTATACAGAGTATATCTGTGAAGGAACTCTGCCAAGAAAATAAAAATGGAAGTTAAATATGAAGTAATGTCAGGAGTAATTTGAGATCAGCAAATATCCGAGTATTGCAGACTCTCCTTCGATAATCGTGCATGTTCAAATATCCTAGTGTTGCAGAGACTCTCCTTCGATAATCGTGCATGTTGAAATATCCGAGTATTGCAGAGACTCTCCTTCGATAATCGTGCATGTTCAAATATCCGAGTATTGCAGAGTCTCTCCTTCGATAATCGTGCATGTTCAAATATCCGAGTATTGCAGAGACTCTCCTTCGATAATCGTGCATGTTCAAATATCCTAGTATTGCAGAGACTCTCCTTCGATAATCGTGCATGTTCAAATATCCTAGTATTGCAGAGACTCTCCTTCGATAATCGTGCATGTTCAAATATCCGAGTATTGCAGAGACTCTCCTTCGATAATCGTGCATGTTCAAATATCCTAGTATTGCAGAGACTCTCCTTCGATAATCGTGCATGTTCAAATATCCTAGTATTGCAGAGACTCTCCTTCGATAATCGAGCATGTTCAAATATCCTAGTATTGCAGAAACTCTCCTTCGATAATCGTGCATGTTCAAATATCCGAGTATTGCAGAGACTCTCCTTCGATAATCGTGCATGTTCAAATATCCTAGTATTGCAGAGATTCTCCTTCGATAATCGTGCATGTTCAAATATCCTAGTATTGCAGAGACTCTCCTTCGATAATCGTGCATGTTCAAATATCCTAGTATTGCAGAGATTCTCCTTCGATAATCGTGCATGTTCAAATATCCTAGTATTGCAGAGACTCTCCTTCGATAATCGTGCATGTTCAAATATCTCAATTGAAGGGATATTTTCCAAAAGAGGCCAAGTCCAATTTTCAAAGAGAATAGATTTTTGTTCTAAGAGGTACTTAGCGACATGCGCATGAGAACAATTGAAATCTCTCAAAACAATAGTTATTTTACTTATTACGCCATTCTGCCTATGTTCGTGTTGGAACATTTCAAGTTAACATCATAAATATAAACTGTACTTGTTTCATGACCCAAAATGTGCTCCATCTGATATTATATAAAATTAACCTCCGTTTCTACACAAAATACAAAACTACTAGCGTTCTACTTCCCCAGCTCAATGACGTTTGTGATAAGTTAAGTACCTAATCAGTCAGAAATTTTGTTGAGTTTTAACAAGAATTTCATGTTTTTTAACTCCCCGATTCCAAAAATGGAACGAAAATGTATACTTTCAGTATGTCTGTGAACGCCATAACATAGCTCCCTATAAAATTAATATATTGACAGGAAATGTTATGCGTTCCCAAAACCTCACTAAGATGACATGTATAAGGATTACATGATAACTCCTCATAGAATGAATATATCAAAACACAATTTCATATGAGAATCCCAAACCCTCTAATGACAACACCTGTCGATTCTCAGCCGAATCGGCCAAAGTAAAGGGGGGATTAGGATAGAAGCTTAACTCAAAAACTCGAATAGCTGCCGTTGTAATGAATGTATCAACAGTTAAAGTATGATGATTCAGAGGTTCCTGCGTAAGAAGTTGATTTTCAACGATGTCGATAAGTTAATTGGAGAGACAGAACGACAACTTGTTGTTCATTCGCGCTGGGCATGTACATACTCGTATACTTTCTTTGACAGGTGTCTCCTGAAGGCTTCTCTGGAAAACATCGTTATTGGGATATTTGAACATTTTATTCAGACAAGACCCAGGTCCTTCTGATCTACCTACATTTGTTGAATCATCTCGCAATCTGAATGCATCTTCCAGTTGATAGTGAAAATAGGTACCCCTACTTTAGCGCTGATGTTAGGACCATCCTCCCATTGTATTACTGCTACCAGCTACTCATGATTCACTCTAAACGCTACTGTTACCAGCTACTCATGATTCACTCTACCTGCTACTGTTGCCAGAACTCACCCCACCGCTTATGTAATATTAAAGGCTGTGGAAGCCCTCTTTATGATGGCGCCATCTGTTGTTCCGGTCAGCAATCTATCGTCTTCCGCTCACTACCGCCTCAACCTACCTCGCCTCCGCTCCACCGGGTGAATCCAGCCAAAATGCTTCCTTAGTACAACAGGAGAATTCCTCGGAAAAAACAAGTTTGGGGGGGGAGACAGCTTGTGGAACAAGAATGTCGTAGAAAATCTCGGAGAAAATTCTCTAGGAAAGTTGAGGACCCGGAGCAGTCCTGGCTCTTCACGGGAAGACGAAGATCAAAGATACCCAGTTTAGCATTTCTATAATATAAAAAAGAGTGTCATGAATTATTTGGTTAAGTGACACATGCCCGGACTTTAACTACGATGTCATATCGCCTACTACCAGAGCGATCTTTCGTCTAGTGTGAAAGTTCTAAATTGTCCCTGCACAGGTTTAGTTCCCTAGAGTAGGGGGTCTTTAACAAATGACATCACTCAGGCTCGGGACCAAAGCGGGCCTGCACAAGGTTTTTTACCTGCCATAAATACTTCGAAAAAAGGAGTTAAAATTATATTAAATGTTATAATTCTCAAATCTTTTTTTTTTTTTTTTTTTTTTTACAAAATCCAGGAGGTAAAACTAGCCCAGAGATGAGCTATTGAGTTTTGGTACGAGGCAATAATGCGCCAATCGAGATGTTGTTTAGAATCGATAAGTCATTAGAACGATTTTCTCCTAATTGTGAGATCGATAAATGTCAATCCCTTGATGAGCTCCCCTCTCTCCTCTTCCTCCATAACATGGTCTGGTTTAGATCCAACTATTACATCTACAGTCAGCATGGCTCGAGGCGCGCTGCAATGAGGACTTCAGTCTTCTCATCCGCGATCTCCCTTTCCGACCTTTATCGGATAAATGAAACTTTTCCACTATTATTTGCTCTAAAAAAAAATATAGTAGATGAAATTTTCAAAGTGTGAGATGGCGACACCCCTTGTTTGGCTACGCCACGGTCATCCTGCCTCCTTGTTACTTAGGTACTTTCGCATACGGTCAGAGAGATCATACGTTGGTCCACTTCAAGTAATGAATTATACGTCAATTAATATGACTTTGAACTTCTCAGCTACACGCTCGTTATGTAATCGGTTAGACATTCGATGAGAATTTTTAGCCTGAAATTAATGTTTTAGACCCACTAATTCCCAAAATTAATTTTTAAAAAAATTCATGCCTGTGTGGGGTGTGTGTGTGCGTGTTGTTGATGACGAGAACTCTCGATAGAATGAACATGTCGACAAAAAAATGTATATGTGTATACAGATTATTATAATACATAATGTTTCACACAAAATCGGGCAAGGAGAAGGGGGGGGGGGGGGGGGACCCAGTCGATGTAATGAATATATTGACAGGAAATATATGAGAATTCAATAGTTCCTACCCAATTTTTACCCAAATGAGATTAGATTGGTTTCAGAGAAAAGTTGATTAATTCGCCCTGGGATAATCCAATAATGTGTCTGATCTCGCAAATCTGCAGACCCTAAGATTCCAACTTTCGGCTTGAACTAAGTAGAAACGATACAACGGGCTATCAACAGAGAATAAAGCCTACCCGATGCTGTGTGGACGGCGCTAGCGGGCTGAAGCGCTATCTCGACACAATATTGACACTAGATAGGATGGTGACATTCTCTACGTCTGACTACCTCCGTCTGAGAGCGGGAATAGGTCTTGCGGCTCCGTCCGACCTCGCTCACTCACATTGTCAGCCTAACTCGTCACTGAAATAATCAGTTCGCACTACAACAGCCATCTTCACATTACTTATTAGTTCCTAACCTACTTTAGATAAAGGTCTCCTGGTCTACTATATATTACAAAAACGTTCGTCAGTGAATCATTGCCACTGTACTTCCCCACCGTAAATTAATATACTACGTTTTTCACTTTCCCTCCGAACCAATATAAGATTTCAGGTCAATATATTCTTTACATTAGCAGTAATTAGAGTTTTTGTGTTGGGGTTCGAGATATAATATTACGATGGATTTCGACAAGTATCTCGTAAACGGGGGGCATTCCAAACATAATTTTTAATATCAAATGTGTCTTTCAATTTTCTCAACAACATTTATATAAAGTGATTTTGATTAAATTCTAACTATAAACGTTTATTAATATATTATAAATAATAATAATAAGTAATTAATTACTTAGTTAGGTAAAGGTTTAAAACACTATAATTTTTTTTTGTACCTATTCATCTGAAGCCACAGCTATACAAAAATGCACAACCAGCGCCTGGGCTGACATATACTATACAAAAAGTAAAAATAAAATAAAATAATAAAAATAAATACGACGTGAAAGGCTTGAAATAGGAAAAACACCCAGCGGTGAACCCTCTTAGCATCACTTCATAACTATAATAATTATTGTCAATTATTGATGAAATTTAAGACAAATCCTTCACTAGTAGTTGCATAATTCACCAGTGGAACGCTGTACCTCATGAAAATAGAACTGCCATCTAGCGTTAATACTACTAATCACTTACAGAGTACTACTAGTTTTAGAGTTCACCGGTAGGTTGTGCTGTACTGTAAATGAAGGGTCGAATGAAGTATTAATTGTCACTATTCCAAATTCTTTTGTCTAATATGTTTTAAATTGATATGGTTTCAATAATATTTTTCAAAATAGTCATGGCTTTTCATGATATTTAACAATTAAATATTAGTATTCATAGGTTGGGCATCTTGATATAGAACAGTTGTTGTTGAAATAACCTCCCTCCAAATTGACGAGATTGTAGGGACGTTGGGTTTGTGTTTTATCAACTGATTAACTCATCTCTTCATTATGGAAATTCAATGTTCCATGTGTGAAAAAAAGTTTACTCAGAAAAAAAATTTATACGCACACTTGAGGAACCTACATAAAAGAGAACCACAACTGAAGATTCAAGCAGAACTACAGTGTGAATTTTGTAAAAAAAGGTTTTCTTTTCAATCGTCTTTGTCCCGGCACATAAGAAATTTTCATGAACCTGAAAATGATCACTATAGTCGAGTGACATTAAAAAAACAATCAAGATTAATTTGTTCCTATGAAAAATGTGACATTCGTTTCCCTTCATATATTCAATTAAGAAAACACTTAAATGATGAACATAATGTTACATTACAGTCCGAAGAGTTAACGTTTGGATCTGTTCAAGGTAATGAGTGATGAGAATATTTATAAAATTTGAAGTTTTTATTTATTATTTTATTTTATTCATTTGTTATTTTTTTATTTGTTTCCAATTATAGAATTTGTTTGTTGGAAAGCAAACATGCAACGAAAAACATTATCTATGTATTCACTTGATACAGCGATGAAGACTTTGTGTAATAAAAGTACCAAAAGATATTATAACTGTCATCGTTCTTACAATTATAAAAGTAAAGGAAAAAATGAAAGAGCATTGAAGTGTTTGGGCAGTAATAAGATTGGTAGAGCCTGTCCGTCTAGACTGGAAGTAACAATATGTAGCAATAACTATGGAGAGTTGCTCGTAGTTACTAAATTTTGGAAAACTCATTGTGGTCATGCTACACAAATTGAACGAGTCTCTTTGGACAAGAAAACAAGAGCAGAGGTTGCAGGTATACAAACTTTTATATATATATATATATATATATATATATCCATTATGGCTCCTCATTGGTCATTTAAATATTTATAGTCATGAACTTCAGTAATCCGGGATCAGACACGCTCCAGTCGTCAGTAGCTGGTAACAGTAATAAAGTGGGAGGAAGGTCCTAACAGGAGTGATATAGTAGCGATATCTATCCTCTTCATTTAATGAATTTGTTAAATTATTAAGATTAGAAGCAAATGTTGGAACATTTGGTTTATCATCTAAAAGACTTTTTCTTCGTTGAAAACAGTTTTATTAATACACGTTTCGGTACTTACGTATTAACGCCACCGCAGCAAATCAATCAACAAGTATTTGTAAATTAAAAATTATTAAAGCTATTTATTTATTTTTGGACTTTATATTTATTATTAGCATGTATATTTATTGGTTTTGTAATATGCGGGCATACCGCCCGCTTGATTGATAATCTGACCCTCCCGTCGTTCAAATCATAATAGTTAGTTCTGGTTTTAAGACTTTATATATTTTTCGCGGCGGCGTATTAACGCATTAATCGCATCGGCGTATTAACGTATTAATCGCATTGCAAATGCGCAAATATATAAAGTCTTAAAACCAGAACTAACTATTATGATTTGAACGACGGGAGGGTCAGATTATCAATCAAGCGGGCGGTATGCCCTCATATTACAAAACCAATAATTATACATGCTAGTAATAAATATAAAGTCCAAAAATAAATAAATAGCTTTAATAATTTTTAATTTACAAATACATGTTGATTGATTTGCTGCGGTAGCGTTAATACGTAAGTACCCACGTTTCCAATAAGGAGCAATAATGCATATTTTCCACACAGCTGTTCGTTTTTAGTGTTTCATGCCCTGATTGTTCTTCTTGGCATTACTGTCTGTCCACTTTCCCACATCCAAATGGAGCTTCAAATGTAAATAGAGGTAAAGTTGCGGTTCACTTGAAAATATATATAGGTATGTTTCAACTAAATATACATCGGATATCATTGGAAGCTATTGGAGTCTTTACCCAGAATTCAGTACATTAAGGCGGTTCAGCCTCAAAGATTTATGTGATGCACTTTGTGACATGAAGTGTTGATCGATATTACTTTTATCCCTAAGGCCCGATGCACATATGCGGTAAATGGACGCCGCAGCGTTTCACTCAGCGGCCGAGTGCCGCACGGTTTAATAAACATGAAGAATGTGTATCGGAGAAAAAAAATTATATTTCCTATTGTATGAGAAATTATGTTGATCGATTTCTTTAATTTTTATTTGTCCTCAATTATTGTTTTTTTCATGTCTTCTATTCACTTCTAAAAGCCGTGATATAATGGTTGTCAGCTATAAACATAGATAAATGGTACAGTTAATCCTATCTCATCCAAGAAGCGATCTGGGAAACACCTCAATTCCAACTATGACTGCATTCACAAGTTAACATTTTTTAGTATGAGCGATGAAAACGTGAATCCCATATCTTTTTTGAGCTATGGGTAAGTAACTTTTAAATGTGCCAAAATCACACAGAAACGTAATGATCGTCACGTTTTGTTAAAACTAGATTTGTTTTCTAAAATATAAAAGAAAAATATGTTGGTTTGTTTAAGGTACTCCTGCTGGGACTTTAACTACGAGGTCATACACGCTTGCGTAGCTGAGGGAAACATGAGCTCGTCCCTACTAAATTTTGCCTAGACAGGTTTAGTTTTATGGGAATGCGTACTTGACATCGTACAGTCTCAGGATCATTGCTTGCCTCATCCGAAAGACAAGGTTTTTTTTACCTCTGAGATAAAAAAAAAACCGGCCGAGTTTCGTAATTGCGATGTTGAGCTCAGTAGGTAACCACGCTATCTCCGTGCTTCGGGCGTTCTAAGAAAAATAGGTTCCTTCTAAGTGACAATGGATTAAATTACTTTATTGCTGTGAGACGTGGAAAGTAGTCATTTAGAAAACCTTCATGTAATTGAGACGGTGACCAAATTTCGAAGTATCCAACAAACTGAAACTAGTCTAGTATTCATTGAAAATATATGATCGTCATTTTGTTTTTGTTTTATTTTAGGCAATTTTTAACAACAAGCATCTCCACTTTAAAACGAATCTATGTGGTCTACGCTTTCATAGACTGTAGACAGCTTTTTGGAAATGAGGCATCCCCAAAAGTGCTTTCTGGGGACAATGAGGGGACTTTCATTGTTTGTCCGGCTATCGATTGTAGTCTGTTTTAGGTTAAGTAATACCCAACTAAGTTACTACCGGGTAACCTGTTAGTTTGCCGTATAATTGCAGTTTCATATCGCAATGGCATGATAAATCCTGCGTCAGAAATATGAGCAGAATTGTAGTACCGTTAAAAAATATCATTTTTCCATAAAGTTCAAGTGAGGTATCAGATCGATGGAGTTGTTTGCATGGATCTAAATGCTTTGTGCTGACATTTTAAAAATGGCGGCGATTTTGACATATTATTATAGTTTATAACTACATGTCAATTACATAGTGAAGCCCCCAAGTGGGGAAATATACGCGAAAGTTTGGAGAGGATTTCTCTGCAGGAATTAGACGCAAAATTTCACTTTTTTTCCTAAGAAGCACTTCAATGTGATTCTCTTTTGATCACACTTCTCTATAAAATGAATTTAGCCATGTAATAAATACGTTTACTTAAAATAATTTTTGAAGTTTATGATTTTTTTTTTTTTTTTTTTTTTTTAGGAAAACTAAAAAGTGGAGTCCGATTTGATCACATATTAGACACGGTTGGTGACGCTGAACTGTCTGATGACGCTCCTAATACTGATACAGAAAATGTGGAAATAACTAATAATGAAATTGCGGATTTATTTCAAATGGGATCTATGGATAGTGAAGTGAGCAATAACGAAAGGATAATGAACAAAGTGGAACTGATTCTAGGGTTGAGTGGCGAAGGAGCAATCAGCGATGAGGATACAATAACAATAGAAGAGAACATGGATAACATTATTGAAATTTTAAATAAAAGCAAAGCAACACAATCACAGAATAAGAAAAATGTAGATGTTCGGGAGAAGGTTGGTAACCAAGTTGGCCTCCATTGTGAAGAGAAGAAAAAGTGAATCAGAAGCTTCGACTAGAAGAAAGTGGAGAGAGGAAGCAGACAAAACTAGTAGGAAATATCAGTGTTGGAGGGAAGACTGGAGGCGCAGCTGTCATAGAGAAAAGTGATTTTCTAGGAGAACTGGATAGTCAATCTAACCCAAGTATGAATATACATAGCGGCTTTGATCATTCTTATCATGAAGTGTAGTGTCTGTAAGGTACAGAGCTCAAGGCAGATATGACTGACTCTAGGTGTAGCGGCACACACGCTAACCAACCCAGGATGGACTAGTTCTAGAGGATTCTCGCATCTTTCCAGTTCTCTCGCACTTCCTTGGCAACATGCAACCGAGAGAGTAACTGCTGTACGCCTGAAACCTAATAGATTTTAATTTACTTTTTTTTCAATACTTATTTTATTTTTAAATATTTATTTGATCTTTACTTATTTGGTAGTTACATAATTAAAGACACTATTGATTTCACCTTCAATGAAAATGTACAATAAAATTACCATTTTTCAATCGATTGTTACAGCCATGATGCGCAAAAACTGGGATCATTTAAAACTGATCTGGAAGTGACGAGATAGAACCTGTCGGCGCAGAAGCCACATGAGACTGTCTGAAATCATCCATGATCTTCCAAGATCATAAAACAACTGTAGCTATCAACTAATCTAATATACGTTTGTCTTATGCTGAAAATTTACCGTTTTCCGCATTATTTCGTCCGCTGCAGTCGAGCACTTTCCATTTGAGTAGCTAATAACAAAAAATATTCTGGAAGCATTTATTTTGAATAATTGATATTTGCTAATGAAATGTTAAAATCAGCTTTATTTGACAAAAAAAAAATCCATTCACATTATTTGTTTTTCAATGAGATATTAGGCAACAGTTTCAAATTATTTATTTCCGAATAAAGTTGAGTTTCACTCAATCCCGATCAAATAAGGTTTAGTAAATAATGATTATGATTTAAAATGTATAAAAAGTTCTTTATTAAGCGCAATTTAAAAAAGTGAATCAATGTGGATCTCATGCAAAAAAATTATTTTAAAGAATATTATATCCGAATGCATCAAGAAAAATATGGAATGGACAGCCATTACAAATATTTTTGTAACACACCATTATATTTTCCTTGCTGATCCTGACAGTGGCGGATCCAGAAAACCTCTCAGGGGGGGCGAGTTTTTTTTTTTTTTTAAGTTACTGAAACTTATGATTAAGGTGAATTAAATAAGAATTAGCGGATAATTATTATAAAAACAACAGAAACGTTGATAAGTTATTTTTATTCTTACGGTTATATTTACATTCGTCATAATTACGGTTATAATTACGTTATTTTTTATATATTTTATAATTTATATAATTACATAATGAAATTTAAGCGATGACTTTTCGACGATGCAAATCTAGCCAAAACTTTCGCCGGATCCACCTCCTTATCCTGATGCAAATGTAAAAGGGCAAGACCCAAGGTCTTTCCTCAAACATTCGGTTTCTTAGCTAAATTTTTTATACGATAAAACGAAATATTAAATTTCCATTTATTAATCTGTAATTTGACAAGAAATAATATCTTAAATATTTTAAAAACAAAATCTCTCAGGGGGGGGGGGGGGGATCGCCTCATCGCCCCCCTTGGATCCGCCACTGGATCCTGAAAGAATGCGACACCAGATGGCGCGGAGTGCAAGCAATATTCTTTACTTTTTTTAATTATTTATTATTATAATTTTTAAATATGAGGCTTCTCCTGAAGAAATATTGAATACTTGGGCCCATACTCAAACACTATTCTGTATTCTGAATTGTCATTATATTTTGTGTTTACTTTTCAAGTCAATTACATTTTTACAAAGATGTAATAATAATTGTTATTATAAAAATTAATAAATATATTTGTTTTATGTTTCAGTGTTTTTATTATTCTAGTGGTGTCATGCGAAATTAACAAAATAAAAAAAAAATGCACATCATATATCAGATGTGTACAATATTTACCTGATTTGTGAACCATTTTGTTATTTAGTGACTTTCCCGGATCCTTCTTGTTATATATTTACAAAATTGTTCATTTCTCAGAATAATTATACATGCCCAGACAAAATTAAAGGATCACTCAACTTTTGCAATTTTAATGGGGTTCCGACATCGGATATGAATATATATTATTTGTGGCGTTGATAAAGGAAATTAACAGGAAAAGTTTATTTTTTAGAATTATGGAAAATGTTAAACAAAATTCAGAAATGTTAACGAAGAAAAATTTAGTAACTGGTGTTCCGTCCACTAGCTTGAATGACAGCATCTATTCTTTTGGGCATTCCCCTCATTAAATTTTGAATTACTTCTTCTGGTATGTTTTCGCACTCTTGATACAAAAAATTCCACAAATCCTCTAAATGTTGTGGCTGTCATCTTCTGACGCGTCTTGCAAGCATGTCTCAGACATACTCTATGGGGTTCATGTCTGGACTTCTTGCGGGGCATTGCCACAATTTGAACTTCACGAAGTACTTTAACACCGCAACATGGGGTCGGGCATTGTCGTGCATCAAAAGAAATCGAGGACCGACAAACAGGGCGAAGGGCACCACATGAGGGCTCATCGCTCTTGACACCATGGATTGTGACCGTTGGAGCCGATTTGCGATTGGCCCTCTGGCTGAACCCCTCCTTACTCAGAACCACCACCCTTATTGCTTTCTCTTCACTTAACTCCCTTCTTTGGGCCATGGAACAGTTATTTACTTTCACTTTAGATTTCAAAAAAATATTAGAGAAACGAATGGCGCTGTAGGGACTGCAATGATATACTGGATCACTGGAGTAAAGAAAGATACATTTCTTTAATCCATAATGGTAAATAAACATTAAAGAAAGATAGAGGATCATAGCAAACATACTCGTGAGAGAAATAAACACAACAAACCCATTAAAATTGCAAAAAATGAAGTGATCCTTTAATTTTGTCCGGGAGTGTAGTTGACATGGGTATGTTTTCACTCAAACTCAAAATAGCTTATTAATTATGCCATTTTTTTTTTCTGCTATGTCATTGGTGTTTTGTGCAATATGAAATGTCGTTGGTGTTTTGTGCAATACTTTGTGTTGTTGGTTTCGAATATCTGCAGGTTTTGTGTATTACTTCCCCAGGTAAACGGAGTATACGGGAAGTTATTTAATCTGTTTGTACCAGATATACAACAAAGTCTGAAAGACATGAATATTCCCAGTTCTATTGATCGTAGGTAGAAGAAAGAGGGCTTCACAACTGTTTCTGACAGCTGAAGACAAAATGGAAGCAGTAAATATGATAAAACGTTTTTAGAGCCAAATTGAAAAATAGGGTGTGTGACGTTTCAATATTCTTAACGCGAGAGGGGGTTGTGTGGGTGCCCTTAGCACATTAGCGGATGATCGCATTGTCCTGAAATTTCGCATGTAATATTCTTTAAAGCCAAATTGAAAAAAAAAAACTATGTGACGTCCCAATAACTATGAGGGGCGCAGCATAAAATAAGCTCTAACACAATGACGGCTGTTTGAAATGTCATGGAATTTCACGTGTATTTAATTTAACGTCTAACAAGTTCGTCACCATCCGATCAGTGTCCGGTCCGAATGACGATGTGCCTCTTCCCAGTTAAAACAATAAAGGCCCTTTCTAGATTTCCAACCCGTGATCCTGAGCTCATTAGACACCACTTGTAAAGATAAAAAACGTTTCCGTTTATTTCGAACTAAAATTGTCAAGAAAGAAATATATAATATATAGTACCGTTTTCACATATTTTCTCAAAACACATTAAGACAGCAATGTTGGTAGATAGGCAGCAACCAGGAACGTTGATAGTCAACCGTGGACAGATTTAGATATATTGGGAGGTTTGTTGTGTACACCAGCCTAAGCATCGAACGCTCTTATCTCTTCCCTGTTAGCTTTATAGCAAGAGATCGAAATTTTGCCTAACCAGATTTAGTTACATAAGATACGACTTATTAACGAGTACCTGACATTCGAAAAGGACGATGTACTCAAGGTTTTTTTTCACTTCCCAGTTAAACAACTAAGGGCCCCGTCTAGTTTTCAAACTCGCGATTCTGAGTTCATTAAACATCAAATATAAATATAAAATAAGTTTCCGTTTAGTTCGAACTAAAATTGTCAAGGAAGAAATATAGGACACAGAGGGGCTTTGTGGTACCGTTTTCACATATTTTCTGAAATTACATTAGGACAGCAATGTCGGTAGATAGGCAGAAACCAGAAGCGATGATAGTCAACCATAGACAGATTTAGATTTAGGGTTGTATACACCTAGGGACCTAAGCATCGAACGCTCTTCTCCCTTCCTTGCTACCTTTACAGCGGGAGACCGAAACATAATTTACATGAAAATGTTATCTTAAAGAAAGAGGGGAGTGTTGTTCTGAGAAGCAGCTCCTGGTACCTGGAGTCAGACTCAGCAACTTCTGGTAGCTGGAGTCAGGCTCAGCAACTCCTGGTAGCTGGAGTCAGGCTCAGCAACTGCTAGTCTCAGGAGGTCCTCGGAGGAGTCAGGTCCCCATGATATTCGATTATTATGAGTAGTTTCATCGTCTCAGAGGAAACCATATTCAATTAAACTGAAGATAACAAGATGTACAGAGACATTAGGTATTCGGCCTGATGATCTGATGAAGCAAATCAAGATGGCTGCCCTAGAACGTTGGGGAAATGAATGGTCAGAGCAAGACCCACAACTGAAACATCTAAAGCCAAACCTAAGACCGATAAAACTTTTCCGTTGAACTCTCCCGACGAGAAAAAATTGTGTTAAGAAGAGTGGCCATTGGCCATACGAGAGTGACTCATGGGCACCTCCTGGTGGGGAACAGACCTCCAAGGTGTGTCCTCTGTAGGGAGTTGCTGACGGTGAGACATGTCCTTGAAGATTGTCAGAAGCTGGCCAAGTATCGGGAAAATAACAGCATGCCTGCAACCCTCCAAGATATATTTAGCGAGAGAACACCTAGATTCCGGAACTTAATTGAATTTCTGAAAGAGATACATATATTCATGCATATTTAGAAATAATTGTTGAAATTCATTGAGTGATGTTTTACTGAAGGACAGGCGGTGCGATGGGAAGCGCTCTGGCCCCCTAGAGAGGCTTGCTATCCTTTGTGACAACTCCCCCTAGACTTGGTGCTAGGCTGGCTGGTTGTCCAACCCTCCACCTTTACTTACCATCCAAGAGGACCTCTCCTTCCTAGACTCGACGATATCTCTGGAGAGAGTCCGTCACTTCTCACCATACCTTTCCATCGTTACCGCTAATCCTATTCTGGAAACGCTAATGGCCACAGCAGCCGATGCGTAAAGAAAAAAAACAAGAAGAAAATTGCAAATGTGCTTTCGGATAACCCGACACAAAGCATTCAACTCTAAAACCCTTAAAAACGCCAATGTAATTTAATGTATCGAGACAGAATTTGAAAAATCCCTGAGTAAAACACCTGTTGAGAAGGGTATAGAGGAAGAGCGAAAACATACTTGTTCACAAATATTTCGAAATGGGGCAGTACATTGCCGGTGATTTATCGACAACTTTTCTTACTTGCGAAAAATAAAGCAAATTTTCTTTGAATTTCCGATTTGTTACAGTGTTTATCAACTTCCTATATTCCCCCATTAAAAAAAAAAAAAAAAAAAAAAAGCTGCGGGCTCCCATGAGGGAGGAGGGTAGGGGTAACAGCTGGTGTGGAGTGTAGTTAGAGTGGATTCCTGGGTGAGATCGATACTGAGAGAGTAACGAGGAGGTGACTCAAGACAGGGACACCACTAACTGGGGACTAGCTACCGGCAGCCATCCACATCTTAGCCTAACTCAAAACTGCTCCGTCAGTCAAAATCGTTTCCATCTCAAAGAACATTGTCTAAAGAAAAAATATTTTTGAAAACAGTTTGACTATGGCAAACATGGAAAATTGATGCCGACAGTCTGATAAAATGATAGGATGTATTCGATGTAGATACAGAGATATAGTTGGTAATTTTGAAGGATTTATGTTTCACTTTCATTGTGTTGTTTGTAAACCGATGGCTGGCTTGGGAAACTGGCATATCATGATGGCTGTGTAAATTGAAGAGAAGGACTGAGAATATCTCCCTGAAGGAGACCCGCACCTATCGTCCTGAGTTCTGCGTTCATCCTCACCTGAAATGTGCAGTTCCTTTATAAAAGATAGATATTGTAGTAGAGGAGAGATGTCTACTTGAATTAGGGATGTCGTTAATGGAAAGGTCCCTGGAGGCATCCACAACAAGGATGAGCATCATTGGTCCATGTTTTCACAATCGATGGTGAAGAGCCTGTATTGCTCGTTCGTAACTTATCGGTTCTTCAGTTTTATCGTCTTGTCTAGGTAGTGAGTTTCTTTATTTTGCTATTTGAATCGTTAAAAATGAGCAACGTTGACAATTTCATGTGTTCTTGTACCCGAAGGAAAACCATTTTCACTCTTCCTTCGGTCCATTTGGTGTTGCAGTACCGGTTTTGGGAAATCAGTTGGTCTTATCAGTTAATAAATCTAACAGGTTGACAAAAGACAACCTAGGAAGAAGGCCGGGCATGATATTTGCCAAAGGAGCTCCATCCGCCGCTCCCCAGACTCTCTCGACAAAACTCGGTTCCGCTCGTCCCTCCCCCAATGGTCCCCGCTTCCCGCTCAGTACAACTTCCGCCTCCGCTCGGGTCGTTCCTTACATTTTGTTCCCGCCTCTCTCTCATCCACGTCCTCGTTCTCCTATTTCTAATGACAGTTCGTATATTTCTTCTTTGGAATTCAATATGATCTCTTCTGTACCATAAATGTTTCCCATCGGTTGTTATAAACGAAATAGTGTCTGGTGGCTTATCAGCCCTTATCAGTGTTCCAACAGCTTGGATTAAGTGCATTGAGGTAGATATGAACCCCTTTAAATATGCACTTTTGTACAGTGATACAAAACATGTACTTATCCATTCTCTATTATAATAGTCGACACAATGCAATATGTAGTTCCAGCTGTGAGCCACGGATCCAACCTCAAATTGACAGAAGAGTTTGATTTCTGTCAAAATTACCATTAATCTACGTTTTTACAGTTCGTTCTATCTTCTTGGAAAACTATGGAAGAATTCATTGGGATTTCACTGTACGTATCAGTATCTTCGCTCATGTCAAAATGTCATTCAAATATTCTTAAATTTTTTCTTCATTGAAATTTTCCAAATGGCCTGAGGTTGTGGTCAACAGTATATTAAATGTAGGGCGAGGGGTCAGTGCTACCACACCTGCGTATTATCCTATCTACTCGGCATTCGATACATGCATGTTACCAGGCGCGGCTCCACGGAAGAGGGCTTCCAAAAATTTGAGTCCATAAAAAATTGATAGTTTATGGCTTAAGTAATTTAAAAATAATAATAATAATAAGTTAGCTGCAATTAGTTTGTTTAAGGTATTCTAGGTCATTTATCTTCCTTTCAAATTGATCCCCTTCACTGTTCGTCCTACTTGGATTGCCCCGTAAAACAATGCTCCCCCCCTCCATTCATATCTTGGGAGGTGCCCCTGCATATCACCCCCACAACTCCATACTATCACTGGTCTATTTCATATTTACGTATTATCTCAATTTTAAATATCATTCCTGTCGTTATTATCGTTGGGAATACATTCATTTATCATTAGAATACTAGTAACTGCACATTTCGCAATATGCGTAGTAACGCCCTCTTTAATTCCTGCAGTTCCTGCTTATTATCACTTTGATCATATTTACATATTCATGTATCATATCACCTTGAAAATTGCATCTGCGGTTATCATTTGGAATACATACATTACTAACTGTGATAATCGACGGGGAGTTACTGATTGCGTGAAATTAAATCAAATTTTTATTTAATTTTACCATTAAATATACGGAAGATAAACTGGAGACTAAGAGCTGATCAGGTGAGCGTCGCGTTCTTCCCTCCTCACTACTCTCTCTCCCCACTTTTTGCTTCTTTCGCTACTCAAAATGTTTTTTTTATCTCCATTATTTCTAACTTAGCGATGTCTTTCATATTGATTCAGTAAGTTTCTCTTAGGACCAATCGGAGGAATGTTCTCTGCACGACCAAACCTCCAAGACAAAGTTACTGGAGGATCGTAGATCTCGTCTGGAAACATTTTTCTTCATTGGCATTGACGGGGGGGGGGGGGGGGGGGGGGGGGGGGGCAAATTTATCAACAAGTAGGAAATATTCATTGTTGGTCCCGAGCACGAGTTATTCCTCTCCCTCTAAACCAATGGACCGTTTTGGTTGGATATCAATAGTTGACCTACATAGGCACTTCTGAATCCTCTCTTAATTTCGTGTCCTTACATTCATTTCAGTTATTACGGTTTTGGCTCGACCCCCCTCCTATGATTCCTCAATCTCCCCTGGCCGATTTGGCTAACAATTTATTGGAATTTATCCATTTCATTTTTAGAATGATGATGGGTTTGGAAAACATGAAATTCCGGTGAAAACTCAAGATCGAATTTTTGACCGATTACATAACTTCCTCTATATTTGTGTACAAATAATTGAAGGAATTCCTAAAGGCAACAGTAAAGGAACTAGCGGGCATCTATTTTGGTTGATTGACTCTTCTTTATTTGTTGTTAATTGTTTTGGGATGAACAGTAAGCGCTCTGCAAACACTCGAAAATCGCCACTTTAGTCCGCCTTCTCATTCGAATTAGAAGTTTATATATATAATCCGATATATCGGTCATTCACCCTCGGCTTATCTCATAAGGACATTTTTCCACTTCTTTTGTTTGGTATCTCTTCCCATTTTTACCCCCCCTTATTGATCTGCCACCGATCTATTGTTCTGCTCGGGTTGGTAAGTCCTCTTATCAACTGCCCTTCTCTTCAGAAGGTGTCGCCTTTAAATGTAACCAAGCTGGTTCAAAGAATGTGTGTGGTCTACGTCTCGTTTACTATATTTTTTTACGTATTTGGACGTTTTGGCATTATTTTGCCATTATCAAACTAATATTTGGATAATGCTGTTGTTAGAATTATTATTAATTTCAATAAGTATGTACGAATCAATGTTTATAACAATGAAACTTAGCACAACATGCTTATAGTCACGTCTAACTTATACTTATTGTAAAGTATAAGGAAGTATTGTAATCAGATGGAGGGGAGGGTCAACTCAAACACCCCGATGTAGCGACATATCGACATGACATTTCATATTTAAAGTAAAAACCCAATGAAGACCTAATCTGTCAAATTTCAGCAATATCGGCCGAAGGGAAGGGGCTTCAGGGGAGGGGGCTGAATTTAAAAACCCTAATATCGGCCGATGTAATGAATGTATCTACGCAACATTTAGTATGAGTATCTAGGAGCCCCAATGTATTTTCAATATGAAGTTTAAATAGTTATTTCTTAATATGCCTTAATAGCTCATATTAAAAGTAGGTAGTTATAAATAATTTTATAGGTAACTTATGTGACAATCAGCATATTGAGTTAACTTTAGTTGTTAACAATATACTGAGATATATGATTAATAATTCTAGCAATGGAATTGTTCAAATTGTAGATTGATAATGGCAAATAATGATAGTTCTTAGTCTTTTTCTTAACCTTTGATACAAATTTCCATGTCGTATTCATTCTATCGGGAGTTATGTCATTAGCAAATGCTCAGACATTTCTTTTTTGGGGGATTTCAATTCTGAGGGTCGGAAAACATAAAATGTTGACTAAAACTCACCGCCGAATTTTTACCAGTTACATAACTTCCCCTCCCTATGCCTAGTTCCCCTCCCTATGCCTTCTTCCTCTCCCTATGCCTACTTCCCCCCCCAATGCCTACTTCTATGCTGGCGAAGTTAAGTTGAAAATATCGGATATAAGAGGCTTTATATTGAATTCTAGCATATCAGCTCCCTCGCGACCAAGTTGGGCATTATTGAAACTAGAACCACTCTGGCTTTTAGTTTTGTGTTCCGCTTTATAAATACGTCATAATAGAGTGATAATGTATTCAACTTGTGTATTGTATGGGACATGTCGAGTCACGGTGATCCACCTTAGTCACAGTGATCATCAAATAGCAGTGATCCTCGGTATATATAGGCTGATGAGAACTGGGACCAGCTGTTGTATATAATCACATGGTTAAGTCAAGGCTGGATACACATGTACATATGTAAGCCCTCTGATCTAACCAAGTATTATAATTAGACTAGTCCTTCTCTAAGGTAAACTTGCGCAGCGTAGCGGTGTATCTGCTTAGTCCAACCATAGTTCCTACATCTGTAAATGAGGGAGCGGTAGCGTCCTTGTCTATTGAATTCAAGATCTCAGGTTCGAAACCCTGCAGAGCCCCTTAGATTGTTTATCTGAGAGGTGATAACACCTTGAGCCCATCGTCCTTCGGATGGGACGTTAAGCGGTAGTCCCGAGCCTGTACAATGTCAGGTACTCGTTAAAGACCCCTGTCCAACGTAAGATAACTAAACATGGGTAGGCAATATTTAAGAATCCCACCATAGAGTTGGGCTCATTTCCACCAGAGAGCTCTGATAGATGGCGATATGACCTCGTAATTAAATTCCGGGCATGATAACTAACTAAATTTGTAAATTAACATCCTTAGACGGTCTCCTCACCAAACCTACATGAACCACTACCAAATGAAAAAGTATATAATGGGCGACTTTTTGTAGGGGCTGTATGGGCAATAGGGTACAGAAATGACGTAACCATATACTCAACGTGTCGAACGCGGGGGCTCCATAGCAGAGCAACCGTCAAATTGTTTCAACAAATAACACACTTGTAAGCCTTACAACCCCTAAAGAACACATTTTGGAGTTCGATGGATTATACCTACTACGAGAGAGTGAGATCTCTCAAACGCGACACTCCCGCTTGGATCGACAAACGTACTGCCGAGCTTCGCCTCTGTGAACGCCGCGCTCGAGGCTAAATTTGGCTCCAATTGTCTGCGCATGCGACACATGCGTGATCGAGAAATAGCTTCTCTCCTCTACATAACGATATCAAAGTTAGATATGCGGGTAGTACGGTTGCAAAGATATAAGCGATATTAGTGTTACATATTTTCTTTACATGCGGAAATTAACATATATCATCTTTATAAGCCCAATTCAAACATAGGCTATGTGGCGTTTCAAATTCTCTAACGGGAGGGTGGAGACCTGAAACATAAAATAAATGATATAATATGCTTTTTAACGGTTGATCAGATTTACATGTAGCATCCTTATCAAGCATAGCACATGTGAATTTCACAATTTTGAACGAGAGCGGGGGCCAAAAGTTACAATTACTGTATCTTTCCTCTTTAACGGCTAATCGTATTTTCACAAAATTTCAGAACGGCCTATCCTTATAAGCACGATTCAAACACAGGCCGTACGACATCTCAACATTTTGAATCGAAAGAGTTGTGGGATGTTTGTGTCTATATATATATATTTTTTTTTATTCGACGTAAAATTTCGATTCACTCCATATTTCATGGGCTAGCACGCTACCTCAAAAAAAAAAAATGTTCCAATAATAATTATATTAAAGTTAAATCATATGTTCGACAATTCCGTAACAAATGAGTGACTGTTTCCCATGGACGGTTTTCGTATTCAGTTTTTATACATTTTTCAGGTTGGAGGGCATATAATTGATAAGAGCAACTTACTCGGGCAAGATTAGTTTAATAATAGTTATAATTCACGGATATGATGAGCAAACTTATTGCTGAGATATGAGTCACATCATGTTGATCCGTCATAACATGTTGAAGGAGCTTTCTGCATCCTAAAGAACTCATCTTCCATTACAAAAAAATCTGATTAGACTGGATACGGCTAGTGGCGGCAGAAGGAGCCAGGTTATCCAGGAACAGGAGAACAATGGAATTGAAACGGGCCCGCTCCAAAAGGAGACCAAATTGGCTTTTTCTCCAACCTGACTAAACAGGAGGCCGGTAGAGAATGTAGGCCAAGTCCACTCCAACACAACTCGATATAATGAATATGTCTACAAAAAATCTGTACCATTTG
The DNA here is from genome assembly GCA_963662175.1 of Aradus depressus. NCBI lineage: Eukaryota > Metazoa > Arthropoda > Insecta > Hemiptera > Aradidae > Aradus > Aradus depressus. Next base: position 54,187,563 of record OY759214.1, on the reverse strand, counting down.
GGAAAAAGTAGATAAGTCGATTTGTGTCCAAAATGAAATAAATACTCTGGGCAACCCATATTGGTGTCCTACACATCGTGTAAAAGTATGCAAGTCGTAATGTCAATGGTATCCTTGAAAACGCATTGGGCATTTTTAGACAGCTCGGGAATTTACTTATGGATTTATACAATTGCATTTATCTATTTTTATCAAAACCGCGTTCGTGCCCTAAAATTTGTTAAACGTATTTATCTTGCTTATACAAGACGAGATAATTACCGTTATGCAGTTCTGAAACGCTTCTTTCATTGGCAAAAACTAGATAAATACGTGAATAACTAGGTAAGTAATGGTGTAAAATAGACAATTCTTTTGATTTCGGGTGATTAACTAGATAAGTGGGGGTGCAATTTTTGATAAGTCTTAAAAATGTATGATAAAATTACAAAATTAAATATATATACATTCCATAATAAAATATGGAGAAATTGTTGAATAATGGCGGTTGGAAAAATAATTTATCAAAAAAATTCGATTTACACTGAAAACAGAAAACTTCAAAGCGCTTCCCTGAAAACCTTTGCTTTGGACTTGCCTAGTTTTTCCCAAATGGTACAGAAATATTGTATGAATATTCAAAAGTCCATAAAAGTCTATAATTTTTAGCCCAAACGGTCAATTTGTTTAGAAGTAATAGCGAAAACCTAGTGATTAATTCGTAATGGGGAAGTACATCGCCAGTGATTCACAGACGACTTTTTTTTTGTTATTTTTCTAATCAAGGGGTCGGAAAACATGAAATTTCAAAATCAAATTTGTGTGTGTAAAATCATTAAGTGTGCAAAAACGTTGCTAGAGAGCAGCTCCGTCTGAAACTGTTCTGCTCCTCTGTTCCCGTGAGAAATGTCCGCTTATAGCAAGGACAAAGCCATAAATATGAGATTCATTTTGATGACATTTTTTATTAAGATGAACTGATGGAAATGTTATTAGATTTACCTTCTTTCAACTTGTTTTACGACCTCCCCTCAGTTCGCAGACATATCACACCCATCTCGGTCATTACAAGAAACGTATCAGTAATAAAAGGAGGCCATTAAACCGTTGAAGAGATAGGAAACAAGAGGAGGATATCAGGGCAGATCTTCAGCTGGGTAGGGATGAAGAGATTCGGGAAAGGCTGAAGATGCGTCGAGTTACTTAGATTGGTCAGTACTCGAATGGTCCTATAAGTACCCACGACGACGAGAAATGACAAACTCAGCGTGTACTAGTTAACAGAAGCTGTTCCCTCTTACAATTTTTTATTGACATATTTATTCTGTTGGCAGAAAGAAAGACAGACATCAAAACAACACAAAATTAGGTTATTCTTTTCTATTATAAATTTCAAAATGTCGGTATTCCGGCCGATTATATAACTTTCCTTTATAGTTAGTAAATATGACTTACCTGGGTTATTATGAGCTACGAGGTCATATCGACTACTACCAGAGCGCTCTTCCATCGCTTAACTTTCCATCCGAAGGACGGCGTGCTCAAGGTTTTTCACCTCAGTCTGGAGCTGAATCTAACTAATCCAACATTACAGTAATCACGGACGCTCCAACCCTGTCCCCCGCTCCAACCCTGGGTGTCCCCTGCTCCAACCTTGTTTTGTCATTTAAGTAATGGTATTTTTATTACATGGAGATGTTGTTCTTTAGAATTTATTCTAATCTTATTGAGAAAGATGTGGAGAGCATCAAGGAATGTGTTAATCACGTTGTCTGTTTCTCGGGCCCACATCCTGACTTCTTAGGAGAGACATCGGTGCCAAGGAGTTAATCGAAAGGAAGGATACCTCTCCATCTGCTTCACAGATTGACCTGCTTCTACTACGTATCCCATTTTGAAAAGGATCTATTTTTTTTCTTCAAATGTATTTTAAACTTTTTTTAAAACAATTTTTAGTATAAATCATAGTAGAATCAGAACAGGATTACAGATTTTCAGTAAATTTGCAGGAGGAATAGGATCACAGATTTTTAGTAAATTTGCAGGAGGAATAGGATCACAGATTTTTAGTGAATTTGCAGGAGGAATAGGATCACAGATTTTTAGTGAATTTGCAGGAGGAATAGGATCACAGATTTTTAGAAAATTGCAGGAGGAATAGGATCACAGATTTGAGTAATAGGATTACAGATTATAGGATTTACAGATTACAGATATGCAGGAGGATGCCTATTTCTTCCCGATTTACCTCTTCGAACGGGCACTAATTCTGAATGTGATTGCGTCATGTGTGTTCTTTCTAATAATACGATAAATTAAAATGTTCTTTTTTTAGATTAGTTCCAAAAAGAATCTTCATCCATCTCTCGGCAAAGAGAGAGGGAGAGAGGGAAAATAGGTCAAGCAGTATGGACGATAAGATTTCATAAAACTAAGAAGATGAGGTGCCAAGTGGCGCAGACTCAGGTATATCTGTCCCTTGCCAAGAGATCTTAGTGGCGAAATATAAACAAAACCTGGTCAAAGATCGCGATAAAGTTTGTTTCTCTTAAATGGGTCAAATATAACGGAAATTATAACGCTGTTAAAGGTGCAACTTCATTAGCGTTATTCTGGATCCAACCCCATCTTCTTTACGTATAATATTGTATTATATGAATAATATAATATATACTATTGTACAAATAATTCATAATTAAACTGAACAAATGATGAGTGGTCTTATATTTTTGGACGCCAAAAATCAACAACTTTTACTAAAAGTACAATTTTCACCTCAACTATCAGGTTACTTGATCAATACATGTGTATGTGTACATTGATGTATATTCGTTTCATTCTATTTGTCAACTATTATATTGATATGAAAAAAAAAATAATTGGTTCTTACGAGAAGGTCGAGGCAAGTCGAGGTAACAGGCTCACGGTTTTCACATGTTGCCATCGTGACACTCATTTCGAATCCCTATTTTTTTTAAATCCCATTTATTAATATTTTTTGTGGTAACGGCACCACAATTCTCTACAATTGAATTACTTAAATATACATCAGAACACAAAAAATATAATAATCTACGCGTAAATAGACCTAGGTAGGCAAAATTTAAGACGAAAGCGCGCTCGGGTAGTAGGCGATATGATCTTGTTAAAGCCCGGACACTGTAACTAACTGTTTGAAGAATAATACATACAAATTCCAAGTTTCAACAACGACAATATGTATGATGGCATGTTGGTAAACTAAGAGGCGACTGTTGTTTGATAACTTGAGCACGTTCACACAGGTTGATGGTTGAAATATTCAGACGATATGACTGAAAACGACCTGAGATCCTGTTGCCTTCTACCTGCCCTCTTACCCCAACGAGTTGCAGTTTTCATTTTTTTTCTGTTCAGTCCACAAATACGAGTAGCAATACAGTAAACTCTCTTTTTCTATCCAATAATAGCTCCCAAATTACCCAACTATTTCATTTTTTACAATTCACAAACCTCGTATCTAAATTATAAAACAAAATTGTCTTCCTCATGCAGCCTTTCTATTCCTATTCCGTATACAGCAATCTCCTTTGTTATTATTAATCTGCGCCTTTCCAACTAAGATCCCCAGAGACCTGCATCCATCAGGTATCCATGACCCTCGTGGTCGAAATGCCTTAAAGAAGAAAAAAAAAAAACTCTTTTCCGTCACATTATTATTTAACAGATAAACAACAAAACATTTTTATGAGGGTGACATTAATTAATGGGAGAAATGGGATTTTAGTTGTTAAATGAAGATAAAATTGTGTTGAAGAAAATGTAGGTGGATGAAGAAGAGGAATTAGATGAATGTGTGGATACGGCGCCTGTCATTAGTCTCTGTGAAGACAGGACGCCAAGTAGGTCGCTGCAGCTCCATGATACCGAACACAAGAGACTCACTAATACAAACTTTACTGCTAAGAAAAATGAATAATTCAGCTGCAAAAAAAGTATATAAAAGAACAATGTATCATTAGAACATGTACATGCTCATGTTTCTTGTATTAAACATTTACAGTTTCTTGTATACGCATAAATATATATATATATATATATATATATTTTTTTTTTTTTTTTTTTTTTTTTGACGTATCCTATTACCATGTATTGGTTTAACGGAAATAAATTTATTATTATATATACACACCTATATATGTATATATATAATGTGATAATATATAAAATGTATAAATAAATTGACACATTATATTATTAATTTGTATTTTTAACTACTCTAATCATGTCTCCCCCAAATCCGTCCCACATCAGGTCCCATATCCTGATATACAAGAGAGGTTTATTGCCTCTTCAAATAACACGCTCACTGCAGATAAGGGTTAAATGCCCTCACAGATCCTTAATAATCTTTTGACTTCAAATATCAGAAGTCCGAGATAAAATTCAAAACGCAATGAGAGAGGCGGTCCTGCGGCGATTCCCGATCATTGTAGATCCAATGAAGATTCGCGTTTCTCCGCACCAAGTTATTCGGAGGGCTGGCATTTTGAGACAGCTGCCCTTGATGGGCCTCTGAGATGTTCTGTGACTCGTACTCTAGCCCTGGATGTAGAGGACCCTGTCAGCTGATCCTGAACACGGCTCATGGGCCTCTGAGATGTTCTGTGACTCGTACTCTAGCCCTGGACGTAGAGGACCCTGTCAGCTGATCCTGAACACGGCTCATGGTCCTCTGAGATGTTCTGTGACTCGTACTCTAGCCCTGGATGTAGAGGACCCTGTCAGCTGATCCTGAACACGGCTCATGGGCCTCTGAGATGTTCTGTGACTCGTACTCTAGCCCTGGATGTAGAGGACCCTGTCAGCTGATCCTGAACACGGCTCATGGGCCTCTGAGATGTTCTGTGACTCGTACTCTAGCCCTGGACGTAGAGGACCCTGTCAGCTGATCCTGAACACGGCTCATGGTCCTCTGAGATGTTCTGTGACTCGTACTCTAGCCCTGGATGTAGAGGACCCTGTCAGCTGATCCTGAACACGGCTCATGGGCCTCTGAGATGTTCTGTGACTCGTACTCTAGCCCTGGACGTAGAGGACCCTGTCAGCTGATCCTGAACACGGCTCATGGTCCTCTGAGATGTTCTGTGACTCGTACTCTAGCCCTGGATGTAGAGGACCCTGTCAGCTGATCCTGAACACGGCTCATGGGCCTCTGAGATGTTCTGTGACTCGTACTCTAGCCCTGGGTGTAGAGGACCCTGTCAGCTGATCCTGAACACGAATCATGGGCCCCCTTTTGTTGTGAGGTGGCTACCAGAATACCCGCCGGGTTGGCACTGCGCCAGCTCTCACACCCACCTGTTTTATCGAGTCCTCCTGCAGTTACCAACTTTACTTTACGTTTGTTTTGAAGTCTATTCCTGGCCTATACCCCTTCTTTCTTCTCTACACTACGACTATGTTTCACACAATTAAGTTTCTCTGTTAATTGATCGACCAAACTTGGGTTTCATCCAGTGGGGGAATAATTTGGTAATGGATTTGAGATGGATTGCACTGTGATTCGGATTGTTATTATATCGATATCCTGAAGTGTGGTTCGTGGTCAGCTATTGACATATCGACCCTCGAGTTGAATGCCCCTCCTCCCAGTTCTTCTTTGTCATAACATAAATAAATAATTTTTGTACTCCCTTGTCTCTCTTTCCGGCATGACGTAACCTTGTATCTTCCAATTGAGCCTAACTACATACCTACCTCTCATATTATTGATTAAGGTTTTATGAGATACGCCTGAAACCTTTTTAAAATGACAACTCGGAACCCTTTTTTTAGACGTTTGATCGATTCACACGAAAACTGTTAGTCCTATTGAAAAATTAACTCACAAAGAATGTGCCTTATGAAAGCTACGGTTATAACCGATTATATTTGAGATAGTATCAACATGAACATATCCACAGAATGTACAATAAGTTGCTGTAAGAAATAGTTCATTAGAAAATTGAAATTATAACACGTGGTATCGAATTTTGAAATATGTTATTATCGGTAGTTTTTTGTATTTTTTACTAAAATGAATTATTATTTATGACCACTTATCACTATACTAGTAGAGTATAGTATAGAGAGAGATCAGTGCATAGGACCCAAACTGTGCTGCCAACTGCAGTGCTGCCAACCGTAGACAACACAGGTTATGACAGTAGACTCCTTGTCCTGTCACTTGGGTGGACTACTTTCGTCCGTCTGCCCTCTCATTCAACCTTGTACTACTTATGTTCCTGTATTTCATTCACTATTCTCTCAACCAGGGTCCCAATTGTAGTCCCATTCATGTGTCCTACTGACGCCCCCATCACTGACCATTCATAGATGGATAGTGGTGGTCTAGTCGATAAAGAGCGTGAAAAAAAAAAAAAAAAAATCCAGACAGCTTGGTAATAAATTTAACATACATTTACTTCCCCAATACGAATTACGTTTTTGCTCTCTCTCCAAAGCCAATCGACTGTTTGGGCTAAAACTCAATATGACTTATATTATCTGAATGCTCACAATAAATTTTGTGTCGATAAATTCGTTACATGGGCAGTTATTAGAGTATTTAAGTTGCGCCCCCTCTGCCAGATATTATAATAATAACTATCCATTTTTGAGCTGTCAAGCAACAACGATCATAAAGTTCTATCCGTCAGATTGCGGAGAATCAAAATGAATATTCTGCACGTTTTTCGACAATAACCCAATAATTTGTGAACTTTTCAGTCAGTTACTTTTATTAATTTAAAAACGTATTCAAAGGGTAACTGAATGAAAATATGCTAATTTGGGATCTGATAGGAAATTTAATTTTGTTCAAAAATATTCTTATGAACCATAAGTTCACAGATTCTTGAGTTTTGTCAAAAAAAATTCATGAAATCACATTTTGATTCCTCGCTTATTCGAAGGCTTTGTGGTCGTTTCTTAGAGTCAAATATTTTTTGGTTTTGATTTCAAACTTTTCTTCAGGTCGCTGGAGAGCTCCTGCCAAAGACCAACTCAACTGAGACTATGACGGGTTGGGGGCGGCCACTGGCCAATAATTCTGGGGCGGTCGATGGTCGTCCCCAACCCGTCATACTGCTTCCTGCCTTCTGCTCCCACCAAAGACCAACTCAACTGAGGCTATGACGGGTTGGGGGCGGCCACTGGCCAATCAATCTGGGGCGGTCGGTGGTCGTCCCCAACCCGTCATACTGCTTCCTGCCTTCTGCTCCCACCAAAGACCAACTCAACTGAGGCTATGACGGATTGGGGGCGGCCACTGGCCAATCAATCTGGGGCGGTCGATGGTCGTCCCCAACCCGTCATACTGTTTCCTGCCTTCTGCTCCCGCCAAAGACCAACTCATATGTGGCTATGACGGGTTGGGGGCGGCCACTGGCCAATCAATCTGGGGCGGTCGATGGTCGTCCCCAACCCGTCATACTGTTTCCTGCCTTCTGCTCCCGCCAAAGACCAACTCATATGTGGCTATGACGGGTTGAGGGCGGCCACTGGCCAATCAATCTGGGGCGGTCGATGGTCGTCCCCAACCCGTCATACTGTTTCCTGCCTTCTGCTCCCGCCAAAGACCAACTCATATGTGGCTATGACGGGTTGGGGGCGGCCACTGGCCAATCAATCTGGGGCGGTCGATGGTCGTCCCCAACCCGTCATACTGTTTCCTGCCTTCTGCTCCCGCCAAAGACCAACTCATATGTGGCTATGACGGGTTGAGGGCGGCCACTGGCCAATCAATCTGGGGTGGTCGATGTCGTCCAGCCAACGGAGTCTAGGTCTTCCTTCTCTCCTAGCCTACCATAGAGGGCTTGTGCTGCTTGGCATTGTGAGTGTTGTGCGAGCCCGACAACAGATATTATAAAATAACAAATACTTTTGTAGTGCGCCAGGAGAAGTAGCTCCGTTGTTTATGAGTTGTATCTGTTATTTATAACATTTATTAAAAAACAACAGTAACAGGTTGTAGCAGTGACGCCACTACAGCTGGATTCAGGTCAAGGGCAGTTTGGCCCCGTTTTAGGCCGCTCCATTAGCTAACGACGAACTATGAGTTCATTCTAAGCCAGACTTATACACGCTGAAGCAACTTGGACTAACTGGTTCGTGAAAGTAAGCTTGTGCAGTTAATTCGGTACATCTAAACGGAAATTTGAGGCAGATGCAAGTTTGATTTGATTAAAATCGTCCTGAGAAACATTGTACGGGAGGGGGGGAGGGGGGCTGCAACTGGACATGTTTACACATTTCGCCAGTGGTACCAAGTTTTGTAATTTGTCAGAAATTCCATGTTCAGTTTGTAGAACAAGAACTATCAATAAAGTAGAATGATACGACTTCTTGGGACTCGAACTCAGGACCCTTGGGTTGGTAACATGAACTGTCAGTAAAGTTTATTGTTACGACTTCTTGGGGTTCGAATCGAGAACCCTTGGTTTGGTAACATGAACTGTCAGTAAAGTTTATTGTTACGACTTCTTGGGGTTCGAACCGAGAACCCTTGGTTTGGTAACATGAACTGTTAGTAAAGTTTATTGTTACGACTTCTTGGGATTCGAACCGAGAACCCTTGGTATGAGAACATGAGGTATCTCTAACATTGGTGGGTATGACTAGTTGGGATTGGAACCCAGAACCGTAGACCCGGTTTCTGATCTAGAAGTTTGCACCCGAGAGCCGATAACATGACACCAGGATGGTCCACCAGATGTAAAGATGAAAAATATGTACCACCGAAGAAAAAATATAGAATACAGGCACCGATTCCTTATATTTATTGAAAAACTCATTAATACAGGTATATCAATAGAGAGACCTCCACCAGATTAGGGCTGTCGAGAACTTACTTTGACATAAGAAAATTATCGGTTCAGTGTTCCGACTTTTCAAGATACCCGAAATACCCGTCTCTAAAATCTAATACCGTGGATCCATGTCCGGATTTGAAATCTCGGACCAATGGTGTCTCTCTAACGCTTTGATCTCTTTGTTTGGTTCCTTCCACCTGTTTTTTCTGTTTTGAGGGTGCTTCGATCTCGAAATTTGAGACATCCCCCTGACTTACCCGTAAGTTTTACTTCTCCCTCGAAAACTTTGATCTCTTTATTTCATGGATTCTTACCTTCTTTTTTGCTCTTTTGAGATATCTTCGAACTTTAAATTTGAGGCTACACTCCGTTCACACAGAAGTTTCCGCTCTCCTGCTAAACCTTCGCTACCCTTCGTTTGGTTGATCTTTGGTCCCGGGTCAGAAACCGAGATCCAGGTACCCTAACATTCAAATATCCGGTTCTGCAATCGCCAGGAACCAGTTTCACCCGGAATTGTCCTTATAATACTGATGTACCTTATTATTGAAGATAATTTGGTTATCTTTCAGATAATATCGAGGTAGTATTCAAAATATATTTTGCCCAGGTCTGCCGTGTGGCTCTCCACCACCTCAAGTACAGTACGGTCTCTTTAAGGTTGATGAGGAAGGCCAGATAAACTCGATTTACCCGGTAATCCGCCCTTCCCTCCATCTACCATATCCAGACTATTACAAATTACATTTGATCTGCCCCAATTTTGCAGGAAAACGGCGAATATTCCTAACATTTTAGGGTTTCCAACCCGACCTACTTCGTTTAAGTAATGTCCACGGAAGATTATACACCTATATGTAGAATATACATAACTGGTCTGACACTCGAGTCCTGTATAGAGGTTTAGCCATTAGAAGGTTTGTTTCGGGCAGTGAACTTAGATGTTTAATCTATACAATAGTAGTGCATAAAAAGTGCAGAAGTGTAGCTAGAAAAAAATTATATAATAATAAAAATGAGATACTTGGTAACCAGAGCAGGAAGAAGACAGTTTAGGGAGGGGAGTAAAGAGGGAAATAGAGTGAGAAGGTACGGCAGAGCTTCTTGTCGTATATAAATACTTTCACCTTGACTTATATAACATACAGGAACTGGCTTTTCGTGTGATGGCACCATCATGTTTAACTTCCTCAGTATAGCCCAAGTTAGGTAGTCCGTCAGAAATTCAATGTTGAGTATCCACCAGTTCGGGGGGGGGGGGGGGGGCGGGACGCATCAACACAAAATATTGTAAGGTTCTCCACCAACCACATCGGTAAATTGGTTTCAGAGAGAGAAAGAAAGAGCGAAAATGTAGTTAATTAATTCGCAATGGGAAAGTACAGTACACCACCACCAGTGATTCACTTACTTTTTTTTTGATGCAACCCCAAAATCACATACACTTATATTATTATAAGGCGTCTAATATCCCGGGGTTCTTCGGGAGGTTGGTGTGCTTCACTTGAAGGGTCTGCCTGCTGCGAGACTGCAAGACATGGGAGGTTCCAGCGCATAACTTGCGTTGTGTGCAAAACACTTCGAAAACAGGTGTTAAAATATCCTCAGGAGCTCATAGGGTTTCTTAAGGACTCTTTGGACTAACCTAGAGTAAGGCTATAACAAGATGAATTGAAACCTTCAACTTATTACTGCATGAAAAATGGCAATAGAAGGGCGGAAAATAAAATATTACTAATTGTACGAGGAGATACAAGATAACGGAACTCCATTAGCTGGAGGGTAATTTGTCAGATATGGAGGGCGGAGTGGTGCGTCTTTAAATAGCTGCCATGATGCGCCACTCAACACTGTTTGTTTAGTGAGGGAGATCTTTGACCTGGGAGGACGCGGAGCACGTGGACCTCCTGGTTCCTCGGTCCTACATCTCTCTGACGACCATCTCAAGGGTGTTACGCTTCTCCACAGGAGTGTTTCAGAGTAGGGGATGGCCCAAGATGGGAATTCTACTATGCAGCCCGGACATGTAACGGATTTTTTGGAAATTAATTTAAGGAAGAAAAGTGGCCTCAATCAAATTACTAAGTTTTTATTAGTTTATTACAACCATACTTATTTGTATTAAGCACCCTCCCTCTCTCTCTCTCTCTCTCTCTCTCTCCCCCCCCCCCCCCCCCCCCACGTATGTGTGTCGAGTGTTTTCAGTTATCATGTTCACAGACAAACAGACATTTTTATTTTCATATTTGAAATCAATAGATCAGAAAATCTGAAATTCCGTAAAAAACTCAACATCGAATTTCGATAACATAACTTCCCCTATATAGCTGGAGAAGTAAAACAGAGCCGAGTCTCGAATATATTAATAACATTGAAAAGGTTAGCGCCCTCACGGGCACTTGACACAAACAGGCTCTCAAGTTTGTGGCTCCTACTTGTATCCTTATATAGTACTATCACGGTTACAAATCTTGTCGTTTACTGGTAACGGTTTTTTTGGAATGGTTCCCGCAATATAAAAATCGAAAATATTTACTAATAATTAACTTTAAGAATATTTATAGTTATATACACGTATAATAGTTATAACAAAAATATTCAAATGAAAAGTACAGAAATGTGTAATTTGGTTGAAAAACATTATTCACTTTTTAATTTTTATTTTTTATTTCTATAAAATAAATGAAAAAAAAAAAAACTACAAGGTGCTAAAATTTAGTGTGAGATATTTGATTATGTTCTCAAAACATATTTCAACCAAGTTATATAAGTATATATATCTGTAATAAAAAAGAAATCCAATATATTCCTATGAAATCGTTTGTTTGGCTATGGCTTAATGCTAAGGCCTTAAAGAAAAAAAAAAAAAAAAAAAAAAGTATATCTGTACACATTTTCTGGATATTTTTGTATTAATGTCAGAATATATTTCTGCGATTTGTGTCGATATCTTGGGAAGTTAATAAAATGCTAGATTGTCATATTTATAGGTCACCGGAGATTACCTAAGACTGTGACAGAAGGAGAAGTCTTTGGGAGGGGGGGGGGGGGAGGGGGGGGGTCTTACTTTACATTAACATTTACGAATATGTATGTCAGTTGTCAACAGTCTGCATTGAATTGTATGTAACTTGGGAGGTCCATCATCCCAATGCAATCTTTGCTATATTGCTGGAACAGGGTGGCCTCCTGTAGATAGCCTTCGTAGTATCCTATCTGTGGGTGCTAACCAGAGCAGCTGAAGTGTGATAACGGAAGTATGGTCAGGTGGTGCCACCATCACCCGTGTTGTCATGGCACACAATTGACTCATGGTACAGAACAGACCTAGCTTCTATGTACACATGTTCAGAATGGTGTCCACTTTACATTAGCTAAAGTCCTACCGGTTTCATCCATGTCTTACTCACGGACTTCTCAGCCCTTATACTAAATTATCAATAATTTAATTGTAAATATTTTTTTTCATTTATCGTAAACTTATTTTAAAAATAATCATTCCTAAAAAAAATGTTTTGTTTTCCAGGCGGATAAGTAGAAATGTCCCTTATTGACATTCGTTTAAACTCCATTATCAAGAGGATCCTTGGAATGCATTAATTAGTTTGGGAGCTGGGGGGGAGGGTGAGGTTTGTGGAGGGAGGGGGACTCCCGTGACCTGTCCGTACACAGTAGCAGTAACAGGGGTTGGGACAGATCAGTAGCAGTAGCTGTAACAGGGGCTGGGACAGAGCGGTAGCAGTAGCAGTAACAGGGGCGTGACCTGTCCGTACACAGTAGCAGTAACAGGGGCTGGGACAGTCCAGTAGCAGTAGCATTCAGAATCCATGGATTAAAAGGTGCCATCCTTATGTGGTTTTGATTTTAAATATACAATTTCATATCAATATCAAACGATTTGTTTAAAATCAGGAGGTGTCTTGGTCAGGGACTTTTGAATCCTTAAACTAAGCACCGTTCATTACACCCTGTCTGCCTTGATTGGGTACCACCGTATGTATACTCGTATAATGATTGCAACATGAGATGAAGTATGTTTGTTTTACGGTGGTCTGAACTGGATTTGACCTTTTGTCCCCTCCCCATCTGAGGTTGGCTCAACTCATGAAGTTGCGTCACTAGCTCTCCCCTCTGTATTAATGTCATTTCGTCATCCCCCCCACTTCACTAACATCCTTCCATCACTCTTCTACACACCTCCTTCAACATTTAATGTTCAGACATACTGGAACCAAAGAGTCCTGTGCTCCATAGCCATCCCAATGGCTGAGTTAGTCGCTTCCTCATTTCAATCTCTTCACATTGATTTCAAGTTGTTTTCATCCAATAAAAATCAGACTAAATTAAAGAGAAACTGTCGTTGCTGTAGAGATCTAGAGAAGGATGCCAATGACAGAAGGATATCCACCAATGTTGGGCGCAAAGTCCCAATTCGGACATTGGAATAATGATTGGTCCTATTGGATTTAACATTTTTTCCTTAGCCCGGAATGTACCACTTTTCGCACTTTAGACCACTCAAACTGTCCACACCTACAAAGTCTATATCGGGCTTTGGACGCAAAAAACAATCAAATCTAGATGTGTGCAATACCCGAAATGAATCATGTTTGTGGCGCTTTGAAATAGTATTCAATCTTTGCTTCAGCAAATCTGCTTACTCTCAAAGCTTGAAACAAAAAATAATACATAAAAGTAACGGATAGGTCTTATCATGAATATAATATTAAAAACTGATTATTTAAATAAAATTTTAAGAATTGCAAGTCGGGATTAAAAACAACATCCATAATGTAAGATGTTGGAAGTTTGAGTTCGTTTAAACAATCGATTTACCCTCTTACTGACTTTGCTTCCGTGAGTCGAATGTGACCCCTATCTAGGTGAATAAACCTAGGGTAGGCAAAATTTAGAACTCCCACAGTCCACCAGAGCAACGAAAGAGCGCTTTGGTAGTAGGCGATACGACCTCGCAGTTAAATCCCGGGCAATAACTAAAAAACTACACTACCATCTTCAAGTAGCTTCTCTTCAATAACTCTCCTTGTAGCGGATTACAGATCTCGGCTTCCTGCAAATACATTCCCTATTCAAAAATTTCTAATAATTAATTGTATGACTAATATCATAATTATCGCCCTATATCGTTGCAGGCGGGTGGTCTGCTATAGCTGAAAGCCGTTCTGTTATTATTAATGATATCCGGATTTCAGCCGCTTGGCGATACGGCCATTACGTCACTTCCGGTGATCTAATCAATAGCTTCACCCGTATAGTCTGTGGTTAGCGGTGGTCTCTACACCTATCAAGTTCAGTGACTGCGATATTTTTATCGATTAGGCTACTTCAGTCATTTTTGTTGGTGGGATTCGAAATTAAATTGGTGTCAAGTGTGAGGTAGTCTGTAAATGTTGAAAATTTGTTTGAAATAAGTGCTGGTATTTTGGTATGCTAGGTGCTAGGTGCTAGGTTACCGAGAGAAGACTGCCGTGCCTGAGCTGGAAGACCTCTCAGCTACCCTGAGCCCTCTTCACACTCCATGTCTCAGTAAGACGAGCTGCGGGACTGCCACCTTATCTTCACGGATTACCTTACCAGCACCGTTCCCTTATCCTCTCTTCTCTATGGTATCGCTATTGATTCGGTCGTACCGGTACACCTGTCCCAGTAAGTCTCCTTCTACTTGTATCTGTTTACAGAGCTGCCATAATGTCGGGGGAGTAGGAGAAATAATAATAATAATTTATTTCCGTTTAACCAATACATGGTAATAGGATACGTCAAATGAATTTATACATTAAGATAGCTTATATATTAGATATATAACTACTTGAGTCTAACACATCTATGATTAGTAGTAACAAAAAAAACATTTAAAAAAGTAAAATTAAATTAATAAAAACTGTACAAATAAATACTTAAAAATATATGAGTATATAAAAAAAAAAAATAATAATAATAATACAAGATACGTTCATAATAAGTAGACACATTTTTCAATTTAATAAAAATTAAGATAGGTAACTATTTTTCAAAGAAAACTCTTCGGAAGTGTCTTTATCCCCCAACAATCTTTCGGGACGTTCTTACGTCCCATCATCAGGTCCCAATGTGGCGAGATATAGAAAAGAAAGAAAACAATGTAACTATAACAATATATGAAAAATAATATATATAATTAGTCAATTATAAATGAATGTATGAAAATGTCTAAAATAAAAAAATATATATAAATGAATAAATAAAACAATAACGTACATTGGACTGACTTTTAAGGTGTGGAGGAACTCTGCCCAAAATATAAAAATGAAAGCTTTGTATCAAATAATGTTTTTGGATATGAAAAACTATTCTTTATTGTGATTATATTATTCTTTTTGAACAGTGAGAATAAAATTCCGTTTCCGTGTAAAGGATTTCCTCTAACATGAACATTTTCAGTTGAAATTTAAATTTTTTTATTGTATCTATTGACTTCAAGAAGTGGGGAAGGGCATTAAATAAATTAATTCCTTTATCCTAAACATATCAGCACGCAAATGGACAACAGGCGTAACTAAACCTCGTCTTAATTGGCAACAGCAGTAATATATTAGACAATAGAAAAAAAAAAAAGAATGGTTAGGAAGGTGGAGTGGAAAATTGGGAATAGAAAATACACTACATGACGGTAAGATCTTCGATATCGAACTGGGAAATGGTGTCTTCCTACCATTGGGCGTTGTTCATCATCTCATAAAAGCTATGTTTCTACGCCTATAAAGACCTACTCGTTGTAGAAGTGACAAGACATATAAAGGATTGATCAATAACGATCTAACTGGCTCTTAAACGGACCGCACGTCCTGACTCCCGCTGCCTCTGTATTCAGCCCTATTGTCCAAACCTGGAGTGCATTGTCTTACTGATATTGCTCCATGCACCCTGCCGTTCTCTGCACCATTGCAATAACCGCCCCAACAGACCCCCTGCGGTACTTCTAGTTTTGTTTCCTCCAATTACTTCTGCTCCGTCGACAACCAATCTAGGTTAGCATTGTTTTCTTATTTTCGTTAGCTAGGCCAGAAGAGAAGTTTCACTGCTTTGTTTGAGAAGACTATAATAAACGGAAATAGATGGTCCTTAATTGCTCCAACTTCAACACAGAAAAAATATTTATATACGTTACAGAGATGTGTCATCAGATCACACACTGAAAAGTTCCGTAGACGACAATTGTGTTAATTTATTACTTAATACACGTTTATTAATTATAATGTTCTGAAATATAGTTTCGGAAATGATTCATGGTTTCAAATCTCGTTCACCACGTTACCTGGATAGTAAAAAAAACCAAAAAAATGTTAATGAGATTATGACTGCGTTGTTCGTAACTCCATAACTAAAGTACTAGGTACTCGAGTTCTTTTGTTGTGGAATCATAGTAAAATTTAGTTATTTCTTTAATATATTCAAAAATACTAAAAACAATTTACAAAAGCACAGTTGACTTATAGAAACACAGACATATCCGTTTTAGTCAAAATAAAGGCTCTGAAAAAGAAAATAAATATTTTTCGAAAGGTTGGCCTGCGTTTAGTTGCTTACACAATCAGACCTTGACTTCCCTCAACACTAATTTTAGTGGCAAGTTTCATCAATATAGCTTCAGTAGTTTTCTAGATACAGGGGATAGACGGTTAGGATTCCGTCTATTTTAGACTTTAGTTTCCTTAGTTTTCGACCTACAGAATTCTAAAAGCGAAAAGACAACAAAACAAACAAAGATTGGTTGTCGATAGAACTAAATGTATTGGCAGTTATGCTCAATATGAATTAATTGGCTGAAATAGAACGTGAAATACCGCAGGACAATGCACTCCAAGTTTGGCGAATTTGGCTGAATATAGAGCTATTTTGAACGTTATTGATTCAATCCTATCCTACCCCACCTCTTCGACAGCGAATGGTTGCTCTGTAAAGAATAAGGACCATCGACATGAAACTTTGGGAAGAATAGGCTGTCATAACCATCTCATTTATATCCTAGTCTGGTGTAAGATGAAAAACTTGGTTAATATAAAATATTTATGTTATCTTTCAAAAATTCAATATTGTTTTTAACGGAATTACTTATATCCCCTCGGCCGAAAATTGGCCGAAAAACGGACTTTGCCTGTTTGTATATCAACGCTCAAGATAGAAAGAATAATATATTGATATGAAGAAATTCGATTCAGAAATACCTAATTAAAAAAAAGATAAAAATTTGCAGCTAAAGGGGAAGGAGGTTAGGCAATGATGCTAATCACAAGACCACGAGTGGATGTTGTTTCGCTAGAGCTATGTTGGCAATGCTCAATAAGGGGACGGGTATGGTAGCCATGGATACGGCACCCCTCAGCAGGCCGTCCTGCCACACTTGCTCGCCCTTCTGATAACCAAACCTACAGCCTGCTCCAACAATAGGATTCGAACCTGGGACTCACTGGCACGCTTTAACCTGCCCTACTGTACCCTCTCCCTTCAGCTATGTTTTAAGTCCAGTAAGAAGTCTGTGGCCCTACAACTGTTATTACAAGCTACTTTAATTGGTTAATTGATGTACCTTCAAGATTCATGTCAGCATTTATTTCCTCTATCTAGAAGGCAATGAACTCACATCCTGAGTGTTGAGACACAAAAACCGCAATAACATTTATATTTATAGTTCTCAATTAGTTTTATAATAATTGTTGTTCTTATGAACCTTTCACGATAGAACTAAAGTAAATCTAAAGTAACAAAAGCACTAAGTGCAGAAGTATAAGTAGTAAGCACCCCGGGGGGGATTCCTGTTTAGCAACAGTCGATGTGAGGCGTTGTTAGGAAGAAGGAAAAATGAGGGGGGATCCTAATTAGTTCAATAACCTAAGTCATATATATTTGTTGTTTAACTTGATAATCATAGTGGCAGGAATTCTAGTTTCATTCAAGGTAGACATTGTACATACCTCACTCTCACATTAAGTACATACAACTCATCGAATTAATAATATTATCCATACTTCTTTTATTTCTAAGAGAAATCTCGTCCCACAACATATATGTACATAATAATATTACAGTCTGCATTAAATTTCATAGAATTTCTGGGAGGGCTTGATACTTCCAGGGGTGTTGGAAGTGCTGAAGTCACCAACATTCTGGTTATTGTAGTAGTCAGCCCCGCCGCAACATATATCAGTGCCCTAGGCGAAAATCTACTTTGCGTAAGGAGAGAAAATTTCAATAATTAAAAAATAAAACTTCATAAAAAATTTTTTTAATGTTTAAATTTATTATAAAAAAATATATATATATTTTTTTTTTTCCTATATAGTATATATACTATATATATAAAAGAATTATAAAAACAACATATATTATCATAATATATCTGAAAAAATGATTGAAAGACATCAAATTGTATCAATTTTTGGAAAAATTCAATTGTATTTTTCGGGCTTTAGCATTAGCAAATTCTTCAATTACATCCTTGAAATTTATGTTCTTGGCCAGTTAGTTTTTTATTGCAAGAACAGCGAGAGCATCGAGTCTTGTTGATCTTAAATATGTTTTTATTAATTTCAATTTGCTAAAACTCCTTTCGCAACTGGCTACTGATACTGGAATCGTTAAAAGTATGCGTAAAGCAATCCACAAGTTCGTGAATAAGTCGTAAGTATTAGTTTTTTTTTCAATTCTTTCAATCAAGGTCAAAGAGTCAACAACTCTTGTGCCCCTAACATCGAGGCGCCCTATGCGATCGTCCTTCCCTCCCCGCCGTTCCGGTATAGCCGTTCTTGGTAGTAGTTCCAGATGTGCTGGTCACCAATATTCTGGTTATTTTAGTAGTTCCAGAGGTGCTTGTAATGCTGAAGTCAGGAAAAGTTGGGCTATCTTCGTAGTGCCAGATGTGTTGGAAGTGCTAAAGTCACCAACAGTCTGGTTATTTTAGTAGTTCCAGAGGTGCTGGAAGTCAGGAAAAGTTTGGCATAATTTGAAATTCACAAAATTTCATGAAATAATCGAAATCTGTATTTTACAGTTAACAATAATATTAATGTTGAATCATACTGTTTGATAATTCTGTATCAAATGGGAGTATGTCCAATGGAGGGTTTTCATATTTAGTTGCAGATGTTTTGGACAGAAGCACGTAATTGATGAAACCCAAAGTTACTCTTGGAGAAGGCTAGTTGAAATGTAATAAACAGATAAGATATGACCTGGGTAACCTGCTAGTCTACTATACTGGTATGGTTAGGGACTGGTGCTCGTTGTGTCCTGGGGAGGAAGGAAGTGCATTGTGTTGGTCGAGGATACCTGACTCTCTTCTAATCTCTCTACTTAGGGGAGACACATCCTGGAGAACAGAAGGACCCTGAGAGGGGATCCTCTCCGCAGCTGCCAGACCTCGGTGGTCCAGTCAACTCGGGGGTTCCAGTCCCTCCTCCGCATTAAAATAATTATTATATACTACGCAGCCCAAGAATGCAGCTAGCTCCTCGATAACAACTACAGCACTTATTATGAAGAAAACTTACAAAAAAAGAAATTTATTTGTATATATATATTTATATATATTCAATAATACTATATTAATTATTTTATTAATAAATTAAATAGTAATTGGATATATCATACAATTTTCTACATCAAAATAGATTACAAATTATATACATCAACCAATATTAAATCTTATAATACAAACACATATGAGATAAAAAATAATAATTATAAAAATGAAATAAATAAATAATATAAAATGTCTAATATTGATAGGCGCCAACACTACGGAGTCGGAGTGCAGCAATATATT
Source organism: Aradus depressus (assembly GCA_963662175.1). Taxonomy (NCBI): domain Eukaryota; kingdom Metazoa; phylum Arthropoda; class Insecta; order Hemiptera; family Aradidae; genus Aradus; species Aradus depressus. The sequence continues at coordinate 54,167,928 of OY759214.1, read as the reverse complement.
GTATGTACAGTATAACTAGATTCAGAGACTAACTGTCATCGTCAGCTAGTGAATCTAACAGTAGAGAAGTGGTTAAAGAAGTTGCAAGATCCACCTCATATAACTTCGTCTATAACTCTATTTCAAGATTCACTAGCTCAAGATGGCAGTTAATTGCCGAAACTAGTTGTGGTATAAATAAAATATATTTTTGGACTTACACCTCCGTATTACTTATTTAACAAGTAAGTCCACTACATCCGCCTAACAACCAAGAAATAAATACAAACACTAATTTTCTAAATTGAAATATCGTCGGCCTAAACGTGATACCTCATAAGCGACATTTTTTACAAAAAAAAATAAGAAAAAACTCTATTGATCTAATGGGACCTCGTATACGACATAAAACGAAAAAAAAAACATGAAATACGGTTTGTTGTGATACCTTACAAACGAAATGGGAACGAAATTCTGGTGAAACCTGGTAACTCCGTCAAGTACGTTAATTCTTTACTTGGATTTGCAAACTAGCTTAAAAACAATTCATGGCATGCACATGCATCTCACTTAATACAAATGTCGAAAAAGTTGAGGTTTCCTATAAAGAATATTTTTTTTATCAGTTTTTTGTCTCTCTTGTAAAGTTGGCTTTTTGGACATACGAGGTATCACATTTAGACCGACGATATGCTATATGAGAAAAAATTTTGTGGCCTGTGGATATGAAACGACGAAAGAGGTTTATATAAGAAGACAGCAGAGGCAGTTGGAGCCGCCAACCCTTATTTTACTGATGTGAAGTTTCTCCAGTTCAGCCATTCTCAAATCTGAAAATTACAAATGAATTGTAATGTATGTTTAACATTCCTTTGAGAAAATAAGTTATTGTAAAGATGCAATAAAGTTATATAGTAGTTTTAAATTTAATGTTATATTTTTTTTATCAACCTTTATTTATCCAATATCTGGCTTTAGAGCCATGTCATATAGAAGCAAATATAATACATTTTTGTGTTGTTTATAATTAGTACAATGATAAATGAGTGAGACAAAGCGCGTGGGTACTTCCATATTTGGTTTCCATATAATTGGTGTCACATCAGCAAACTGTAATAATTACAGTAAACAGTATCGATTTGTTTATTATTTGTTAACCTAACTTAAGGAGGGCGCCGGTAGCTCAGTGGTATGCGTGCTTGACTTCTGAGCTCAAGGTCGTGGGTTCGTAGCCCGGCCGAGGCCCTTAGTTTATTTTATCTGGGAGGTAAAATAAACTTAAGCACGCCGTCCTTCGGATGGGACGTTAAGCGATGGTCCCGAGCCTGTACGATGTCAGGTACTCGTTAAAGACCCCTACCCTAGATTAATAAAAATTTAGGGTAGGCAAAATTTAGGACTCCCACAGTAGAGTCGGGCTCATGTCCACCAGAGTGACGAAAGAGCGCTCTGGTAGTAGGCGATATGACCTCGTAGTTAAAGCCCGGGCATGAGTCATAAAACCTAACCTAACCTAACCTAACTTAAGGTTATATCTACTCAGATAAAAAGAAACGTTATCCAAAAACTAGAAAAGTAAATCTTGAACGGGTATTCAGAGTATCAAGGTACGAACTGAATATGAACCAAGAAAACAATGATGTTGCTCAACTCCGCAGACATTATTTTCCCTTCCATCCTACTTTTTAATTCGAAATATATCATGCAACCTTTCCTATCAATAATATTACGTTATATATTTATTCTAGTTAAAGTTTAAGATTAAAAATAGTTTTCGAATCAGTTTTGAAATTACATGCATAATCTATATTTTGTGTTGTTAGTTATGCCCGGGATTTAACTGCTAGGTCGCCAACTACCATAGTGCTCTTTCGTCGCTCTGGTGGACACCCAGTGGCTTCAACCAGATAAGTTGATATTTCATGCTAGTAGGCTGTTCTGCGTGAACCGAAATCGGTTCCTGGGTTTCACAGAACCAGGTTTTTGAATTTTCAGGTGCACGGTTGTCGGTTCCAGATCCGGAACCGGGTGCAAGGTTCGGAAACAAGACCTGGGTATTGGAACGTTTCCAGATTTTCACAAGCTTCCCGATGAAGTAAAAGGCGTGAAAGTTTTTTAGCGTTCATAAGTAAGTTTTAACTCTCCCTCTAAATTTTGATCTCTGCATTTATTGGACCCAACCTTCTGTTTTTTGCTTTTTTGAGGGTCCTTCGACCTCCGAATTTGAGGACACACATATGGTTCTGCGCTCTCTCTAAACCTTCGTTCTTTTCATTTGTTGGATCTTCCTTTTTTTTTTTTTGAGGGTCCTTTGGTCTCCGAATTTTCGGCTGCACCCCGATTCACACGTAACTTTCCACTCAACGTCTAGAGCCGAACTCGGGTCTAAGGTTCGAGATACAAATCCGGGCCACACTTTCAGACTCGGGCTGGGTTCCATGATTCCTGACCTGGAACCTTGAATGCATGGTTCGAGACCTGGATCGCTCTGGAACTCACAGTTGAAAACTAAAACTTCAACCGAGAGAGTCTAAATTAAGAAATGGAAAGTTTATAGGGAGAGTGGAAAAGAATGTAAAGTCAATTTGGAGATCTGAGGACCCTCAAAAGAAGAAAATTGAAGTTAAGAGACCACCAAATAAAGAGACTAAAGGTTTAGAGCGAGAGCAGAAACTTAAGTGAGTCGGTGCGTAGCCTCAAATTCAGAGATCGATGGACCTACAAAAACCAAAAACTTAAGGTAAAGAGGTATTGCAAATAAAAATTTCGAAAGAGAGCTTACGTTAAAGTTTGGGTTTAGCCTCACTTCGATTAACTTTGATCTTAACACCATACAGTTCTAAGGCTAACTGGCTTATATTCTAGTTAACTATGGGAGTCCCTAATTTTGCCAAACTAGATTTATTCGCCTGGGGTAAAGGTCTTTAACAAGTACCTGACATCGTACAGGCTCGGGACCGTCGCTTAACGTCCCAGCTGAAGGATGGAGTGCTTAAGTTTATTTTACCTCCCAGATAAAATAATCTTAGAGCCTTGGCCGGGTTTTGAACCTGCGAAAACCTTTCTTGAGCTCAGAAGGCAAGCACGCACTGAGTTTGACACCTTTTCGATTTTCAACCAAATGGATAGATTGGTTAGGAGAGGGAAAACTAAGTTCATTAATTGGCGCTGGGGATGTAGAGTAGAACTGAGGATTGTTATTATTGTAAATGTGTTACCTGTTTCAGAAAGGTGAGAGATGCGGGAGTGGAGATGTGGTGGCTGCGGTTTGTTATGAAGATGGACCCAGTCGGCTCCACCAGCCTTACCTCTACCGGAGACATCAGCAATCACCTTCTTAATGACGTGAGTACCAATCTTGGTTCGTCACTACACAAATATATACAAAACCTGTATGAACCGAAAGGAATGGTGTATTGTTATTGTAATTTTTGTTGGTCATGTGACTCACGCCCTAGGTCAACTTCCCATAAATTGTTGAACGTATATTGATCAGAGCACTCAGTTGCAGTGATCCAAGCCAAGTCTTTCCTTCAGTCAGCACGCTTTCAGATTCCTTCTTTGGTTGTGTTTCGTCTCAGATTTGCACCATTTATTACATAAATAGCATATACAGCATCGTACAAAAATAACTGTTGTCAGTTACTCGGTATTGTCGTACGTATATATTTTTTTCTGAACTCATTGCGTGACATTGAAAAGTTTTTTTTCAGATAGAAAATAAAAAACTAACTTTAATTAGGCAATTAACAAAATTATTTTGCAATGTAAAAATGTTTTGTAGAATGGAATTCATAACAAATTATAAATTTTATAAAAAAAAAACAAAAAAAAACTTTGTATATTCAAAAACTAATGTTAATGTGGTGACACTGGTATTGTTGATTTCGTTTAATGTGTACCTCGAAGTGTAATGGAAAACCTTATATTTATTATTATTAAAGGCTTATTTTTATTTATTAGGATGTTTCATTATGAAATTAACTAAAATTGGGTACCATAAACCTTATTTTCTTTTCTTTTTTTTTTTTCATTATTAATGCTTGTCTGAATTAATTACAATATGAGACTATACAGACTTGTTCACAATCATTATTGAATTTGTTTTTAATCAAATCTTAGTTTTTAAATAGTTTCTAGAGCTAACAATAGTCTCTTATTCATTCATGAGTTACTTTCTTTCGCACATTTTATTTTTCTCTGTTTTCATGTATTACTTTTAAGCATATATTTTAAATCTTTATGTTGTATTTCACTAGCTACTAAGTTTCTATCTGTATCTTATTCCATTATTAGTCATAAACATTTATATTCAAATGCAATTTTAATTTTTATTTTCCGTCGCATTAGCGTTTAGACATTATTTTATTTATTTTTTCTATTCGTAAATAAATTTCTAACATTAGACTATATTACTACTATATTTTGAAATAGAGCTAACAAAGGTCTGGCCCCTATGAGATGGGGATGTGCATCTAGTGTGTTTGGTCTTATTGACAAAACAATTGATTATATCCTCTGAAGCTCTCATTTTTTAATGCATTACTTCAAATCAAGAATTATACAAAATTTTGTAATAGGTTGACAAAAGTATGTAGGCTTTATTATTCAAAATAAAACATTCCAGGATATAAGTTAGTACTACACAACAGCAGTAGAAGCCTTCAGATTATGGGGAAAGCCAACATTGTATGCACCTTGTTTTACTCCTGCTGTTACGTGATTAGGCAATCAGGGATAATTTTAAAACAACAGTGTAGGGCCACGGTGGGCGTGCGAGTTAGAGCGTAGAACTTTGGTCGCATGATCTCACCATGGTTTGCAGGTTTGAATTCAAAATAAAACATTCCTGGATATAAGTAAGTACTACACAACAGCAGTAGAATCCTTCAGATTGTGGGGGAGGCCAACACTATATGCACCTTGTTTTACTCCTGCTGTTACGTGATTAGGCAATCAGGGATAATTTTAAAACAACAGTGTTGGGCCACGGTGGGCGTGCGAGCTAGAGCGTAGGTCTTTGGTCGCATGATCTCACCATGGTTTGCGGGTTTGAATCCCGTCCGGGAGTGAGTTTTATTTCGTAGATATAACTCCTATCTAGATAACACCTTTATAAGAGACATGGCTAATATGCATCCTACATAATATAAAAAATAAAAAAACAATAACAATAGTAATGTTTATAAAGTGAAAAACAGTTTGTTACTTTCGCAGTTTTCTGTTGTGAAAAATTGCCTTTCAGGTCATAAAGCCCACATTGTTTTTTTTTTAGCACTCGTGTCTGTCTGCCTGATTCCCATCAGGGAGAAAATGGCTGAATATATTTCAATCAAACTTCAATTTTGAACCTGCAATAGAAGGGGGAGACAGAAAAAGTTATTTCATGTTTTCGTTATTGTTGATTCTACATGAAAAAATATGAATTTAGTTATAAACCCTTACATCAAAATGATGAAATAAATGATCCCGATAACCTGATTAAATCGTTCCTGAAAATTGTAATAACCTTATTTTTTTATGTTTTGCATTTTTATTCGTAAGCGATGTATGTTGGTCTTGCGAAGACGGTATCATGTTCATGTTTGAGAATTCAAATTAGCAGAGCGGAAAATGGGGAATAAAACTGGGAGCTTTCCTATATTTTTATAATTAAAATTGAGCGGCTGAAACTTGAGCGCCTCACGTAAGTGAATGAGCCTCCGCTGTCTCTAGGGAGACCCTCAATAGGGAGACCCCCCATGTAATAATAATAGCTTTTATCTTTGTTTAGTCCTTTTTCTTTTTAATAAATGAAATTTAATGTTTGTTTCAGAAATGGCGGCTACTGTTCGACAAGGTGAGTCCCAACATTATTGGTTGTATTCAGAGAGTTCCTTCATAGTTGACAAGTGTTTAGATTTAATTGCAAACAATGGTTGCTTCTTGGAGGCCTCCACTTGAGTGTTTGTTCGACGCGGAGCAGTGGAGTTCTGGCTGATCCTCGCACTCTGCCTGGAGGAACAGGCACTCGTCCTACTTACCTTTTCTCCTGATGCTCATCGACAAAAGGTCGTGAATTATCAGCTATCACTTCCCTGTCGATCGCAAATTAATCAATTAAGTTTTCGTTTTTCCTCTGAAAGAAATTTACTGATTTAGTTGAAAATCAGTGGATACATCGATAGTTATTAGTGTTTTTGAGTTGAGCTCTCTCTGATCCACCTCTTGCCTTTGGCCGATTCTGGTTGAAAATTCGTCCTTATGGTGTTTTAGATTTACATATAAAATTTCGAGTCGATACATTCATCATTATTTCGGTAGTTATTAGGGCTTCTGAATCAAGACTTGCGATGTAACTCTGCAGCTTGTTCTTTGATTAATTTTGGTTATTACTCTTAGTGCTTTTTTTTTTAAGTTGAAAAGTATTAATAGCCGAGCTACAAGATTCCCAGTATATTAAAAATATTAATAGCCGAGCTACAAGATTCCCAGTATATTAAAAATATTCCCTGGACAGAAAATCTAGAAATACTTTCACTCACATCCCACTTACCTGAAAACCCCCCTGGAGATTGAAGAGGAGATGGAATCGTAATTCGCTGCCGCCCTAAATTATATATATTCCCCTCCCCTCTAAATTACTTTCCACTCCGATCACTTCTTAATATTAAGAGAAATTTTATGTTGACTTTTCACCAGAATTTCATGTTTTCCGCTTTCTTGATTTCAAATATGAAAAAAAAAAGCTGTGTGTCAGTGAACACGATAACTCTTGATAGGATAAATGTATCGACACGAAATTTTATAATTTTTTCTAATCTTTATTTTCATCCTAAATTATTTTTATTGGCGTGGGGAGCTGCCTCTGGATAGCCGTTCTTTTTTATACCTTTCGACCATTTGTATGCTCCTATACCTAACACGGTTACTATTGCTGCACTTTAGCAACTGTTGTTACCTCAAAAAAAAAAAAAAAAAAATGGCTCTTATAGAAACTTTATGCACTGAGAAATTATGCATTTTTGAGACAGAAACAAGGAAGAAGCTGGTTGTAAGAAACAAACTGAGACTATAATTTGAATATCCAGTTTACAACTTCCAACTTTTCTAAATATTCATATTCAACTGCTGCCAACTTCTCGGCTGGTTTTGTAGAAACGAAGTTTAGTTATTTAGGAAGTGGTGAAAGAAATCAAGGTATAGTCAGACCTCATAGTTTAAATGATATGAGGGAGACCGGAGCTAGTTGGCACAAGGGGTAAGTTGGCATTCAGGTTCTAGTTTCCACCCCAGGGACGTTATAGCTCTGGTGTAGTGACATTTTCTGAAGAGATATTGTGAAACAATAAAAAATAAAGAAAACGTATGTTTTTTAAAATATTGTCTATTTCACAAAATATATCTATAATATATGGAAGTACTTTCTCGAAGGTATTTCTCATAGTAAATTTACTTTAAGGCGGGTTTCTTCTATGGATGGTCTGATGACAACCTCGAAGCCAGCTATCCCTTAGTAACAAAAAAAAAGTGCGAAAAGTCCAGACTATATGTTTATTTATGTGATCACCTGTGGAAATATCTGCCACTTTGACACGTTAATCTCCACTTATCTGAATGGATTCATTGCAGGGAGGCTGCTCTTCTCTATAAATATTATCTCTTAACTCTTTAATGAAGCGCTGTGTGTTTTCCAAGTTCGGTTTCTGAGTCATGAAGATATTGCCTAACCATCCTTGTGTCGTGTTTCAGTTCGATCCCGAGGGTTTCGGGGAGATCCCGTGGGAGGACTTCAGGGCGGTCCTGGAGAGCCCGGAGTTTGCTGCAGAGGTGACTCCAGCGAAGCGGGCCGTCCTCACGGAGCGAGCGCACCACCACACCACCTCAGCCATCACCTTCCAGGATTTTGTCAACATCGTAAGTCAACCATCTTCAGTAGGGGATGAACCAGTCAGAACACAGTGGCGCCCGGTCACATGAGAGGGTGGCACCTAAATCGCGAAAGGATGTAATATTTTTATAACTTTTTGAATAAAAATTTTTCATATACCTTTTTTTTCCCAGATATTCTAAGTAACATTTGTGAAATTAATCATGGAAACTTTCACAACGTAACAACAAACCAAAATCGTGCAATTTTATTTTGAAGAACGGCATTTGACGTATTTTACATCCCTTATAAAATAAACTAAGGGCCTCGGTCGGGTTTCGAACCCACGAACTTGAGCTCAGAAGGCAAGCACGCATACCACTGAGCTACCGGCGCCCTCTTAATAAATATGTACACTTGCAATAGTAAATGAAATATACACATAATACTAATTTAATAATAAAATATCAGGAATTGGGAAACCCCCGGGATTCCTCCGCAGGAGCTCCAAAGAAGGATAAATTATATTTTTTAATATCAATTAACTTTAACATAGTAGCTATCTTGCCACATTCCTGACCTCAGAGTTAAAGCCCGGGCATGAGTCACAATAACTAACTAAACTTAAGCAGAACATGTAGTATTCCTTTAATATTTCATCGGTCTCCAATTATTTTCTGCCCTATTGAATTTTGGATATCTCTTTTGAATTTCTTGTAAAGTTTCGACAATATAACTTCAATGGTTTCCAATATATCGGGTGAGACTGACAGACCTCAGACGTCCTACACTCGTTAAAACGGTTTATTTTAAGGTCTCTAATAAAACAAAAATTATTACTAATGAAAAAGTTATAAACATTTTAAAGCTCTCCGTGACATTTGTGCCACCCTGGAGGTATGCATTTCTTCCCTGACTCAAGTGCTCCCTCACTTCAAGTGACAGAGCTTGTGTTGAAGCTTCAACTTCTCAATATTACTCAATGCTACTTACTTGATATAAATGGTGTTTTTAGAATTTAAATTCTTGTATTTCTTCTAAATAGTCCTAAAACAGGTTCTTCATCTTTGTGAGGTACTTACAACGATTTCACCACATTTGTAGTTGCTTTAGTTCCAAGTTTGAACTCATTTTCCTATTTATTTATGTTATTTTCCCATTTATATATTCGTAATTGAAATCTATATTTTTTTTTTTTTTTCACCTTTATTACATAATTTCCAACTATGAAATATATCACAACAAGGAAATATAATCACAAAGAAAAACAGAAATACCACTTGAGTCTCTTGATGAGACGGCTGGTCAATACCACCGCCTCCTCAGGGGTCCTCCTCAGGCAGGAGGTCACGCGGCCAACGACGATTCAGTCGCCGAGGAGGCCCGCCCGGCAAGGACCGGACCGACATGGCTTCCACCAGTGTATTCGGATGTGACGTGAACTTGTTGTGCAAATTTGTGTATAATTGTTGTCTAACTTCGTGTAAGAATGGTATGTTCAGGTCATGATGTAATGTTATGTTTGATACGTAGTAAGGGCATTGTGTGATTGTTCGGAGGATTTTATTTTGAATGGCTTGAATTCTTTTTGTGTGTGAGGGCTTAGCTGTACTAAATCTATATTTAATCTAATTAAACTTTTTCTTTTAACATATCAAAACATAAATGCTATATACCTATAATGCATATTGTAATGTTTCTCAACACTTCTGCCGTCTTAACTGATGACGTATACTGGTGGAAATGTGGTTCATTCTCTGGCGCCGGTGTTCGTTTCTTAGTTAAATTTTCTATTATTGACTATTACGCTTTCTGACTTTTATTACAATTAACTAGTAAAGTCAGCTACCAAAATAAGCCCTAATTTGTTAACATATTTATGTAGTCTATTTTTTTAAAGTTAGAATTTCGCTTAGTTTTTCTTGAACTTTCGGAACCGTGGATTTGACGTTACAACATATTAGGAGCCTTCTTCTTGAATTTATACATAGTTTTTATTTTTTCCTTCTATTTTTATTCTCATGTTCTTGTATTGCTGTTATTTTTAAATGAATAAAGTTAACCAAAAAGAGGAGTGGTGTTCAATCCTAGAGTACTAATGAGCTTTTTAATTTTGTACAAATGATGCAATAGAAACTGAAAGAAAATACAGAAAACAAAGAATAGAACAATTTTTTTAAATCTCTCAACATTACAAAAAAGTACTGAATAAAGTAATTGTGTTGCGAAAATAAATCAAGTATTTTACATTTATAGTAAATGTATATCCATTTTAAGTAGATTACTAAGTCCTTGTTTTAAAACAGCGTTAGTTTCCTGGATTGCCAACAGATGTCTTCAGCCTCTATCAGCTGCGAACCTAGCGGCAGGCCACTCAACCACACAATTATTCATATGCAACTGTATTTTCTTTCTTTTTATTACTACTTTGAGCTAGAATAGCATTTTTTATTTCATTTCTATTTTGCTCTTATGTACGTGTAAATCATAACCATTCCAAAAGAAATAGTAGACTTGAATGATGATAAGATTTTACAAGACATTCTGTAGTGTAGAAAATGTCATCCTGGAGAGTGGCGCTGAACAGCGACTTTGTCAGCAAACAGTCAAACTAGAGCTCTTTTATTTATAAATATTTGGTTTATAAGAAAAAAAAATTATTGTTTTATTTCTTATAAACCTTTTGTTGATTATTAGTTGAATCTGCAAGGCCTTAGTTGAACATTTTTCTCTGGATCCAACTATCCTAATGTTTCTATTTAACTTTTCATCCAAACATATATTTTTTTGGTATAATAGTTATTTCTATCTGAGACTCTTTCCAAAATAATAAATCCCTACATATGTTTATATCTTGTTATGTTGTTACATCAACTTCAATTTATAACAATAAAACTCAATTTATTTTAAAAGAAATTAAAATAAAAAACTATTATCTATTTGTCTTAAGGGACCAAGACTTAGTCTTTGCTACAAACAAATAGTAGGTATATATCTACAAGAAAACAAATAAATTCAATACAATTTATAAGAAAATATAGTGTTAGTTTTTATAGGAAAGTATAGTGATTTATACAATTTATAGGAAACTACAGGCGGATAGTTTTTTTATGTACGTTTATTTTAAATTTTATTTATTAAAACATTCTAAATTATTTTATCTCGACAGCCGGCTAGCAAAAATCAAAAAAATCTACGAGAGGTCTGACTATATTTTATTTTACAACCTGTGAAACAATTTATAGGCATATTTTTTTACATACCCTTAACCAAAAGGGCACTGTATTTCAACATTGATTCTGTTTTCGGGTTGATAATGCAACATTGATTCTGTTTTCGGGTAGATAATGCAACATTGATTCTGTTTTCGGGTAGATAATGCAACATTGATTCTGTTTTCGGGTAGATAATGCAACATTGATTCTGTTTTCGGGTAGATAATGCAACATTGATTCTGTTTTCGGGTAGATCATTCAAGTTCAGTTTTTTTTTTCAGTTCTGAAACGAAACAATTGTTGTCTGTGCCACTGCAGAGATAGCAGAACACTAGGTACTTTACAAGGTCCGACTCCTCATATTGCTGTACTCCCATCATACATACTCAGCCAGTTCAAGAGGGAACAAGGCTCTGGAGCTCTGCCAGGACAATAGCTCAGCAACAGCCTCCCTTCTACTGACTTCTATCCCAACATCACCCTCCGCTTCTTTTCTTGTTCGAGTGGCTGCCGCTTACACGTCTCATTTCCGTTATAAACCTCTCACTGAACCATTATAGGAGACTTATTGAAAAGAGCCCTCTCCATGTCAAATTTAGGCTGACTATAATTCTTTGTTTGTCAAACTAGCAGGCAGGCATTATTCTAAAGATTCCCCTATTTTACAATGCTCCACGCAAAACGGGAGGGGGGTAAATGGGGCAATCCGCCACCCCAGGTCCCCGACCCCAGGGGACCCCCACTGCCATGATTTAGTACTGAATAATAATAATTAATAACAATAAATAAGATCAGTAAGAGTACAATTTATCATCCCTACACCACTTTGTTGTATTACCAGTTCTTAGCATCAAGGGAACGTGTTTTTAATAAACTTTCATTGATGAAAAAAAATAGCTTGCGCTCAGCCGCCCGAGAAGTAAACCATTTACTCACTTTGACTGTAGAGCACGAATTGGCGAAAGAAATCAGTTGTGAATTTATCAATGAATACACCAAAATGAAATCAAGGCAAATAACTCGTCGGTGAATCACCGGCTATGAACTTCCCCAGAACGACTTTTTTTTATTCATTTTCGCTTCCTCTCCAAAACCAGGGGACGGTTTGCCCTAATATTCAACAGTTGACTTACATAGCAGCTCCTAAATCCTCACAATAAATATTGTGTCGATAAATTCATTACATTGACAGTTATAGAAGGTTTTGAGTTTAACCCCACACCAACCCCACTTACCTTCTGCCAATTCCGCTGAAAATTAATAAGTTTCGACCTTATGGGTTTCTGAATTCACATATGAAATTTTCCCTTTTCCTTTGGTCGATTTGGCTCAACATCGATAGGTACCATCGTTAGAGTTTTGGATTCACATATAAAATTTGGTTTTGATACATTCAGTCTATCGGGAGTGATCTTGTTCATAGAGACACAGACAGACAGACAGCTATTTTTTTTTTCATATTTGGAATCTGGAGGTCGGAAAACATGAAATTCTTCAGCAAACTCCACATTGAATTTTTGACCGATTACATAACTTCCCCTATACTTCTTATAGCTGAGAATGTATAAATAAAATTTTGAATAAGTAAATGAACTCAAAAAATCATGTATTCATTTTTTCTGAAAAAAAAAAGTGTTAAGAGTATGTAAACTTGTGGCACTGTCTTTATGGCACTTTTAGGTATTTTATGTTAATTATTATGACTCATGCCCGGGCTGTCGTATCGCCAACTACCAGATGTCTCTTTCGTTACTCTGCTGAACATGAGCCCGATTTTACTACGGGAGTCCTAAATTTTGCCTAACCTTAATTTTTATTCATCTCGAGTAGTGGTCATTAAGGACCTCGGAACCTCGCTTAAACGAAGAACGGAGTGCTTAAGTTTATTTTACCTCTCAGATAAAATTAACGACCGGGTCTCGAACCCTCGTTTTATGTTAGTCAATTCATAAATATTAGTAAATAATTAAAATATTTATGTTGTGTTTTTTACGCAATGCTGTCCCCCTAGAGCCTCGAAATGTGCATGGCGGCCCTGTCCGATATGATGTTGGGGGCCAGAGTATGCACGGGCAACCCAGCTCTTCTTGGGTTACCTCGGCTCCCGGCTACCAGATGTCGCACTCCACTGGCCTAAACAAAAAGACACCTTTATAGTCGGAGGACATATCTCTCACATTCGTTATAAGGGCTTCGGCTACGGTCTCCGCCTAGGGATCTATCGATACAAGAAAATACAAGTAAAGTATCGATACTTTTATCCGATACCAAGTAGGTATCGAATAGATATTACTTGTATCGATTCAAAGTACTCGTTTCAAATTTCAACAATTAAAAAACATTATATAAATTTTTCAATTCGTCAAAATCGTTCACCGTTTAATTTCTTGCAATTATCTTTTATTTATTGTTACAGTAATATACTGAACACAAATGCCGGTCCACGGACAAATGATATATATCGATGGTGATAACCTCACGTGTGATGTGATCACGCAGTCTGTGTGATGCGTCCTTATTTCTTACCTTATTTACATTAAATGGTTTATCGTTTATGAAGGTATACGTTTGTTTAATTTTGAACAGAACCGTGAACATGATTACGATTTCATTATTTTATTTTATTTTTACATTCCATTTTGTCAATTACAAATTATAATGCCTCGTCCTACGGCGAAAGTGTGGATTTATTACACTATGAACGTTTCGATCTCAGCGACTTGCTAAAAGTGTTTTAAAATAGTGAAATATGGTCGGAATACGAATAGTCTCCAGTAGTTTTATATCCTTAGTAAAAATAAATTGTATGTTTATTTTATAAGGTTTTTTATTACATTCAGTTTGTTTTTAATAATATAATTTTATCTTGTTCGATTTGATTTATTTGTTTCTTACGCCCACTACAATATCTCATTTACTTATCTATATCTTTCAAGTTGTTTTTATTGTGTTTTTTATAGGTATATTTATATAGGTATATATATATTAGACATGGTTTTACAATTAATTATAACGAAATACTCGATGCAATACGATTTTTCTTTAAATTTATATACATTTATAGGTTTTTTAAAATTAATTATAACGAACTACTAGATTCAATCGATACGAGTAGGTATCGATACTTTTTATAGTATCGAGAGTTTTATTCGATACTACTCATGTAAAAGTATCAAACCACAATCTCATTCATCTCTAAGAGAATTTTAATGATTGGCAAATTTCATAAAGGACATTTTTGTGAGAACCAATTTTCCGAAAGTACTAACCGTAGTAACCTAAGTCAAGCAACCTTCTTAAAAATATGGATTGGCAGCCTCCGAAAATATTCATTTGACATTCAGTTTTCTCTCCTTTTATTTGTAGAGATTTTTTATTAAATAAATAATACAAACGGTATGAGGTATAATGTAGTTAGAGGCCGAAGTGAGGTGGTCCCAATGTTCCTGTGATTCCCGCTAAGTTAGGGCTGCTCCTCAAATATAAAGTTCATCGCTACTATCGTTTCGAAGTTCGAGCGCTTAGCCAAAGTTCCAATGCCACATACAGACATTCACACATCATTGAGAAAATAATCATGTTGAGCGGATATTGAAACGTGACATTCTCTTGAAAACTCCATCTCTTTTATCACCATTGCAATACGTTCTTCTAACAAAGATTTAAGAAAATAATTAATTTGTACAAATAATCTTATTCCATGTTATAAATAAATACATCCTTTTCGTTACCGTTCCCCCTTCACCTTTCTATAAATAAAAAACAACTTATTTTTTTTTAGACGAGTAGTTTCCTGTTTGAATATTCTGTCGAAAACTTCCACATTGTCTAACTGGTTTTAATTGAGATATCCTGGGCCCATTCGGTGGTGGTGGGGGTAGGTCAAAGACCGACTGCGTTTTAGTGAAGGCTATTGCTGAAGCCGGATAACTGAGGTGTGGGGCTTCAGTTAAACGTCCAATTCTCTACACGTTCTTTATGTAACCAACCATCTAGAGACAATCTCTTTTGACTGGATATAGCCCTAATACTTCTCTAAGGAGGCTTCCCATTTCGCTTCTTCCCGCCTCGTCCAATTTTGCCCCTTCCCGCTTCGTCCCATTTCGCTCCTTTCCGCCTCGTTCCACTTCGCTCCTTTCCGCCTCGTTCCACTTAGCTCCTTCCCGCCTCGTCCCATTTCGCTCCTTCCCGCCTCGTCCCATTCCAGTTTCTTCCCATAAACAACGCTCTTCCTATTTACCTGTCGAACATTCTAACAACATTTGGTTTCGACAGTCGAACAGACCTTTTGCAAAAACTTTTTTTTATTTTTTTTGCATCCGGTACTGTTTCGGACAAATGAGTCTGACATGGGGTCTGTAACGAGTATCTGACGTATAGGCTCGGTACCATGGCTTAACGTCCCATCCGAAGGACAGCGTGCTCAAGATTATGTAGATCTTTTGTTATTCTTTAGTATTTAGCATTCTATTTTAGTATTCTTAAGTAGTCTTTAATTGTAACTGACAACGTTAATCCCAAGCAAAGACAAGGTGAAACAGTTAGTTTTTCATACTCGTATACCCCATGGGAGTCTTTATGTATGAAATTTAATATTTGTCGGCGGCAGGCAAGCGGCTTCTCACACATGTTGAGCGATTTCATGAGAATCTGGGGTTTAGTTTTCTTTATATAAATAGTAGCACTTCTGGTAGAGTGTTTATGAAGAACGAATTAGGAAAATGTGCCCGTTATAAGAGGGATTGAAATGGATGGTTGAGTTGATTAGAGCCACGGAGAAAGGAATACAAAACAGAAGAAATGAAGAGGAGTATGACCGAAACGGTCTCTTTGTTGAGAACGGAAACCAGAACCAGAACCGGAATCACGAGTTGGACAGTATCCGCCAGGAGCCAGCAGCTCCTCTCTCTAGCTCTACTGAAAGTGTACAAGTGTCTTTTTTAGGGAGGCCAGTAGCTACTGAGCTCAAGATCGCCAGTTCGAAACCCGGCAGAGACCCTTAGGTTTTTTATCTGGGAGGTAAAAAAATCTTGAGAACGCCGTCCATCGGATGGGACGTTAGGCGTTGGTTCCGAGCCTGTACGATGTCAGGTACTCTTTAATGACACCTACCCTAGGATTTAGGACTTCCATAGTAGAGTCGGGCTCATGTCCACCAGTGATGAAAGAGCGCTCTGGTAATTGGCGATATGACCTTGTAGTTAAAGTCCGGGTATGAATCATAATAACTAAGTAACTAAAATTAAATACAATTAACTCCAAATCTATATATATATATATATATATATGTATATATATATATATATATAATTTTTTTATTTTTTTTATTACCTATAGTTTTTGTTATATTCGCGATGTCACTGGTCCATAGATCTACCATTACGGAACTGATCAATGTGTGATCTGATCACACTTCTTTATTCTACCTACACAAGGGTAAAGTGGAGTATCAGAGTTACCGACACCAACTGGTGCTCCAAGCTGACGACGGGCTATCTACTGGTGGTCCTGGCTCTATTGTCTGTCCGCCTCCAGAAGTGGCCGGCTATGTTCGATCCCAGCTGCTGTCTCCCGACATATGGCTCCTCCTACATGACCGTTGTTGATATCTGCAAGCCTGCTCAGCTGTGCAGGGGGGACTTCTTCAGCTGTTAACGTCCACTGGCAGATCTAGGCCGATCCTGTGCGAGTGCAGCCTCACCAAGAGACAAGCATTCTGTTCAGAGTCCGAAGTATTAACTATCTAATGCCCTTCCAGTTCCCCATTTATCTCAAATACCATGACTAAACCGAGTACAAAAACATCGATTTCTAGAAATAAAGGCATATTGAGTTTTTGGGACTTAGCTGGATTCCTTTGTTTTAGGACTTGGGATTGAGGTATATATGGAGGCTTCTTGAAGCTCGCCCAGAGAGGTCTGCTACCGATCCAGACAGCTGACGGAGTCGGTAGCAGATAGAGAACCAACAGGTGGTTGCAAGGATAATCAGAGATTGGTGGTCAGCGGCTGGACCAAGATCATACAATCTGCTTTCACTTAACACAGACCAATTGGGCTCCATGGCGAGCTGCTGTTGTTGTGTCAATTAAAGAGACCGACGCTGTTGTTCTGATAAATCTGTTGTGGAGCAGGTGTGTTGGCAGCCGTGACAGATGGGTGGGGGGACAGGTGGACTCCTCCGACAGATGGTAACACAGTGCAGGTAGTCTGTCCCACGTGGTGTGTCACGTGCCCTCATCATCATCATCATCATCATCATCCACCCGCCTGCGCACCAAGCACCATCTTGCTCCCATCACTTCCGCACTTTGTTGATGATCTGATCAATTGAGCTTCCGACTGCTCTATCATAAGATTGTATCTTGATCTGAAGGGGATGATGTTGTATGCAGAAGGAGCAGATCCGGACACACCGTTCTCGTGGGAGCCGACATTTATCAGCCGATTTAGAGTAGATTAGATAATAAAGTTTTTTCAACTTAGAAACTGCCGGACTAATGTTGTTGCTTGAGCTGATCTTTTTCAAAAATTGCCATCAAAAAGGTCACCTGTAAAAGTGGACAAACGGATGTTAAACTGCTCGGTGCACCTTCCCAGTTCCCTCTCAACTGTATATCGTTTTATCTGCATTCTGTAGAATGCGCTGCGGCGGGAACATTACTCTGATATTTTCTACACAGAAGTCTGGCCACGACATATCGCTGAAAGATGTCGTCGCATGTCGGAATCATCAAAACACCAGCACAGTTATTATGGAAATTTATCAAACTCATTTCTCCCAGTTTTGCCAAAAGTTAAGATAGCGTGATATGAAACTTTAAATACAAGTTTTATTTTCACAAAACTATTTTATTGTGATCCATTCATTTCAGAGATTATATATATTTTTTAACCCAGAGCCTAAAAATTGAAATTTTACCTTAAAGGCCGGACTCCTGGGAAGAGTGGGTCATAACATCCTTCCCAGAGGAAATGAGAAAAAAAAATCTCTAATGTATAAGTCACATCAGAGCTAAAAGCGATCGGGAACACTCTAAGGCTATTATTTTTCTGTTCTCGGGAGGAATTTTATTTAAAATATTGTTCCTATAAACAAAATTTGTTCAAAAGCCAAAAATATGGAACTTGTAAAATTATTGTCCCCAAGTATTTTGGAACAAAAGATATTTGGATGCGTACTTTCAAGTTAAGAGCACGCTCTGGCCCCAATATGTCTCAGCAGGTTTAACTTATCTCTTTGTCCTTTCTACATTTGTTAGCTTCCCAAAGATCACATTGTCTGATTATTATGATAATTGTGGCACAGATGTGCAGTCATTAGAAATGTACTTTATGCATTACACACGGATGCAGTAAGATGGCAGTAATAATTATAAATATTAATTATAATATAATATATTACTATTGGGGTTGTCTGTCTGTGTACGTTTTGAAAAGATGTGGTTCCGTCCGTCCTCAGGGTACACAACACCATTCATGTGGTTTTACTTCCCCCAGATAATACGAAGTAGGTGTAGGGGAACTTACGTAATCAATCACGGTCAAGAATCCGTTTTACAACCTCCTCATTCCAAAATGGGGAAAAAAATGTCTGCTGCCTGTGCGTGTCTGTGAACCCGATAATCGAATGAATGTATCCACATGAAACTTTATTTGTAAATTCAGAGCCCTATAACGACGACACATTAGTTTTCAGCGGAGGGTCAGGGGGGGGGGGGGGGGGGGGGGGGGTCAGAGGGGGCTCATCACAAAAATCCCAAACAACATTCATTACGTTTCGACATAAAAGTTAGTATGAGGATTCAGTAGCCTCCATGTAAGTCAAATACTGAGTTTTAGCCCAAACCGTCGATTGATTTTGGAGGGAGAGCGAAAACGTAATTGATTAATTCTTCCTGGGGAAGTACATAGCTGCTGATTCACCGACCACTTTCGAGTCTGTTTCTGGGGAATGGCTCAATGATTTCAGAATCACTGAATAGGGGTGGAGGGGAGGGGAGGGGAGGGGATTACTTAAAGATACAAACAATTATTTCATGTTTTCTAGTGAGAAACAAGTGAATGCTAATGAATTTACTTTCCAGACTCAAAACCTAAGGGCCTCTGCCGCGATCTTGAGTACAGTCGCCCCCTTAAACAGATCTTGACGTGTGAAAAATACATGGACACTAGGGCCATGTCTCAGTGAAACTATGCTAACTGAGGTGGGGTCTGTTGTCAGCAGTGCAGAGAGTAGAGGCAGTTAGCTATAGAAATCATATCGTTGGAAGAAACCTCCCCCCGGAGATGGGATATAAAAAACGATACTGGGACAAATAGTGTGTCGTCCACATTCGCCACGGCCGCGCCAGCCTCGCGGTCTCTTTGACCATATCAACATAGCTCACTACAATTTTTTTTTTAATGCTTCCCAAAAACACAATTTTTATCCAGGTCACTTTGTCGTTCGTCTTCACATAGATACCGCGCGATTTTCCTTTGCTCTGTTAAAAAAAAAATATATATATAAAAAACCATTTCATTTCCACGGTCGGGTGGGTCCACGCGGGAGATGATCACCACAGTCTGTCCCAGTTCTACGTCGGGTTTTTATAGCAAGTTCTACAGTCCGAAAAATGTATAGCTTAGATTGTAGGTATGCGTTTCGATACAAGATAATTATCAATGATTTATTATATCAATGGTGTCGATATTCTTGATTTTGATATTTATTGTATCGATATTTTGTTTTTGCATTTGAAACAGCCATATATGTGTATTTAAAATATAAAACCATTCAAAACTTTTATTCTTTCACCATCAACTTTTTGGGGGGGGGGGGGGGGGGGGTGCCCCTGACCCCCTGAGGGGGTCGGTCACATCAACCTATTTGAACGGCGGGAAAATGGGTAACCTTTCTCCGTTTTTATTAACTATTATTACCATTTGGTGCTATGGACGGCTGTGGACCGGTTCGATGGCTATGGTCCGCAGTCGTCCTTGGTTTTTGGGCGCCTCTTTGCGCCGAGTGAGCTCGAGATTCCTCGGGGGATTCTGTTCTGCCTACTTCCCTATCGGCGGTCGGCGGGGCCCCTGGCGCCCGGTTAGAAGACTTTCTTAATTCTCCGCCAGGAGGAGACGAACCGACCAAAAGCCAGGTAGCCAGCCTCCATCATCAGTCCCGGCAGGTCCAGTCCCAGGTACGATCCTGTCTGGCGAATTAGTGCCGCCCTGGGCCCGTCGTATAGCGAACATTCGAGGACTACGTGGACATGGGGGGAGGGGGGGGGGGGGGGGAGAGGTAGACTTCCTCAAAGTCCGCTCAGTGGTATGCGTGCATCCTAACTGTGCACAAGTTCGCGGGTTCGAAAACCGGCCGAGGCCCTTAGTTTATTTTATCTAGGAGGTGAAATAACCTTGCGCCTTCTGTCCCTCGGATTGAACTGGTTTAGGGATGGTCCCGTGTCTATGTCTGGAACTCGTTAACGACTCCTACTACCTAGGTGAACAAACCTAGGTTGACGGGTTCATGAGAGCTGTGGCAGTAGGTACATGATATGAAGCTCAGGCATAACAATAACTAACTATTATACAATGATTCTTCATGCTGTAGGCAGACGCGAGTGCTAACTCACCTTACCCACTTGTTACACTGGTGGACTGGGTGCGTGCGAGTCGAGCTGCCCTGACGGAGGTACTAGTGTTCGAGTGCTAATGCCAATATTAGTGCGAAAGTCAGTGCTAGTTCTAATGCTAGTGGTAGGAATAGTGCTAATGCTAGTGGTAGTGCTAAAGCCAGTGGTAGTGGTAGAGCTAATGTCAGTGCTAGTTCTAATGCTAATGGTAGGAATAGTGCTAATGCTAGTGGTAGTGCTAAAGGCAGTGGTAGTGGTAGTGGTAGCGGCGGCAGAGGACAAGGTGTGGTCTGGGCCGTCAGTGTGGGAGGAGAGACCACACAAGATGCAGTCCCATCTATACCAAACAGAAGAGCTTATCCCTGTCTCCTCACTATACTCTACACCGGATTCGATAAAAGCTTGACCAAAAGCTAGCCCAAGACAAACTACATGACTCAATACGGAAAAATGACCCACTGGAACTTTTGGAAAAGTATATTTGAAGCCGACTGTACAATACCAGAAACAGAAACAAGAACATACTGGAACAATGCAAAGAGCAAATGAATAAATACTTACGTAAATATGGCAGGCGATAATGAAAGGAATGAGAAAGAAGAAGAGAGAAAGAGAGAGAAGTTATATTATTAGGTTGAATTATCTTTTTTGTTTTTAGCTTGAATTTTTATTAAATTATTATTATTTTTTTTGTAATTATATACCTTGGGGATATAATGGTAAACATTATCTAGCTTTATAATATTATTTATGTCTAAAAGTTTATAAACCTTTTCATAATTTGTCTCTAGTTTCGTGAAATATTGATCCAGGTATTGTTTTCTGAGACGGGACACGGCATTTTATAAGAAAGTGGATCAGTTCATGACTTGACGCGGATAAACAGAGCTCCCAGAGAATAAGTCTCATCCCATTAATTCACAGCCTTCTTTTAATTTTAGGAGGAAAGTAGGATTTGAAAGATGACTCTAATGTTATTAACATTGAAAAGAGACAGCAAGATGACGTGTCTGTTAGTCGGTCCATCACAATGTTCACCGCAAACTCAAGAGACAGGCTCTTTAGCGGTACAGTTGGCCCTTCAATAGCCTTCAGTTTGTACGACCTGGTAGGCTATGACATCTCAAAATGGTCTAAGGAAGTTGATGGTCCGAAATACAAAACTATTGCCCTTCGACGCTTTATGAAATTTTCTTAAAATTTAACACGTAGCAGCCTTAATCCCGGTTTTCACTTATTAGCGAGGCAGATATCGTTACCTCTTTAAGGTTACTAACCAAGCAACACCGGATATGGATTAATACAATATTTACAAGTTGTAAACGTTGTTCTTGCCCGAACACCTGTGAAAACTCCGTAACATTTTTTGTTCGGTTACATAACTTCCCTTTACTCCGTATGTGCGTGTGGAAAAGTAAAATTCAACATAATATGGTTGTGAAATTTCTGAAATTGTCTTGAGTTTACGGTTACAAATAGTTTGTTCATGTTTCATTGGAGCCAACATCTTCAGTACGAGAAGGTGAACCATCAGCCGACAACCGAGACAGAAATGATTCATAAAAAGAAGGCCAACAAAGCCCCTATTTAGACCGGGGCTTGGGTACGTTGTGTCCTTACAATTCATGTCCTCCTGGTGCTTTGTGACGATTGTCATCAGCTCTGAAGACGGTTTAGGGGCATTAAAGGGCGGCTTACCTCTAGGTCACCAGCTCCGACTTAAAAAGGGTTTTAGGCTGGGAAATCGTTTAGTCTGCAAAAGGAGTGGAAAATTGAATGGTGAAAAGGACAAGTCGGGAGAATACAGGATATAATGGAATGGGAAAGAGGGGTCTTGAGAGGACGGCTGGACGGAATATAGAGTAAGGAATAGCGGAAGAGGACGCCTGCTTGTTGCAACTCCAGCATCACCATGTATCCATGCACTCCCAGGTCCCACTCAAAATTATGTACTCAATTAGGGGCAGCTCCCTAATGTCATGTCTTACGACGCCATGTCTATATATGTCAGGAACACGAAAATTCTCGATAGAACGAATGTATGTGCCACGCTTGCCTACTGTGCTGATCGCGTGTTCGAATTCAAAGCCTTTAGGTATATTATCCACGAGGTAAAAAAAGTTGAGCACGCCGTCCTTCGGATTGGGACGTTAAGCGATGGAACCGAGCCTGTGCGATGTCAGGTATTCATAAAAGGATGATCCCAGGAATCTAAACGTGGGTAAACAAAATTGTGACTCCCACACTAGAGACTGGCTCATGTCCACCAGAGCGCTCTGGTAGTTGGCGTTATGATGTCATTGTTAAAGGCTGGACATGAGTCACAAAAACAAACAATGTTGCCCCAACGGCGGCCCCTCTGCCTACGTCCTGACCCCACGTGACCTGGGCTTGATGATGAGATTCCCAGAGCTGACTCCCGCTCCCACGGTGACACCGCACCACAGCTAAATAAGATAAAAAAAACCTTAGGTTCATTTATTGTGTTTTTTGCCTTAGGGGGGAGGTGGGGGGCCGCCCACTCAGCCTCCCCCCTCACCTGTTAATCTCTCCTAACCTCAGGACAGCCCATCTTCTTCAGCTTGCTCATCTACTCTGCCTTTTATACAATGTTTTTTCTTTGTCCACAGCTTCTGTCTTTACCTTCTTTTTTTCCCCCTATTTTCTTTTCCAAATAGCAAAGAATTAGTTCCAGAGAAGCGTGGAAGGAGAGGACGGCGAATTGTGACTAATGTCCTGTGGCTCTGTTTTGTTGTTTTTGTCTTGTATTCACAAGTTAATGAGGACTGCACTCTTCTATCAATCCCCCTGGAGCCCCATATCTATATTCACAATGCCAATTCGCTGTCCATTCCATGCCAAATTCGCCAGTTTGGACATGACCCCCTTCAAGTTGTTTTGTGTTCTCTCACTCTCTCTCTCTCTCTGTACACAATTTACCGTTTAAAAATCAATACTCTATCGTCTTTAGAGGGTTTTGAATTCACATATGAAATTGTGTGTCGATACATTCATTACAACGACAGTTGTTAGAGTTTTTGAATTAAGCCTCTCCCCTAATCCGTTATCGTGTTCACAGACATTTTTTTTTCTTATTTGGAACCTAGCGGTCGGAAAACAGGAAATTCCTTTGAAAATTTTGCATCGCATTGTTGACCGATTACATAACTTACCCTATACTTCTATAGCTGGGGAAATAAGAAATAAAAATAATAAGGCTTGTAGATAAAACGTAGAATTCCTGCCAAGCTTTCTAC
Organism: Aradus depressus; assembly: GCA_963662175.1. NCBI lineage: Eukaryota > Metazoa > Arthropoda > Insecta > Hemiptera > Aradidae > Aradus > Aradus depressus. Next base: position 54,144,012 of record OY759214.1, on the reverse strand, counting down.
TAAAACTAAATGTGACTAAACAACATTCTTAGTGTTATATCTTATATCGTTATAACCAAACTGGTAATGTAGATACGTATGTCAAAACAGGCTCAGTGCCGAAGGCTTGGCAGAAATTCTACAAGTTTGTTTGATCGATCGCAACCCTGATCTCTCCTTTTTCCAATTACGTTGGTCAACCCTTCCCTAATTAAAAATAATAATAAAAATATCAGAATTTAATTTGCACTGTATTCTACCTAAGTAATTCTGTACTAAGAAACTGTTAAATTCTAGTATTTCTTAGTTCTCGTTTGACCCGAAATAAAGATGGTGTGGTTCTGGATGCTTGTATGTTATACTTAGGGTTCTCTTAACCTCTATAAAGCTGCCAACATGGCCACCACTTTTTATTTTTTTTAACAGGTGCTTTGGCAAATCACCCGGCCCGATATCGTCAGGGAAGAGGCAACATAATAATAATTCGGTTTTATTTACAACATATGTTATGGTTGCTATGGGTGTCTGGGGACGACAGCCCTTTGTCCTTTAACCTGAGGCCCTTAGTTTATTTTATCTGGGAGGTACGTTAAGCGATGGTCCGGAGCCTGTACGATGTCAGATACTCGTTAAAGACCCCTGCCCTAGGTGAATAAAAATTTAGGGTAGGCAAAATTTAGGACTCCCATAGTAGAATCGGCTCATGTCCACCAGAGTGACGAAGGAGCGCTCTGGTAGTAGGCGATATGTAGTTAAAGCCCGGGCATGAGTCATAAAACTTAAACCTAACCTTTTTCTTAACCCTTACGGGACAGACTGGCGCTCCCAGACCTCCTTGAGTTGCTGCTGCCTGGTGGCCCCGAGAGAGCTTGAGATCGCGGTCGCTGGGGGGTGCCCCTTCAAAAGCCCTTGTCTACCACTCTCAGTCGTCCGTTTCTTTATTGGTCCTCTCTTCTTTCCTTCTTCTTTCTCTTCGTCTCATTTCGGTATCTTTACGGTTGCCTTTTTGACCACCGACCCCCCCCCCCCCCCCCTCTCCCCTTCCCGCCCTCTGATTAATGTTTTCGCGCCTTCTTTTCCTCTTTCTATATTTCTTTCTTCTGTTTTTTTTCCCTCTCAGTTTCTCTAACAGATTAACACTTCCCACGGCCCACCAAAAAAACACTCGGGTGGACCGCCAAACAAACACTCAGCTCCTCTCTCTCACCAAACAAACATGAGCCAGTTTCTGTCCTACTCTAATGGGTAACTACAGCTACACGATATACAGGATGACTACTCGTATTACTATACCTATACTATAACTTTCGTATTAACTGGTCTTTTTTGACAGATCTTTTTTTCAAAATATGTCAATTTTCTTCTGGTTTATGACCGTATAAATAGATTTTAATTATATTTTCTGATTCTAAAATTATAACATGAAACAATTTCTAAATATTTCATAATAATTGCAACCCTTATTTTTACTTCCCCAGCTATATTAAGTATAGGGGAAGTTATGTAATCTGTCAGAAACTCGATGTTGAGTTTTCAACGTAATTTCATGTTTTCTTATCTCCTGAATACAAAAATTAAGAAAAAAATCTTAATCTTCGGGCATGAGTGACAATAACCAACCAGAGAGATGGTCCCCCCCCCCCCCCCCCCCCCCCCCCCCTTATAAAATACTACTTAGCAAAATATACTAGTGATCATTTTTTAATTTTGGTTAACAAAAGGACTTAACAAAAACTGATAATATGGGATACTTCCTGGATGTAAATAGTAATGTTTTCAAATATTGCCGTAGTATTTAAGTGATTTACGAAAATAAATAAATGTGAAACAAATGTCAAATTCTGAACTTTAATTGAACATGAGGTTCCTCTTTGGTTGGTTTTCAAAAATATCTCTTATAATACAGGCTATTTATTGTACGATTTCAAAACAATACTTAATGTTAAAACTTTACTTTATTATGAATTTTGAATTTCTGTCTAGATCATTAACAAATAATATAAAGATGATTAGTTTTGGATTTACGTATGACATAAAAAATTATTTCCCCTTCTTAGTTCCCACAATAATCCTCTAGTCCGTGCCCTCCATTCTGCCATACTTCCCCAACGACGGCTTAAGCGTCAATGGCCTAGAGATCTCCTGGTCAGAAGCAGTGACAGTGACAGTGATTAGCTAAAAACGAGAGAAAAACAGTGACTAGGAAGTTTCACCACTCAGTGATTTCTCCCCTCATGACATTTTGACATTGCCATTACCTCTTTATTAGCACATTTGCTTGTTGTATTTATTTGTATACAGCTGTAAATAGCTATTTGTAAATAAAAAAAAAAAAAAAAACCTATGACATTTTGTGTGGATACATTCAGGTCTTCGTGTTACTCCCTTCCCTTTGTCTGATTGGTCTGCAAGCCATTAGGCTACGTCATGGGGGTTCAGGATAAAGCCCACAAAATGTTGTGTTCATATATTAATTCAATCGGTTCACAGACACACAGCACTGTTTTTTCATGTTTGCAATTAGGGGTTCGGAAAACATGAAAACCCGGGGAAAACATGCAATTGGCTACCGATTACATAACTTATCCAATACTGCGACTGCGTGTCGCTGTGCAAGTAAGAAGAATGTAGTTTATTTTTTTTATTCTGATGGCTAATGAAGCCTCTTGTTTTGTTGTTTTCTTGTCTTTATCTCACAAAAGATTGTACAGAAGCCATCAATACCATTCTCGGATAACACGAATTAGGTTCTGAAACTGAGGGATGTTCGTGTAAGTGGACACACCGACCAGACCTCCCAGTGTCCATGACGCCATCTTCCATTCATTTTTTGGCGGCTCTTTGATAAAAAACCAAAAACAAGCAAGCCGACTTTCCAGTTAGTGTGGAAGGACACGATTAGGGTACATTAGGGGGATGGGGTGGAGAGGGGAGGAGGTTAGCTGGGAGAGGGGAGAGGGGAGACAGGTAGCAGAGAGAGCACTTAGAGAGTCTCTCACAGTCCGGATACATGAAGCTAATTCTTCCATCAGTGAAGAAAAAAATATATAAAAACAGGTCGTCCGTATAACGGAAAGTACTATTTTCCCTTATTCAAAATAATCCCCCTAGCAAGTTCTCGAGAGGACTAAATGTGTTGCTGGTACTCACCTGATCTTTGGGTACCTTGGACTTTTTCTTTTGATCGGCATCTGATGCCACTCCATGTCCGAGGTGCTGGCAATGTTCAAAAATCATTGACGGTCGTCGCATCCATGTTCTGGAGGAAAAACTCCCAGAAACACATAAATTTTAAAATAAGTAAAAACAATAGTCTCAAAGAAAACACAGAACACAAATAAATGAAAAGAAACAATAGTCTCAAAGAAAACACAGAACACAAATAAATGAAAAGAAACAATAGTCTCAAAGAAAACACAGAACACAAATAAATGAAAAGAAACAATAGTCTCAAAGAAAACACAGAACACAAACAAATGAAAAGAAACAATAGTCTCAAAGAAAACACAGAACACAAATAAATGAAAAGAAACAATAGTCTCAAAGAAAACACAGAACACAAATAAATGAAAAGAAACAAACAAAATAATAAATAAACAAGAATAAAAGGTTTTTTTAAAATTGAGAAAATAAGAAAAGGTTAATTTTGCTTGTTTACGGTTGCAGGTCGTCGGCTGTTCTTTTTTATTTTCAGTGAATTTAAAAACTTAAATTGTCCAAAAGGGTTATTAGAATAAACAGTTAACTCACTTTAAAATAAGTTGAAATAGATTTAGTTCAGAGCGTACTAAAAACACGTTCAACAGGTAAAACTGCTCATTCCCAAGTTCTAATGAAATAAGAAGATGGGTGAATCAGAACAATGTTCTTCCCCAGCCAAAAGTACATGTCTCCCTCCAGGTCGAATCGATGGCTGAAAATGAATAGATGTCGTCCTTGAAATCTAGAAATGCATTACATACCTTCCCCTATATATGGTACAGCATGGGGAAGTAAGCAGCTGAATTGTTACTACGTGTGCTACTGGGACTCGTGGACTAGGTGTTCATCTGATAAGGCCCTCATGGAGGAGCCGCCATGACACGAACAGATAACGGATATGCGGGAGTTCAGATAACTGCAATTATGGTGGGGCTTTCCATAGTTGCACTTTCTTTCTTCTTCTGTGTTAATATTTTCGGATTTATTGGAATTATCGTTAAATTCTCCTTGTTGTTTTAGGGATAAAAAACATTTTTAAAAAATGTTAATAAAATAACAATTTTAATTTAAGTATATCGAGTAGCGCAGGTTGTCTTGGCTACTTTATTGTATACACTATCCACATCTGACATGCCCACCTCCATCCACACAATGACACCGCCATCTTAGCTGCTGCTACACTACAACACCATCTCACACAAATTGAACTCATGGAAAATAAAAGTTAATACTTTAGAAAAATCACAGCACATCACATTTACACTTCGAAGAGAAACATGCCCCCCCGTTTTCATCTACGACAAGCCCCTCCCTCAAACTAATACTGTACGATACCTAGGACTGACATTGGATCGAAGACTGACATGGAATCCTCACACACGTCTCACACGAAACACGCTGAACCGTCAACTCAAAATACTCTACAGACTTCTAAATAGACGATCAAAATTAGACATGACACAAAAACGGAACTGTTACACTTACTTACTTAGACCATTATGGACATACGAATCACAGGTATACGGTTAAGCAAAAACATCCAACATCAAACGAATTCAGTCAAAAACCCTCAGACTAATAACACAGTGTCCACCATACCTAAACAACAGAACATTTTATAACGATCTTATGATACACACAGTACCCGACACAATACAAACTACTTACATACGTTTTTTTAGAAAACATTACACACATACAAATCCAGAAATACGTACTTTATCTTCACAACACTTATCACAAAACCCCCCACGAAGGTTGAAGAGGAGGTGGAACCGCGACTTACTGCCCCCTTAAATCATATTCGTTCTAAATATATTAAATATGATAAATAGGATTTTCTTGTAATTTATTCGATATTAGCTGATGAGCGACATAAGGCTTCTTACACACCAAAGCCGAGCCGAGCCGGGCCGGGCGAAGCGATGCGAAGCCGAGCCGAGCGGAATCTGCCTGCGTTCGCACCGAAGCCGATTCGCTCTCAGTAGGTTTTCTAGCCTTGTAGTGAGAACTGGGCTGAAACACCGAACTAGACTGAATGACGGAAGAAACCGCTTGGCAGAAAACGCTCGAATTGGCGGTAGGTAGTACTGCTCAAAACCGCTCGGCCTCACCCGGCATCGCCCGGCGCGGCTCGGCCTTGGTTTGAGTACTCCCATGTCAACCCTGCGTATTTAGCGCTCAAGCGTTTTCCGCCCGGCTCGGCTCGGTCCGGCTTTGGTGTGAAACCCCACTAAGTGGAGGAAGTCATGGCGCTAATAGAGTTTTGCAATGCTAGCGGTGCGCCCTACACCCCCTGTTTTGGCGGAGTGCCAGCGCGTGCCCCCCTCTGGTAACTGGAGCTGCATCTTCCGGCGAGGCTCTCCTCTTCCGCCGGATAGACACGTGTCCTCGGCCTCCGCTAGAACCAGTCCTCCCCTCCAGCCGGCTCACAGCCCTCCCTCTTCATCAGCCAGCTGCTCACTTCTTTGACCCAATTCTTCGTCAATCTGAACAACGTACGAGTCCCGACGTGACGAATAGTTCAGAACTGAACTGGACCAAGTTCATGACTTGAGGCTAGCTTCATAGCTGGTCTGGACCGCCTCCCCCAACCTGAAAAATCATAACCTAGTATAGCCTGGGTTTGAGAAAGGAAATTATTAATCCCCATAAATATGTAATGTAGCCGTTGATATAACCTACTTATGTAAACTGGGTCCTATCTCATTGTAAATTATAGCATGTTATTATATTTGAAATTATGTTCATTTCCTTTTCTACGGAGATAATTTACATTCAGATCAACCAAATTTCGATCGATATCTGCGACATGAAATCAGCCTTAAAGTTTTACTACCTAAAAATTCTTGCATTTTCTTACATATCAATCCACCTACATAACAGAGCAATAAAAGGTTTGTCAGCCGAAAAAATAAATCAAATCTATTCTAGTCCCACCAAGATGGCTAGGTACACAGCTTTGAAGGTACGTTACATCCAGAGACAGATCTAGCTGCTGTCAGTCAGATCTCTGACCCTCATCAGAGCCTTGGTCTCTGGGTAAAGTTGTGTCCAAGTCAGAACCAGGTAAAATATAGTTATCACAGGATCGGGGTGTAGCCTCAATTTAGAGATCGAACAACCCTCAAAAGAGCAAAGGAACAAAGTTAAGGGTCCAACAAATAAAGAGATGGAGGATTTAGAGGGAGAGCTAAAACTTATGTGTAAGTTATGTTTTGACCCAAATTTGGAGATAAAATTATCTTCAAGAGAACAATAACAGAAGGGTCCAGAAATAAATATAACAAAAATTTACGGGAGAGCGGCAACTTAGGGTGAGCGCTAAAAAAACTTGCACGCTTTCCCTTTTCGGGAGGCTTGTGAACATCTGGAACCGTGGAGTCGGGTCCAAGTTCGGAACAGTGGACCCGAGTGTGGGCCCGGGTTTATGTCTGGAACCGTGGAGTCGGGTCCAAGTTCGGAACAGTGGACCCGAGTGTGGGCCCGGATTTATGTCTGGAACCGTGGAGTCGGGTCCAAGTTCGGAACAGTGGACCCGAGTGTGGGCCCGGGTTTATGTCTGCAACCGTGGAGTCGGGTCCAAGTTCAGAACAGTGGACCCGAGTGTGGGCCCGGGTTTACGTCTGGAACCGTGGAGTCGGGTCCAAGTTCGGAACAGTGGACCCGAGTGTGGGCCCGGGTTTATGTCTGCAACCGTGGAGTCGGGTCCAAGTTCAGAACAGTGGACCCGAGTGTGGGCCCGGATTTATGTCTGCAACCGTGGAGTCGGGTCCAAGTTCGGAACAGTGGACCCGAGTGTGGGCCCGGATTTATGTCTGCAACCGTGGACCCCACGAACTGCGCCTTTATTACTGTTTCATCACCAAATCTGAAAAGTGTGTTTAATTCACGATTTTTTCTACACGTTTTTGCAAAAATCAAAATCAAAATTCTGCATAACCAATTGTTCAAAAATAAAAGTCGATCGACCCTTCTTCATGTGGATCATCATACTGAGGCAAATGCTGTTTTTAGATTAAAAATGGGTTGATTTTTACAGAGCACATAAACTGCCTTCCCATTTCGCCTATAAAATTGTGTTCTTTCATTTTGTTTTCGTTCGAATTCTGATTTTTATAAGTTCTTGATTATCTCCTTTTATCTCCTTTTTTCTTGATCTCCTCTATAAAGAGAATGATTCTTGAGATGCCTGAGACGCAGGTTTGTGTGTAGCCCTGTTAGCAGCTCATGTCCTATTTGTAGTCCTGGCAGGGGCATGTTGTTTCCTGTCTGACTGCTTCCTGTCGGTCCAGGAAGAGAACACAAAGCGATGACAGCCCAGGTGGGCTCACCCCCTCACCCTCAGACAGGTCAGTTCCACAAGACAGATCTTGTGTGTCCTGGATAATCTCTAGTTGGATCCTGGCGGCAACTCTCATATACTTCCTTACCTACACAAAATAGGTTGGAAATTCGGTTGACTTTTGACCGGAACTTCAAGTTTCCCGATCCTTTGATTTCAATTTGAAAACATAGATTTTCGGTGAGAACTCAACATCAAATTTCTGACCGAATGTATCGATACGAAAGTTATTTTTTTCCGCTCGACAGTTTTTTCATAGTTTTAAAACTCTACCTACATCTGCATTCACTCTCCGTTATAGGAACAGGCCCAAACAGTTCTCACCATGCCCCCTGCATCTCCTTTCTAAAACCTGCAACTTTCACAACAAAACTTAATTTATACATTTCTTTAAAGAGAGTAATTGCATCCACCAAGTACAAGGAAAACAATACGGTCCAAGACAAACAAAGTGGGCTAACCTGTATCTTATCATCTAACATCAGATTTAATAAACACTGCATTTATGTGTAAACATTCAAGAACAGTATTTTCACTTTTGTAATAAATGCAAATCTTTTACTGGTCTTCTTCTTAATAACATTATTACATTATTTAATTACATCTGTCTTATTTGTAAAAACATTTAATTCGTCATATTGGAATCGAGCCTCTATTTTTGTTTAGTAGACTTACATGGATTTTGGTGTTTTTAATAATTCTTACAATTGTTGTTCTGCTGCAGCAAGACACAGATATCCTAGCAGATACAATATACCTAACCATTAATGTTATTGAAAATATTAATAACATAAGAACTGTTTTGAATCAATAAAAGACCGAGTCTTGTTATTTTACAAAAATAGAGATAAACACAATAAATATTATTTTCAACTCAACTGTTAATATATTTTTCTAATATTTTACTTGTCACATGTAACCTTTTTCCAGTGCCATCTACATAACATACATACATCATAAGAACAATTAAACCAAGGATCTTTAACATAAAATAACCTTTACAGACACAAATAACTAATACATTTTAATTTGATAGAATATTTCTAATTTTAATATATTTCAGAAATTCATTTGAATTATATCTATGCAAAATACAAAATTTGTCATTATCGAAGAATAGATCAGAACCCTGAGTTGAGCACGACCAAAAATATATATATATTTATAATATATTTTGTATAAGGGCGAACCCGAGTCTCAGCTAAAAAGGAAGAAGGAAGAGATGGAAGAGGCAGTCTCGAGAAAAACTGTAACAAAGCTGCAGCGGTTTGAGTTCAGACCTCGATCCTCCTCTGACTCGGGTGTCCGGAGTCCACCCAACAAGGTGGTGGCGTAGCAAACAGGAGACCCGGGACCTACCATCGTCTTCTGGAACTGTCAAGGCCTCAACAACATCTCTAGTTATTCAGAACCATTTCCCGAGAGCTGGATCCTCTGCCTGTCCGAGACGTGGCTCACCCAGGACATCACCACCTGTCCCTCTTGTCTTCCTGGTTTCAGGTCAGTCTCCTCTAGAGCCATCAGGGAGAAGAGCCGCGGCAGAGCTAGCGGAGGGTTAGCTATCTTTGCACATCCCTCAGTTTATACATTAAAATTAGTGGACAGTTGTGAGTATTGGTTGATTGTTAGTGTGAAAACTGTAGGAAGTAACATTGAATTTATTTTAGGTAACATTTATTTCAAACCATCATTAAATAGTAATTTTATATTGGATTTATTTGAGAAATCATTAAACGACTTGTTTACATTTAATAAAGATAAATTAATTCTGATAGGAGGAGATGCAAACGCTAGGGTAAGCGATTTAAATCAATGTCAATGCGAAATTTTTTCAGGCTCCCAAATATTTGAACAGCGCATTAGTTCAGATAAAATTCAGAACAGCAAGGGTCAACAATTAATCGATTTTATGGAAAGTTTTTCTTTAGTAGTGTTGAACGGGAGAACTAGGAGCGATTGTCCAGGGCAGTACACCCATGTCAGTTCGTTAGGACAGTCGGTCATCGACTTAGTCTGGTGTCGGTCCTCCCACCTCTCTCTAGTGGACGATCTGAGGGTGACTAGCCATGTCAGCGGCTCGGATCACTTCCCAATACAAGTCCAATTGAACTTACCTATCATAAAACCGCAGACAGAGGTTAAAGTAAAACATTTAGGTCCTACTTTGAAATGGGATCCCTGTAAAGCTCCCCTGTTCACACATCTGCTTGAATACTCTCCCCGGGTAGGCCGCATCGCTCAGTCGGACAATCCTGATGATCTTTATGAGAATATGTTGAAGGCAATTTATGAAGTGTCAACACATCTTCAGCTACTTGGCAAAAAATTAATGTCCCCCAATCGTACCATATCAGACAGACCCTGGTTCGATACCGACTGTAGGAGGGCGAAAGTACAAGTCAAGTTTAATTTCAAAATATGTAAAACTAATAACTTTATGCCGAGCTTAAAACAAAAGTATATTACCTCAAAAAAACAATACAAAAATCTGATTAAATATAAAAAACGAAGCTATGATACGTCAATTATAGAATCGTTGAGTCAAGCATCAGACAGTAAAACTTTTTGGGGAATAATTAATACATTTAGGAAAAAAAGTCATCCTATCAACAATGTATCTCTTTTAGAATGGGAGCAATATTTCAGAATCTTCTATTCGTCTAAAGTAATATGTAATGTGTCATTTGTCGGGGTCGGAAATCCTATTCTCGACTCTCCCATAACTCTTGATGAACTAACAACTGTTGTAGAAAAATTAAAACAAAGAAAGTCCCCAGGGGCTGATCTAGTTCAGTACGAATTTTATAAAAACTTGCCTCAAAACTGGCTCCTATATTTGCTACATCTATTTAATAAGATTTTAGAAACGGAGGAAGCGCCCAAATTATGTAGTAAAATTATTAGCATTATGTTTTACAAGAAAGGTGACAAATCACACCCAGAAAATTATAGAGCTATAGCGCTGGCCAATTGTATGCTCAAAATGTTCACCCAAATTGTTAATGATCGTTTGATGGGGTGGTCGGAGGCGCTGGGTTTGATCCCTGAGAGTCAGTCAGGGTTCCGGAGCGGGCGGGGATGCATCGACAATCTGTTCACCCTCACCTCCCTCATACATCTGAGGCTGGCTGCCGGCAGGTACCTATATGCCGCTTTTGTCGACTTTCGGAAAGCTTTCGACTCCGTCAACCACAATAAATTGTGGAATAAACTTTTTTACTTAGGTGTCAGTCCTAAACTCATCAGAATAATTAAGAATATTTATGAGAACACGGCTATAAAGGTTCGGACGAGTGACGGGGATACGGAGGAGGTGGATCACGCAGGGTGTGCTGCAGGGAGAAGTGTTGGGTCCCCTCCTGTTCAACCTTTATCTTAGCGACTTGATAGACCACTATAAGAGCCAAGATCTGCCCGGTATACAGGTCTCCCCTCAGTCTAACATCATGCTACTTCTCTATGCCGATGATCTAGTAATTTTAGCCGACTCTCCCAGGGATGTAGAAAGAAAACTAGAATCACTGCACCTCTATTGTCAACAAAATGTTTTGGAACTCAACACTGACAAAACCAAAATAATTATATTTCACAGGGGTAAGGTCCGTAAAATAAAAAAATTACTTTATAATAACTCTGAAATAGAAATAGTCCCACAATACACATATTTAGGAATCCCCTTTAGTAATTCTGGTTTATTCCTTAATGCAACCAACTTGGCAATTTCAAAAACCAACATAGCGGTTGGATCAGTCATCGACACATGTCAAAGGTCCAAGATTAGATCATGGGAGGGAAGAACCAAAATCAATGATGCAATAGCAGTTAGTGGGCTGTTGTACTGCGCTCAGGTCTGGGGTCTCCGGTATGCTGATCATCTCGAGAGGGCGCATCTTAACTTCTTTAAAAGGCTCCTCTCCCTGCCCAGAAGTACCCCATCCTCCATGATAAGACTTGAGTTTAACTTAACGCACATAGCCTGGAAACTGTTGAACTACTCGCTGAGATGGATAGTTAGGTTGCTGGAGATGGATAACAGTAGGTACCCCAAAATTTGTTACATAAAACTAAGGGAATTAAGTTTACAGAAGCCAAATGCCACGAGATTCAATTGGGTGTCCCAAGTAAAAAGCATTTTGAATGAAATTGGGGAGGGAGAATTATTAAATATATTGGATCCGGTAAAGATAAAAAACTCCCTGCCCAGGGTTTCGGATGCATTTGTGAACCATCTGAAGAATAAAGATAAAAATTACCTTTTAGATTGCCGTTTCAACATCTTTTATCCCAATATTTACAACCCAGACCAACTCCAACCATACCTAAACCTTAACGCTCCTTTCTCACATCTCAAAACACTGGCACAACTCCGTCTATCTGGCAAGTACTATATAAAAATCAGTTACAAAAAAAATGTATACACCCTTAATCCCCAAGAATTTTGTACGATCTGCAACAAAAACGAATTGGAAGACTTATACCACCTATTAATATCCTGTCCGATCTACTCCCCCATTAGAAGCCACTTCCTGCCTCAGAGTGTCAGTACAGACCGATCCAGCTTTCACACATTACTTCTAGCCCATAATAAGAATGATATCTCAAACATTTTTCATTATCTAATCAGCGCTCTGAAACTAAGATCATTCATTGTTAATGAATAATGTATTTAACTTCCACAGTATATTATATTAACTTATTATAACTTCTTATTATAACATTATTAACTTCCATAGTATAGTACTTATTTTATTTATACTTTATTTATTCATGTTATTTAGTTTCCTGTAATTATGTATGTCATTTTTGTCCAGCTGACCAATATATAATTTTGGAAATGTTAATGTCAATATTGTAAAAGTAATGGTCACTGACTCAATTGTATAGGGGTGATCCCTTTGAACAATAAAAATTATTATTATTATTATTATTATTATATTTTGTATTGTTTCTCTTCATCCCTTAATCTAATGTAGCTTTACAGGAATGATACTGCCTGATTTGCCTTACTAGATTTATTCGCCTGGGGTAAAGATCGATAACGAATATTGCTTAACGTCCCATCCGAAGGATGGAGTGCTTAAGTTTATTTTACCTCGCAGATAAAATAATCTTAGAGCCTCGGCCGGGTTTTGAACGTGCGATCTTGAGCTCAGTAAGCAAGCACGCATACCACTGAGCTACCGGCGCCCTCAACCTTAAATTGCTAGTAGGGGTTAGATGATGTCGTCAAGGTAACCAAGGAGCTCTTCTCCATTTCATTGTTCTGTCAGTTTGCCTCCTAACAGTTCCGCACCCTCCATTTCAATCAAACACTGCCCTAAATTGAACGTAACATACCTACCCTCTACCTTCAGAACACAGTCAATAATCTATTACTTATCCGTTCAGATCATTGTTTTCTTCGTTAAGATGTTCTTTTACACTTGATGGAACAATAGTGGTTAGCGTTAGTATTTTCCCTTGAGAACTGTGGTAGTTATCTGAGGGGACAGGAAGGTACTCCAGCTGATTGGAGCTCCGGTGAATCAGAACGTACCAAAGTTCAGTCGGGCGCACACCTCCCACCTGCCTCCAGCCTCCTGCACTCTCATCAACTGTCATATTGACCCACCAGATAGTCCGGCTTGCAGTTTGTTCGTGTCTTACACGATATATGTCACAGACACACCGAATTTTATACAAATTTAAATATTTGACCGGAAAGAATCCAGTAACTGGTCAAACAACTGTTGTTTTTGGTTATGATCCAAACTAGTGCAAGTAATTTTAAAATAAATAATTAAATTTGACATCTTTCCTCAGTCACTCTCGTCAGATGTACTTACCTTTTTCAGAACGAGTAAGAATTTTGTTGCATTGAAAAAGTTTTCTTACCGTACGTACGGAAAATTCAATTTCTTTCGATTAAGAAAATCAATTTAAAATAACAATTTTTTTAATGGATGTCATACGCTTTATGCATTTTTAAAAATAAATTTCATATTGATACATTCATTACATCAGGAATTATTAGGATTTTTAGGTTGTGACCCCTTTTGATTCCCCTTCGTTCGTCTGATTCCACTGAAATTTCATAGGCGTCATCCCTTATTGCTTCTGAATTCACATACGATATTTTGTGCCAGTATATTCATTCACAACCGCAGTTATTAGAGTTGTTATGTTAATCCTTCCTTCCTTTTGGCCAATTTGACGGAAATACAATAGATATCATCCATATGGGGTTCTTCGGATGGGACGTTAAATGATCGTCTCGAGGCTGTACAATGTCAGGTACTCTTAAAGACCTCCTTAGGTAACTAAACCTGGAAAGGCGAAATTTAGGACAATCACAGTAAAGCTAATAGGAATGCTTAGGTCCCTAGGTGCATACATGAACCCTCTCAATACTTGTATATGTCAAGTGAAGTGTGGAAGCTGTGCCTTCAACTGGAGACTAACGGCCCACAGCCCACAGAGCGCATATGTCTGTTATCACATGGTGTGTGGTATGTTCGTCAAGGTAGAGCACACTTGCTGGCGGCTGCCGGAACAGATAGACCCGATAAGAGGATGTCCGGGGGAGCTCCGCCGATCTGGAACCCCGCTCTCTACAGCATTGCTCTCTTTCCGCCGCAACTACATAACCTTACCTTTTATTCATTGTTGCCACACAGCCATTTTTAATATCTTTTTAAGGATCTATCTGTTCGGTCATAGAGGGATGCACTTTTTACAGTGGGACAGAAAGGGGACTTTTTTTTTTTTGAAAGTTTTTACTTTTATTACCAAAATATAATGTTTTTTGTGTCTCTGATTAAGTGGATTATGAAATGCAGAAGAAATGTATACGTCAATATCTATATATATATATATAAAATCTAATGTCTGTATGTTTGTGTTTTATAGACTCCTAAACTTCGATCCGATTTTGTTCTTATGTTCAGCAATTATGTTCATCGAATCACCGAGAAGGTTCAGAACATAGTTTTATCTAAAATTATTACACGAATTTGCGTAAATTGTTTTGCATTGAATTCTATAGAGCAGAAAGTGTTTGAAACTTCGTTTTACCTTAACCTTACCATGTGTATATCAAGAAAGTCGTGCATGTATCACGTATAAAAAATACATTTACATCTTTTTTTGTTTTAGAAAAAAATGTCGTTTCAGCAGCATTAATTTTTTTTCGTAATGTTTACTTTTGAAAATTTAAATTCTACAAGTAATAACTTTTCATCTATATATATAATTGTCTTTTCCGAAACAAAAATAATACGATTGTTGAATCGTATGTTGATGAATTGACAATTCATTGTTTATAAAACTGTCAGATTTTTGTTTACACTAAACGATTTTTTTTGTTTTCACTTTACAAATCTTATATATATATATATATTGAGATAGCTGTTGCGTGGGGTATCTATGAATTATTCTATAATTAAGGCTCGCCAGCTCTATAAAACTCTATCTCAGGGTTATTTCTGTAGGTTCTTTTAAAGGCTAACAAAGTCGAAAATTTCAGTAGGGAGAGGCAAACAGATAATAAAACATAATAAATAATTGTTCACTAGACTGATTAGTTTGAGAAAAAGTAATTACAATTTTATTTTGAATTTAAATTTATACAAAAGGTTACACAGTGAAAAAAAATGGATATTACGAGAAATTATCCATCTACATATAAAAAAAAGTTTATTGAATTTAATTTTTTTAAATTTTAAACACTTGTTCATTTATTTTAATTTGAGGCATTTAATTGAGCAGTCCAGCTTTTTTCGACGAACCATACCACTTTAAAAATGATTTACATTTAATAATTCTTTTCTTTTTTATGCCTGTTTTTATTTATTTTGATTATTATTTATTTATTATAATTTAATGAATGATTACATCATTATTCTAGTCATATTACAAATACATTGTTTATTACTACATCTGCTTCCATGATCTGCAATATTTCCCTCTCTCCCACTCAACAATCCTTCCTTCAATTATTTGTATTGTTGTTTATCTTTCTTTTTCGTTTTCAAATATTTTCAATTACCGAATCTTGGTATGTATTAATGTGAACATGAGGCAGGAGCACCGACTGTCTCAATAATAATGAATGTCCGTCTGTGTGAGGCTTATAGGATGCGAAACTGTGGAAGCTATTGCGCTCAAACTTATGGGTTATGTTTGACACATCACTGGAACGGTTTAAAAAGTGGTTTGACAACTTTTATTTATTTTTTTTAAATTACAAAAATAGCCATTGCAACGCATGGCGGGTTTAGCTAGTATTGAAATAAATTAGGTACATCGAGAGATATTAAATCAGAGTCGGACAAACATGATTAGCAAAAGCAATATTAGTAAAAAAAATAAATAATTGAAAATAAATTAGTATAAAAATGATAATACTAATACATACAATAAATTCAATTTTTAATATTTGAAATTATGATAAATATTTTTTATTTTTTTATCAAAAGAGTCTTGTTTAATCATCGATATTTCGGGACGTTCTTACCTCTATTCCTCAGAAATAAAGAAATATGATTACGTGTGGTAATGATGAGTAGAGAGAGGCAGGAGTAGAATATTCAAACTATTTTGGTCATAAAAATGTAGAATTCTGTGAATGGTCTCATTGTGTAAACGTTCGAACAAAATTGTTTCGGATGAGATCGGTACAATAATTTTGTGTGGAGAGAGGAGTCATATTATAGAGAGTTGTACTGAAACGAAGGAAGAGGGAGGTAGATAGACAAGGACAGAGCTCATGTTACACAAGAGCAAGAGAGAAGCCGTGAAGTGTGAAGACGGCAGAAAGAGGCACGGACCAACCTCGGCGGCGGACCGCAGATCCGCAGGTTAATTGCATCTTTCGGAATTAGGCAACTAGTTGGAGGCTTGTGACGGAACGCTAACCACTCTCCTTCATTAGGACAACCGTATCGTCCTTCTTCTTCAGCCAACCAAGGGGTCGTCTGAGGACAACCAACTCTTCACTTTCTTCAGATAATCACCTTAGGAAACCTCTCATCCTCGGAAAGGCGGCCGGTCTCAGACAGCGCTCATGTGGCACATCCTTTCAAACCTTTTATCCATCCGAAATTTAAAACTAGGGGTAGTTATTATTTTTTTTAATCAGGATAACCTTGACAGGGACACCACTTTTTTTCTCAATACATTTGAAATCGGCCAGAGCTTTGCTGTTGAATTTTCAATAGATTTTCATGTTTTTCGACCCCTGAATCCAAAAATGAAAGAAAAAAAATTAATAAATAAGATAAGTTGAAATCTGTTGGCCATTTTCCCTTGATGATGTGAGAAACAGACATGAAAGGTAATAAATAACTGCTTGTACTGTGGTAAAAAAAAATATTGTTGTTAAATAATAATTAATAATTGAATTAATAATAATGAAATAATAATTAAAACAAAAAGAATAAATAATTAAATTATTTTACCACATTTCCTGAAGAAATTTTGTAACTCTGGTATTTTACTAAATTTTGATTTCTACAGTAATTTTCGAAAAAGGCCCTAAAAAATATCAAAAGTTCAAGACGTGCAACTTTTAAGAAAGTGCACTTATATTTAAAAAAAATTAATTAACAAACTTTTCATTTGGATTTCTAAAGATGTCCATGTTTTTTTTAAATTTTTTTCAATTATATTGATTCTAATCCAAAGGTTTTCAAATTTTTTTTTCAAAACGAGAACAAATAATTGGGTTTATTTTCTTGCAGCTTCATTATAAAATTAAAAACTAAACATTGAAAAAAAAATCAAAAGAAAAATCGTAAAAACTAAATTCTTAAAACTATTTCAATCTTTTTCTGTTTTATATTTTGGCCATTCTTCAAATTTAAGTTATATATTTTTGGGCATATATATTTTGAACATATAAATAAATAACAGTACCTTCTTTGCGCATTAATTTTACTGTTAATTCACACCTACTTCGTTCATCACATCTTAATCCTAAACAACAACTCTCTGCCAACCTTCACATCTCAACCCAGACCATACACCATTCACTCCTCTACACTAATTCAAAAACAGCTGATGGCCGTGTTTTGTTTTCTATCCATTTGTTTTAAAATAAAATGCATTCATATTATTTATTTACTAATTCAGTTGCTTCTTGGATTTTATAGAAAAATAAATATAATTATTTTTTTTATATTAATAATTTAAATGTGTGTATTTTTTATACATCACAGGACGTTGTTTAACCTGCAACGGATAAGACTAAATAGTTTTCAAAAATATCCAACCTACAGACATCCTCCATTTTACGCTTTATTTATAAAGATATATATAGCTAATAAATTATACAGATTTTCGTATAAATAATAAATAGTAAAGAATGGAAGATAGGTTGAGGAATTCAAACAAAGTTAGCAAGTGATTCGAGCTGGGGAAGATTCACTGATGACATTTGAACACAATAAGTGGCGACAGAATGAATCTATCGAGATGAAATTTTATATGTTTTTCCAGACCCCATAAGGACGTATTGATTTTCAATTCGGTAAATTGGTTTCAGAGAGCGGAGGAAGCTCAGTTCGGGCTGAGGAAGTACGTTACCGGTGCTTTACCGACCTTCTTTTTTTTTAGGTCTTCAAAATGTGGTACGTTATTTGGTGAGGATAGGCAGGTTGGCAGGTTGTACTATGTAGGTGAGTGGATGCTCGCCGGATCTGCAGAAAGCAGACCGGATATCAGACTTGAGTGTAAGGCTGTCCAGACAGGATGCAGGATGCAGGATGTAACTAGCGGATAGCGGGTTTACTTGGCCACCGCGGAAAGCAACCAAACCTATCTCGAGGGAGGGGAGACTCCGGGGCTACAACATATAGGAAGCCCTATAACAAACCAACTTATATCATATATGAAATTTATATTGTTCGCTTTTTTTAGAATTTTTATTTATATTAACTTCTACTGGGCCAATTTTCATGAAATTTTGTACGGTTACGTCATCACTAAATTGATAAAACAATGTTCCAAAATTGAAACCGATTCGAGGCCCTTTGGTCTCTTATCTGGAATATAATCTAAGGGGTTAGTTCCGCCAGTAAATATGTTACTGTTGTCATACCTTTCGGTGGATGCCGTCGTCACTGGCTGTTGGTCGAGTACTGTGGGCGAGCGCTTTCGATGTAAAGACATCATCTTCAAGCCACTGTTAATGTTGTACTGTAGTACAACATTAACAGTGGCTTGAAGATGATGTCTTTACATCGAAAGCGCTCGCCCACAGTACTCGACCAACAGCCAGTGACGACGGCATCCACCGAAAGGTATGACAACAGTCTTATCTGGAAGGTTAAAAACCACGAGTACGCTGTCCTTCGGATGGAATGTTAAGCGGTGGTCCCGAGCAGGCGGGAAGGGCGATCGCCTAGGGCGCCTCGATGTTAGGGGCACAAGACTTGTTGACTCTTTGACCTTGATTGAAAGAATTGAAAAAAAAAACTAATACTTGCGACTTATTCACGAACTTGTGGATTGCGTTACGCATACTTTTAACGATTCCAGTATCAGTAGCCAGTTGCGAAAGGAGTTTTAGCAAATTGAAATTAATAAAAACATATTTAAGATCAACTATGACACAAGAAAGACTCCATGCTCTTGCTGTTCTTGCAATAGAAAACTAACTGGCCAAGAACATAAATTTCAAGGATGTAATTGAAGAATTTGCTAATGCTAAAGCCCGAAAAATACAATTGAATTTTTCCAAAAATTGATACAATTTGATGTCTTTCAATCATTTTTTCAGATATATTATGATAATATATGTTGTTTTTATAATTCTTTTATATATAGTAGATATATATTTTTTTCTTTTTTTATAATAAATTTAAACATTAAAAATTTTTTTTAATGAAGTTTTATTTTTTTATAATTGAAATTTTTTCTCCTTACAAGAGGGCGCAAGGTAGAGTTTCGCCTAGGGCACTGATATATGTTGCGGCGGGGCTGGTCCCGAGTTGTCACTCGTTAAAGACCCCTCCTACTCTAGATAACTAAAGCTGGGTGGGCAAAAGTTAAGACTTCCACATTAAACTGGCTCTTCTCCACCAGAGCGACGATTGAGCGTTCTGGTAGTAGGGGCCTCATATGACCTCATAATTAAAGTACGGGCATGTCGCAAAGAGAAAAGATGTAGATTTGTAATAAACGTAAATGATTTTAATAAACGTCATTGCCTGCATCTAGATTCTGAAACTTTCAAATTTAAATATCCAAATGAATTCAGAAAGGAAAAAATTAAAAAAACACAATACCTTTGTGAAAGAAGACTTCTTAAAGAAATATAAGTATAAAAATGTATAATGAAACTTTTAATGAAAATAATGTCTATTGTATTTATTAATATCAGAAACTTTGTATACATTTAATTTCTATTATTTATTTATTTTATTATAATTATTATTTATCATATGTCCTTGTAGTTAATTAGCTATTATGACTCCAGGCTTTAACTACAAGGTCATATCGCCTACTACCATGGCGCTCTTTTATCACTCTGATGGACATGAGCCCGACTCCACTATGGAAGTCCAAATTTTGCCAACCTACCCTAAATTTTTATTAACCCAGGGTAAGGGTCTTTAATTGCCCGTGCTGCTCCTCTATAGTCCAGTCAAGAGCTGGCAATAATTATTGAAGAAGGCAACCCCCAGCGACTTGAGGCGGGCTGTCACAAGCCCCTGCTTCCGCAACCTCACCAGTCACGGTTTTCTGTAGAAGCATCTGAACCGAACTGGTATTGCCGAATCTCCTATTTACTCGCTGCCAAAAATACGGATAGGAGAGCACCTGGCTAGACATAGCCATTCCGGTAGACTTAGAATGACCGAGTATCATCAGGCCACCGAAAGTCTGGCTTATTTGGGAGGTAAGTGAGTTTTGTAGGAGGCGTAGTGATGACAGCTGAGAGAGGTCACCTGGCCCATCTGTCTGCAGCAGCTACTGCAGGCTGCACTCACAGCTCCTCCAGAACCTCCCATATTGACATCTCGTCAATCCGATAGCCCCCCCCCCCCCCCCCCCCCCCTCATCTACCCTATAATTGATCTTTCTAGGGGGAACTCGTGAAGGATTCCTCTGTCCATTGTAAACAACTGCTTGTGAAAGAGATTTGGGAAATCATAAGGTTGGCGGCCCCTGCTGTACTAGATAGGAGAAGAGGAGACTGGACCACAAGACATACAGCTGCAGTTGGATTACATTAAGTTGCCAGATGAATTTAATGCCGCTCCTAAATCTACTCCCCTCCGTAACCCAGTGTTGCTCCTTAACGTCTAGGGTACACAAGGAAAGTACACATTCTATTTGTGCAACATCATAGCTGAAGTTCTACCTCACCAGACTACTATTGCGTAGAAATTGTCAGGAATTGAATGGTGGAATTGATAGTTGGAATTGAAAGGTGGCGTTGAAAAATGGAATTGAAAAGTGGAATTGATTCCGTTTATTCTACCTAATTTTAATTTTTCAGATATAACAACGTCGGGCCATTCTAGCTATTGAATTAATTAATTCAGTACAAAACGAAAGAGAAGAACATTGTCCATTTTCAACAAGATCTTAGCTAAGATGCTAGCTGGAGGAGCCACGTGTCGAGAAGGTCGCCTGGGAAGAGCAGCTGCTTTCCGGTCGATTTGCTTAGCGACATGGGAGGCGGCTCGCCTGGGAATACGGAATCTGGGGGGCCTTCTCTGGGGGCGGGGTCTGTGGTTCCAGTCGGAACGTCCAAGGATTATGGGAACTCCAGCCTGGGGAGGTAGCACAGGCTTCTCTGTGTCGGCGAAGCCAGAACTTCGCTCTTCTCAGCCGCCCCCCCTCCCCCTCCCCCACACCTCCCTCCAACCGCCAAAAATACAGACACAAAATTGTCATTGGAGAATCACCGTCAAAGTAATTCCCCAGTGCGAATCAATCAATAGATAGAATAGAGATATGTTATCCTGTTCACAGACTTTTGGAATCAGGCGGTCGGAAAAATTAAATTTCTTTTGGGGTGATATGAACTTCAGATGAGAGATGCATGTTGGCCTATACTATCGCTGGGGATGCTAGCTATGTGTTGAAGGACCAAGTGAGGTGTTAGTGGGTGGGAGGGAGTTATACCTGGTGGCCCTTGGGCCAGATCTGGACAAAGAAAGAACGTGCTGGGCCGATGGGAAACCGGCTTAGGAGGCAGGCGTGAGTTCTGCGGAGGGCATACAGGGTGCGTGCCGAGCGGACGGTGGCGGAGCTTTGCAGGCTTCATTCATACCGTTATTCTGTCATTCAGAGCCACCGCCCCCTGGGGGTTTTGCCCCCCTGGACCACCCGTCTCCGTCAACCTTCCAGTCAGCCTGCGTGCCGGGTCTAAGGTGACCGGTCTTCATTCAGACTGCTGTCATTAATCTCGCTCCCCCTCATTCACAGTTGTCGCCCCCCTGGGGCACTCCAAAGCGAACCTTTTCTAAGAAAGTAGGAGAAAAAATGCAGAGACGGCAAGTCTAGCTGAGATACTGGAGATGAGAAGTGCCGCCCTATCAAAGGCAGCCCTCACAGATCAAACCGTACTGGGGTCACAAAACAAACTGTCTTCGTCACTCCAAATTTGTAATTTGTATAGTCCTAGGCGCTGACCTAAAAACTCGGTAGAGGGCTTTGTCATTTTATTGCATGTCTCAACAAGACTGGTTTCTTATCTTTTGAGTAGAGTTAACAGTAAGAATACATAAAATATCTGATGTGACCATAGCTTACTTCATTATTATACCAACTTTATTTTTACAGATTTCTCCTCCTCAAACACATTTCTCCCTCATTTCAAACTGGCATTACTGGGTACAAGTTAGATGTGAGCGGGTTTCTCTGTTCCATTGTAGTTCAGCCTAACTCCGAGTCGGGCTCATGTCCACCGGAGCAGCCAAAGAGCGCACTATTGGGTCCAAGGGTCCTATCTCCTTTTTTCAACCCCTACTGTTATCCCTCCTCCCCTTTTCCAAACAGAAGTTCATTAAATATTTCTGTACATCCCCCCCCCCCCCCCCCCCCCACTATGCCACTTTAATAACATCCCTATAGGGCAGAAAGGCTGGCCCCTCTCAGCCCTATTAGTTGAACCACTTATAACCCTGTAATTACATTTAATTCGAATTCCTCCCGAGAGGATTCGAACCTCGAACCCCTCCCTTAAATCATATAATTATTGTCTAATTCAGCGTACCTGCCACACCGCACCAATTACCTTCCAGTTGGCAACAATTAGAGCACTTTTTTGGATTGGTATTTCTTAAAAATCTTGGGAAAGAGTGATTCGAAAAAAAATAGAGAAAATAGGCCAGAAATAAAGATGGTCTACAAAAAACTTAGCTCTGAGCTGCATTGGACTTGTGTTGGTGAAGGGCTTCAGCTGTACTTGGCAGGTGAGGTCCGCCTTCTGGGCGGGATTTATTGGCATTTTGGCGGGTTAATGGTACCCGCCAATCTCACTACATCTCACATTATATTTGGTAATGTGGCGGATAAAACCTTTATGTTTTCCAGATTGTCTCCAGTCCTCTGATATCACTATGTACATCGCCACTAGCCCCGTCCTCCGATATCACCATGTACAGCGCCACTAGCCCCGTCCTCACTAAAACTCACTCCCGGACAGAATTGGAACCCGCAAACCATGGTGAGACCAAAGCCCTACGCTCTAGCCCCACGACTGGAATCGTCGACCCGAGTGCGGGTCCGGAACCGTGAACCTAGTACCTCAAAATGCATGTAGCCAGGAACCTGCAGTCACCAGGAAAATATTTTTTTCTACACATATCCATAAGCTCACATTCCTAAAAATTGAATATATGAAAATAGCCGATTTACACTTCATTTGGTTCATCATACGGAGCCAAATGCAGTTTTTACAAGGCAAAAAAGGGGGAAAATTTACCCTGAAAGTGACATCTCTTATCTCAGAAAGACACTAAACTGCCTTCCCATTTCGTATCAACAATGCATCAAATGCCATGGTAATAAGTGACGGTCTATCTGC
Source organism: Aradus depressus (assembly GCA_963662175.1). NCBI lineage: Eukaryota > Metazoa > Arthropoda > Insecta > Hemiptera > Aradidae > Aradus > Aradus depressus. The sequence continues at coordinate 54,120,466 of OY759214.1, read as the reverse complement.
AGGTAGCCTCCCTCCCCGTTCTAAACATGTATGGTGTGAAAAAAAAAATTCACACATTAAAATGATTCAATTATTAATATAAAAAAATTAATTATATTTATTTTACTAAAAAAAGCAAATTTCTTTTAAAACAAATGAGTAAAAAAACAAAACACGGTCATCAGCTGTTTTTTTAGTGTGTAGAGAAGAGTCGAGGCCTGAGCAATGGTGAGACGGTCTGAGTGAAGATGAGAGTGGTGTTTAGGCTTAAAAATGTGATGAAGTAAATATAAGTGAATTGACGGTGAAATTGATCCGCAAAGGAGGTACTGTTGTTTGTTTATATGTACAGGATTTATGCCCAGAAATATATAACTTTAATTTAAAGAATGGCCAAAAATATAAAACGGAAAAAAAAATTGAAATAGTTTTAAGAATTTAGTTTTTAAGAGTTTTTCTTTTGATTTTTGTTTGTTTCAATGTTTAGTTTTTTTAAATTTTATAATGTAGATGATTTAAAAAAATAAATTCAAACTACTTGTTCTCGTAAATTCTATTTTATTCATTTTCCCTGTTTTTAGGGCCCTTTTCGGAAATTACTGTAGAAATCAAAATTAAATAGAAGACCAGTTACAAAATGTCTACAGGAAATGTGGTGATTCATTGTTTATTTATTTAATTTTTATATGTATTTAATTATTTTAATTTTACATTAACAATTTCTTTTTTTTTACCACAATGGGTAGTCGGCAGGGATAATTATTAAATTTCCCTTACTAGCGAGGACGGGATTAGAATCCTGGAGCTTGATCCCCGCCACCCCTGGAATGTCCTGGAAAGGTCTTCAGAGGATGGTCCTACTGGAGTTAGGCCCTATGGTTTGGTTCCGCACGGCCACTCCCCATCGCTCCTCTCCAACTAGCCACACTTACGTTGTCTCTTGGCCCATCTCCCTTTCATCAAATCCGTCTTCGCTTCTCTATAGAATCGTCACATTTTTTTCTTTCTTTCCCTTAGAGAACTTGAGGGCTGATTGATGTGCTAGGGCTCCAAGCAGTTGAGCATCCGCTAAAGAAGAAAAAGAGAGAAAGAACTACATATTGAGAAACAGTACTTTTATCGGAACAGGCGCCGTGGACCCGCACTCGAAAATTCAAATACCCGGTTCTGCACTTAACTCTTTATATAATGGATCCTTAACTTCTGTTTTTGATGTTTTGTGGGTCCTTCGATCTTTTGATTTAAGGCTAAATCCCGCCTCTTACATATGTTCCACATGAAAACGGACACACACGATATAATAGCAGGCTTATATACCAATGCAAGAGACTCGATGTTATTACAATATTATTAACTATTTTTTGCTGCGGAAGCTTCCAGCGACAGTACATTCAAGGTCAAAGTTGTTACACTCTCGATTTACTTCCTCAGCTGTACATAGTATAGAGCAAGTTTTGTAATCGACAGGGCAGCCTTCATCCCGGGTCAAAACACTGTTCAATTTGACCGAACAAGCAAAAATGAGCGGCGTTTATCTTTTACTAATGACGACGACTATGTATTTTAAAATAAAAAAATAATGCATTCAGTTCTATTTATTTGTTCTATAGTTTTATCTCAATCATGAAATGCAAGAACACAATAACAAATTTTTTAAATATTACCACTGCTTCATGTCTAATAGTTTCAAAAGACAAGATGGATGTTGTTGAGCCTATGAGCCCTCCTTCTGTTGCTCTTCTCCCGCCCGTTTTCATTCATTTGCCAGTCTTACTTGTTACTTCTTCTGTGCAGGAACAGCTGTGATATTGATATAGTAAACATCATTTTTTTTGTGCTCTTCAATATTTTTGTTAAAAAAGTATATTCTGTTTGTTTAAATTTGTTTAAAATCTTATCTTATTTTTGGTTTGAGTTGTTTTGTTTTGTTTAAGAACTTTTTCATAATGCAAGTCAAAACATCGTAAGCTAGCTGATTTTTATTTATTTTATTTTATTTTTTTTTTTTTTATTATTATTTTCTTTTATTTCATTTAATGGCAACCATTGAGGAAAAGAAAGAAGTCAACAATGCGTGCCAGTAATCACACCGTGGCAAAAAGCATTTTCCAGAAAGAGGTCCGCTATAGAAAATAGAGACCCAAGGAAAATCGCTCGTCCTGCAGACACCATTCCTGTAAGTAACCCTTACACTCCATTAGCAACAAAAGATGACAACATGGAGACAGTAAAGGAAACTTTCGAGAAACCTCCTCCTATTTTCATTAAAGATGAAGTGACCAGTTGCAAGCACTTCATTGAAGAATTAATTAAAACTTCTGGGCCCGATTCCTTCATATTGAAAGCCACGACAAGAGGGATTACCTTATATCCCACGAAGCCCGAACACTATAGGGCATTCATCCATCTTCTCGATAACCATAAAGTTGAGTATCACACTTATCAACTGAAGTCGGCAAAGGTGCCGAGGGTGGTAGTTCGTGGCCTTCATCCTTCGTCCGACAAGGAGGAGATCATCGCAGCCTTCAGTGAGAAGGGTTATCAGGTGAAAGGAGTCATGAATGTCTACAAGAAATCATGGCTCCAACAAGACCCCAGTGTGCCCGACTCCGCTCCAATCAATGTCCCCCTCCCACTATTTTTTATCGACATAGAACCGAAGACATTTAACGAAAATATCTTTGATATTAAATCTTTACTGTACTGCAAAGTGACAGTAGAGGAACCCTATAGAACAAGGTCTATAGTCCAGTGCAAAAGATGTCAGTCGTACGGACACACCCAATCATTTTGCAGACTGCGCCATAAGTGCGTGCGGTGCGGTCAGGACCATGTCTCTGGTACATGCCAGAAACCAAGAACCACTGCAGCCACATGTGCCAACTGCAAGGGCTCTCACCCTGCCAACTACAGGGGGTGCATTGTCTACCAAGAACTTCGAAATCGACGGACAATTTCTTCTACTCCAGTAGACAACAAGAGGTTTACGCCGTCGATGAATTCAACAGCTTTTCCCGTCATGCCTCAAAGGACTCAACCAACTCCGGCGACTCATCCTGCAGCGACTGGGCGGCCACATGTCAGTGCCTTCCGTCCACCACCCGCTACAGAAAGGAAATCCAGCTACGCAGATTCCCTTCGACGTCAGAGAACTTCTGGACTGGACAGATCCGATCCTCCGTCAGGGGGCATGGGAGAGGAAGGGTCCCAGTGGTCACCTCCTAATAATGGTATCCCTCCACATTTTAATAACTTTTTATCAAGTCTACAAACTATCATCCAGCCCCTTGTCACCCTCCTTTCACAGTTATCACAAATGACACAACTCTTCACACAGTATGCACACTAATTCACTCACCATTGGTTCCTTGTCAGTTCTTCTGTGGAATGCGAACGGACTTATACAACATAAAAACGAACTGGACATACTTCTACATGACAGACGGATTGACGTTGCCCTAATCTCTGAAACCCACCTGACGTCCAAATCAAAATTGTCTTTCCGGAACTATACTATACATCGAGCTGATCATCCTGACGACACTAGTCACGGCGGGGCAGCTGTTGTCATAAAGTCCTCACTCACACACTACCCACTTCCGAACGTAACCACACCTCACATCCAGGCAGCAGCTATCACTCTACATACACGACACAAAAAGATTAACCTTGTTGCCGTTTATTGCCCTCCGAGGTTCGCCATAGCTCCTGCTACATTTTCAGCATTTTTCCGGAAATGGGGACCCTGTTTCATTGCCGGTGGAGACTACAATGCTAAACACCAGCAATGGGGCTCGCGGCTCTGTACACCGAGGGGAAGGAGTCTCAATACTACAATCAACAATGACAACTTACAAACCACTTCACCGAGTACACCAACATACTGGCCAACTTCAAGACGCAAATTACCAGACCTACTTGACTTTTTTGTACACAAAGGTTTAAGAGGTATGCCATCATCTGTGAGCACCACGACCGACCTCTCTTCGGATCATTCACCGGTGTTTTTAAACGTCTGGGCGGAGCCGTCTCAAAAGGAGAGTAAACCGACGCTAACTCCAGGACTGATGGACTGGGAGTTATTCAGGGAAACCTTAAACGCTAAGCTCTCTGTACCATATTCCCTAAAGACAGAGGAGGAGCTAGAGCAGGCAGTGGAGTTCTACACATGTAGTGTTCAGGAAGCCGCATGGTCTTCATCATTTCCCTCAAAGCTGGCTTCCAGGCAAGATCTACCGGCTTACCCAGAGTACATTCGCAGATTGATCAGGGAGAAGCGGAGAGCACGGCAGATATGGCAATCCTCCAGACTACCGACTGACAAACAGATATACAATCGACTGAATAACAAACTGAAGACGGAAATTAAACTATTTCGAAAAGCTAAATTTGATACTTACTTCTCCAACTTGAATGCTGAAAATGGCAGTCTCTGGCGAAAAACTCGTCGGGTGCTGCGTCAACCAGCAACGTCAGTACCTCTGCGATATGACAATGACTCATGGGCCATAACAGCCGAGGAGAAAGCAGAGCGCTTCGCCTCCCATCTCACACAAACCTTCACACCTCATCCAGACATGCATGATTTAACACATGAAACACATGTCTCACAAACACTACATATCCCATTACCCCTTTCACTCCCTCCCAAATCATTCACACCTTCTGAAGTCGCATTTGAAATTCAACACCTCCCCAAAAAGAAGTCCCCAGGGTATGACCTCATTACGGCTGAAGTTCTCAAGGAATTACCTCGGAAAGCTGTCGTGTTCCTGACAACCCTGTTTAACTGCATACTACGCACAACACGCTTTCCAATTCAATGGAAACTCTCACACATTCTTATGATACTAAAATCAAAGAAGCCAGAACACTCTCCTTCCTCCTACCGACCTATCAGTCTTCTTCCACTATGTTCTAAACTCTTCGAAAAATTACTATACAAAAGGCTCATAACTATTCTTTCCAGTCAGCAAACACTTCCTCATCATCAGTTTGGCTTCCGCTCAGAACACTCCACAATACACCAGTTACACAGGGTTGTGGATTACGTGGCGTCTGCCCTAGAAAGAAAGTTTTATGCAACGGGGGCGTTTCTTGATGTAAGTCAGGCTTTTGACCGAGTTTGGCACGCGGGACTTCTTTATAAATTGAGACCGTTGCTTCCTCACACATATTATTTAATCATTCATTCATATCTAACAAACAGATACTTCGCCGTCCGTCAGGGCTCTGCTATCTCCTCAATAAGACCCATATTGGCGGGTGTACCGCAGGGTTCTGTCTTAGCTCCTTTATTATATACAATATACACATCTGACATGCCCACCTCCATCCACACAATGACAGCTACATACGCCGATGACACCGCCATCTTAGCTGCTGCTGACCTTCACATACACGCCTCATTTACACTACAACACCATCTCACACAAATTGAAAACTGGTGCAACACATGGAAAATCAAACTAAATACAGAAAAATCACAGCACATCACATTTACACTTCGACGAGAAACATGCCCCCCCGTTTTCATCTACGACAAGCCCCTCCCTCAAACTAATACTGTACGATACCTAGGACTGACATTGGATCGAAGACTGACATGGAATCCTCACACACGTCTCACACGAAACACGCTGAACCGTCGACTCAAAATACTCTACGGACTTCTAAATAGACGATCAAAATTAGACATGACACAAAAACGGAACTGTTATACTTACTTACTTAGACCATTATGGACATACGGATCACAGATATACGGTTCAGCAAAAACATCCAACATCAAACGAATTCAGGCATTTCAGTCAAAAACCCTCAGACTGATAACACAATGCCCCCCATACATAAACAACAGAACACTTCATAACGATCTTATGATACACACAGTACCCGACACAATACAAACTATTTACATACGTTTTTTTAGAAAACTTTACACACATACAAATCCAGAAATACGTACTTTATCTTCACAACACTTACCACAAAACCCCCCACGAAGGTTGAAGAGGAGGTGGAACCGCGACTTACTGCCATCTTAATTCCTATTCGTTCTTAATATTTTTATTTTTTTTTTATTCTTTTACATTATTTTCCTTCAGTTTTACCATCTCTCTTACCCATTCCATCAAAGTTGTCTTTCACTTCATTTTTATTTATTTATTTTATTTTTTTAATTATTATTATTATTATTATTATTTATTTATTTTTTTATTTTTCCCTTGTCCTTATAATTAATATAAATTTTCGTCCCGAGGACCTACCACTGGGTGGCCTTCCTCTCACATGCCATTCACGCCAACGTCTCCATACCTACCAACATAGATGCTGGTTGTTGCCCCCTAGCAACAGTTGCATCTTTATGAATAAAAGCCAAAACTTCTTCTGTGCTGCTTCCTAACAAGGCCTCGAGGACTTCCTCAGCTGTCTGGTTTCCTCCTCTTCATTAATCGTTTTCCGCTTTAAAGTAACACTTAGGTACGTTACTAGTACAGCAATGAATGCCTAAATCATTTCAGCAGTTTCTAAAGCGCCCTCTAGTATACTTTTGGCAACACTGTGAGGGACAGAACGGACTCGATGGCTCATTGGTTAGAATGACTAGTTTTCATTTCGGAATCCCGATTTAAGTAATGACCAACTAACTAGACTAGACCCAAAGTTACAGCGAATCAACGCCCGGTGAACCTGCTAGTATGTACTTCCAGTCACGCCAACTTCCTGGAGGTGTGGGGGTGGATTGAGAGGTGGGGATGCCTCCCCTCCCCTCCTCACCGCCCCTCCACAACTCAGTCAGTCGTCCCCAGTCTATCTATGTAAGAGGTTAGTCTGTTCTTCCTTTTGCTCTTCCAGTACGTACGTTCGGTCTCCTCTATGGATTAGCCTTTCACTGGGTAAGTCCCAACAGTCCACATCTTTATACACATTTACAAAGAATTGATAACACTTTGTTTCAATTATCTTTTATTTATTTTTGTATTTTAAATTTAAGTATTCACTTAACCCTAATCACCCCAAAATTTTCAATAATTTTCTTATTATAATTACTAATTGATTAACACTTAATATTTTTGGCATTATCCTTCTGTAAGTTTTTATTAGCTCCTAGATGTTTGCGTTTTTGTGAACAAACAAGCACATGAACTTCATTGTTTGATTTCTAACCTAATATATTTTTATTTCTCCTCGGCCATATTGCTATGGTACTTAATATTGCTATGTCTCATAAAATCACATCATTTTATTTTTAGTACTTTATTTTTTTTTTAACATTAGAAATATTTTACAAATATTTTTTTCGACAATATTGGTCGTAATAATTATTAGGTTTAATTTAGTTTTGTATCTGGTGCGGAGTAATTTCTTGCAAAATATATATCAGCCGGCAATTTAGCTTTTTGAACATCCAGATACATCCTGATTTATTTCTTAATGTTCAATGAGATATTTTATAAATAGGTCCTGTATTTTATGTTACAAATTAAAAAAATAAATAAAAATAAACAATTAATACAATCTAAGGAGGAATTAAGTTCTCATATTCTGCTCATGTTAGTTAGATCGTAACATTGAAACAAATAACTTAAATTTTGTTAAACATTGAAGTAGGTAGGTAGGTAGGTAGCTATTCTTTCCGTTAAGCCTAACCGTTTCTCCAACCGACTGTTCCTACATTTCAGAGAACATCCGAATAAAGATATAAAAATATTGAATATAAAATAATTTTCATTATTTTTCGATTTCCACCAAAAACATTTGATTTAATTGAAATCAAGGTAGATCAGCCCAAAGAAAAAAATATATATATCTTAAAGTATGTATGTAAGTGAAGTCTCAATTAATCCGCCGCTTTCTCTACAATTCCTTTAATATTTGATTTAGTTCAGTTTTAGCAATTGGCATTAATACATTTATATCACTTTCTATTATTAAACTACTAATTGTTAAATTGTAATGATATTATTAGATTTTTCAACAGATAATCTGTAGTTAGTTATTATGACTCATGCCCGGTCTTTAACTACAAGATCGCCTACTACCAGAGCGTTCCTTCCTCTTTCGTCACTCTGGGGGGCATGAGTCCGACTGTACTTTAATGGGAGTCCTTCCTAAATTTTGCCTACCAAATTGTTATTCAGCTACGGTGGTGTCTTTAACGAGTACCTGGCTCTGCACCATCGCTTAACGTCCCATCCGAAGGATGGCGTGCTTAAGTTTATTTTACCTCCTAGATAAAATAAACTAAGGGCCTCAGCCTGGTTTCGAACCCGCGACCTTGAGCTCAGTAAGGAGGTACGCATACCACTGAGCTACTGGCGACCCCCCTCCTAGCCTGTAGTTATTGTACCTATGTCTAGAGGTCACATCACCTACTACCAGACCGCTCTGGTGGACATGAGCCCGACTCTGGTTACCTAAGTTTATTCACTAAGGATAGAGGTCTCTAACGAGTATCTGATACGATAACGATAACCGGTGGAAAATTAACTAATCCCTTTTTCTCAAACATTTTTGTCGTCGGTGAATCACCGGCATGTACGTCCCCAGTTCGAAATTGTTTGGACTCCCTTCAAACCCTATCATGTTCACACACACACTGATATACAACAAATAAGTAATACAGATGTAACAATGCAACTATATATTTTATTTTTACCACAACTAGCTTCGGCAATTTGCCATGTTGAGGTGGTGGGTGAACCTTATTAGAGAAGGTGTCAAGATAGGGACACACACTCGTATCAATGAGGGACCAGTTCAATGCTCACTGCTGAGCTAGTCTCTCATTGTGGACACATATCAATGAGGGACCAGTTGAATGCTCACTGCTGAGCTAGTCTCTCATTATGGACACATATCAATGAGGGACCAGTTGAATGCTCATTGCTGAGCTAGTCTCTCATTATGGACACATATCAATGAGGGACCAGTTGAATGCTCACTGCTGAGCTAGTCTCTCATTATGGACACATCAATGAGGGACCAGTTGAATGCTCATTGCTGAGCTAGTCTCTCATTATGGACACATATCAATGAGGGACCAGTTGAATGCTCATTGCTGAGCTAGTCTCTCATTATGGACACATATCAATGAGGGACCAGTTAAATGCTGACTGCTGAGCTAGTCTCTCATTATGGACACATATCAATGAGGGACCAGTTGAATGCTCATTGCTGAGCTAGTCTCTCATTATGGGCACATATCAATGAGGGACCAGTTGAATGCTCACTGCTGAGCTAGTCTCTCATTATGGACACTTATCAATGAGGGACCAGTTGAATGCTCACTGCTGAGCTAGTCTCTCATTATGGACACATATCAATGAGGGACCAGTTGAATGCTCATTGCTGAGCTAGTCTATTATGGACACATATCAATGAGGGACCAGTTGAATGCTCATTGCTGAGCTAGTCTATTATGGACACATATCAATGAGGGCCAGTTGAATGCTCACTGCTGAGATAGTCTCTCATTATGGACACATATCAATGAGGGACCAGTTGAATGCTCATTGCTGAGCTAGTATCTCATTATGGACACATATCAATGAGGGACCAGTTGAATGCTCACTGCTGAGATAGTCTCTCATTATGGACACATATCAATGAGGGACCAGTTGAATGCTCACTGCTGAGATAGTCTATTATGGACACATATCAATGAGGGACCAGTTGAATGCTCACTGCTGAGCTAGTCTCTCATTATGGACACATATCAATGAGGGACCAGTTGAATGCTGACTGCTGAGATAGTCTATTATGGACACATATCAATGAGGGACCAGTTGAATGCTCACTGCTGAGCTAGTCTCTCATTATGGACACATATCAATGAGGGACCAGTTGAATGCTGACTGCTGAGATAGTCTATTATGGACACATATCAATGAGGGACCAGTTAAATGCTGACTGCTGAGATAGTCTATTATGGACACATATCAATGAGGGACCAGTTGAATGCTCACTGCTGAGATAGTCTCTCATTATGGACACATATCAATGAGGGACCAGTTGAATGCTCATTGCTGAGCTAGTATCTCATTATGGACACATATCAATAAGGGACCAGTTGAATGCTCACTGCTGAGATAGTCTCTCATTATGGACACATATCAATGAGGGATCAGTTGAATGCTCATTGCTGAGCTAGTCTCTCATTATGGACACATATCAATGAGGGATCAGTTGAATGCTCATTGCTGAGCTAGTCTCTCATTATGGACACATATCAATGAGGGACCAGTTGAATGCTCATTGCTGAGCTAGTCTCTCATTATGGACCCATATCAATGAGGGACCAGTTGAATGCTCACTGCTGAGCTAGTCTCTCATTATGGACACATATCAATGAGGGACCAGTTGAATGCTCATTGCTGAGCTAGTATCTCATTATGGACACATATCAATGAGGGACCAGTTGAATGCTCACTGCTGAGATAGTCTCTCATTATGGACACATATCAATGAGGGACCAGTTGAATGCTCACTGCTGAGATAGTCTCTCATTATGGACACATATCAATGAGGGACCAGTTGAATGCTCACTGCTGAGATAGTCTCTCATTTTGGACACATATCAATGAGGGACCAGTTGAATGCTCACTGCTGAGATAGTCTCTCATTATGGACACATATCAATGAGGGACCAGTTGAATGCTCACTGCTGAGCTAGTCTCTCATTATGGACACATATCAATGAGGGACCAGTTGAATGCTCACTGCTGAGCTAGTCTCTCATTATGGACACATATCAATGAGGGACCAGTTGAATGCTCACTGCTGAGCTAGTCTCTCATTATGGACACATATCAATGAGGGACCAGTTGAATGCTCACTGCTGAGATAGTCTCTCATTATGGACACATATCAATGAGGGACCAGTTGAATGCTCACTGCTGAGATAGTCTCTCATTATGGACACATATCAATGAGGGACCAGTTGAATGCTCACTGCTGAGCTAGTCTCTCATTATGGACACATATCAATGAGGGACCAGTTGAATGCTCACTGCTGAGATAGTCTCTCATTATGGACACATATCAATGAGGGACCAGTTGAATGCTCACTGCTGAGCTAGTCTCTCATTATGGACACATATCAATGAGGGACCAGTTGAATGCTCATTGCTGAGCTAGTCTCTCATTATGGACACATATCAATGAGGGACCAGTTGAATGCTCATTGCTGAGATAGTCTCTCATTATGTCATGTCTCATCCATTTCTTTGCCATTTTCTTTAATAAGTTTCCCTAGCTGAAGATGGCAAATTGTCACTATGTGTTTAGTCACTATATATTTTAGAAGTAATCATTCCTTTTTTTCTTTTCACTCATTTCTTTCAATTCCAAGCAGAATAATGTATAGGTGTGTGATATTCTGGATTTTGGATATATATCTGTAATTAAATGTATGTACCAGTGTGTATGACACATATTATATTTATTTATTTTATTATTACATTTTTCTCTCTCTCTCTCAGTGACCCTTTCTGTCATTTATATTTACTTTTGCTATTATCTTTTTTCTTTATAATTCTAACACTGTTCCTCATTTATTTTAATATGATTTGTTTATCCTTATTTCTAACTGTTTTTGTTTCTTTAGTTGCTATAGTCCCTTTTTTGTTATCTTTTATTCAACTTGTTTGATACTTGTATCTCTTTTGTTTATTTCTTATGCTGTTATTCTTAGGGGACGTATGTCCCAGAATAAAAATTGTTTTTTCATTTCATTTCATTCAAATTGCCGAAGTCAGTTGTGGCAAAAATAAAATATATAGTTGCATTGTTACATCTGTATTACTCATTTAACAATTAAGCCCACTACATCCGCCTACCACCATGAACTACAACTTATTTTATTTTTTTTGACTCAGATGGTAGGTATACGTGAAATTCTGGAGAAAACTCGACTTCGAATTTCTGTTTAATTATATAACTTCCTCTATACTTGGTATAGCTAGGGAGGGAGGGAAGTTTGCTTCTGAGGCTGTCCTCCCCCCTTCCTCCCTTCTCTAGACCTATTGAAAGGTGTCTCATGTTGGAACATTTCATAATATTATCGTTATTTTCATTACTAAAAAAAAAAAAAAAAAAAAAGTTTCCTTTAAGTCCTTTCCATGATTATATTTGTTATAATTATTTTTTTCTGGTCCAATCTCATTTCATTAATAACAACGGGATTTAATATAAAAAACAACCGGAAATAGCTCAGAAGAAACGGAAATACGGAGTTTTAAGTAGGGGAAATGCAAAGATGATCGTTATAAGAGAAAAGGAAAAAAATCATCGGAGAATCGCCGGCAATGTACGCGTCCCCAGCCCGAATTCATCCACCAAGTTTGTGTAATATTATCTATATCACAAAAATTGCATACACTAACTGTTTCGGCATTACTATTGTCAAGTTAGTTAGCACTCAATAAAATGGCTTAGTTTATAACTAGATCTGAGGATGGTGTACTTCTGTAAACGGTAGTGTGTGTATAACATTTTTTTTCATCAACGTTTATTTAATACAACTCTCGAAATTGTTCAACTAGAGGATTACAACAGTTTCTTTCTCTCAAATGGGTAAAGTATAACAGAAATTAGCATCACTAGCCCCGTCCTCCGATATCACCATGTACATCGCTACTAGCCCCGTTTTCCGATATCACCATATACAGCGCCACTAGCCCCGTTTTCCGATATCACCATGTACAGCGCCACTAGCCCCGTCCTCCGATATCACCATGTACAGCGTCACTAGCCCCGTTTTCCATTGTCACCATGTACATCGCCATTAGGATGGGATCCTGTGCGCTAATGCTCCGTTAGGTTTGCTGAAACAATGGGATCCCACTCGGCCTGCCGTACCGTTCCTCTGTCCGGAGCACTGGATGGGTTCCTGTGCGCTAATGCTCCGTTAGTTTTGCTGAAACAATGGGATCCCACTCGGCCTGCCGTACCGTTCCTCTGTCCGGAGCACTGGATGGGTTCCTGTGCGCTAATGCTCCGTTAGGTTTGCTGAAACAATGGGATCCCATTCGGCCTGCCGTACCGTTCCTCTGTCCGGAGCACTGGATGGGTTCCTGTGCGCTAATGCTCCGTTAGGTTTGCTGAAACAATGGGATCCCACTCGGCCTGCCGTACCGTTCCCCTGCCCGGAGCACTGGATGTGATTCTGTGCGCTAATGCTCCGTTAGGTTTGCTGAAACAATGGGATCCCACTCGGCCTGCCGTACCGTTCCTCTGTCCCACGCTTTGTTCCTAATTGCTCCGTTTCCTTCCCAGGCTCTCACCTCACTTTTTATCATTATCGCTACCGACAAAGGCAAACACCTCACCATTTCCCAAGTTAGGCTCGGAAGATTACTACACCCAACGGATACATTACTCCCAATGAGTTTCCCTACTCGAAGATTATATTTTTGCCAATTCCTTACGAAATGGAGAGTCTTCTTATCGATTAAAGTGAAGGGCTGTTGTTACATTAGAAGTGTATTGTATCTCATAAGTTGACTAACCTAACTCCAGTCCTACGCTTTAAGAATGCATACTCTTATAGCGCTCACAGTCTGCAGATGAGTTAGTAACGGTTGCCGCCTGTTGGCCTTGTGCTTTTCTGTTGCTAAACTTCATTTTAATTAGAATGGAGTGATTGCTCTTGTCCTCTTAGTATTGTTAACTTTAATGTGATTGTAGGTTGCTTTGATTGCCGGGCGATGCCGAGTTTCCCACAAGTGGTCTTGTTTGCCCTCTCTGTTTATCCTTGGTAAACGTCTCGTGTCGGTGCCGGGAGGGGTGGTTACCCGGTGTTTCCATGACAACACAAGGTTTATGCACACTACCATTCCCCTAATTACCAGATCAATACTGCCCCTCCTTTCCCTCCATCCCCACCCCACCTCTCTATTTCTCTGTCTGTGTAAAGATCTCGTATAGTTCTCTAGTAGCTAAATAACTACATTTTGCTTATATCACAACTGAAGATCTCGTATAGTTCTCTAGTAGCTAAATAACTACATTTTGCTTATATCACAACTGAATATCTGGTATAGTTCTCTAGTAGCTAAATAACTACATTTTGCTTATATCACAACTGAATATCTCGTATAGTTCTCTAGTAGCTAAATAACTACATTTTGCTTATATCACAACTGAATATCTCGTATAGTTCTCTAGTAGCTAAATAACTACATTTTGCTCATATAACAACTGAAGATCTCGTATAGTTCTCTAGTAGCTAAATAACTACATTTTGCTTATATCGTTTTAATTGAGTTCAAAACCAATTGACGTGGACATGTGACTTGGAGCTTTAGTTAATGCAGAGGTTTTATGCATGGTCGGTGGTGAAAACAGGGACAGGGAAGAATAATCTCATGATCCTTGTCCGGATAAATGGGAGTCCTGCCTTTCTAGAAAGTAGTCTGTAGACATTCTTTCCTCTGTTTAACTCAAAATCATCAAATATCTCTGTTAATCCCCTCATTTTTCTTCTCTCTGTCAGTGGATGTCAACAGTGTTACAGGAGACAAGGAGCGTGAGAGATGGAGGTGACGTTTCTGGTTTCATGGACAGACTCAGCACAACTCCAGAGTTGGACATTGTCTTGCCCTCGTCTCCAAATATAGGAAGATAGTCTGTAATGGTAGCTATTGTAGTAACCAGAGATAGTGTCATGCTATACTTGGACCGCTCAGAGGTCGGCCCGCCTCCAGTCTCCTCAACTAGGGCACAACGTTGGCCAGCAGGACACTAATGTCTCTCATATTACATCGACAGTTATTACTGTTTTTGAGTTGAGCCCCCATTTCTCCGATTCCTTTGGTCGATATTGCTATAAATCACCGTGTCATCTATTTAGCGTTCTCGATACAAATATCAAAATTCGTGTTCACAGACAGTCAGGGAATTTGGACCCGGCAGATTCCACTCCAGCGGTCTACGAATGATACCTTTTGCGGCGTAAAGCGTAGTTATCTTAGCTTTTTGTACATTCTAGCAGCTGCCTTTAATAAAACAATATTTCCCCCTATATTTCACTGCCCTATTTTGCCTAGAAGTGTAAGTTTGATGAAAGAAAAATGCTATGGTACTATACGTGAGGAGAAACCAAAAATGTTTGGATTGGACGAAGGACGAGTCTAGAATGTTCTGACCCTATGTGACATTCAAATGTAGACGGGAATGCCAGAGCAGCTGCTGGGTATTGGCATCCCGGCTGGAGCCAGACAGAGAAGCCACAGAATGGAGAAGGTTCATTTAAATTAGCGGTTCCTAATTCTTTTTTTGCTATTACATTTTCCATTGGGAAGATCCACATCACTCATGGTTCCTGCCTTAACTCTAAAATAAGTTTGTATTTTAGGAATTTTTTTATTCTAAAAAATTAGGTATAAAAAAATTGGAACATTTCAAAATCACTTGAGTGGAACGAATTTTTGCTGTTTGAGGTCCGTAAGACTAAATATTCGGATATTCGAGGGACAATATTAGATAATAATAGGCGGGTGTCTAGCATCCAACCGATTTCTAGCTGACAAGTTTAAAATTAAATTTTATAATAGAAATAATTTTTGTTATAAATTTGAAATTGTGAGCACCACAATACATTAACATTTGTGAGCACCACAATACATCAACATTTGTGAGCATCATAATACATCAACATTTGTGAGCACCACAGTACATCAACATTTGTGAGCATCACAATACATTGACATTTGTGAGCACCACAATACATCAACATTTGTGAGCACCACAATACATCAACATTTGTGAGCACCACAATACATCAACATTTGTGAGCACCACAATACATCAACATTTGTGAGCCCCACTATAAATCAACATTTGTGAGCCCCACTATAAATCAACATTTGTGAGCACCACAATACATCAACATTTGTGTACACCACAATACATCAACATTTGTGAGCACCACAATACATCAACATTTGTGAGCACCACAAAACATCAACATTTGTGAACACCACAATACATCAACATTTGTGAGCACCACAAAACATCAACATTTGTGAGCACCACAATACATTAACATTTGATTAATGAGATATTTCTTGAACAAGGCTTTGCAGTGCAACTCAGTGAGTTCATCCCGTTGAGAGGCCGCTCACCCATCCCCAAAAGGCGTACCTCCAGTTTAAGAACTACTGATTTAGACATATCTAGAGGCGCCTAACGCCAGGGAAACAGACAGTTGTAATGATGCTCAACTCGTAACTCATCGCTGACAATGAGTTGAAGCGGCAACAAACCACTCCATCAACCACAAACACAAACACACTTAGCCGCTAAAATTAGCACCAGTTTAGACACTGGGAGGGGAAAATGTTTGGGAGCGTAAATAAGACGATGGAGGATGGGCATTCATGGTGGGGACGGTACACTTGAGTTGTTTGGAAGGCGGCCTACTCAAGGTTCATAGCCACATGGGTCCGAGTTATTATGTCAATAATAGACTGTGCCTTTTCAAACCTTACACTGTGCATTATATTCATTAGATATTGTATTAATTTTGAAGATGGCCAAATTATACGCTCCTCATGCGAATAGCGAAACGACTGGTACTAACTCTGGTAGACGAGGTGGACCAATGGCATATTAGGAAACCTGGAGACTGGAGGGAACTGGAGAGCTAGGCAAGGGCAGACTCCTGGATGGATGTCTCCTCCAGAAGCCCCGTACTGTGTGGGACCTCTGGAGCCGTGCAGTGTGCTGTGTGGGACGACAGGTATGTAGCTGTGGGCGTGCCTCTCTCCGCCCAGGTGACTGTCCTCTCAGCAGCTCACTCCATGTCTAAATTAGTCAAACAATCTCATTATCAATAGTTTTTTTTTAATTTACATATTCGTTTATGGTCGTAAAAACTACGAAAAACTATAAAAAAAAGTCACATAACACAATAAAATAAATGACTATAATGTAAATATAAATAAAATTGTTTAATTGTTTTTGTCTTTATTCAGATCAAACAAAGACCATGTTTGTTTGTCCCATTATCTTGGGAAAATTGCCGAACATTCAACCAAACTTCATATTAAGAATCTGCCTATTCAGGAATAGAATTTAGGATAAGTATGAATTCAAAATCCCTGAATAAGTTTACTTGGAAACATTTAACCACTGACTGACTCACTCATCGAATAGAGTCATCAGCAACATATAGTCAATGAGTGAAGTATGGCCTAGCCAAAAGACTAGATATAATAAGTACATAGAATTTTTTTATTATATTATTGAACATTTTTCTTCGGGAAATCGTCCATTACTGGGAATTTCTTTTTTTTTTAAACCCCGAGATCGGGAATGAAATGGAAGCTATTGCATTGTTGCCAACATGAATCTGAATTTCATTTTGAAAACAATAGGAAAAAGTGACAACCCTCGTCTCATTTAATACATGTGTCTAGAAACTGCACAATTGCGAGTCCCGAGGCTGTGACCCTAGTGCATAATGTACCTCTTTTTGATCCTCCGGACCGGATACAATCCTAGTGATAGGTTGTGTACCTGAACGCTACTTACCCAGAGTTCAGTGAGCTGAGCTGCCTTCTCTACATCAATAATTGGTGAGTGAAGGTTCTCCCAGACGTAATGCCAACAGTTCCCAGCAGTGGCATTATGAACCATTGTATTGCATGTGACTGTACAGTATCTATCTGCCTCTAGATGTGAGAATGTTCACAGAGAGCACTAATTAATATATCTACCGTTATTTCTACAGTTTTTTGTATTTTTTTTTTTTTTTTTTTTTGAATTCTCATTCAACATATTTCAGAAAGTTAAGAGAAAACTGGCATCCTAATAACATCATTATAATATCCTGAGATTGTTGTTTAGAAAAATAATTATAAATAACTAGCAGTTTACCCGGTTTTGCCCTGTTAGTAATTTTAAGCAGGTTAGTAATGTTACCTGTTCGGTTAGTTACTGTAAGTCAGAAGATTCTAGAAAAGTTGACATTCCCAATGATTTTGAGGAGATGGAAGATGTGTGTCACTTAACGGGGCTTGTAAGGATGCTACAAATACAATTTCTTAAAAATAATTTAAGATTGAGAGATAGCTCTCATTTTGTTTTTCCCTCCCTCCCCCATCTCATGTTCAAAATTACAGGCTCGAAGCCTGCTACTGGAGAGGATGACACTTGTTGAGGCCGATCACGTTGGGCTTGGTGAACCGAGAGGCTGTTGGTTCCTGGAATAGCCGAAGAGGCAGACACAACCAGCCGAATTCCAGACGTCTTCTAGTTAGATGGCATCCCACGTTTTCCCATCCTTCTGGTGCATCTCAAACAGATGTCTTGTCGCACTTATAACCGAAGTTCGTGTCCTCCTCACCGACATCCCATCCTGTAGTTGTTTATCCTGCGTGCAAACATCAAAGACATGCAATGAAATTGGCATAGAATGACACTCTTCTACTTTATGAGGCCATTTGTTCCACCACATTGAGCTCGAGTAGGGTATGCTCAGGGATATAGGAAGAACAAGGCTCACGGGAGAGTGGGAACGGAGCGCGGGTAGAGAACCCTTTCTATTTGTGTTGAGAGAGCGGCTCCCTTGGGTGACTCACCCAGTTGAGCTGTCACCCGGACCAGACGAGGCTGGGCCCACTCACACAAGTCCCAAACCACCAAACCTTACTTCATCTATATGGCAACGGAAAACTGGAAACTGGGAATGGTTTGGGAAGTGCAACAATATGAAGCCTTGCCTCTTTTTAGTTCTCTTGGTCCACCACCATTCCTTCCCCTTGCCAGCTGACAGCAAGATTCTGCTTCTGTCTTGGCGGATCTCTCTTCGGAACCTTCCCCTAGAAAAAGTTCCTGATTATTGCATTGAATGTTTCAAAAAAAAGTGAAGGGGCGAAGTTCAAGGAATACAAATGCATATATACATCTCTCAGGTGAACGGTTGTGGGGCTAATGATCAGTTATTGTTTTGATCTGCAAATCTTTTACTTGCATTGGTTTCATGTTTCACTCATATCTCATATCATATCTGAAAACTGTATTGCAGCGTACCCCTCATATCCGCAGTCGTAGTGGCTCATAAACGACCAGTCTATGCGGTCGGCAATAACTTTGGACGAATGAACGGTAGTGACGGACGAGTAGATAGCCTGACATGGGCTGACCTATTGACTGAGATGTAAAACCAAAGTTCCGTTAGCGACGTCCAATTTGTGAGTGACCATTTGTGGCGGTACAAAAACAGAGCTGGGCGGACACACAATCACGGTCATCTGCCACGGTCCACTTCCTCCGGCCTTTCTTCACCATCCCGGCCAGAAATACGGCCAACTTGTCACATTTGGAATTTTATGTCCGAAGGCTGATTTGTCTTTAGCCCTGGTACTAAAACAAAGTCGGGCGAGAATGTATCAGGTCTCTAACGACTATCGCAGAGACAATCGCTGTACCTGACATTATCGCATGTCCACACCTCATTTCTGAACCAGGGCCGCTATCTGTCTAGCCATGGCTCTTTTTGGAATGTGCATTTATATATGCTTTTATTCTGTTGACGAAAAAAAAAAAATCTTGGATCAGAGAATTATATAGAAGTTTTGGACAACCATTGCTACCTCAATCAGAGGGCAGAGAGCTTGTCACCCTTCTATTTCTTGACAGACGGGAATCTTACACCCTCAGGATCTCGAAGCAATCATCAAGATTTGTCCAGAAGTGGCTGTCATAAGCTCATGTAGATTTCGTAAAGTTAAGTGAGTCGATTTCATCCATTTCGAGTGGGTTACAAAAGAAAACAGAGGAGCCACCAAAAACTCCAATAACAACCTAGCAGTAACTGTATCAACATGAAATTATTGAGGATTGAGAAGTCCCTTAGTAAGACTCCTACTGATTTTTAGCCCAATTGGCAAAAGATGAACCTCGCTATCTCTCATCTTCTTCGCGCCAATTTCGCTACTCGAAAATGTTATTTATTTTTCTTATTTTTTACTTTTGCGAAAAATTCAACAAAAAATATTCAATAGGAAAATACCGTTCTTATTTTTTCTGTTACTTTTTCACGTAGTATCAATAGTAAGTGAGGAAGCATGAAGTAACTGTTTCCAAGTCCCCCCCCCCCCCTCTCCCCGCGCTCCCCCATTCAGTGCTTTTGAAATCTTATTTATTCTAAGACCTGAATATGCAGATTCAAAACATTAAGTTTGGTTGAGCCATTTTCCCGTGATGGATTGATCGGTCAAACAGACAGACACGAAAACTAAAAACCACTTGTGTAGGCTTTCTTTGACCAGAAACGGATAAGGCCCAAACAGTTTCATAAATACCTAATCTACAGGTAGCCACCCTCTTACAATTTTATTTCTAAAGATATTCAAGGGTAGGGGAGAACTCTTGTGCCGAACAGAATTGCTTAAAAAATGTTCTGCCATAACCTGGCGTATTTCCGGAGCTGTAGACATACATACATAGATAGATAGAGGCTGTGCTGGTGGTGACAGACAGACGTGTTAAATATAAAAATGGCGGCGGGTGGGACCCCCTCGGAAGCGGCCAAGGTCCGGATATAGCGAGTGTCTGTCCCGAAATAGATGGGGGACATAGCCCCCACCTATCTATCTATTTGTATTTAGATGGAGGGGGGGGGGGGGGGGGAGGGCTTAAAAGACGTGTCTACAGAGATTACTCTTGAAGCTCTTACTCTCGAGCGTTATAGTGTGTCTAGAAATACTTATCAGCAACCAGAATGTTGAAGGATGCCCAATTCTTTAGTTGAAGACACACATGCATACTCGTATGATATCTGCACGGCCTCACTCTTCTGTTGAAGGATGCCCAATTCTTTAGTTGAAGACACACATCCATATGATATCTTCACGGCCTCACTCTTTTGTTGAAGAATGCCCAATTCTTTAGTTGAAGACACACATCCATATGATATTTACACGGCCTCACTCTTCTGTTGAAGGATGCCCGATTCTTTAGTTGAAGACACACATCCATATGATATCTGCACGGCCTCACTCTTCTGTTGAAGGATGCCCAATTCTTTAGTTGAAGACACATGCATACTCGTATGATATCTGCATGGCCTCACTCTTCTCCTCGTCACCCCATCTAAACCTCGAAACGAGAGGCTTCCGACAAGATGTTGAAGAAGCTTCCATGATACTCGTACGAGTTCTTCTTTCGGGATTTTAGTTCTATGCTCCAAAGTACCTTAGGAAACTTCTCTTCTCCAGGCGCCTTAGTTTTCCTATCACTGGAGGCTGTTTTTTTTTTTCCTATAAAAACTAGTGACTGCTGCTTCATTCATAGTCATAACTACATCCTCTCAAAAGTTATATTTTAGAGACATTTTTCATTAATTTGAGGTCTACTAAAATAAATAAATTCATTTTTTCTTTACAATTTTTTTTTTTGTCATTGGTATTCTTCTGCTGCTGCTGCCTGGCGGATTTTGTCGGTATTGAAAATTTCAGAGATGTTTTGTTTCTAATAGGAAAGTTTACATCGGCTGCCAATGGTGGCACTAGATTTGAGCTAGCAATAAAGGATGAGGCTGTAGACCTAAGTTTTGGTATTGCATGAAAATACGTAAGCACGTTATATCCCAAAAATGGCTGAGAATCTGGAATCCCGGTTATTGGGAAGCTTAGTTGGAGTCTCAGTTATCCGACACTAGGCTGTCTTGTCATGTAACACCCAGATCCTTACTACGGTAGGCTGCCCATCTACAATGGTTCATACCTTTCTCCATATAACATATGGTGATATGTATGTACATATTATAAACATACATATAACCTTCCACACTCGGATAGTGTTTCTATGTTACTATTAGCTTATCCTCTCCTGTTCTCTTATTGTATCTCATATTATCGGCTTTCATTCAAAGTACTGCTTATTACCATTATTAACTAAGCCAAGCCATGAGCTCCCCTCGCCTGAGTCTATGGTTCTTTTTATCTTGACTCGGATGAAGAGACTTTTTCAACCCCCTTTCGAAAAATAAATTAAAAAGTGGTTTAGAGCTTTTTCAAAAAGGAGAAAAGGCAACATTCATCGAATAATTTAGTGACATGTATATACAGAAAGGGACGATCTCTCCCTTCTTTGGCAGGAGTGGGTGCCGGGAGGGAATATCCAGGACAAGGAGCAACTACCCGCCATAAATGGAAGCTATCAGTTCTAAGAAAAGTGAACATTCCCCTTGTATTTGTGTTTTACGCCACTGCACAGCACGCGAGCGAACTATCTACAACTACTCCCCAGAAGGAGGCTTTGAGCCGACTGAGATGTGTAGGTGGGAGGCTGTGGTCCCTCCCCCTCCATCTGATTGGTCAGACACCAGCCAATGAGAGGACAGCCTGTCTATCCTCCCTCTCGTCTCTAGCTGAGCCGACTTATGAGCAATGTTTAGAGTTATCCGGAACAAGGGGTTAGTTGAACCATAAGCCGAGATAGAGAGTCCATGGATGTCTCTCATCTTGGGCACCACTTCATATGCCACCTACTAGATCTAGGAAGGTAGAAGGCTCTCTCAAGATCAGTCTGGAGGTTAGCTTTATCAAAGATACCATTTAATAATTTGTTTTATCCCTGGAGCAATAAAGGTGAAGGTAGGCGAGGTGGCTAGCCAGACAGATCTACTATGGAGGAAAGGGACACCTAAGGGAGTCTTTAGGGCCATCCTCTGGGCCCCGAGCTTAAGGGTGCCATGTGCCCGGGCTTATTTTCCCATTCGATGTACGGGTACCATAGGAGTCGTTCTAATTGGGTCCTGGATCCAAATATAAAATTTCGTGTCGATGTATTCATTTCATTGGGAGTTATCGTTTTCATAGACACTCATACTCACAAACAAATAGATAGGATTTTTTTTTTTTCATTTTTGAGACGGTGCGAACAACATGAAATTCCGGTGTACATTGAATTTCTGACCGATTACAAAACTTTCTTTACTAGTTGCTTTCAGAATTTATCCCTCTATTAAATATATTAAATTGCAAATACACTTTATTAAGAAAAAAAATCTGAAGAGTCAATTGTATAAATGTACGAAAGAAAGTGTACATTGTAGAACAAGAAGAGAGAATGGTCTCAAAACATCGAACACAAGAATCGATTCTAGTAAAAATGTTCAACGAATATATGTGACCCCTTGGTGTTTTGAGGGGATGCGGCAGAGAGGTGTGTCAAGAGTGGCGGCGCCTGACTCCGGATATTGAGCTAACTGCCCACTTCCTGTAGGCCAGTCTACAGTCTCAGAGCATGGAAACCACGTGGTCACTCAGACCCGTCAAATCGACCAAGAAGGGGACGTAACATGAATACTGTAATAACTGCCGATAGAATGAATCTATCGATCTTCAACCAAATCGATCGTGTGCAGAGGGGAGCAATATTTTAGTTGATTAACTCGGACTGGGGAAGTAGATTTGTGAAGCGGGGCTTGTGTGATATGTTGTCGACTCAGATCCCTTCTGCAGAGCTGTGTCTATGTCTCCACACTGAGGCGAGTTGCATACCAAGTGGACCTCGCTCTCTTCTCTACGTGTGTCTTGTTGTGTTATGTGTTCACTTCTTGGGATTGAGGTGGCGACCGGAAACATAGCCCGACACTCCACTATACAGCATACCTAACCAACATCCTCTTGTAGTCCTGTCCTCTGGATCTCTGGCTGCTTCCGATTTGTGGAGCGGGCCTCTCGAGAGGAGGGATTATTCCCATCAACCCTCTGTTACCAACAAAAGGTTGTGGGTTCAAATCCCATCTAAATTTGTAGGTTTCATTTATATTTCTGACAATGACTGAATATTGTTCATGAATGAACATTCTCATATTTGTAAGTGGAATCAGGAGTACTGCGGATGTAAATTAGCGATGCTTATTCATGTTGTTTTTTTATTAATTTGTCTTCCTGAATCAGCGCACCCTTTTTTGGATCTATGAAAGAACTGTGTGGTAACTGTTTATAGAAGAGTTTGGGGAAAATAGTGAGAAAGGAAACAGAGCCTATGTTAGTGTGTGAGTGAATTATACTGTTGTTGATACATAGATCAAGTGTGTGTCTGTTTGTGTGTGTTGTCTGTTAGACAAACTATCTAGCCCCATTGATGGTGGCGGCACCAAACAATGAATGAGATCTATACTCTGTGTCTGCGTGTGTAGAGAGCTAGGTGTGTGTAGCTTGGACAGTGATGGGAGAAGAGAATGTCTAAACAGAGCAGACAGATAGCTGAGTGAGTGATGGTCATTACACGTAGATGTACCGTTTCTAAACTGACCACCTCTTCGGTTACTTTTACAAAAACTTTCAGCTGATTTCGCCGAAAATGTATATATGTAAAATCGTGTCATTATGGGGTTCTGTTTACATATACAGTAGACCTCTATAAGTCGAACATCAAGGGAGACGCCAAAAAATTCCAGTTATAGAGTTTTCGACTAATGGAGGATTTCGACTTAGGCGGATTTTGATTCGACTTGTAGAGGTTAAGATTCATTCTAACTAATTTTGAGTTAGAGAGGTGAAATAAATAAAAATTCAAGTTACAGAGGTAACAAACATTTTTTATTAATGTTGACAGAGTAATCATTGGTAGGCCAAATTGTTCAGCAACATCTTTCTTCTTTTGATAGCTCTTCACAGCTTCGAGCACTTCTAACTTTTCAGCGAGATTCAAAGTTTTCGGTTTACGTTTCACAGCACTCATGTTTTAACAATTTAATTCGTAAACTCTTGTAAAAATTGATGTGTATTGCGGTAGAACCAAACTACTTCTGACAATTTTTCAATGGACAACAAATGACTTGCTTCGCTAAAGTTCAAATGAAATCAATAATAATATCCTTTATCATTTCTTAGAATTGGTAATCCTATTTATTGTATACTCCTAAATAGTTTTTTAAGAAACAATGGTGTACATTGTCGGCAAATTCTTAAAGTCGATAACTTATTTTTCTTCGAGCTATAGAGGTAATAAGTTTCAAATAATCGAGTTGTAAAGGTTGTAAAATAAAACATTGCTATGTTCGAGATACAGAGGTCCATTTTATTTTTTCGAGTTATAGAGGGAAAATATGTACCAAAATGGCTTGTAGGGACTCACTGATTATTTCGACTAATAGAGGGTTGAGATTTCGAGTAATGGAGGTTTTGGGGCTTGAAGGGAAAGGAACAAAACTTTTTTTTCGAGTTTTGGAGGTTTTCAACTTATCGGGGTTCTACTTAAAGAGGTTCTACTGTATAAAATCTAGTGTCGATACTCTCTATCGGAAGTTATCGTGTTCACAGTTACACGGAATGTTTTTATTTAATTTTTGGAGTGAGGGGGTTGGGTGGGATACATGAAATTCCGGTAAAAACTCAACATCGGATTACTTACATATTACGTAACTTCTCCTATACTTCATATAGCAGGGCAAGTGATACAACGTGATCCTTGTATTCTTTGTCCCATTTTGAAAACGAATTTCATTCTTTATATGGTTCCGGGCTGCAAGCCTGTCCGCAATCGGTCGAACATTCAACGGAATGTCTATGCTTTCCGACCTCTAGATTCCAAATATGAAAAAAAATAAAATTACTGTGTGTCTGTGAACATGATAACTGAACATAACGATTTAATATCGACACAAAATTTAATGTGAAGATTTAGGAGCCTCTATGTAAGTGAACGGTTGAATATTAGCGCAAACACTCGACTGTTGGAGGGGGGGAGGGGGCAAGAGTTATTTGATTACTTCGTTGTGGGGAAGTACATATCCGATGATTCACCGACCACTTTTAATGTTATTTCTGAACAGTTTTTATTTTTTAAACCTCACAAACTCGAATCGTGCTACTTGTCTTTCAGACTACTTATTTATTGTGGACGACAAATAAAAAGTTTGAGAACCGCAGTCGTTCAATATTGTTTTCAGTTGAAGAATATCGTTTAATATGTAGAAAAAGATAGACATTTTTAGAAGGTCGGAAAATATGGAATTGTGGTGGAAAATCAACATGGACTCAGCGATCTATTACCTAACTTGTCCTATACTCGGGAGATATAAAATGAAGTTATGTCCGGGTGGAGACAGGATCTATCTCCGGAAATACCTGGCCTCCAGGCCACATATCGCCGCTCCTCACCTTGACACAGTCTACCTTCCCATTGGCAAATCTATCTGTCTCATGATGAAAATATTTGTCTGGCTATATATATTGCCGGCTACACTACACTTTATGGGAAACCATAATCCATAAGATGGGGTCCTTAATGCACCAATAATTTGCGTACAAAAAGGCTGTTAGCGTCACTTTTTTTTTTAAACACGGGAGTTTCATGAATTTCCTGAAAATCCGTGTATAATTGTTTGTTGTATATATAATTCCTCAGCCACAACTAATTTCAATTAATTAAGTTTCCACTCTCACTCTAAACCCGTCTTTTCAGCAGATTGATAATCAATAAATATCTTACTCTAGGACATCACAATCCTAATAATGTATAAACAAGATGCACTTATCATGCCGGCAGTAATTACGCTTTTAGAGTTTTTTTCATTTTTTGGTTTCAGGGGGTCAGAAAACTTGAAATTTTGTTGAAATCTCAGTATGGAAGTTTTAGATAACCTCCCCTAGACTTCGTATACCTGGGGATGTATGTATACTATTTTTCTGTACCAATAGACAATAGTAGAGATTAGGTTAGACAACGAAAAAAAGTATCAATTATGGGATCTGGGAGATGGCGGGATCTGGGTGACGTCACCCCGGGTCGGATGGTAATCCCCTATTGATGACGACATCCATTGATGAGGTGCAGGGCTTGGCCCAAGCTATGACGTCACCTTACTACACTAAAGTCCCCTCCTATCCCCTCCGTTATCCTTTCGTACCGTCCATCTCACTCACACTCTCACTCCGTTCGCTTCTTTTTGTCCTATCTGATTAATACGTTTGGGTGAGTACTTTTATTATTATCCATTTTTTCACTTTCTTTTTTTTTCTTTCTTTTCTGTTTTATAAGAAAGTATTGTAAACGTACGAAAATCTGAAATCACGTTTTCAGATTTCAAAGTCCCCTGAGCCATATTTTCATGATGGTTTTTGTCTGTTTGTATGTGCTCAGAAAAAAACAATGATTTTGAAATTTGAAATTAATGTCATGTGTGCTAACTTGGATCTGATAAGTAGGTTTATTTAAATTTCTTTTAAAAATGAAAAACAATTTAAAATAAATGAATATATGTGATGTGACCAAACAGGACTTTCTTATACCAACCACTTGTTTACAGATCATTCTCGAAGAACTCTTATAATACTCTAGTGGAAGAGTTAGGAACTAAACCTTCATGAACAATTGATTTTTATGTTTTTTATTTTCTACTATCCATTATGTGATGGAGATTCGAAATCGTCGAATTGTCATGATTCATCAATGCAGTGGCGTAGGCAGAAACTATATTGTCAACGGATTGTCTGTCTACGGAATCCTTCAGTATGTGCTTGATCACACCTCTGAAATTGTGTTTCTGTTAAGATTCATGTATTAAGAAGGTAGGTTACATGAACCGAATGGATAGTAGAGTTAGATGTGTCGTTGGGGGCTATCCAGCGGTGGCCACCTTCTCAGGAGAGCATCCACCAGGCCCAGTGGTCACTGATCTCAGCAGTCACTCTCTGTCTCTACATTAGCATTGGGGTTTGGACAGAAGTGGGCGCCACCAGCCGTTATCCTCTAGCCACCTTCTGGAGGTACCTCCATAGCACCAGTTGAGGGCAAGTACACAGCCCAGTAGCAGTATCCCCCCACCCCCTAGTTCAGTGGCCTCCCACACTGCTATGTGTCTCTCAGATCTATTCCCTGTACACAGCCTTACAGTTCAGACGAGTGGACTGGAGGCAAGTAGCTCCCCAGTGCCCCCCTCCACGTGCCCCCCACAGTTCAGTGGCCCCCCACACTGCTGTATATCTCCCAGATCTCTGTTTATCTCTCCAGTACACAGCCCTACAGATATAAATACTGTACTGATCTGGCTAGGTACTAACCAGACCCTTCCCCCTCCCCCCTACCTTCAGGCCCTTCGAGCTATTCTTATCCAAGACCCTTATAGTCCCTACTACTTGGTGCCCCCCTACTTATGCCACTGACTGTGTATTTTCATTGTTTGAATTAATCGACTAACTTTTCCTTCTCTCTCTGAAAACAATTCATCGATTTTGTTGAAAGTCAATACTTGGGAACTTCTGAATCATCACAAGGTGCGTCTTTATGGGATCTGGATATACGTATAAAATGTCGACGTATTCATTCCATGGAAAGTTATAGTGCACAGACAGACATGAGTTTTTTATTTTATTTTTAGGATTGGGAGTCGGAAAGCAGGAAATTGTGGCGGCAACTCGGTTCAAATTAGATACTATACCAGACCTAGTAGAATAACTCACCAGACGAAACGGAAGGTAACAATGTTTGTCTAATGATACACATCGTTCTAGTGCAGATCCTGTCCGGTTCTAGTCTAGTTGCAGTCCCAGATCATTGTGAAATAAGGCAAGGAGCGAGCTACATATCCTCCTTTGTGTTGAACCTGGTATTCCCACCTTCTTTCCGGGGGTTTCCAATATTTGTTAAGGAATCCCAGCACTACCTGCAATCAGATGCATCTTGCAAGCGTCATAATGTTTTAAACATTTACAAAAAAATATATATATAACAAAAGTATATACTTTCACTTCTTTTTTTTAGACAGAACCATCCTCCTTCTCAATTGTGGAAATAGAAATTTTTTTCTATAAAATAAAAAATGCGGGTGACTCCTGCAGCTCGATTTAAAAGAAGAGGTTTCTCCTTTCTTTATAAACTCTTCTTCTCCTTTCACGATTTACCTTAAAGTCAGTTCATGTCTCTGAAATATTTATATAATGGGGATTATCTGGAGTTTTGAAGTTCAACGCCCTACTCAACACTTCATTCCTTTTTGGTCCATTTGGTAGGACTTCTCGATCCACATACAATATTTCATGTCGATGTACGAGACTAATTGTCTCTCCCAACTTGCTGCTTCTTTGGTTAGTGTCGCCAGGAATCTCATTTTCAAATTTCCATGACCAAAAAAGGAATTTCCCATGACCAAGATACTACGTGGAACACAATGACAACACAACACCCGTTTTAAAATTTTAAAATCGTGAAAAAAAGTGGTTCTACAATTTATTGATATTAAATATATATCGATAATATTTCAATTTCCTCATTCCTGATAATTTTTACTTTTCGGAAATTTCCATACCTTTTGAATACCTAGCCTGACCTGTGCTTGGATTTTCTTTTTTCTTTTTCTTGTATAATGTGTAAAAACTTCAATTCTTTAACGTCAACTTTTTTATATTTTTAACAAAAAAACAATATATTAACATATAATTGTTTTTATTGTTCTCATAAATAAATGCCTACTATGGATAAAAAGATCGAAAGTAGTCTTTCGTACATTGATTGATATTTTTCCCATCGTGATATTGATCTATCTATCTATCGGTAAGTAATATTTTGAAATTTTGTAGATGTTTAGTGATAACGAGATACGTTTTTCAGAGAACTGTTCATAAACCGGATTGATGGTAGGATCTCCTTTCCGGAAGGTTCTTCTCAAATGATGGGCTTGTTGCCTCACAGAGGGGAAGGTTGATCAGTCTGATGCTTGATCCAGATCACTTTAGGAACAGTCCTCCCACATATATCTGGCTGAGGGGCTACCATTGTGATCCTGACTCTTCTCATATATTCCAAAGAGTTTGGTTCCCACGGGAGCCACTTCTTTGTCTTCCGGCAGCCGCTTTGTCAGCTTTGTCGTCGAGGCAGTGTCATGCTATGCAGGTCCAAGCACCACATTTCCAAAGTAAACAAGTTACTTGAACAGCTACGCACCTTGAGAGTCCACGTTTTTTTTTGTTTTTTTTAAATGAAATTAGATGTTTGTTCTACTCAATATTCACAAGAGAAAGTAGCAAGTAGCAGAATAATAGTTGTGGTGGCCTTGGTAACATTACTGTTCTAATTGTTTTAGTATTATGATGGCCCATCACAGGTAGCAGGTTGGTGGGTGTAACAGGAAAGGGGTAGTAACATGTCATTTCAATGTCCCTCATACATAACCTTTCCTGTTACGGAATCTGTTACTTTTGAATGTGCTACAGTTGAAAGATTGGTAAATACGACGGTAACGTACCAGGCTAGAAAGGTTTGCCAACTCTGGGAAGGAAAGTGTGAGAAAGGAACCTGTCTGCTATTGTACCTCAATCAGGCTGGCCAACTAACCAGATAGAACTTTCCCTACTTCTGCTTGATTGAGGTACCCCAACTCAGCACACTAAGTTGTCCCGTATAACCGACGTTTGGTCGTCGGAACTCCATGTCGGCGACAAATAGCCTAATAAGCCACCATAGACTGCAATTAACTTAGTTCACTAGATTCCCCCTCATTATATTGATAATGCGTTTTTAGCCTCAGTCTCCTACTTGAGAGTTACTGCATTTCAATTATTTATTTTACGCAATATTTTCTGTTTACTCTATTATTTTTATCAATTCTATTTTTTATTTGTCACTCTTTTTGTTTTAAGGGGGAGATTCCAGTCAATTATGTAATCGTCCAATTTATTTCAATATATATAATATATTATATGGGTGTTACGTATATTTTTTGACAACAATAACAGTCCTGATGTTACTTTTATTGTGAATATTTCCTAATGAAGTCTCTCCTCATGACAAGATAGCCACAGACAGGATGACATCCGCCATGACGGTGCCATTCTTTCAGATAATCTGTTGTAGATTCTCTTGTTCTTTATGGACCACTTTCTGTTTCTAATTAACATTTTTAAATCCACTTATACTAAATCTGATGGAGCAGAAAACTACTGATTCACAATGTAATTCCACTGTTTCCATCCATCAGTCACAAATACTGACCATTAGTGGAACCCAACTCGAAAGTTTTCACAGCATACTTTTACAAAAACTTTCCCCTCCAATTCCCTGAAACCATTATTATTTTTGTGTACATTCTCAGTTTGTTTAATCCTCTGTTATTTTTTATAAGTGGATTCGTTTCTGGAAATATGAGTCTAGTTCTGCTTCTTTGCTAGCCTGTAGCCCAATGGTTCTGCTAATTGTAACTACTGTGTGTTACGTGTTTCGTATTCGATCAGTAAGCAGACTTAGTGTTTACCAGATCTTCATTTAACTTGGAGACAAATGACAGATTTGTGCTGGGTACGTTTGAAGCGCTCTCTCCTGTCAGTTTGGGCTTCGCAGCAATAACCCCAGCCCAGCAATAACTTTGCCTCTTATAATTATGTTAAGTATTACCTAAAATCAGGATTCCAAAATGGTAGCCAGTCAACTTAATGAAACCCAAATAAAATGTTCGGACCTTATGTGACTCGTCTCAGATAAAAACGATTTTAATTATTGTGATCATTTTGAAAGGTGAGACTTAACTTGTGTACACTTTTTTAAAAATTATTGTGACTCATGCCCGGACTTTAACTGAGAGAGCACGACTCTACCGCGGGAGTCCTAAATTTTGCATACCTAGGTTTATTCATCAACGGTAGCGATCTTTAACGAGTACCTGACGTAGCAGCCAATCCAAAACAATTCAAAGGACCGAGGCTCATGATTTTTACACCTCCCAGATAAAGAATTTAGAGGCCTCGGCTGAGTTTCGAACCTGCGATCTTGAGCTCAGTAGGCTAGGACGCTACCCCTGTGCTGCCGGCGCCTTCCATTTTTTTTGAAAATTTGGTTTACCCACATTTCATACTTCCTCTTCTCCGCCAAATGTGGGTGTTATATTTTTGGAATTGTCTTGTAGCCTTTTTGAAAAAAACAAACAAATTATCATTTTTGCATATCATATAGCTTATATTTTGAAATGAAAATTTCATGAATACATATTTGAGCCGTTTTTGAGTTATTAGGTAAATGGGGTGACACGGATTTTATTCGATATCGGGTCAGGTACTCGTTAAAGTAATGACACCTACCCTAAGTGAATAAAAATGTATGGTAGGCAAAATGTAGGACTCGCATAGTAGAGTCGGACTCATCCACCCGAGCGGCAAAAAAGCTCTCGTAGTAGGCGATATGACCTCGAAGTTAAAGCCCCGCCATTAGTCAAAATAACTAATTCTATATAGTTGATTTGACGAGAGGGATAAGACACCGAGTGTGGAGGTTGGGAGGGAGCCCCGTGTCACTGTCACTGACCACTGACCACTCCACTTGCACAATATTGGAGATCTGTTTCACAAGACATACATACTCATATGTTAGGTCACTCACTCCGGCTAACATTCATGCTTATTGTTGCAGATGAGCGGCAAGCGGCGGCGGAGCTTCAAGTGTGCCGTACATCATCTAGACCGAGAGGTATCTTCAGAACACGACTTTCGGCTAGTTCTACGTCAGCCACCACTATTTAACAGGTAACACTATTTAACAGGACAAACAATACAATTATTTTTATATATCTACATACTGAAATTAGTAGCTCATTGATTTTTTTAAGTTTACAATCTGTTAGGTGATAAGATGGGTTGCGGTGGACGTCTGTCGAAACTCAGAATGTGACAAGAGCCTATATAGAGGGCGGACATTCTTTCCAGTTTACATGCCCTACCTCTGAAGAGGAGGATAGATTTTGGTAGCACCGATTTCCCACTTAGCTTTTGCAAAAATGTAAGGGAATAAAATTTAAATAAAGAGAGGGTTTAAACTACCCTAGGGTATCTGTTCACCGAGTGAGATAAGCATGGAAACCTTGGTACAGCAGCTGTACTCTTCGTTAGACATACATATGTATTTTTGAGAAATTTAATTTTAAAGGGTGGTTTACTTAAAATAAAGAATGAAAACTCCCTTTCATGTTATTATACATATCAATGAATCCATGTAAAACCTCGCTGCTCTACCAAAGTATGCTACCAATTAAGTACGTTACCCAACTAAACCAGTGTATTATTAACAGGAACGAAGTTTTATTGTTATTTTTCATTTATTTTTTTAAACTACTTAACAGAAGTTCATTTATGTATTTCGACTTATTTTTCAACATCGGTGTGTGAGGATTTTTTTAGCAAAGGAACGATATTGTCATAGGACTTTCTCCCTCCAGCTTCCCCCCCCCCCCCCCCCCCCTGTCTGGTGCTGCTTTGTGCTATAGCCCTCTCTCTCTGTTACAGGATGGTACAGATGATCGCTGAAGAGTTCCTCACCCATGAGCGGGACCGCAAGTACTATGCAGACCACTACCGGTGTTGTCCTCCCCCACTCTTCATACTTCTTGTCACCTTCATTGAGGTAAGTCTGTATTATGTTGCAGTTCGCTGCAATGGGTTCAGCAGACAGTATTCAGGGAGTGTTTATATTTAAAGTCTTATCAATATAAATTAAGTTAACTAGCAAACCCAAGCATTACATAAATAATTAATCGATAATGAAGAAAATTAAACAGCAAACTATAATGAATAAACATGTTAATGATTGCACGCAATTTGATTGTTAATATTTGCAAAGTTTTACGGAAAACTTGAGAATAGCCAACATGATCTTCACACCGTTGTAGGATCTCGACCGATTCGAAAGAACTCGATTCAAGAGATAAGTTGTGACTTTCGTCAAACACTGTTCTTTTCGATAATAAATCAGCATTTTTGCCACATGACTTTACGACTTAAGACTTTGAGTTAAACTTTTTTTCGAGTTTATTTCTACGTTTGTCCTCTTTCCAAACATTTTTATTCAATCAACTCTCTCAAAAATCTCAACCGTTTCAAAGTTAGAAAATGTCACTTTGCGTAGATCTGACTTTTTACCCCAAAAGGCACCTCAACATGTTATTTTATGTCGGATGAGAAATGAAATTTTAAATTTCGGTAAAGAAATGAAGTAGATAGGTTGCTCAACAACTTCCCATATTTCCATATGAAAGAGATAGTTGATTTCCTTATATCGGTTGCGAACCAGGAAAGATCTCGCATAGATTCGTTTTCTTTGTTCTATATCTTTCTGGATGGGCCGTCATTATCTCTGAGGCCAACTTGGCACTGGCCTTTCTCAGACTGCACACATCCAGCAACTTGCATCCAAGGAACACAATCTACTTCCACACCGAGAATTAATCAACTAAGTTTTCGCTCTCCCTCTACCGATTAGGTTGAAAATCAATACTCAGGGACTTCTGAATCCTCATACAAAGTTTCGTGTCGATACATTTATTAGATCAGCAGTTATGAGGGTACCCGCTCCTCTGACCCACCTCCCTCTTTGGCGAATTCGGCTGAAGATTTATGGGTGTCGTCCATATGGGATTCTAGTTATACATTAAAAATTTCGTGTAGGTTTATTCATTCTTTCGGGAGTTATCGTGTTCACATTGAGTGAGGGGATGCGATGGTTGTGTGAATAGTGTAGTCTGTGAGCTAACATTGTGAAGAGGTATCTACCTATATTTTGCCCCTCCTTAGAGGATCCCCTCAACCGGCTAATTCCCCAGACAGACAGACATACGGAAGGGGGCTGGAGTTTCTCCTAAATTTGTAAAAGTGTGCCAGACGGAGCGAGTGAGGGGGAGACATGGCAGCTGGCACGCTTCCCTAGCAGTGTGACTGCCGCAAGCTTCCTTCCTTAATTTTTACACTTTTTGGGAGGTTTAACTGTCCAACTCAGGCTGATTTATTCAACAGCCTGCTACCTGGGAGAGGTTTTTGGAAACACAACCAAAATAGACTAGATTGAGTGGGAGGCTAAGACAGCTGGTCGGGTTAGCTTCCAGACTTGAGGATGCTACCTACACCTTTCTTTGGACGGCAGGGAGACGTCCAGATAATGGCAGTCTGAGGCCTCATCTGCCAAACCACCTTATCTTAGATCCAATAGGCTAGTAAAAAGTAAAACGAAATTATATCCCCAACTATAAAATTTGTTGAGATATTTGGAATTGAAGTTGAGTTCAGTAGAGCGACGATCTTCCAGCTAACTGGCTAGAAGATAGTCCGGATAATTGAAAACAGGCTTCAACCCCCGAGGCTGAAATTTATAGCGCATTAATTGAAAAAGTACTTTTTTAAAATAAACAAGTGGTTTAGTAAAGTTAATAGAAGTCCTCACATTGTTTACATATTTAAATGAATACTGAGTTTTGTGAGGTCGGAAATGTCATTACAGTTTGAATACAACTCACTTCCTGTGGTAAAGAATAGTATACATATATAATAATATTATACATATGTACATAGTTTAGTCGCTACTCGCCTTGTGTAGACTCACACAAACAGAAAGTAAACACATTGTCGTTCAGTGCTAACTTAAGTAGTTTGAAACTTAAGTAACTTACTACAAATGTAGATATTGAATTAATGTTTTGAATGTAGAAGGGCGGAATGATTTTTTTGATTGGTCAAAAAGTCTTGTTCGAGCTTCATAGGGGCTAGACTTATATTTACTGGTCGGGTAAGTAACAATCATTGGGGGGAGGGGGGGTCACAGCAACCTAAAACATTGGACATGGCTTACAAATTGGCAACTTGTGTCCGGCAACCCTCAGTTGGAGGTTAATGGAGAGGTACTTGATTGGGGGCTTATCTCTACAATCACTACCCATCTCTAGCTTGCACCCGCAAGGGCAGCTGTTCCTCACAACTGCAACCTCTCCCGGAAAATAGATCATGTTCCTCGATCCTGGGGCAAGACAATACTCATGGTAAACCCTTCCAGAGGGGACTGTACGACTAAGAAGGGGAATGTGATTTATGAATGGGAGAGGAGGGGAATGTATGATGTTTATTAATGAAGTGGGTGAATGAGATGAGCTGTCAGTGTGAATGCGAAGAGGGAAGGTTTCCTCAAGTGCGGAGGTAGGCACGTGCCTCACTTCCGGCGGGGCTTCCCATTTCCGCTCCTACCTGGACGGCTATCTTCAGGGGCATCTGTCGGGGCAAAAAGAGCCCAACTCTCGCCAAACACCGGCCCCGTCCTTCCCTCCAACACTACTCTACTATACCGTTAACAACTGAATCCTATATTTTGTTCCATATTTTCGGCATATATTCATACATTAGTTTTTAAGTTATTTTACTGTTGTTATTCATGTAAAAGATTGTTGTAGATCAAGTTATGATTTGTGGATTTCTGGTTAATGGGAGACCATTTAACACTGACGAATCACATGGCTTAAAATGTTCTCGATTTTGGAAAATCTATAAAACGTGTCCAGTTAATAAATTCAGAGTTGAGTTGTATGATCTAGGTTGAGAGATCACCTTGTAAATAATAGAGGGCGCTGGTAGCTCAGTGGTATCTATTTTTACTATTTTATCTGGGAGCTGAAAAAAACTTAAGCACGCCGTCCTTCGAATGGGACGTTAAGCGATGGTCCCGAGTCTGTACAATGTCAGGTATTCGTTAAAAACCTCTATCCTAAGGAAATAAAAATTTAGGGTAGGCAACATTTAGGACTCCCATAGGAGAGTTCGCCTCATGTCCACCAGAGTGAGAAAAGAGCGCTCTGGTTGTAGACGATATGACTTAGTAGTTAAAACCCGAGTCGTAATGACTAACTAACCTTGTAAATATTTCAGTTAATGCAAGACCTGTTGTAGCTTTCTGAGTTCACTTGAGCCAGTTTTACTGTTGTTATGTTGTCTACCTTCCACGCCGTGAGTAATGTTATTTCTATTGTTATTTATGTAAATACCGTTTTTTTTTTTTTTTTTACATTGAATACAGTAACTTTATTCAACTGTATATAACTGTTATATAGGATACCATTTTCCTTGTACGCACCTCCCTCCCAATCTGAAAGCACTAACTAAAATTAATAGGTACAGTAGCAATAATAATACAAAAAATTGATAAAGAAGGATGTATTTTATTTAAATATAATGGACTTAATTTAAACATGGATTGTGCTATTAAACTAGCAAGCATAGCATTACAGTTATTAATAGAGTCAGTGCATGATTTTTCATCATGTAAAGAAAATCGCTGACCCTAATATTTACAATTATAACATCACATGCCACGAAATCACAACAGTTTTTATCAAAAAATATTAAAGAAAAGAGACACTTCTGCTTTCTTAGCCTCCTAAAAGAAAGTAACTCCAGTACATTTATGCGATCCTGCGTCATGGTATTGAATAATAATAATAACTAGGTTGATCCCAATATACAATAAACAATTAGTTGAGTATATTCACTTAAATAAGTTTACGAACAAAAAAGATGAATATATATTTACATTATCTCTGTGGAAGAATATCAATAATTTGCTTGAATATTCTACAAGAAATAATAATAATAATATAATAAAATTGAACAGAAAATAAAAGCTTCAATCTATTGAATGTTCGTTAATTTTTCTGAAAAGTCAACTGTATCTAGCGTGAATTTATTAGGGTGAGTGGTGACCCTTCCTAAGGATGGCCCTGACCTTCCATGTCAGTTGTGTATGGTTGGGTTGTGAGATGGGGATGTACAATTGGGATTCCTGTGTTCCAGTTGGGTTTCTTCACGTACTACACGGTAGCTACAGGAGAGATGACTCCAGCAGGCCCCGTCCCTATAGACAGTCTGTTCATCTACCGACCTGACAAGAGGAGCCAACTCTGGAGGTTCTTCTTCTACATGGTCCTCCATGCTGGGTACGTCATCTTATCATATATGTTATCAGAAAGGCAGGACCTGAGGTTATATGGGAGAATTCTCACGTACCTGTAACATTCCTTCCACATACTACTCCATCCTCAACTTCTGTTTTTTCAAGGTGTGCCAGTTGGAGTATGACGTACTTTCACTGCAATCCTATGCAAGCGGGTGTCCCATTATGCTCCGTTGAGATATGCCATGTGGTCAAATTCCCATTGTCACCCATTTAATTAAGTTTATTAGTCAATCTTTCCTTCACAAAAAACCGGTTCCTCAATCTTTGTCAACCCGTTTCCATCCTGACGGTTCTGGCCTGGAGACCTCTCAATTAGAGAGGAACAACTCGTGGAGAGTGGAGAGAGACCAGGTCCTGGTCCGTCTGTCGGCAGCCCAGTCCCTTTTGGTCTCCTTCCTCCACTGAGTGAAGAAGAACTTTGTACTATCTTTATCAATCTATTGGAACCACTGTTATTAGGGCGCCGGTGGCTCAATCAAGGTCGTGGGTTCGAAACCCGGCCGAGGCTCTTAGTTTATTTTATCTAGGAGGTAAAATAAACTTAAGCACGCCGGCCTTCGGATGGGACGTTAAGCGATGGTCCCGATCCTGTACGATGTCAGGTATTCGTTAAAGACGCCTGCCCTAGGTAAATAAAAATTTAGGGTAGGCAAAATTTAAGACTCCCATAGTAGACTTGGGCTCATTTCCACCAGAGTGACGAAAGAGCGCTCTGGTAGAAGCCGATATAACCTCCTAGTTAAAGCCCGGACATGAGTCATAATAACTATATATACATATTCAATATTGGATAAGATAACCTGAAGCTGGCTGTAGCATTGGTTCGGTGAAACTTGACTAACATTTCTATTCTGTTTGATAGATGGCTTCATTTGCTGTTCAACCTACTGGTCCAGCTGCTGGTAGGACTTCCTCTCGAGATGGTCCATGGCTCCATGCGGATTGGCACCGTCTACATGGCCGGTGTACTCGCAGGTATCTTATTTTTCTCATTTAATATCACCATTTCCACCATTTGTAATTCAAGTTTTATACCGATACCTATTATACTTTCACCTTATGATTATATGAGATATATATTTTTTTAAAAATATAACGCTTGTTGACAATGTAAAGATAGTTGCAGGTGTTTTGATAACATTGACAACACTTGTCTTCCTGAGAGAAAAAAAAGTTGCCAAATATCGTAGCAAGATAAGAAGCTTCATGGGAGGACTTGATCTCTACTCCCACCTATCTGGGTGATAAACATATCACATCGCGCAATATTGTTATAGTGACGCCACACTATGAAGAGCCAATCATGTAGTGCTCTTATTAGTCTAACAGTGGCTTCATAAGTCCACCAGCAACAGCGTTGTCAATGTTTATCAATATGATTGTAAGGAGATTGTTGTCTGTACATTAGGTATTTTAGAAAACTATTTGTATTGTATCCGTTTCAGCTCAAACAGTTTGTCCCCTCTTCACTAGAAAGTGGCTGAAAGTATTTCAACCTAACTTCATATTTCGAATCTGGTTTTAGGATAGATATGATTTCAACATTTTCAATATCACTTATTAGAATGGGGTGTTTACTTTGAGGCAGAAAATTTATTGAGAGAATAAGCTTATTGTTTGTCCGGATATCGCGTGAAATCACCTTCAGGTAAAGTAATATAACGTTAAGGTAACCTGCAGCATGTACCCTGCTAGTAAATCAATAAATCCATGAAAATGGTGTTTTTCTATTTATGTATATGATATTTATGATCGAAAAGAAGTAATGAGGGTGTTGACTGGATAAATAAATAATTTTAATTATAAGAAAAGTAGTAAATAAAAAATACTTGTTCTGGTCCTAAAAACTAATGAAATGTCAAGAGGAGAGAAATTATCCAGGAGACACTCACTTTATGATATTTTAGTTTTTATTTATTTATTTTTTAATCATGTTAAAAAAGTCCTGGTGAATCGCCTGCAATGTACTTCCCCAGTGCGAATTATTCAACTAAGGTTTCGCTCTCCCTCTGAAACCAATTTACCGTTTTGGTTGAAAATCTCTTACAGATGTTTTACACAGGGATTTATCTCATGCGGGATCTTATTAACAATTAAGATTTACTATACTGTTGACTATATATAACAAAGTGTGTTTTGTTTCCACCAGGTTCGCTGGGTACTTCGGTGTTCGACATGGATGTGTATCTGGTCGGGGCTTCAGGTGGAGTCTACGCACTCCTCGCGGCTCATCTGGCCAACGTACTGCTTGTGAGTAGTGTGTTCCTTATTATTGTCCTGAGTGTCTGAACACGACTAAACACTATACCTGGTTCGTTGAGGGTTGTCAAAAATTAGGGCAGGTGAGCCTAAACTTCATTGCTAAACACAGACACTGTCGCCAGAACAGAGTTAAGCAACATAATTCCAAACAAATAAAACAAACTTATTTTTGAAATATTGTCTATTCCACTAAAGATATATGTATATTCCAGTTTCGGCCTTATACCATCGTCAGGTCTAGTTATGAACTAAGTCAGTTTGCAGAGAGCGACCCTTCAAATACATCTCAGGTGAAAGGGTGCTATTAAAACTTGGGAGTCCCCCGGCTGTCAGCTAGACCTGACGATGGTATAAAGCCGAAACCGGTAGTTATATATATATATCTTTAGTGGAATAGACAATATTTCAAAAATAAGTTTGTTTTATTTATTTATTACAAGTTTCCACAATATGACCGCGTTCCTCAACTTAGAAGTTGATAATTCCAAACATTGTCATGATTTAATTGTGCCCTTCATCAGACTGTAAAACTTTTAAA
The DNA here is from genome assembly GCA_963662175.1 of Aradus depressus. Classification (NCBI taxonomy): domain Eukaryota; kingdom Metazoa; phylum Arthropoda; class Insecta; order Hemiptera; family Aradidae; genus Aradus; species Aradus depressus. The sequence continues at coordinate 54,079,974 of OY759214.1, read as the reverse complement.
GCAGTGACAATTTAAGCAATCCATTTTTGAATATTTATTATACAAACTTGTAATATCATTTTACTGAAATATGTGCCTATTGCATGCATGAATTTATGCCTAAAAGAAATAACAATTTTTTAGTAGTGAGCGCTGTGAGGGCTTATTTTTGTCAACCTCTCGAAGTTGCTACACATCTGTACAGAACATGATTCTATATACCTAATATCCTACATATACCGGTGTTTTCCACCTCTGTAACTTTCTCAGTATTCGTCTTATTTGACGAGACTTTTTGCAGTAGGTATGTGTCAATTTTCTTGTAGTTTATGACCGTATAAATATATTTAAAATTATAGCATAGAACATGTTCCTTCTTTTTTAGTAGCAGTCCCTGTGTTTTATTATTGATTTCAAATCTATAATAAATAACAAAACTAATGGCATAAAAAACATTATACATACTCGGTTCACCCCTTTCCGAGATATTCAAAATGATATTTCACTCCTCTCTCGCGGCATCTTTCTTTCATGGTGAATGAAGAATGTTTTCCCTCAAAGTTGACAACAGATATCTAGGTTTTTATTTCTTTAGTAGGATGATTCGTGAAATAATTTTATCACTCGAATTTACCGCTGCAACAATCCGAAAAAATCTCTTTTCTTTGTTTTGAAGGTAAACCAAACTGTCATCCAAGATTCTTTGTTTTCATTTATTTTAATTTTGTCAAATATAAAACCGTTTTGAGGGAAAATAATTGTTTGCAGAAATGTATCGGATTAGATTGGGTAAAGTCTGTATTTATTAGTGAAAGAGAGAACAATATTTGATCGTATTTCACAATTTCAATAGTTCTCTCAATTCCAGCTTGTATAATAACTTTTTATTTAAATGAATGCGAAGTATTATTAAAAAATTCATTTAAAATGAATCCCCAAATTTCAAAATGTTTTTAAGTCCTTTCCCTCTTGTAAAAGTGTAGAAAAATCTGAGGAAAAACGTCTTCACTCACCAGTGGAATGTGAGTTTCAATGTCTTGGAAACGGGTGAATTAAATTGAAATTTTTTTATACCACTGATTTCGTTATGAAGAATAAATTTGAAATCAGTTATAAAACACAGGGGCTACTATTCAAAAACATTATTTGGAACGTTCTGTTATAATCTTAGAATCAGAAAAAATAATTATAATCTATTTATGCGATATATAACAAATTAAGAAAGTTCTAGGGTTGGTCATGGAGTAAATAAGACCCGGTATACGAGTATGTGTCTTAGAGATGGTGAAATATAATGTTTTTGTTTTTGTGTTGACAGAACTACAACAACATGGAGTTTGGTATCGTACGGCTGGTCGGCATCTTTGTCGTAGGTATGTATCCCAGGACAAGTTAAATAACGTTTATTAATTACCGAATGAAGCTATCCGAGTTGTTTTGTTTGTATGTAGCACTTGGCTAATCTGCGGCGCCGCATCTCGTTTGTATGTAACACTTGGCTAATCTGCCGCGCCGCATCTCGTTTGTATGTAGCACTTGGGTAATCTGCCGTGCCGAATCTCAGATGTTCCCAAAATTTCAGATAAATGTTCACTACTCCAGACAGAACCCACAGTTTTTAGTTTAGATCCAACGAGAAGAAGTCACTTGAAATAATAACTTAAGCAAACGGTTTCCTCGGCAAGTCCTTATAGCCACGATTGGGGACTTGTGTCGTACGTTGCCCGTCAGCTCCATTGTGGCACTCCTTACCTCCTCCATCCCTTTTCAAGTCACTTGTTGAATTTTGTTCCTGGTATCTGGTAGCCTATCCTCTGTCTACTCCATCGTCTGCATTCTCAACTCTTGTCCAGCTCTTTCCAGAGGAATTTACTTCAATTAAACGGCAATGATTTTGTGTCTGATGTGGAACATCCACCGGCAATTTGGAATTTATCACTGAATGATTACTGTATCAAGTGAAGAGAGAAGGGTGTAGGAGGTTCTCTAGACAGTCAAACTGATGATATAATATGATGTGTGTTATAGCGAGTGCAGACGTTGGTTTCGCCATCTACGACAGGTACGCCTGGGACACGCAGGGTCCTCCAGTGAGCTACGTGGCCCACCTGACTGGAGCCCTCGCTGGACTCACTATCGGTCTCCTTGTCCTCAAGAACTTCGAACAGCGACTCCACGGGCAGCTCATCTGGTGGGTGGCTCTTGGAGTCTACGCGGCCTGCACTCTGTTCGCGGTCCTCTTCAACCTCTTCACCCCTACCTTTCCTCCCTAGCCCCGTAGTTGAGAGCTCCATGTTTGCCTACTATGTACTCACCAAAGACAATATCCTATATCATAGATGTATCAAATGAAACAAACCCTTGTCTGTCTTCTCTCTGTTTATTTTATAAAATAAAACCTATATAGTTTATAGAATAAACAGTGGGATCACAACTTCTTCTATTTAAAGACAATATTATTTAGTTGGCTCGCAATACAGTAGAACCTCTGTTAACCGACATCCATTCAGTTTTTATCTAGTTCGCGAATCTATTTGTCTATGGTGTCACCAAAGACCACATTGTCAAAAAGTCGATGAAAAGTGGGATGTCTGCATCGCAGAAAAATAAATAAATAATCGTAATTGGTAGTAAGATAAGTGGGACGAAATATCGAAGGAATTTAAAATCATATATTTCCACGGTTTTATTTTACATCAATAATGAGTCATCAGCACTAAATTTATAACAACACTGTTGAGATGAGAGGGCGTCACTAGCTCCAGTCAGCGGTAGCTAGCCTACCGAGCCCAAGATCAACCCGGCTCTGAGACCCTTAGTTTTCTTATCTGGGATGCAACAAAATCTTGAGAAAGCCATCCTTCGGAGAGGGACTTTCAATTGCGGTCTCGAGCCTGTGCGATATCAGGTACTCGATAAAGACCCCTAACAGAGTAATAAACCTGGATTGGCAAAATTTTGGACTTTCGCAGTAGGACTAACAGGGGAGGGGGGGATAAGAGCATTGGATTTTTGTGTTCACAACGTCCTTCCCAGCATATCTATTCAATAACACAGTTGATGATGATGACATTCTAATATTGAAAACAGATTTTTGTTTAAAATGAAACGTTGGGAAAACAACCTCTTTTTATCCGTTAGTTATATAAATGACAAGTGGAAAGTAGGATCCTGAAGGGAGAAAACAAAACGCAACGGCAGCAATGTGGAAACTTTCAACATAGAGTAGTTGTTTTAATAGATTTAACTCATTTCTCCCAAAGACAAATGTGATTCCATTGGCCCTCGAGTAGCTCAACACTGTACTGGACTCGTTATTGACAATTAATTTATGTTATTTAATATTTTTTGTTAATTTTCCATTGCATGTACTGACATCTCTTGATAACAATCGTAATTAGCCAACTAAATGAGTGTTGAGCTCAATAAAATCAATAACAAACAAATTTGTATTAATAGTCTTATTAACTTGAATCAAGTAAATAACATGTTTAGTAAAATACAATATATTGTCTGTCTGTCCGTCTTCTGAAAAGTACAATTTTCTGTGTGAACCACCGAGGTTAGAGGAGTCAAATACACCACATTTTGTTGAGTGATTTTACACATTGGTATCCATATTTGACTGCTCTTCGAAAAAAGATCCAGCTTCGGTTCTCTGTGTTTCGAGTCATTGCTTTCCGAAAATTTATATTAAATTATTATTTCTTTTTTAATCAAGACTGTTTTTTTCTTCTCTCATTTAGGAAAAAGTTTGTATGAAAATAATTCAAATAAAAAAAAGTATATACAGATATGTATATATATATTTCATTTGATACAGACAATAGGAAGTCTATAAATATAACTAAGTTTGTATTATAATTATAGCTTCGTACCAAAGACTGAGGATTATATAATTATCAACAACTGAAATTATTGTATAAATAGCCCAATCCAAACAAAAATATATAGAAGACTGTTAATGTGTTAATATGTTTAAAATTGTGAAGAAATTGCTAATAACACTGCCGACATTGAAACCGTCTAACTATATATTTGTATGTACAATCAAATCAATTATATCTATATACCATATATATTGTTCTATAATTCTCTATATATATATATGTATATATATACTATTTAAGTGATGCATGAAGCTAGTCAAGGTATTTATTGATACACAACCTGGTATGGCTTGTTCTTTATTATCTCTTTATTATCAACAACTTTGAGAAAAAAACAAAACAAAAAAGTAAGTCATTGCTAGGGTTATTTTTTTTATTTTTTAAATTTAAACTGTTGTAATAAGAGAAATGATGTAAAGAGGTTTTTTTACTGTTGTAAATATATGAATATCTCTGTTGAGAATTGTTTGTACTCTTTTTCAAAGAGTTAGTTATTTATTAAATTTTTATAAAAATAATTATATATATATATATATATATATATAAACGAAAAGCGTGTCCTGTAACTGTTTAGTATAACAAAGACAAATGTGTAGATAAGTGAAGAAACTCACTTTTTTTTAACATTATATTGGATAATGTCTAATTGATAGTTTGTAAGGATTGCTTATTGTTGTTAATTAATTATTAATGGTTTATTTAGTATGTAAGTGTATGTGGAGACAGCTGCAGAAACCAAATAGACTAAGTCATCTTCTCGCTTCTTTTGAGCTAAAAAAAAAACATGAGGAGCCTTAAAACTACCCGGAAAAAAACTATTATTGTAAAAGTTGTAAAATACTCTCGTTGAGATGGTACACATTGGTCCCGCCGCTGCTAGGAACGTTTCACTACTCCGGGGGCCTCCCGAAGTTGTGGGAGGGGGTAAGAGTGCGAAGCAACAACTTCATTGTTTTTGGTCTACACCTGTTGACTGCCCGCATTGTTCAGATCCCGTCTCTTCTTCGCGCATGTTTTCCCCATATATAATTGGTGGTTCAGATTCTGTTCAAATGGAACAAACTCTTCAATGAACAAGTTCGTCAATATCGAAAATTGCCATCAACAATGCGAACGTTTTTCATCGCAGGAGCCACTCGGCATACAAAACCCACCAGACTGTACACAAAGGCTAGCTAGGATCAACTGCGTCACTTCTAACTTTTGCAACAATTTATTGAAAATCGGCTTAGTCTACCTGGTTTCTCAGCGGCTCTAATCCTGATGAGTGGTGTGAATGTGTTTAGTTTCCGGTCTGTTGGGCAGTTCTTAATGTAGCCACCTCAATTTACATAAAGTCCAACTGTGAACAAGTCAAATAATAGCAGCACTCCAAGTTCGTTAAGCGCTATCAACTTTCCACATATATATTTTTCATTTATCTATTCAATATATCGGGAGTTATCGTGTGCACAGACACACACATATTGTTTTGTTGTGTGTGATTTTTGGATTCATGAGGTCGGAAAATGAAACTCCGTTGAAACTCATAGAGTTATTTTTGCAATGCTACACAAATATATTTATATTGACAGAAATTTAAAAAAATGACGAAATTTTTGTGTTTTGAAGGTTTACTTTCTTGGAGCAAAGTTTACGAAAACTGATAAGAGAGACCAAACTGTAGTAAGAAGGAAGACGGACTGATCTCTTATAGACTGCAATTTGGTGATTTGGGAGGTGCAACCACCATTTGCATCTCACCTCCATTCCATCCAATTCAAAATAAGTTAAATCAGTCGTGCGATGCCCCGAAATTGGAAACCACATTCACTACCTTAACCAAAGAGTATTATTTTTATATTTTATTTATTTATTGTTCATCAGCGTGTGCTCCTGAACCGATTTTGTATATTTATTATTTAAAAATATGTATAATGCAAAAAACTGCACTACTGTCCTTATTAGAAATAACAAATTCGCTTTATCTATCTTTTGAAATATATTATAACATATATATATATATATAAAAATTTGAACAATAACATCCTCACAAAAATGTTCAAAATTCTTCCCATCCTTCATTAAAGTAAGGATTTTCGTTGTGTGGCTTAGTTGCAGCTGGGGCTGGAAGCCCATCTCAGTTTGTGTTTTGATCGGCTATTGATTACTTTTCCTCGTCTATTCCACATTTTTCATATGTGTTTTGAGTCACCGTCTTATAAGTTGGATTTTTCTTGCCCTCGTGGACAAGTCTACATAAAATAATGAATGGGGATAATAGTTTAAATAAAGTGGGGGGGATAAGAGCTGCAACTAAGGAGTACAACTTTATTAAAAATATTTTTAAACATCACATAATATTAAATTTCTGTATAAAAGGCTTTAAGAACTGCATTAGATTATTGTAAAATTTTAATAGTTCTTATGACAAAAATGTCCAAATATTCGGCCTAACAGTATTATAATTAAATGAATGTCTGATATTAAGTAACATTTAAGGTATTTGGTAGCCTCAGAATTGTAACTGCGGTTGTATAAAATGAAATAAAAAAACATTAATAATAATAAAATAAAGGTGAACTAGGACGAAATAAACAGCTGATGGATAAAACACAAATTTGTACAATAAACATAAGTAGGTATTAACAACTCTGTGCTCCGTCCTGTTGATGTGATGTCTTCTTTATGAGCTAAGCTTTATAAACCTCTCAATGTGTTGTATCCATCAAATACTCTAGGTACCCATATTTATATATTAGGGCTTTTCTGAGATCAATATACTGAAATTAAAAAATGTAATATGGCTGAGAAAAGGGCTACTGGTGTGTTTCTTGGGCTTCTCTGGCCTGATAGTTGGTTATTTTTGCTGGCAATTTTTGGAGAGGTTTCTTCACATTTGACATATCTCAGACCATTTCAAGGTCCATTGGAGCCCCTCATTACGGTGAAGGGCTGTGTAAATCTATCTCGTATAAGTTGAAGTTTTACACTAAGGAAAACCATCACAAAATGCAAAACGGAAGTCACATGACGTTTTTTGACGGTCGATTGTAATTTGAATATAAAATTTCATATATAGCGTTCTTATAAGCCTCGCGGGACAATAAGACACAATATACCTACTATAAGTCACTAACCAACGCAAGGTTAGTTCCCGGTAACATTGGTTAACCTGCCAGTTAAAAATAAATGTAATAAATTGAAGTGCCTTGTAAAGGTTTTGTAAATTAGTCGGATGCTCTGTTCTGGTTAGTGTTGAACCAGAGAGAAGTCAATTTGTGACCAGAATCACACATACACAAAGCTTTGTTAAAATGAACACTCACCTGAGTGTGTTTGTTTCATTAGAATCCGACTGTTTTTATGTATAGTTAGTATATGATATTTTCCACTTTTATACACATATGTATATGTACACTCAAGACTAATACAAAGTGACACACGCCCTCTTTTACATGTAATTAGTTATAATAATCACTTTATTTATTTTATGAAAATATATTTATCCTATTATTATTCCAAGTCTAGTTGAGCATTTTGATATTGTGTGAACTTTTTTGTTTTTATTTTTCCAAACAACATTTTACCTCAGTGTATATTATTATATTTGGCATTTTTGTATTATTCTTCTAGTTCACAAAACTATAATAAACGTTTGTACAGTTATTTTGTATTTTATTTATCACAATCCTTTTTTTAAAGTGGCCCCGTCCATTTTTGTAGTTGATCACCTACCGAGATAAAATAGGTGATCAGTTTGGTGTTTTGAAGAAGCTATAAAGTGGAGATGAATTAGTTGGTAAGATCGTACCAGTTGAGACCATTGATACTGGAGCTAGGCAGAGTAAAGCAGCCCGTGGGTCGCCCTGAGTTGCAGTCTACAAGAGATTAATTAGACCTTTCTTTTTGAAGGGGTCTTCTTTTATTAGAAGGAACAATATAAACTCCTGCCCAAAATTAACGCAAAACCCAGTATTTTTTCATTTTCTTCAGTTGTTTTCATTTTAATACATATAATATTGACAAGCAAAAAGATGAAGTAGTATTTGCCTTGACAAACAAGAAGATAAGGGTGATGTTTGCGAGACTAACCTTTGAACTTGACTAATTTTCCACACGATTTTAAATAAATCAATGATAAAAGTTGCAATACTGAGTTAATAAAGAAAAAAAGGAAAGAACATGGAGAAATACTGGGTTGTGCGTTAATTTTGAGCAGGAGTGTAACAAACAAAATGTATAACGGTAACCTCCGGTTATTTTTCTGCTCGACTCGACTCGTATTGTAAGGAATCTAAATGTATGGAAAAGGTGAAACAAGGACAACCTAGATTCTATATTTCTTCATCGACTATTTTAGATAGCTTCTAAGTTGAGGAACGCGGACATATTGTGGAATTTGTAATAAATAAATAAAACAAACTTATTTTTTGAAATATTGTCTATTCCACTAAAGATAATTATAAAACTACCGGTTTCGGTCTCACACCATCGTCAGGTCTAGTTATGAACTAGAACTACTCCTCCAATACATCTCTGGTGAAAGGTGTCAATTCAACTAGGGAATCCCCCGGCTTTACCGTTAGCTACATCATGAAATATCTGACAAAACACTAATTTTTTCTTAATTTACATACATGTTTTGTCAGATATTTCATGATGTAGCTAACTGTAAAGCCGGGAGATTCCCTAATTGAAGTGACACCTTTCACCAGAGATGTATTGGAGGGGTCGCACTCTACAAACTGACTTAGTTCATAACTAGACCTGACGATGGTGTGAGGCCGAAACCGGTAATTTTATAATTATCTTTAGTGGAATAGACAATATTTCAAAAAATAAGTTTGTTATATTTATTTATTTTAGAAAGGATCAACCAAAATATGCATTTTATCTTTAGTTACAGTCCACTACCATCGTACCTGGGTGAAGTCTATCTACCGACATTGCGGTAATGTTTTCCAAAAAAATATAAGAAATCGGTTCCTCAAGGACTAGCCTATATTCTTTATTTCTTCTTCGGCAATTATTTGTTAGGCCCAGCTAGAATATATATTTTTTCTTTCTTATGGTTAATAAGCCTACTAACCCCCGTTTTTCAAGAACTGATACCCGGACGGTTTTCGGTTTCAACAGCCCCATAACTTGGGTTCTCGCAACATTCAGTGGCGAGAATTATGGTTAGGACTACGGACGCACAGTCCTGCGTGAGGACAGGAGAGTTCTGCATCCTCTCTGCTCGTCGCCTTTCGTTTCTCTTCAGTCTGTCGATAGTTTTCTTCAGTGTCTGATAATAATAATCTTTATTTCCGGTAAACAATAACAAGGTAATACGCTACGTCATAAAAAATGTATAAGATAGCTTCAAAATTAGATTTATAAACAGCTATTAATTCTTTGAGTCGGACACAGATATAATTATTACTACTGCGCTCATGATCGCGGCTTCGAAACCCGGTTTTTACCTGGGAGATAAAAAAAACCTTGAGCATGCAGTCCTTCGGGGACTTTGAGCGATCGTCCCGAGACTGTACGATGTCAGGTACTCGTTAAAGAGTCCCTACCCCAGTTGAATAAAAATTTAGGTCTCCCATAGTTGAGTCTGGGCTCATGTTTACCAGAGCGACGAAAAAGCGCGCTAGAGTAGTAGACCTCGCAGTTAAAACCCGGGCATCAGTCATAACTAACTATCCTACTTAGAGAAAAAAAACTCTTGCGTTATGGAATCACTTGCAATGTACTTCCCCATGGCGAATTAATCAAGTTGAGTTTGGGCTCTCCCTCTGAAATCGATTTGGTTGGAAATTGATAGGTGTCTTACTTAGGGGCTTTCTCAATCAACATAAAATATTTCATGCTGGTGCATTAATTACAACATTATTTATTAAGATTGAGTTAGTATCCTCTGAAATCAGTTATATTCCTTGACAATACTATGACTACTTCGGTGGGGCCCATTCTATCTGGGAGATGAGAAAATCCTGGAACTTATACTTTATGCTAAATTTGCTCATCATCGAACTGTTCTTTAACATAAGTAAAAGATCAATATGTGACGTCGCACGAGGTTTCAACCAACACTTAATGGTGAAAATAACTGTCCTCAATGTTGCCAAATTTAGTTAATATAACATGACTAAGGTCCTTAGACCTCAGGAACAGTGAGATCCGGTAAGGAAGAAGTAACCTTCTGAATACAATAAGTCTGGACTTGGTGTCATTGGAAAACAGATATTTGGAAGAGCTGTAAACACGATTGTATTATTAGCATTGCGGAAAATTATTTTCACTATTATATACCTATATGAGTTGGTGATAAGCTCACCTTAGTTTACATTCGCACTGTCTTTTTACGAGATCATATCGCCTACTAACAGAGCATTGTAGGCAGTGCTACAATGTGCCTATCTCGGTTTAGTTACCCAGGGTTTCTAACGAGTATCTGATATCACCGATGCTTGGGACAATCGCTTAACGTCCCATCCAAAGGACGGCGTGCTCAAGATCATCTCAGTGACCAGTCACTTAATACTTTATTGCTTCTTACTTATGTTACAGAATGGGCTGAAGAGCTTAGACGTTTCCATAGTCAATTGTTAAAATTTGGAAGAGCTAATATAGCAGTATATTTCTCATCTGAGATATTATTCTTTAGTCCTTCGTCTCTTGGGGGACAGTGGAAGACCTGTAAACACGATTGTACCGAGCAGAGTACATGGTCGGTACTCCATAAGGACCAAACATTTCCACGCTCTTTTGACAGAACGATCTCCTAAGTCTCTGTTCTAGATACAATGCGCATGAAGCAGGCATTTCCACAAACTCATTTCCTGTAAAAGTGCACTTGGGCTGCATTGTTCTGTGGATGACGGTTTGCAACACTTCTAACATATTCAGCAGGCTACATTGTTTACTTACCAGTTGGAGAATGAAGATAACAACATTTAGAGGAAGACATGAAAATTTAAAAACGTAATTGGGAAGGAAATAAACACATTTAAAACGAAAATTTATTTCCTTTTTAATTAAAAAATAAAATTATATAAAACAAACATTCACTTCACTTCTTTCACTTGCAAACCTGAAACAAAAACAAAACAAAATAAAATAAAAACTAGGTTAATAGGAACGTATGAGACCTGGTCCACCCACTTTGTAAACCCTTATTTATTGTTTATTTTGAATATTTATATTAGGTAAATAGGACCAAGTAAGATAAATAAAAACAAAAAAACTGTTTTTTTTGGGGTTTTTTCCCTCTTGGCCTGATGTTCTGTGCATATTGGCCATAAATTAAAAATTCATTTAATTAATTTTTGTTTATATTTTTTCCCGGCCGATAGGAGCCAAGAAGAACCAGAGGGAAAAAAACTTGTTTAAATTCCACGATAATGTATACATACAGTGTACAGATTTCATTCCATCGTCTGCAGTTAAAAAAAATAAAATTCAAAAGTGACATTTAAGATAGCTAGGTTGCATATTTATACAATTCTCAGGTTGCCTGAGATTACTAAGTCAGTGACACCCTGACTCCTGGGTGGTGAAGTCACATCTTAACGCAACTTTACAAATATTTGAGTTGTCAACAATCTGATAAAATGAAGACAATATATTAGTAATCTAAAAAAAAAGTTTATAGTACGAATAGAATACATATTACGAGGGATGTACAATAGTTAACGAGACAAGTAACGTTTCATTCAATGACGAGACTTCACTACTATTGCACTTATCCCATCACTTTGGGAGCTTTCTAATTCCCATGGTAAAAACATTCTTCACCTTGCTGACGGAGCCATTTGTTTACACCGTTTTTGACCGCTTCATTGTCTTCGAACTTGGGGCCGCGTATAAAGTCTGAGTGGGCAGAACAGATGAAAATCGTACTATAATAAGGTGGATATGGCAACAACTTCCAATCCAAATTTTCGATGATCTCTCGCGTTTTGTGGGCCGTATGGGGGCAGGCTTTACTGTGCGGCAGAATCACACCTTTTGAGAGAGCACCCTGGCGTTTATACCTTATCGCACGTTTCACTTTATGTTGAAGCTTGTTAGAATAGCACTTACTGTTCACAGTACGTTGTTCTTCTAAATAGGCATCAAATGTTGCGCAATTTTGCAGCGCATCGGTCGAGACTTCAACCGGAGTGAATATGGGTGACACTTGTTCTGCCCGAATCTGTTCAATGCAATTTCCGCGGCTTCAACACTCGGCAGGTTTCACATCTTCGGATAACAAGAATCTTATCACTGAACGTTACTCTTCTGGCGTACACGTTTCGAGAGAAGCTGACTTTTGAAATGAACAAAAGAGGTTATGTTTGTTTTTATTTATTTCAAACAGCTGATTGAATCTGTCTCCAAGGTTGCCCCAACTTGACCCTCAGAAAGTTTCATCTTTATATTCAGTAGTTTTCCCGCTATTGCAGTTTGTCTCGTTAATTATTGAACGACCCTGGTATATATAAGAAATAAGGACTCAATTTGCAGGGGAATCACCGTCGCATATAGGTTGATTTAAAGATTTAGGCGGCCAAAAGTCAAATTTTAAAAGTGACGTTAAAAATACCAAAATAATCCCATAGCCAAAGGAATGTCTATGTAACAATAATTTACCATCCCCACTCGCGAATCTTTTACCGTGCACGCGCGCAAGGTAGTTAAACCTGCTCTTCTCACAGCTTACATATCATTGCATCAACGCTCTCAGTGTTAACATTTGACCCTAGAGAAATTTTGTGTTTTCCCTCTAATATTTTGAAGTGATTCTGATGGATTCGAATAATTCAGGTAAAATCAATATTTCTTGATATGTTTAAAGGATTTTTAACGTTGTTTTATATTATTTGTAGAACTATAAAAAAAGGTTGTTTTGTAATGCAATGTTTACTTAAATTTCATGTTTATAAGACATTTTGTTATATTATCGCCTCCTCTCGGGTAATGCTTGTTATTGTATTGTATACTTTATATATTAGGCTAATTATTGACCTACAATTTGAGTGCGGATAGCTGCAGATAACCAAGTTATAGATTTTTTTATGGATGACATCTCAAAATAAAATAAAATCAACTTTCGTTTCGTAGGTGCTATTTTCTTGGTTTTAGAAACACCTGGTACTTCGGGTACAAAAGTAGTGAGCCGTAAATATCTTTACGATCAAATGCAACAGCAAGATTTGCCTAATTTGGATGAAAAAATGAAATATCTGGAAAATCACCTGTTATGGATTCGATTGTTCGAAAGCGTTTTGCATCTGGCATACACACTGCCAGTAAAAAAGTCTAGAGAGGAGAGAACTGACTAAGAAAAGAATTTCGAAGTGCTTACGAAAAAATATATAATTTTTATACATATAATTTTTTTTTTTTTTTCAAGATTCTGTCTTTTATTTCTAATTTTTTTCACTTTTTAGCGGGGAAAATATTCTAATTTTACAAAGGGCAATACTTTACAATAAGATACATGATTTAAAGTCAAAATATACTGTAAAATAATTTTGACCGCCTAAATCCTTTAAATCAACCTATGACCGTCGTTATACCTCTATGACCCACATCACTTTTCAATTTATCATTTGTCTGCTAATCCAATAAATATTTATTTTCTTATTTTACATTCTACTATTAAATGTTCTCCCTTCATCGTTTATATTTATTTATGGTAAAGAAATTAGCTCTTAACGAGATACATCGTTTAGCCAAGGAGTTCGATATATCGCGATATTTACAATATATCAACAATAGAATTCTTGAGTTTCGGATAGTAGATGATGACAAATGCCCTGGAGGATCTATTACGAAAGCTATACGGTCAGAAATTCCACGTTGTTTTCGCAGGAATTTCATGTTTTCCGACCCCCTGGATCAAAAAAAAAAAAAAAAATGCTGCGTGTGAGAGTGTAGGACACGATGGCTGGATATAATAAATATATCATTGCTGTAATTTTCATTGCTAACACGGAGTAAACAGTTGTTGTTTTACTTCCCCAGCTGTACCAGGTATAGGGGAAGTTCTGCAATCCATCAGTAATTCAATGAGGAGTTGTGTACACAACATCATATTTTCCGACCTTCTAATTCTAAAAGACGAAAAAAAAAAAAGTCTGGCTGTCTGTGATCACGATAACTCACCATAGAATGAATGTATAAAGACGACTTATATGTGTATCCAGAAGCAACTTCATAAGGACAAGGACGATACCTATCAAATTTCAGTGAAATCAGACCAAGGGGAAGCAGTTAGAGGGGCTCAACTCAAAAACCCAGCAACTGCCCGAGTGTGTTGAGGAATCAGGAGCAACTATGTAAGTCAAATATTGAGTTTTAGTCCAAACGGTCGATTGGCTCAAGAGGGAGAGCGGAAACGTGACTAATTCGTGCTGGGAAAGTACGTGGCCGGTCATTCACCCACTTTTTTTTTTTTTCAAAATCATAAAATATTGGATCATGAAACATTTGGTATTATTTAAAATGATTCTCAAGTTGAGTAGCGAAAGTTGCATCTTAGTTTCCCAGCTATGTGAAAGGCCAAAAATTCGATGTTGAGTTTTCACAGGAATTTCATGTTCTCCGCGGTCCGTTGAATTAAAAAAAAACAAAAAATCCATGGATGTTTGTAGACACCATAGAATGAATAAATCTATTTGAAATTTATTTTGTGGATTAAAACCTGCTAGAGTATGACAAGTATTGTTATTCAGGGTAGTCAATATATCACAAATGCGAGTTGGGGAAGTACACTCATTCCATCGGCAGTTATCAACATTTCAGAATTAACTACCCCACGCCCAATCAGTAGGCTTAGTCATTTGTGGATTTGAGTTGAATCCAAATTAAACACTTGATAAAGACAGACAGGATTTGTTTTTTAATTTTTGGAATGAGGGGTTTGGTAAACGAAGGTTAATGAATTTTCATTTTAATGTTTATTACTATCTGATCAGGTCACGGAAATTCTAACGACAAACATTTCTTTTTTAAGAAACAGAACAATCTGAACTGTTCATGGGGTGGCATCGAGACTGCAGAACAAGTATACCTTGAATGTATCGACCAGGCTGGAGTTGGTTCGTGGGACTGGACATTCGACAACTGGTGACAGAGGAAGGCTACCCAGTAGTAGGGCGAACTGGGGAGGACCACCTACCAGTCGGGTGGAGGTCGCCCCAACCCGTCATGTCCACATGCAAGATGTACCCACAAACATTTATATGAAAACAACCTCGAATCTTCGATTGATTAAATAACTTCCCCGTTACTATGCACACCTGGCTAGTAGAGAAAAATAACTATTTTGGTTCAAGTGAGGAGAGGTGGGTGTACCTGGAGGTAGAGACTGCTTGAGTTTTTCTGCCTTCTCCTTGTCTGTGATGACCAAGGTGTAGAGGAACTTGGAACATCGCACCTTGAACTTGACGTTCTCAGCGTTTTTCTTTATCTTCACGGCTGGACAACAGAAGAACAAACCGCAAGGGTTAGCCAACAATAGACAGAGCTAGCATAACATAACCATATAATAATTGGCAAATGGGTAATTCCATGCCAACTCGACATGGCATGACACATGACCACCTCGGATCATTGAAAATGAGTGATTTTCAGGCAGAAGGCATCAACATAAGTCCAAAAATGCATTAAAATAATTGGAAATAATTGATCACTACTTGGTAACGGCGGTTTTTTTTTAATGTAAATTTTATGCGTTTTGAAGTACGATTTTTTTATATTTCGTTTTAAATGACTAAATCAAATGAAAAAAGGATGTTTCTTATAGGATTTTTGACGTTGGTTACGAATCTCGCGTCAAAAGGTTGATTTTTGCCAAACCAAACCCCAAAAAATCGCAATAATTAAAAAAATCGATAAATTTGAATATCTCAAAAACGTATGCCTAAAATTTTTTTTCTATACCGCCATTCTACTCCTATGGAGTCACACTAAGCTGTCAATATCAAATTTTTTTGTAGAATCACATTGACTGATTATAAAAAGTAGAATTTTTAATCAGTATATAAAGCTTTTTTTGTGGTTGTACTTTAAATAACCATAACTTTCACCGATATAATAAAACAAAATAGATTTCTGGTCTTTTCGAAATATATTTTTACGCTCTTCAATCGAAAAACAAAATACACTTCTCATATTATGAAATGCTAGGAATTAAATTCATGTTCAAATATTTTTGTTGGTAATGAATTTTTTTATACAATTTTATTTTGTTATAATATTAATCAGTTACAAAATTATATTTCAATAAAAGCATCGTATTTAAAGTACAACCTCAAAAAAAGCTTTATATACTGATTAAAAATTAGGTTATTTACATTTTAAAATCAGTCAATGTGATTCTCCAAAAAAATTTGATATTGACAGCTTAGTGTGACTCCATAGGAGTAGAATGGCGGTATAGAAAAAATTTTTTAGGCATTAGTTTTTGAGATATTCAAATTTATCGATTTTTTGAATTATTGCCATTTTGGGGGTTTGGTTTGGCAAAAATCTACCTTTTGACGCGAGATTCTTAATCTACGTCAAAAATCCTATAAGAAACATGCTTTTTTCAGTTGATTTAAAACGAATTAGTCATTTTAAACGAAATATAAAAAATCGTACTTCAAAACGCATAAAATTTACATAAAAAAAAAACGCCGTTACCAAGTAGTGATAAATTATTTTAATGCATTTTTGGACTTATGTTGATGCCTTCTGCCTGAAAATCACTCATTTTCAATGATCCGAGGTGGTCATGTGTCATGCCATGTCGAGTTGGCATGGAATTACCCAAATATATAAAATGTGCCGGGGTAACCAGAGAATACCATAATCTCTTGTCCTTCTTCACTGGTTGCAAAAATATCTGCAATACACATAGTCGAATGGGATATACCAAATTGAAGAGTAAAAGACGAGTATGTTTTTCGAAATCAATGTCAGAATGTCTAAAAGAACAACCAAATGTGCCCCCCACCCAGCAATATATTTCAATTTAATATATCTTTCGACTATTGATGGTCGTGTTGGTAACCTGTAGATAGCCTGTCGTTATTAACTGAGCAGTTGAAACGACAAAAAAATTAAAATTAAAGACAAACGCAGATTGGCCTAAGAAATCCTTACAACGTAGGGGGCACGGAGCACACTTGAGTGTAATGGTTTTTTTTTCTTTCTCAAATTCAAATTCAGATTTGGCTCTCAGGGTCCACAACAGCCCCTGGTACGACCCACCATGGTGTTCAAATATTACTTATTAAAAACAAAAAATAAGGATATTGAGTCTGGCCGAGTCTAGAAGAATTTAAACTAACTAATACTGATATATGACTGATTATAGCATTTACTTCTCCCGTTACTTCGATTAGCAGCCCGCCTCAAAGTACCTAGTGTAATGCAGTCCGCGCGCACAAAAATGTTAGTACTCCCTGGGCTGACATCAAGAGAGACACAACACTTATTACCAGTAAAACCAGAGTGCTCAACTGCTATAAATTTTTCGTAACTACAATTATTTTTGTAACCCTCTGTGTTTCTTACTCACTGTTTGGATGTAACATTTTTATTTGCTAAGGTCCCGGGAGAAAAAGAAGAAAGCATCTGCTCTATTCCGGAGACCTTACCAAATTAAAACTTTACATCCAAACAGTAAGAAAATGTTTTATAACGTTCATAATTGCAAGACCTGTGGTAGTGTCTATATTATTAATAAATATTAGAGGGATATGGGTTCGAATCTTATCAAGTATCGTCTATAACAAAAAAATGTAATTGATAATGGACCAGGATGACAACTGTTTTTCATGTGTTAGTAAGATGTTGTGGGGACGAGATTTCTCATAGAAAAAACGTTCTACAAAGGAGTCTTTTATTTCTGACTTTGTGTTTTTGTTTATTCAGTGTAGATTGGATCCCAGCCTCTCTGTAGATAACTGACTACTTTGATCACATCACTATCAGGCCCTCGATAACAGAACGATGCCAACACAAGGCCTCCCCTCCCGCACCTCACCTCGCATAGTATAGTATAACAGTAGGACCCATTGGATCCCAGCCTCTCTGCAGATAACTGACTACTTTGATAACAGACCAAATGCCAACACAAGGCCTCCCCTCCCGCACCTCACCTCGCATAGTATAGTATAACAGTAGGACCCATTGGATCTCAGCCTCTCTGTGGATAACTGACTACTTTGAACACAGACCAAATGCCAACACAAGGCCTCCCCTCCCGCACCTCACCTCGCATAGTATAGTATAACAGTAGGACCCATTGGATCTCAGCCTCTCTGTGGATAACTGACTACTTTGATAACAGACCAAATGCCAACACAAGGCCTCCCCTCCCGCACCTCACCTCGCATAGTATAGTATAACAGTAGGACCCATTGGATCTCAGCCTCTCTGCAGATAACTGACTACTTTGATAACAGACCAAATGCCAACACAAGGCCTCCCCTCCCGCACCTCACCTCGCATAGTATAGTATAACAGTAGGACCCATTGGATCCCAGCCTCTCTGTGGATAACTGACTACTTTGATAACAGACCAAATGCCAACACAAGGCCTCCCCTCCCGCACCTCACCTCGCATAGTATAGTATAACAGTAGGACCCATTGGATCTCAGCCTCTCTGCAGATAACTGACTACTTTGATCACAGACCAAATGCCAACACAAGGCCTCCCCTCGAATAGTATAGTATAACAGTAGAACCCATTGGATCCCAGCCTCTCTGTGGATAACTGACTACTTTGATAACAGACCAAATGCCAACACAAGGCCTCCCCTCGAATAGTATAGTATAACAGTAGGACCCATTGGATCCCAGCATCTCTGTGGATAACTGACTACTTTGATAACAGACCAAATGCCAACACAAGGCCTCCCCTCCCGCACCTCACCTCGCATAGTATAGTATAACAGTAGGACCCATTGGATCTCAGCCTCTCTGCAGATAACTGACTACTTTGATCACAGACCAAATGCCAACACAAGGCCTCCCCTCGAATAGTATAGTATAACAGTAGAACCCATTGGATCCCAGCCTCTCTGTGGATAACTGACTACTTTGATAACAGACCAAATGCCAACACAAGGCCTCCCCTCCCGCACCTCACCTCGCATAGTATAGTATAACAGTAGGACCCATTGGATCTCAGCCTCTCTGCAGATAACTGACTACTTTGATCACAGACCAAATGCCAACACAAGGCCTCCCCTCGAATAGTATAGTATAACAGTAGAACCCATTGGATCCCAGCCTCTCTGTGGATAACTGACTACTTTGATAACAGACCAAATGCCAACACAAGGCCTCCCCTCCCGCACCTCACCTCGCATAGTATAGTATAACAGTAGAACCCATTGGATCTCAGCCTCTCTGTGGATAACTGACTACTTTGATAACAGACCAAATGCCAACACAAGGCCTCCCCTCGAATAGTATAGTATAACAGTAGGACCCATTGGATCTCAGCCTCTTTGCAGATAACTGACTACTTTGATAACAGACCAAATGCCAACACAAGGCCTCCCCTCGAATAGTATAGTATAACAGTAGGACCCATTGGATCTCAGCCTCTTTGCAGATAACTGACTACTTTGATCACAGACCAAATGCCAACACAAGGCCTCCCCTCCCGCACCTCACCTCGCATAGTATAGTATAACAGTAGGACCCATTGGATCTCAGCCTCTCTGCAGATAACTGACTACTTTGAACACAGACCAAATGCCAACACAAGGCCTCCCCTCCCGCACCTCACCTCGCATAGTATAGTATAACAGTAGGACCCATTGGATCTCAGCCTCTTTGCAGATAACTGACTACTTTGATCACAGACCAAATGCCAACACAAGGCCTCCCCTCCCGCACCTCACCTCGCATAGTATAGTATAACAGTAGGACCCATTGGATCTCAGCCTCTCTGCAGATAACTGACTACTTTGATCACAGACCAAATGCCAACACAAGGCCTCCCCTCCCGCACCTCACCTCGCATAGTATAGTATAACAGTAGGACCCATTGGATCTCTGCCTCTCTGTGGATAACTGACTACTTTGATAACAGACCAAATGCCAACACAAGGCCTCCCCTCCCGCACCTCACCTCGCATAGTATAGTATAACAGTAGGACCCATTGGATCTCAGCCTCTCTGCAGATAACTGACTACTTTGAACACAGACCAAATGCCAACACAAGGCCTCCCCTCCCGCACCTCACCTCGCATAGTATAGTATAACAGTAGGACCCATTGGATCTCTGCCTCTCTGTGGATAACTGACTACTTTGATAACAGACCAAATGCCAACACAAGGCCTCCCCTCCCGCACCTCACCTCGCATAGTATAGTATAACAGTAGGACCCATTGGATCTCAGCCTCTCTGCAGATAACTGACTACTTTGAACACAGACCAAATGCCAACACAAGGCCTCCCCTCCCGCACCTCACCTCGCATAGTATAGTATAACAGTAGGACCCATTGGATCTCAGCCTCTCTGTGGATAACTGACTACTTTGAACACAGACCAAATGCCAACACAAGGCCTCCCCTCCCGCACCTCACCTCGCATAGTATAGTATAACAGTAGGACCCATTGGATCTCAGCCTCTCTGCAGATAACTGACTACTTTGAACACAGACCAAATGCCAACACAAGGCCTCCCCTCCCGCACCTCACCTCGCATAGTATAGTATAACAGTAGGACCCATTGGATCTCAGCCTCTCTGCAGATAACTGACTACTTTGAACACAGACCAAATGCCAACACAAGGCCTCCCCTCCCGCACCTCACCTCGCATAGTATAGTATAACAGTAGGACCCATTGGATCCCAGCCTCTCTGCAGATAACTGACTACTTTGATCACAGACCAAATGCCAACACAAGGCCTCCCCTCCCGCACCTCACCTCGCATAGTATAGTATAACAGTAGGACCCATTGGATCTCAGCCTCTCTGCAGATAACTGACTACTTTGATAACAGACCAAATGCCAACACAAGGCCTCCCCTCCCGCACCTCACCTCGCATAGTATAGTATAACAGTAGGACCCATTGGATCTCAGCCTCTCTGCAGATAACTGACTACTTTGATAACAGAACAATGCCAACACAAGGCCTCCCCTCGAATAGTATAGTATAACAGTAGAACCCATTGGATCCCAGCCTCTCTGTGGATAACTGACTACTTTGATCACAGAACAATGCCAACACAAGGCCGTGAAATAGACAAATATTCCTTTCTTCAAGCAAACGGAGTCAAATAAACAGTTCATTTTTCGACATAGCTAAACTTGGTGAATTGTATCCTTAATTATTCATTAGCAATAATATTAAATTTTACATTTGGCGTCCTTCCTCCTTGCTTTCAGCAGAAAGTCCTTGATTTCCTTAATTTCCCTCGGCTGAAAAAAAAAAAATATATACATATAAGAAAACATTGTATGTAAAAATAAAGAGAGGCCTGCTAAGAAGAGTCGTGGTGTAACCGACAATGGCAACATACATCAGCTAGCAGACAACAATGACAGCTTACATCTGCTAGCAAGACAGTAGTAAATCTGTTACTGAGCTATTCTTCTCGTTGTCTATAATACAGTATTTATATACACTCAAATGAAGAATGGACAAATTACATTATATTAATTTTTCCTCTGATAATATCTATGAAGCACATGAATTGTGTAAATTATTATAGCTCCATAAGCCGTCATAAACTGGAGGAGGGCATGAAAATTACCAACATTCTTTGTTTGTAGCGCCGCTGTATCCTAAAATTGTAATTAAAAACTACTCGCTGATAGCTTTTCAATTGTCGGGAAGGTGCCCCCTCAGTTGAACAATGAAGGGGCATTATGTTGGCCCAAATCTATGTGAACGTTTACACATGTGAGATTAGTCCTTGTCCTTACTACCGTTGGCTCAATATTCTTACATTATTAACAATGCTATCAAATGGGGAAACTGACCGCTGAACTTGTACAAATATTTAATCCCGGAATACATCAAATACAATATTGAATTCAAAAATAATATATTATGAATAAAATATTAAATGAAACACAATTAATTTACTCACTCCTAATATTATTTTATCTCAAAGCAAATTACTATCTCATTTAGATTGATGTTTTGTCTTAAGCCTGATCAGGATTCAAGACGAGGCTTTTTTTTTTCTTGATGTAAAATAATTTTGAATAGTTAACCCATAGCATACATACGAAATGCTTAAATTAGGAATGAATGATGAAGCAAACATATCCAAATCATGAAGCAAATGTAGTAGTGATAAAATATAATTCAAATAAATGAGACTCCCTTTTCTTGAAAAACGGAAAGTCCAAAAAAAAGTTATAAAAATATACTAAATGAAACAATTGTTACTTACCATGATGTATAGGTTAGGTCACGACAACCTGGAAAAAGAAACACCAGAAGAAAAATTATTGGATGAATTAATGTTTGTCACTGATTTATAACAAATCAAACTGAAAAATGTAGACGAACAAAATAATAGTAGAAATATGTCAACGATGAAAACGGATAAGAAACGGACAACTTACTTTAACGTGTACCAAATCAAATGGAACCTCCAACAATGAGCAAGTTCCAGTATTCACTGATGGAGGGTTGTACTTTAGCAAACAGTGTATTTTCCAACTATTATTTTCTTTTAACATTAGATAACTAAAAGTTGTTAAATTAAAAAATAACAGATTTTAATAACATGATAACTTTTCAGGGTATTTAAATTGTGATAAATAATAATAACCTGTTTGTCTCCTTTCTTGTTACTCCAGAGCTGTTATTGACTACGCTGTTACCGAGCATAACTGAACCGCTGTTCTGCTACTTGCTATTATATATTAATTCCAATTCTCATGGTGGATATTCAGTGAAGAAACTGTTTGCAAAATCCAAACGAATTAGATAATAATATATACCTGTATGTAAACGTGATTTTTTTTCTCTCTCTCCCCTTTCTCATACGCAGCCCTCTATGTTAGTCAGCATCGTTGATTGCCGTTTTATTTTTTCTCACACAAAAAATTAAAGTAGTATTATATTTTAAATGTTTTCTAATATAGAAAAATCTAACAACCAGTGAAAAGGTGAGGTTCAAATAGTAAAAAAAACTGGTGATGTCGAATACTGACTAATTTTTGTTTTATTATCAACAAATTTGATGAATATAATATAAAACTTAAAATGGGAGTGACGAGATAAGTATCGTAAAGTAAATACTTTCAGACTGCTACATTAACGTATAGTCTGTCTGCCAGGAAAAGTCTATTCTATTGTTCGTCTCAGTTTCATCAAATAGCAGTTTATCAGTGGAACCTGTTATTATAAAGAAACAGAAAGGTGGTGCCTCCTAAACAGAAATTACAATTTCGTCCATCTACTTCTGTGGGCAATTCCCAGTATTAACCTACAATCCCAACAGTTCTCCTTTGTGTGCGGGAATATTGAATAACAGGGTAATATAAGGAATAGTAGGCAATATTAAATAATTTGCTTTGTCAAATATTATTAAATTATTTTTCAATTAGTTAAATTTAAAATACTAAACTAGTAGATCCATGGATCAGTGACCTCGTAAACTATATTCTAATTTGTCATGGAAACCAGAATAACAAAATAGTTATGAAGTTGAAACCAAATATAACTTTTACTAAGCGGGGCAAACGACTGGTACTCAATAAAACAAACGTGATTGTATTACAACGGCATCATCTCCATAACAGAGCAATAACATTAAAATATATCAATACTTCAAAATAATAATAATAATAATAATAATTGGCTCTCATACTATCACCACCTCCTTATTTTGCCAACCTTGATTTTGTTTACAGCTATGAACTAAATCATGTTTTGGTGTTGGCAACTAATACGTACAAATAGATACCAAATAATGAATTTTTCACAAACTTGAAGTTCATTGCTCAAAACTAATTTATATTAATAAAGTACAATTAAGATGCTGATAAAAATATGATCATGAAGATAATTAATATGAGTTTAATTTAAATTTGTCCACATCTCTTCTTGAATTTATTAGAAATAAAGTTTATTCTGGGACCGAGGGTCCCCCGAGAAAAATATACAAAAAGACAAAAGAAAAGAAACAATAAAATATAATATCAGTATGCCCTATGTAAGAAAAAACAATAATAAATATGAATAAATAATCACAATAAACAGCTTGATTAGGGAAAAGGAAGAAAATAAATGTTTCTATATAAATAAAGAGAAAGAAGGAAATAACCTCCCTGACGTGTAACGGAAAATCCTCTATAATTTTAAGGCCTGTTCCTCTTAACTTTTTTAAGCCAGCACTTGTTAAACGTATCTCAGCGATTTTTCCTTTCTAATGTTGTCCACAGCCTAACATGATCATACTAATCAGATTACATTCAATATTGAGTTTTTCTTCAACTATGACTATTTCTGTTACAATTTTTTTTATAATTATTTACAATGTTATCGATTAGGTATACCATGAATAATAATATTTTTCATCCTACTTTCCTTTTCGTTAACATATTTCGCACTTCATCAATTTTTTAAATACATTTACTCCCTCAGTTTTCAACTGCTTCGAAGGGACTGTATGCCCATGCCTACCCGAAAAACCGAATGTCCGGACGGATCAATTTTAAAATGGCATTAGAAATAGGTCTTGTCTTTTTTATGCTGTTGTCAACTGTTGCCTCTCTCATCATCCAGATACAAGGAGGTCGTGGTGAATAAATATATTGAGTGGTAATTGAACTGTAAAAAAAAATGTGGTACCAACAATAATATCAGGGTTAATAATATAAACCAATGGAACATAATTACATAGGTATTTATAATACTAGTTTATAGTACTATAAAATATTTTAGTATATCTTAGCATAATATCATGAAATTGTTATTTTACCTTCCTTCATAGTCCTATTTTATCATTTTCTTAATCAACATTTCGTCCTGATGATTCAAAACAAACCTAAGTAATATATCTTATAAACTACTCAGTATGTAACAAAATAAAAATGAAACTAAGTTAAACCTAAAGTAAACCGTATTTAAAAATAAGGAATACATTCGAATGCGCATTAAAAATTGAAAAAAACATAAAAGAAAAAAAAGGCTTACTTTATGTGAGGTATAATGGCAAGTTAGCTGCATTTTGCAATTCGTCATTTGTAATTAGCATCCTTCTGCTGTAATCACTTTGGTTACCATTTCAGCTAATATATATGATTAATGGTATTTATGAAATTTTAAGTAAGTAACAATAAAGGCCCCGCATCCAAATAACATATCAAAAGAGGACACAAATGTGTCATTGTTACCAGGTCGTCGGCCAAAATCAGGGCGTTTTCGAATGTCAGGTACTCAATAATGAGACTGATATTATGTAATGAAAGCTGGGTAGGTGAAATTTCACTTAGGTTGAAAATAACCTTGAGCACGTCGTCCTTCGGATGGGACTTTCCCGATATATCTGATTCTTTCTGTGGTTGCTGCCTATCTACCAACATTGCTGTCTTAATGTGTTTTTGAGAAAATATGTGAAAACAGTACCTCAAAGCTCAAAGTCCACCTATATTCCACACTAGCAGTAATACCCGGCGTTGCCGGGGAACTTTGACTTTTCTCCTAATATCCCGTGTTCGAATCCTATTCAATTCTTCGACAGTACATTCATAATGTTATAATTTTCAAATATTCATATGGAATAAGGCTTATAGTCCTGCAACGGCGGACTCCACAGCTAGTACGTAGTTAGAAACGCTGGGCATCACAGCTAATATTTGCCTTGCAACGGTGGACCCCACAGCTAGTACGTAGTTAGGACCACTGGGCATCATAGCTAGTATGTGCCTTGCAACGGCGGACCCCACAACTAGTAGGTACATAGTTACTACCACTAAATTACGAAATTCCATGACAATCCGACCATTCGTTAATGAGTTCAACTTGGCTTTTAAGAATACTACATGTGCAATTTCATGATAATCCGACCATCAGTTAATGCGCTAGAACACTTTTTATGCTTAAGCCCTCTTACAACCCCCTCTCCCGTTCAAAATTTTGGGACGCCACATAGCCTATTATTCAATCAGGGTCAAAAGGATGCTACATGTGAAGTATCATGAAGATCCGTCCAGCGGTTTGAGCGTGATGCTGGAACAAACCCACAAACAAACCCCGTTTCAGCTTTATTAATATAGATTTCTTTTCTGCTTCATCTATAGTTATTGTGAGGATGCCTCTGAAGTTCTCTTCTTCCTCATGTAAGGCTGCTCTGCCCCCTCCCCACCCAGGTTGCCGCCTTACACTCTCCAAGCTAACGTCTGCTTAACATTTCCCTTATCAGCCTCTGAGGAGCGGAGGCTCACCCCACCTTGACCCCCTCCAGATAACCCAGCTGATGAAACCCTCCGTCGGGGTTACGGAAGACCCCCCAGGACCCACTCACGTGCTTCTGGGTCACTGCCCCTCTATGACCCACTCCTGCATATATAAGTACATATATTGTACAATTTGTTTTTTCTACAAATTCACAGATTTCTGATCTAACAAAAAAATTAATCAGTCCATTCCAAACAACATATCTTATAAAAAAACTATTTTAGAATAAAATAGTCAATTTTTTATTTGGAGGTTAGACTCTGAGAATGGTGTAGCATGAGGAGCGAAAGAAGGGGCAGTGCCTAAAGTTCGCGCTTAGTGACACTTACCATTACCTACATAGTCATAGTCAACAGAAGATAATACAGACAGAATAAAAATATTTGGAAAAAAAAAAATTATACAGAGAAAATATAACAGACGCATAAACGCCAAAACGGTAAACAACATTCGACGACGAATACGAAAAAAATTTCATTGAATTATACCGGAAGACCAAAACTATATGACGTAACTGACGAACGAACCAATTTTAAAATACTTTGACGACATAATAATTTTCAGTACAAGCCTAAAAGAACTTAGAGACGCTACCGAGCCCCGGCAAAATACAGATCCCATGATAACAAATTTTGACGATGACTCACAATCCCTTGTAGTTAATCTTGACGAAAATAATGACACAGACAGTGATGACATGACAATCCACTAGAAACTAATAAACAAAAACAACACAGCCATCAAGGAAACACTCAAAAACGGTAACGACATTACGCATGCAAATGGACTAAAGCAACTTAGTATAAATTAAAATTTCGAAGAAAAAAATAATAAAAAATGAATAAAAATTTTAATAATAAGTCTTATAAAAATAAATAAAATAATTAAAAGAATATTAATTGAATTTAAATATAATAATATTATATAATATCAATATATTATATTGTCGGTATATCAGGTAGAATTAATTCTTCTTCTACTTATTAAATACTTTCTTTTAATTTTTAATTTTTTATTAATTATATTTAATTCTTATTTTTCTTTCAAACATCCGATTGATGATATTCACTCAAAATCGGTGTTACTAAATCTTCTAATTTTCTTTCAGTCTTCTCTTTTATTTTAATTATTTCTTTATATTTTTTAATATAACTATTTGTCCTTATTAACAATCGCCTAACGATATGCGCTAAAAGAAGATTGCTAATAACTCTTTTAATATAATATTTTGACTTAAATTGTCTTTATTCTTTTAATTATAATATATATATATATATATATATATATATAGTCAAAATATTATATTAAAAGAGTTATTAGCAATCTTCTTTTAGCGCATATCGTTAGACGATTGTTAATAAGGACAAATAGTTATATTAAAAAATATAAAGAAATAATTAAAATAAAAGAAAAGACTGAAAGAAAATTAGAAGATTTAGTAACACCGATTTTGAGTGAATATCATCAATCGGATGTTTGAAAGAAAAATAAGAATTAAATATAATTAATAAAAAATTAAAAATTAAAAGAAAGTATTTAATAAGTAGAAGAAGAATTAATTTTACCTGATATACCGACAATGAATGAATATCAGAAATCGGATGTAGGAAAAAATAATAATAATAAAAAGAATACTCTAAATAAAAGAGAATAAATAAAAAAATATAAGCAATTAAAAGTATATTATTAAAACTTTGTCCTTGAAAGAATATCATTGGTCAATTATTATAAACATAAAATAAGAATATATTATAAGTAGAAGAAATAATAAAAGAAAATAATTAAAAGCAAGAATAATTAGGATATAGAAAGAAAATAAACAATTAGAAATCTAAGAAATAATAAAATAAATACTTAAAGTTTAGTAGATTAGAAAATTTAACGTAGTTTAATTTTAATAAAAATATTAATTAGTTTAGAAATCTTTAGACTTCCCTTTACAACTTTTATTATAACACTAATTTCAGTAATTCATTAAATAAAATTTTATTATTCTGAATTGTCCACTTTGACAAGCTCTCTTTGATACTCAACTTGTTCCAAGATATCGAGAACTCCCTCACATTTTGTATAATTCAAACCATAAACCCTAGCATTATAACAACATATCAACTCTTTAGTGAACTTACGAAAATATTTAGCCACTATACAGACAACTCTTCACATTAGAATACAAGAACATACTCAAATTCGAAAAAAGGTACATTGTAAAATAGTTGCGAATAAAATAATTTACCTGTTAACTCTCCCCATTAATTCCAATTTTGAGTACGAATTGTACTATTCAATTTCTATCCCCACTTTACATAAAAATAAATTCTCAACTATTATACCAAACATCCACCATTTATAAACCTCTAGAGATAGAACACTATCTGTTAAATATTTAAACAATAATTGTAATAAGGTAGAGTGGTACCAGTGTTCATACGACTTAATATCCACGTGAACGTGACGTCATCCTTCACGAAAAACATCTTCCTGCCAATACACCAACTTGGACATCGAAGAAAATTTCATGGAACCAATTGCAGACACCAATGAATTTATTGCTGTCTTTCCCCATCTGGACATCTGGTATTCACCTTATCACTTAAGAAAATCCAAAATTAACCCTTTTGTATCCTTAGCAAATAAAACTAATCATTTAATTGTTCCTACATTAATATTGTACATTTTAATTTTCTTTACTATTTTGGCTATTATTGTTAAATTTCAACTAGGTACCAAAAAGGAAGTCTCTTGGGAAAGAATATGTACCCAATGTGACTATCCACTTGGAGTATTTACCTTCCAGGTGATGCCTCAATTTAGGGGTGGAGGAGTTACAGTGCACGTTTGCTGAGGTATCTTGCCTCTTGCCTTCTGTTTTTTTCTAACTCATCATTTCCCACGGACGGTTCCAGACATATCGTTTACCCCTTTCAGAGACAATTGACCCCACTCTCCTTTTCCTACAGATCCGTTCATCCTTGACTCGTGGAGTGTGTAGATCCATCTCTTGCTATACTTAGTGAAACAAGTCTTGTAAGTTTGTATTATATTTATATAATATATATAAGTATTATATATATAGAAAATATATATATATATAATATAAGGAAGGTTTAACACGGTTTGCTCAACAGTTCTGTCAATACGAGTATTGGAAAATTAATCAAAGATGAAAGCGCTCCTGGCATTGGAAGAAGAGATAGAGCAGATAAAAACTTTCCACTCAACCTCACAAAAATGTTACATAACGCGAAAAAACAAAGTAAACGTTTTCATTATTTCACTGGACGTTTAGTCAAAAACAACTCTGTGACAATGGCAGGTGGGGAGGGGGGGTGTCAATATCTTCCTTAAATTGCATCTTGTAATTATGGACAGTCTTTAAAAGTACGAGGTCGTTGATAGCTTGAAAGATACGTTTTTTGTCTTTTTGCGGATTTCCTATTAATATGGCCTTCACTGACATAACGGGACAAAAAATATAATATTAAAAATATTTATTATCTACCATGCGAAATAAATATAGATAAAATACCATCAATAGATTCTTAATATAATTGTTAATTAGGTAGATCCCATCAAGGATTGTTTAACTGCTATTGTTATTTTGAAGGGTGTTTATCATATATTGTGCAGCTGCATCCATTCTTTCAAGATAACCGATCTTGCAGTTCTTAATTAATAATAAAATTGACTGCAGTTTGCTAGTGACCAAGAACCGGTCTCAGTTCACAAATACTTTACCTACATTGCTGTATTAAAATTATTTCAGAAAATCTGAAGAAGTGTTAAAAGGGCAACCTATATTCTTTATTTATTTTTTGATTAGGACCAGCCAGAATATACTTACCATCTTTACTTACGGTAGACCATCATGGTATCTGGTAGATGTCTATTCACCGACATTGTTGTATTAATGTTTTCTATAGAAAATATGAAGAATCGGTGCCATTTATTCTTCGGCTATTTTGGGTAAAACCAACCAAAACTAATATTCATCTTTACGTAGAGTTGACTATCATCGTATCTGGTTGAAACCTCCCTACTGACATTGCTGCATTATTGTGGTTGTACATGCTAAAGAGGTTACACCCAAACATAAACGTAAGTTTCTGCTCTCCTTCTAAACCTTCCAAATATTTATTAGCTGGAATTTACTTTCAATATATCCTTTTGAGTGTCCTTTGACCCCTGAATTTGAGACTACACCCTGACTCACATACAAGTTTCCGCTCTCCCTCTAAACCTTTAGTTTCTATATTTGGTGAAATCTTGACTTCTGTTTTTCCTCTTTTGAGAGTCCTCCAATCTCTGAAATTGAAGCTATACCGCGCCTCAAACGAATGTTTTCTTGTTTCCGCTCTCCCTCTGAACTTTCAATCTCTTTATTGAGGACTCCAGGATCCAGATCTCAAACAATGCTTCGATCCGAGCCCAGATCAGGAATCTTGGATCCGAGTCCGGGTCTGGAAGTGTGGGCCCAGATTCGTGTCTGGAACCGAATCCGGGCACAAAACCAGGTATAAAGGTAGCGCGGAAACTTACTATGTATCTAGGTGTTGCCTCATTTTCGGAAAACAAAGGATCGTCAAAAAAGCAAAAACAGAAAGAAGGAACCACGAGAACAAAGTTTTCGAGAGAGCGCGGAAACATATGTGTGAGTCGGGGTGTAGCCTCAAATTTAGAGATCGAAGGTCCCTCAAAAAAGCAAAACAAAAGTTAAGGGTGCAACAAATGAAGAAATCGAAGTTTTAGAGGGAGAGCTGAAACTTATGTGTGAGTCGGGTTTTGACCTAAAATGTACGCAAACATGCACGCTTTCACCTTATAGCTTATGAAAATGTGGAACCGTGTCCTGATCTGTAGCCGTGGACCCGAAAATTCAAGTACCTGTTCCTACAGTCGCCATAAACCAATCTCAGTTCACTTAGGACCTCCTTCTAGCTCTACTAATGGACTTTTGTCGTATCTGGTTGAAGGCTTTCTACAGACATTGCAGTATTAATGATTTTTCTGAAAATATGACGAATCAGTGCCACAAGGACCACCAATATTCTATTTTACTTCTTCTGCTATTTTGGTTAGAATCAGAACAAAATTCATTATACTTATGGTTGAGTATTGACTGGTTGAAGCTGTTCTACTGAACACTTGTACGCTAAATGCTTCTGCTCTTCTTTTAAACCTTCGAAAACGTTATTTTTGGAGCTTACCTTCAGTTTTTTTGATCTCTGAATTTAAGGCTACACCCGAGTCACCT
The DNA here is from genome assembly GCA_963662175.1 of Aradus depressus. NCBI lineage: Eukaryota > Metazoa > Arthropoda > Insecta > Hemiptera > Aradidae > Aradus > Aradus depressus. The sequence continues at coordinate 54,048,454 of OY759214.1, read as the reverse complement.
TAAGTCTCTGCTATACCTATATACCTTCAATATATTTATTAGTGGAGTATTTTCTCATTTGAGGATTCTAAACCCACATCCTGGTTTTGAACTAGCTAAGACTCGTGCCCAGGTCAAGAATCGTGGTTCCGAATCGGGGTGTAGGACAAGATTTAGAGGTAGCGCTGAAATGGACAGTTTTAACTGAGGCATTAGAATCGACAGAAGTTGCAACACTACTTTCATTTCCATCAGCTTCATGTCGTCTTGAGTCCTCTGAAACTCTTAAATGGGGCAGTTTCTTCATATTGAAACATGAAACGTAATTTTAGCGAAACTGATGTTACAATGAATAATGGATGACGTTGTGTGGCAACGAAAATGGTGTATGCGAGTCACTAATTCTGTTAGTATGTACAGTATTTTCGCGGTACAATGCTCAAAAACGTCCGTCCTCGCAGAAGGTGCGGAAGTTAACGGATTTCCATTATAATTATTCACAATTTATTTATTTTTCGCACGACAAGTCATATTGTCTAGATGCAAACTCATAATTCAGTAATTAAGAGAAGCTGTTGGCTTAGAGGTAAGATGTCACTATCCTCAAGATGAAGACCGCAAATGATTCAAGCGTTACCCAAACTACAAATTTTGTAAACCCCCCCCCCCCCCCCCCCCCTCCCTCTATTTCTTCCTCCCCCCTCTCCCTCTATTTGTTATCTTTTTGTTGGTCCGATTTTTTGTTCTAGCTTCATCTTTCTTTTGTTCAAACTTATTCTTCCTTTTCACGAAAACGATTTTTAAGTAGAGTTAGGGAAAGATTAGATTGAGTTTAGGTTATCGCATGAAGGATTTAAAATATAAATGCGGTAATAAGGACAAAATCAGTGTTTGGGATGGGCTGGTGGTGACGTATCGCTCCAATATCTTATCTCTACGTCACCGCAACTGACCTACTGACATGAATGGGCAGAAATGGAACAGATTTTTTCGAAAATTTATTTTCATAGAATATAATTACCAATTATCGCTGAAGGATGTCATGAAAGCAGAGCCGGGGGTGTTCTGTCTCTCCAGACAAGCACATCTTCATCGCCCCAAAAGAGCACTTCTTTTTCGTCCCTATAAATATTTTTTCTTGGGAGTTAGGGGCCATTCATAAACAAAACATTTCATACTGTAGTTATCTCATGAAACTATGCTGAAAAAGGGAACGGATAGTCGGAGTAAAGTCCAAGCTAAGTTGTGGAGGGAATTGGTGAGTCCCCCGCTTAGAGTGATCGTGACTGGCTTTAGTTATTAATTTCTGTAATCATTTGTTAACTCTACCTTCAATTTAATTAAAGTATTTGTAATTATTTCTCTACCCAACTCAATGTTTCATAGGTCATGGCGTCCACCCCCTAGTCATATTGGAATAATGAATGTTTAAATAAAATTAAAGAATGACATGTCCAATTTCTATCAAATTTCTAGTCCCGGGACGCGTTTTGTAACGGCATTTTTAATGATAATCCCGACAATATTACATATTATATTAATATAGTATTATATGGAAAACAGGAACATCCAAAACGAAGACAAGTGGTCCCATAAATAAGCAATTACATAATTTATAATTACCGACCATTTTATATTTACTAAGTGTATGAAAACTATTTATTTATATATATAAACTATTTATATATATATATATATATATATATATATATATATATATATATATATATATAAATAGTTTTCATACAATTAGTAAATATAAAATGGTCGGTAATTATAAATTATGTAATTGCTTATTTATGTATATTATTATACTACTTATACTTATATATATATATATATATAATTATATATATATATATATATATATATATATATATATATATATATATATATATATATATATATATATATATATATTATTATTATTATTAGATTATATTTTATTTGGATTCTCATTATTATAGTATATTATTCATATTTTTTAACTTAATTTTTGTTTCATTTTTATTATATATTTTTTGTATTATTATCGTTGTAATAATTTTCTTATTGTATATATTTTATTATTATTTTGTAGATATTCTTCAAAACATGAGAGGGACATTTTTATTTTTATTGTTTATTTTATTTATTTTTCTTATATTTAGTTATTATTGTACATACTCCCATTTACTATTTCACTTTGTCGCATTAACCATTATTGTCTACAACTTTACTTATGAACTTTTGTACCGGGGGCCATGGTGGCTGTGCGGGCTAGAGCGTAGGGCTTTGGTCGCATGGTGTCACCATGGTTTGCGGGTTCGAATCCCGTCCGGGAGTGAGTTTCATTTCGTAGATAAAACTCCCTCCCGGGGCCATGGATGTCGTAACTAATTATATATAACACATTGACATGGCTAATATCCACCGTACATAAAGCCAAAAAAACAAAAAAAAAACGTTTATACCGATTGTAAATATGCATAATAAATTCATCATTCAATTACTGATATGGCAGTACTTCCCGAAACCTCTATAATATCTAGAATGTAAAAGCCAAACAATAAACGAGAGATTTGTAAAGCTTGATAAATATATTATTATACATTCAAAATCTCCTTATACAACCAATAATTTATATATATTATATTAAGTGATCCCGATACCGAGGTCGGATTATCATTAAACATGCCGTTAATCTCGGGACTGGAAATTCTAGTTACATGCCATTCTTTAATTTTACTTAAAATTTTATTTTAATTGGTTTCCAGGATGACTTGAGGAGGAGGGGGCGCCCTGACCTACGGAACATTGAACATGATCCTACAGATCCACATTTCCTAGAATATCCTAACTCTAAGATATGTCTGTACACATAGCCTATATCTGTGAGATAGGCAGGCACCTATCATACAGCCTATATCGGAAAAGGCGACATCATAATACAACCATGGTGAAAACGACCTCCCTGAGACACGTTACGTAAGACATCTGTCTTTCCTCTTGATAACGATCCAGATAGGAAGACAAACATCTTTGTACCATCAAAGGCGATGATTCCAAAACTTTCCATGACATTCAGGTTGCCATGGTGAAGCTAACCGCCCTCATTAGAGGAATGTCAAGATGTGAGATGATTGACTTGACTCCTGTACGTATTAAGACCGGATGAACTCTTTCTTAGGGAAAAAAACCACAAATAAAGAAGAGACAGTTCTAATGGACGCAGAAGTCAAGAACTCGGTGGAAAGTCAACGAAGGAACCCTAAATAGAAAATTTCAACAAACCGTTTGACCGGTTAGTTCAGGGATATTTCCAATTTGAGCTCATAAAAGAATGATTCAGAGTGCTATGAAGATGAACAAAATAAATACTTCAATAATATTTATTAATATATACATTTATTTATAAATTCATTAATATATACAAAAAATACTTTAATAATACTGAAGTTCCTAAATACCCTACTTATTAATATTAAAAAAAAACAATTCCTTCCATTATATCTCCTATACTATAACTTTAAAATTTAAAAAAAAAATGCATTGTTTTAAAATTCAAGTTAAAAACTAAAAATATAATTCAAGCTAAGGATCAGTTGTGATTTCTCATTGTTTTTTTTTCGACCAGAACATGGCACAGCCGTACAGGATCTAAGTGAACACTGTATTTCTTCATTTACTCTTTGCATTGTTCCTGGTTGTTTTTGTTTATTTCTTTCAATTGTTTTCTTCTTCTTTTTATCTGAAACAATGATAATTAACTGATATATAAGTATATTTTTTTAACCTTAGTATGTTTAATTTTCAACATTTTTATTATTATACTTCCAAACTCTATTTCAATCAACTCATATTTTCAGCATGTTTTATATATTATATAAGTATTATTATATAAGATGTTGAAGTCAATGTGAGGTTGGAAACGTAAAAGGGCGCATGGGCAATGTGGCGTAGTATAATGGATTGTACTGACTGAAGACGTACTTATGTTTGATTTTTTGGCTGATCCCCATATCTCAATGCAGGAAGTCCAGTAAAATGTTGTATAAGTGAAGTTTGTTTTCAAGCGATATATATTATTAATTGAAATATATTATATCCGGTCTGATATCCATGTTTACCTCTAGTTTATTGTCCATTATAACCTTACAATTTAGGATTGCCTTCAGGTGCCATAATATCTCTATATCTGATATCATAAAGTAATATCCTTGAATTTTATTTTTTCAACATGTAATATTTATTTTGTTGGTCTCACTGAATTCATTGATGACGTCTCTTACGTACTTGTATATACAAATTCTTCCAGATAGATAGGATTGCATGATATTTCGCAACATGTGACTGCATCTTTTGACGATATTTTGTATCTGTCTTTCTTATATTATGAGCCCCCCGGCGGCATAACGTAACATTCTACAAGTTTGAAAATTCCCAAACATTTTCATGAATACATCATGAAGAACTTAATAGTGGGAGAGGATATTTTCAGATACACATTCAGGAAATAAAGGTATATAATTTCAATTTTACTTCCCCAGATATACCATGTATAGGGGAAGTTATGTAATCGGTAAGAAATTCAATTCCGAGTTTTCAACTGAATTTCATTCATGTTTTCCGACCTCCAGTTTCCAAATGTGAAAAAAAAATGTCTGTGAACGCGATAATTATTAATTTAATAAATAAACGTCACGAAATTTTATATTTGCTTCCAAAGGTCTCTAACGACGACATCTATTGATTTTCAGTCAAATGGACCGAAGGGAAGGCTAAACACAAAATTTATTATGAGGATTCGGATACGACTGTCTACAGTAAGTAGAAGAGTAAGTCAAATATTGAGGTTTAGCTCAAACGGAGAGAGAGTGAGAAGTTATTTGATTGATTCACTGTGGGGAAGTACGTTGCCGGCGATTCACCGACTGTGTTGTATTCCTTTGGGAAGGTGCTCCCAGTTGTGTCTTGCCCCAGCCCTATCGATATTTTCACTCCTACGTCCCCACATATCTACAAATGTTAACAAACAACACCGATATAGCATACGATATGCCAACAAGGTTGCCCTCAACAAAAATAGACAACCAGAAACAGAAATGTTACTCATACAAGCCTTCTTCATCCTTCTCTTCTATGTTTTTATAGTTATCATAATTTGTTTGTTTTTATTGTATAAAATGTAGCAAAACACATTTCGTAATTATTTTTTTTGTTTTTTTTGATAATAGCCCCATCAGAAAGTTTCCGTAGGTCACCCCACAGGGGGTCTTGCGATATGGGTGTCGTGAGGTCCTCTGATAATGCCGGGTCATCCCAGCTCCGATAGCCCAAGGATAAATATAGGTAGATCCATCCACCCCCATCCATACCATTACTATCCATTAGTAATACATGACAAGTAAACCTTGGTAAATCACCGACAATGTACTTCCTCAGCCCAAATAATTTTAATTAATTAAAGTTTCATGTTGGTACATTCAACGTACCTAGTTACCAGGGTTTTTGAGATAAGCCCTCTTCTTCGGCCGATTCAGCTGAAACTCAGTATGGGTTGTCCATATGGAGTTTCGTTGAAGATCGACATCTGTCGTTTTTATTGGATTCTGGATACACATATAAAATTTCGTGTAGATACGTCATTACACATGGACACTTTTAGGATTTTTGAGTACACCTCTCCTCTAGTTCCCCCTTCCTTTAAGCCGATCCGGTTGAATGTCGATTGCTATCGTTCTAATGCTTTCTGGATACACAAATACTTTTGGTCGATATATTAATTTTCATGAGAATTTTTTTAAAATTTTTGTGTTCAGAGGATCCAGAAAACTTGAAAACTCAACATGTCATACCTCATCGAGAGTAAAATATGATTTTACTATATTTTTTTATCTAGTGGCAATACTGAGATAATATTGATAGGCAAATCGTACTATTTTTGTTATTTGGGAAGGTTTACTCTGACGTCAATATCAGCTGCTATTGTTTACAGCAATGTTACTCATATTAGTATCCCAATTAGGACCAGTCATAAAAACTATTCAGAAAATCAAATCGAAATTTGTTCATTTTTTTTTCAATTTCAATTTTGATTGAAGTATATTTACCAAAAATGTTTTTACATTATGTTCAAAATATTTTGAATAACGTAATGTGTTTTTTCACTATAACCAGCCTAATTAAATAGATGGGGCATCTGGTACGAGTACACATTCTACGAATACTTAGCAGCTGATATAGCCTTCGGTTAGCTTCAAGTCAGGGCACTCTTCATCTTCTGATTCGGCTGGAGCCGTACAACGCTATCTCTATCTGTACGACCAATTGCTGATTCTTTTCTTAATAAAAACAAAAACGCTAGCTGTTCTGCAAAACTTGTCTCAGCGAGCTCCGGGACGCATCAGCCTCTCACCTTGCCCAGATATCTCCATTATCACTTCTGGTTCGTCGTCCAACTTTTCTCTTCTCCAGGTTTTATCAGAATCAACTCTCCAGGTCCCAGAACTGCGACGGAGGTTGAGGCTGGCTCTGTCATTAAATGAATCACAAAAATAGCTTCTAAGATAAATTTCATATCTATAATTTCAATATAAATGTATAAAATAATAAAATACAAATTGGACAGGCTGATAAGGATGGTGACGTATGGCTTGGCGGGGGATAGCGGGTCATGAGCGATACCCTGGGATCACTATATAAACAGGGGGTCCTCTCCCATCGGCATCAGTAACAGTCCGTCTATTGTCTATCATGGCTTTTGAGGTAAGCCACTTTTTGCAATTATTAAGTTTAGTCCACTGTATCCGTCCAAGGCCTTCATGATCGGGGTGTTGTTTAGCAATCCTAATTTTCTTTTATCAGTAGTATACTGCTACTTAAATTTAAAAATAACAGTTTCAGTAACAAGAAAAAAGATTAAAAGGTTACGTATTTCAACTGTTGAGATAATCTGTTAATTTCGGTTCGTTACCCACCGACTTGCTATCGGCAACGGGCGATCGTAATATTAAAAAAACTAAAACAGTTACTTGCTACATTCACTCTGCTTTCCGTTGTCAACATTAAGTAGACAAACTGCTTCCAAAATCAAACGACTTACTTTGTAAATGAGACTCTTTTTTCTTCTTGTTTCTTCCCTGTTTTGTTGTTTAAACTATTGTCTTTGCCAGGATTGTTGATTGCCGTTTTACTTTTCATAGAACACAGACAATTTAAAAAATTGTAATTTAATTGTAATTGTTTATCTAGTTTCAAAGCCTTTACTAAGAAAATAGGTATCTATGAAATTTATATTTTTAATAATTTTAAAATTTGAGGCTTAAATTTTCCATATACATACTTATTTAAAACCTTGCTTGGGTGCAACATCACCCGTCCCCGCACCCCACACAAATAAGATGTCCACCCCGTGCCCAACTTAGGCCCCCCAGGAAAGTGACAAAAACCGACTGGCCTCAGTGAACTCCCTGGGCCGTTCTTGATTGCCCTCTGTATGACGACCAGGACAGGGTGGAGATGATTCGCGGGACCGGATCATACCTGGGCCTGGATCTACGGCAGTAGTTCTATCTACTAGTTTACTAAAAAATAAAAAAGTACAATCTTTAGAACAATGACAATAACAATTATTGTTATAAAAATATTTATTAAGAATGTTAGAACATAATACGTCCTTTTTCTTATATTATAAAAGTAGAGAGGAGATAAAATTAAAACATGCTTGAAAGAAACAATGTAAAAAAAAAAAAAGCAGATTGCAAGTATAAAATTTCGATCAGTGAAAAACTCCAAAATTCGGGATTTTGGCGATTAAAAAAAAAAAATTAAACGACCCCTTAAATTTCTAAAAATACTTGGTGGTAGTTGCCCTAATAAACGAATTAGGGTTTTTGGGAAAAAAAAATTCGAACCCCTTCAAATGAAATTATTAAAAAAGCTTTTGGTAGTTTGACAAAAAAATCATATATACTAAATTCCATTCAAACTGCCAATGTTTCTACAAGAAAAGTGGATATGTACGTTGGAATTTTGAGGAACTCAACTTCAAAATCAAGGTTACAATATTTCTAGGCTAGGCCACGTCCAACCATGCTACGTCACTCATTGAGGCCGGAATAGGTTCAAATATTCAGATTGGATTACCTTTCCTTCTCTTGCTTTTTAATTTATTGATGTTTGGGGGCCTTTTTTATAATATTTTATTTTAATTTATTATCATTTTTAATTAGAATAATAACATTTTTTGATTGCCCAGGTCAAGTTATTAAGATACTCACAAGATGAAAATGTTGAATAAAAAATTAAATTAATGGTAATTTTCATGAATGTTGGTACATAAAATATATTTCGTTTCCCAAAAAACCCGACAAAAAATTTTTTTTTGTTCATTCATTTTTTTTTACTCAAACCTTGGTAGCGAGGGCTTTATTTGGGGGGGAGGGGGGGGGGTTGAAGGGGGGAGGGGTATGGCCTTATAATCATTTGAGCTCAAACTCCAAGTGTCTATAGCTGTAATAGAGGCCGAGATCCTTACACAGGCTCTGATGAAACCTGAAGATCTTGGAAACGGCATACCCGATTTCCACCAAACATGGCTAAAACCATCTCGCAAATTACAGCTTTTGAAACGAAAAAAAACTCTTGGAAATCGGTTCAACCGTCTTGGAGCTACGTTGCCACAGACACACACACACACAGAAAAGTAAAATTAAAAGACGTCATGAATTATGATACTTTGTTGTCAAGCGAAGCGGGATGAGATGGAGCAGGGGCTCATAACAACGTTCGGATTCTCTTCATATTTCTTCCATATATTTCTAAAACACCCAAAGTGGACCCTCACGGGCGTTGATTCAAATCATATCCGGTGGAGCGTTTTATTTCATATAACAAGAGGATATAAATAGAGGCCGGAGGAAGAAGACATAGGAAGCACCTTCAGTCCTTATGAATCATGATATACGAACATGACTCAGTGTATTTAGGAAACTTCCAAAATTAACAGAGAAAATATTAAATTTGTAACTTTTTCTGTCTCCAAGTAAACCATTCCCTCTACGGAGTGATTCTGAAATGAATATGTATCCTAGAAGCTATCCCAAAATAGGCAGATTCAAAAATGAAGTTAGGTTGAGATATGTTTAGCTATTTTCCACTTGATGATGGGACAAAGTTTACTCCATTTGAAACAGATAATGATATTTAACATTTTCTACTCCATCATCTCGCCAATCCACTTATACAAGAATTATCCACAAACACCCTCCCCACAAATCCACCACGACGCCTCAAGCGGATATGGCAGAGGGACCTTCTCCAGGACTAGCCTGGACTCCTCTTAGGTCACGAACCTCAGCAATACAGCCACACATTTGACACTGAACTAGTTAACGCAATTGCTAATGGCAAATCTTATGCCATTGTAAATATGTAAATAAAATAAATAAACATTTTCTGCAGAGATATTGTGAAACCCTTAATAAAAATAAAGAAAAACATATGTTTTTAAAATATTGTCTACTTCACAAAATATATATAAAATATGGGATTATTGTGAAATATTGATTTCTTCCAGAGATGTCTTCTTTTTTGACAATATTTCGCGACACTTTCACGTCCCTTCTTCTGGGACTTTGGTTCATAGTGACCAGAAGAAGGGACATGAAAGTGTCCTGAAATATTGTCAAAAAAGAAAAAAGATGACACCTCCGGAAAAAATCGACATTTCAACATCCCAGAGAAGTTTAAGAAACGAATTGTGAAAATACCTACGTTTTTCTTTATTTTTAAAACGGTTAAGGTTCAGATTAGTAATGGAGAATTTATACACATATACTATAATTATTAAAACAAAACATATTTTTAAAAAGTAATTTCAATATAGTAAATTTAACTGAATTTTCTCACCCCCTCCCCTCTTACCCGAAATAAAATTTAATATAGGCTTCGTGAAAATAATCGATTAATTAAACGATTCTACTCGTAATGTAACTGCATAAATTCGATCTCCAAAAAAATTCTGGTTAATTGTGAACTAATCTATAGTTGACTGGAGCTGGGAGCCGGGTGTGAGGTTGTCACTTAAATGTCCCCGTAATGTTATATTTCCTGGGGGGGCCGACGTGGGAACAGCCCCAGTTCTGACCTTCAGTTATAATTAATGGCAGGTCGTGGGATATAACCTGTATTCAAGTACTACCTTATATAATTCACAACTGTCTGCCAACATGTCAGGTATTTCTCATCTCTACACTCACTAGTCACCTCATTTTTCCAAACTATAAACATTTTAATAGAGATAAAATTTCCAGTTATTCCAACTTATCTTATCACATAAAGTTTTCCGAGTAAAGATGCAGAAAGTCATGATTGGGAGTTTATGAAACTATAAACATGGTACTAAAAAATGAAATCTGAGTGTGATAAGTTGTCCCTCCCACAGATACCTTGATATATTTTTATCGGTAGTTATTTATATGTGTGATATGGGACTTTAAAAGTACCCTTATCAATAGGGTGGACTGATGACTATTCATAAGAGTAGTTACAATGGAGAAATACGAATCTGTGTCGGATATTGATACAAATGGTCCATTTGATAATTGCGTGAGTTGAAATAATTATTTTGTTTTGTTCAAGGATATGTATTTTTAGCATATGTCACTAAGGTAATGAGTTGTTTGTATTGTTTTATTGCAGTCTCCATTGGTAAAAGCTTTCCTGGCTGGATCTCTGTCGGGAACATTTTCAACAGTCCTATTTCAGCCACTGGACTTGGTGAAAACAAGGATCCAACAGACCCCTGTCACTTCTGGGTAAGTTCATCTGTGTTATTTACTACAATGTGAAAACAAAACATACGGAAAAAGAGGTCCTTCCATGAGAATTCATAGTATGAACATATCACCAATAACCTGATCTTTGATTAGGGCTATCTGGAAACATCAAGTGAGGTTATGTTATCAGTTCGAATGAGCTCTAAGATCTTTAGATGTTCTTTTATTTTTCTTAAATATTAACTAAAGGTTTCTAAATTCACCAACTTCGTGGATTAGGAAAGATAAAGGGGGGAACCTTATTATGCCATAAGGATAATCTCATTCAGGTAATTTTTAAGATATATTCATACACTGTATAGAATCTAATATGGGCTGCAATGCTTGGAAATTGTTAATATAAATATATTCAGATTTATGAAACTCCTTAGAACTTTCCAAAGAGGCACCCATTGTTTGTGTACTTTCCTGTCCTGTTTTATTTTAATTTTTTGTTTTAAGTAGTTATTTGTCGTATCGGTGTTTGGCAAAGTTATGAAGTAATTTTTCGATAAGTCCACCGCACTCTCAAATTAGTGCTAGTATTGATAATTTAATGTTCTGACGAAAATATTGTTTTTTTTTTTGTGTGTGTAAGCCTAAATTAATTAGTGTTGTTATTGTTAGAGGTGTATAGCTTGTCTTAATCTGCTAATGTCGGTTTTCTTTAAATAAATATCAACAATGTTCAAATTAAAATTTCTTCCCTTTATCATGTAAATACATTTTAAAATATTCGAGAAAAGAAAAAACATTGTTTTCAAAAAGAGAGAGTCCATTGTTGTCCAAAGTGAGGGATCACGTTTGGAAAAGTGCCCGTTTGTATGGAGATCAGTAGATAAGATGAAAGCTGAAATTTCGCATCACCAATCAATCAGTCAATAACGTATTTTTTCAATTTAATTATACTTTTATTTAATATTTTTTAGACACCTGACTTGCATTAAGATGGTGTTGAAATACAACAGTTTTATGGTTTCCGATGAAGGAAGTCACAATACGTCTATGGAAACAACTTGTTGAGAAACACGGACATATTGTGAAAACTTATTATGAATAAATAAATAAAAGTTCTCTTTGAAATATTAAAAAAATCAGTAATAACTAAACCTGACGATGGTGTTATACCAATAACTGCTAGTATATTTATACAATTTTTGTGAAATAGACAATATTTCAATATGTATTTTATTTTTAATTATGTTTCCACAATATGTTCGCGTTTCTCTACTTGGGAATTGTTTCCAGTTTTGAATAGATTTTCACATTTCAAGGTCTTTTGAACTCGATTTATTCATTTTCGCATCAGAAATGATTGTAGCAATGAACTTACACATTTCATTGAAGATTATATATGAGATGATTAGATTTTGATTTAAATCATACGGGTACATGTTGTAAAGTATATATATTTTTTTCATAGGCCGCTTGATTTCCTCGATACATGCCGAAAACCGCTTTAAAATGAAAACTGGAAACCTTTTTTTTTTTTCCTCTTGATTTACGCGAAACCAGTGAGTCCTATCATAAAATTGGTTCTCACAAATTATGATGTTTCTTATTACATTTCCAACCATCAAATTGCTCTCAGATTTGATACAGGACAAGTATTGGCAAAGTTATAGCGCTCCGAAGTATGAACAGTTCAATGTAACCCATGGCAACGATTTGCAAAATTGTTTATTAATAATATAATAACAAATATATATATATATGATAATTATTACTACGGAATAGTATAATATATATAGGTATAGTTCCATATTTGTAATACATGTGTAGGAGACGTAACAAATACTCTCTTGTCAAATATATGCATAAAATGAAACAAAATATCTGATATACTGGCTATAAGAAAGGCCCTCTCAAAATTACGCTGATACCATAACTTTCGTACGACTTGCTCAACCCAATAACGCCTGTTTAAAATGAGGGAGATAAATTTGAGAGAGAGAAGAGAATGATCCGTAACAGTGTAGTGGCTATAAAAACAAAGTTATGTAGTGGTCACATAATTTTATTTTTTGTTTCCGTTTATATTTGAGAAGGAAATATTGGTTTAGTTCTCTTGTTGTCCGCCATATTAGCTACTTTTATTTAACTGATGAAATATGTTGTACTGTGTGTTGTGCAGGTCAGGCCGGCCTTCTAGCATGCTACAGATCATGCACCATGTACTTCGGACCGAGCACGTGACCGGCCTGTGGAGGGGCATTGCACCTGTAAGTACCTACCACATCTCTTTGCGCTCGATAACTATGGCCTGGTTTTCGAACGTTGAACATGACAGTTCAAAACTTGTCACTTGTGAATCACAGGTGTTCTCTTTTCCCAACTCGATTTTTCATAATAACGTCTCCGCCTCCTTGTAAACTTTTCTTCTTTGCCTTTGGATCAAAAACAGTTGACTTCCGAATTCACATATAAAATTTCTTGACGATATATTCATTCTACCGTGAGTTATTACGGTTTTGGAATACGGGCATCCTCTTCTCTTTGATCGATTTGCCTGAAAATCAGTAGTTTTAGTATAAGGAAGTATTGTAAACGTGAATAACATCTGTATCGAGTTTTCAACGGAATTTCACGTCTCAAGGTCTTCTGAACACGATTTGTCTTGTGTATCTGTGAAACTTTGTGAGCGCTTTAACTCAGACATGATTGAAGCTATGAACTTACAATGTGAGTTGAAGATTCACCTGTGCTAATTAGATCAGCTGAAAATGGAGACTTTACTCCGAGCCCAATTCAAATAAAAGTTGTAGACAGAACTGAAAGACATTTTTGTATGAGGCCTCAGTTTGCGAGATTCAGAAAACAGTTTCGAAATGACAACTCGGAACTCAATTATTTTAACTTTCAATATCGTTCTGCTGGACGTAGTTTGATTGGTTGCTTACACCTTGTACTCCATGTTCATCACATAAGTTTTCTGCTTGATCTGAAAAAGGGATGGAGTAGGCCGCCTCGAGACGTGAGGTTGTGTCTGAGCCTGGGCCCATCCTGGGTTCGTCCTTCCCCTACCATATTTGCCTGCCCTTAGCTTCCTTCGGCAAGTTTGGTTGGTTGCTCACACCACCTCCCAATGAGTCCTCTCTTGCTATTATTTGGCCCCTTTTTACTGACAACTTTATTGCATGTACACACAACTGAGATAATTAATGTTGATCCATTTTGAATTTCCATCATTGCTTCTATAAGCCCTATTTAAAAACCCTAGGGTATGCCGTGTCCTGCAAATAAAAGCCGTTACCTTTTGGGTTTCACAGTGTGTGTATAGATGTCTGTAGGTATGTACTAAGTGTGTCTCTATGTGTTTGCAGTCTATGACCCGGACCATCCCCGGGGTTGGACTCTACTTCTCCTCGATGCACTGGCTCACCGCCACTTTCGCGGAGGGTGCGCCATCCCCCGTCGCGGCTGTCGCAATTGGCGTAGTGGCCCGCTCCTTCAGCGCAGTCTCCCTCATCCCCATCACTGTCATCAAGACTAGATATGAGGTAATTCAACCTTTCTGCTCTATACTCTGTACAAAAAATGGTTTTCCAGAAAAAAATCTGTGTCCTAATGGCAAATATGGTTTTTTTTTGTTGAAAAAATGCTTATTATATGTCTCCGAAACCTACTTAAAAATATTACACCGTGGTGTAATAAACATTGAAGAATTACTTATCGCCATTGCAGCGGTGAAACCTGTGTGCATATTTTAAATTATCTTATAAAGTTATATAAAGGAATGTGAAGGTTGATGTACGTATCATTGTTTATTTTCAGAGTGGTGAGTATGGGTACAGGAGCATGTGGGATGCACTCCGGCAGATCTACCGTGCGGAGGGAGTTCGAGGTCTGTCTTGCGGTCTTCTGCCAACCCTGGCGAGAGATGCTCCATTCTCTGGACTCTACTTCATGTTCTACACCCAGCTGAAGGCAGCCATACCTCCAGGTCAGTTTGCCCACATTAATGGAGGAGGGGGGGGGGGGGGGGGGGGGGGGACATTACCCCCTTCATGTCTCAGAGATGAGAGGCGGTGAACAACGGTGTAGCTCCGGCGCACCATCTATATTCTCTTCTGGATATTGATAATATAATATATAATAATTTTTGCAGAGATATTGTGAAACACTTGATAAAAGGTGAAATAAAAAACGTATGTTTTTTTAAAAATATTGTCTATTTCACAAAACATTTATATAATAATGGAGTACTTTCGGTATTGCTACCATCTTCAGAGGCGATATAACAAATACAGGTTGAAGTGAAGATGGAGCAATACCGAAAGTACTCCCATATTAAATATATTTTGTGAAATAGACAATATTTTTTTAAAAAAAACATACGTTTTTTCTTATTTCTGATAAACATATATTGATGATTACTCATATGAAATAGAATTTCCAGTTAGACTAGTATTTTTACTATTATTATTGGCTATTACTCTGTTCTTTAGGCTACACTTGCAGATTTGAATATAATTTCATAATGATGGACTGGTTTCCTGTAAAGCTGCGCTATAAATCCGGATGTGAATGCAGATCCGTAGTTGTAAACTTTCATATATTCGCACCAAGAATATGGATTTCGATTGACTACTTTTAAATTCCGATTATCCGGTTTACGGATTTTTGTAGCTCCTTAAGAATGCCCCTAGAATTTTTGTTTTAATACCGAGTTGAAGTATTTGTATTGTAACGTCAAAATATATAAACTTTTATTTGAAAACCTTGATTGATGAATATTACAAAAAAATTCATTGGTGCTAAACATTTCATAATCAATTTTGATTCTCAAAGAAAATACTTTTTTTTTCTTTTTTGAAGTCACTAATCAACAACAGGCATTGTGGCAGTATGCACCTTGGGCTGGAGATAGTTTTGTCCATTTTAGAACAAGAAACAGAACAAAATTGTTTGTCTTTAGAGGTGTCTTTAAATTTTACAATTTTTATGTTTTGTTTAGGTTACATATACGCACAACGGTGTAAAAATGTTCATAAATATATATTGAAGGAGATTTCCTGATACGATGCATTATCAGAAAAATTCATTTATCCAGAAAGATCCAGCTCCATTTAGTTTGAAACTGATTCCAAAAATCTTAGTTCAAATCTAGATCAAAATCCAAAAAAGATGGTTTTAAAATCCGGATAATGAGCAGCTCTTGTTTCTTATATAATTATGTTTGATGTGTGTGTTGTAGATATGGTGTGCAGTTCGCTACAGAGTGGGGCCAACTTCGGATGCGGCCTCGCTGCAGGGATCCTGGCTTCAGTGGCCACCCAGCCTGCAGACGTCATTAAGACCAAAATGCAGCTTTACCCTCACATATACCCCAACCTTTCCTCCGTGCTGCTCCATCTTCATAAGGTAATATAACAACTTTAGTATTTTTTTTATAACTTTATATGAAGAAATCTGGGGAAGACTCCGTCAAATTTTACCAATATTGAGTAAATTGTTTTAGACTTTTAGGATCATTATTGTTATTTTCTCGTGTCTTTCGGCCTTTCCTAAAGATTTTTTCAACATAGTCTGCTCACTGCTTATTTTGACCACCAGCACCAGACTTTTAGACATCTAGTGTCATCTTCATCGGTACTAACTCCAGTCAGGGCTCTGGTTCAGTCAATTATTAAAATAGGTATGTACACCGCACTGCATACTTGTGTACAACCGAATATGTCATAATGTAAACCCGGTTACTACAAACACTTAGCGCAGGTCCACACTCCCTAGGCTACCCATATAGATAAAGAGGGACAGGCGCTCGTGGTTGTGCGCATTTTTTTTCTTGCGTACATCAAAAGAACCCACAAAAGTTCACAACGTTAATATAATAAAACAAAAGTGCGTGTGGCACGAAGTCGTAACAGATTAGGTTTTTACAGGAATTAAAGAGTACGTAGTTCAAGAAAACGTTAAATAAAACCACAAATAATGTTTAAGCAATACATTCTGAGCCTCATCCAAGAGTGCTTGGAATTGTTCCTTCCCAGCCGACCAGTTGGCCCGAGGGTAAAGTGTAAATAGTTAACTTAGTTCAGATTCTGGCCTAGACGAAGAAAGAAGGAACAGTCTCCTAAAAACAATCCAAATCGCGCAAGGATTACAATTTAAAAAAAAAACAGCGACTCGAATTGCGTCGGAGCACTCCTGCTACATACTTTATTAATTCCTAAAAAAATCCGTCATTTGCAACTTTGGTCCCATTATAACTATTGTTTCTGAAACCTTCCTGTGGTGGTTGCATTGTTGTATTGTTGTGCGCAAAAAATAAATTAGCTCAAGGAAGCTTGTCCATACTTCTGTGGTATGACTTCTTTTTCTTCTGTTCTGTATCTATTCTTGTTTTAATAAAGAACATCTGAAACATAAAGATAATTCTTCGGGTTTTCATAAAGTTGTGTCTAATTATCCTGCTTGCTCCTAGAGAATGAGTAATTTTGTATGTATTCCTGAAAAAAAAAAAACTGGAAAAATAGAAACAAGGAGGTTATTTATATAAGAGTAATATGTTGGTTTTGTTTTTCAGAAGTACGGATTTCGAGGATACTTCAAAGGTCTGGCTCCACGGACTCTCCGCAGAGCTCTGATGGCCTCCATGGCGTGGACTGTCTATGAACAGGTAACCAGAGATCACTTTCATAAAGCTCTGCCCTGTAATTGTACACATCGATGGGGGAGAGTGAAAACTTAGTTGTTTACAAATTATTAGTACTGGTGAAGTACATAGCCGTTGATTCATCTATCATGTTTTGATTGTTTTAAGAGTTACTTTTTTCTCCGGATAGGGAGAAGTATAGATAAAATAAATGATTTTTTAGACAGCCGATGGACGTTGAAGCAAATTCTCATGTGAAATTACTAAAAATATATTTTGCCAGGAAATGTTTACTGCGTTTTAATTGTATGTATATAGTAACCTGATGGTTTTTCTAGCTAAATATCGATTTATTGTTTCTTTGCAGATAACCCGAGCGATGGGCCTGAAGTGACAGGCTCTGCCTAACCAACATTGACAGATGACAAGGTGATTGGAAGTCACAGTGTGTACTTGTTGGGAGGAAGAGCGCAGCCAGGCGAGGCCTCCAGGAACCTCGGGAAGCCTGCTTGCTTCACCTCACAGACTACAGACAGTGGACCCATGAAAGGTCACTCTCTGCCTGCCACAGGCGGTCATTCTATTGATAAGTTCTATATAATGTACTTTCAATAAAGAGATACTCTGATTTCATTGATGTTGATATTTTTCTGAACCCTCCATCCTCCCGGGAGAACCTTTTCTTAATTTTGGTCTATTGTCAGATTTTGGCATTTTCCACTTGGGGAACAATGGCTTCGTAAAGGAGAGAAGAAGCCTGCCAAGTTTGCAGGAACCTTCCTCTCATGTAAACCTACCTTTAGTTATTGTACAGCTCATTGTTACAATCATCTGTATTTTGTTGAGACAAAACATTTTTGTCACTATAAATTTTGTAATAAAATCTACCCTTTCGACAAGAAAATAATTTTTTCAAAATCTTTCAGGTTAATTACCATTTATAACTCGATTTTGCAGAAGTTTAAATGGGGCGATCAACATGCTAGACCGAACTTATATCATAGAAATCCGTTCAATGGACACAGCCTCGGAAAAAATACATACATTAAATTGGCTGTTATCGAGTTCACCCTGAATAATGAATTTTTTTTTTTGGCCTTATGTACGATGCATATTAGCCATGTCACTGTGTTATCTAGGTTATTTACGACATCCATAGCCCCGGGAGAAAGTTTTATCTACGAAGTAAAACTCACTCCTGAACGGGATTTGAACCCGCAAACCATGGTGAGACCCCCTACGCTTTAACCCGCGCGGCCACCATGGCCCCCGGTACAAACGTTCATTAGTAAATTTGTAGACAATAATGGTTAATGCGACAAAGTGAAATAGTAAATGGGAGTATGTACAATAATAACTAAATATAAGAAAAAAAATGATATAAACAATAAAAATAAAAATGTCTCTGTGATGTTTATTTACCATAAATGATTGATGGCCTTTGTGCCCTAACGAAACAAACAAATAACAATATGTATATATTATAAAAACAAGACTTAATTAAATGAAATCGATCTCGAGTCAAGAAGCAGGTGATGAGGAAGGCACGGAGGGTGGCTGCTGACGCTTATTGTGGAAGTTCTTATACATCTTCTCTATGAATTCATTTATACGTCCCGTTGTCAAGTTCCTATGAACCTGGGTATCCGAAACGTATCATAGGGTGTCGACTGCTAGTCTAAGACTCCCGTTCTTGAACTCTTACAAGCGGTTTGGTGGCATTGGTTCCTCCCAAAGCCGTAAGTGATCGGTGGTCTGTGTATCGCTTTATGCTTTGGTCCCTGATTTTGACCAAAATAAGGCAAAACATTAACAAGTTGAAACAGTGCGTGGGTTCCACGCCATAGTGCACCACCTCTCTACATCCCAATGGTAGTAATCACAAGAGTTACTCAGGTCGTGTAATTTCGCTTTATAGCGCTTGATTCGAGATTTTACAGCCATGAGCTGGTCTTTATGAAACTGGTCGTTAATAGATATGTGCGCTTGCGTATTTGTATCTCGCAAAGAAAGAAAAGGGAACACACGATTTTGGAGAATTGTATTAATCGATCAACCTATTATATTTGTGTAAACAAACAAATTAAGAACAAGGGGGGGGGGGGGGAAGAAAAAGCGCATGTTCAGATAAATAATATTTTATAAATACGTATGATTGACAATGTATATAAGTATACTTTGTTATATTGCTACCAATAATAAAAACGTATATGCTAAATTTCAAAGTGACATATAATTTAAAATCGATAATCAAATCACGGCGCAAGTTCGTAAAATTATTCAGAGTTGTAGTAGGTTCTTAACTTTGGTATCCCAAATACCTTTATCGAAGTAAGATGTAAATTAATTATTCGTATTACATGATGTACTCTTTAAATTGAGATTAGATTTAGTTGATTTTTCTTTTCGGCAATCTTTTTCCTATTTCCAGGCTCATTCTGCTCTCGCTGGAGACAAAATAGTGATAGAGGAATCGCCATGTTGTTTCAGTTTCTTCGACCTTAATTGTGGTTTGTTAATCCAGACAACTTTACGAAATACCCACATAGATTTTTAATCATATCGATTACTAAGTCGAATGTTGCTTCACTGAATCAGTGACCATGATGAGAGTTGACATGAAACCTCTCTGGAGCAGGTTGTGTATTCCTAGAAATTCAAGTTGGTTCTGTCTCAAGAATGTTTCATTTCTGTGATAATTGTTGATTTTTTTTTTTTTTTACTTTTCCCCCCAAAGATTCCAACAAATACATTTTAATAGCATTTATGTGATGAGAAAAATGGAATCGGAGGAATTTATTGGAAGTAGTACTGAGCAGGATTCAAAAGGTGACCCTTCCATCGCTGAAGAAAATAGTAATGTGCAAATAAAAGAAGGTAAAGCTATTATTCTCTCGCAGAGCAATAATGTTTTCTACAATCCTGTTCAAGAATTCAACAGAGATCTCAGGTAATTTTTGTTATTTGAGTTATAGTTACACTTTGTATGTCTATGACACCTGAAGAACAATTTTAGCCTTTTTTACTATCTTATATCTACCTCTAATATAAGGAAATATTTTAATCGTGCGAAAATTCGAGGTCGAGGTTTCAACGGATTTTCACGTTTCAAGCTCCGCTGAATACGTTTTGACCATTTTCGAGGTGGTGTTCGCTGTGCGTGTTTGTATGTGAGTGGAAAGTTGTGAGACATTTACCGCTAAAACGACTGTAGCTATGAACTTGAAAGGAATGAAGGGGTCACATGTGCTAACTTAGATCTAGTTAAGATTTTGGCCAAAAATTGTACGAAAATGAGACCACTTTACTCCGGCGCCTAAGTACATTTTAAAAGTTACCGCTTATGTTTATGACCTAATAAAACTATTTTCAAATAATAGCTGTAGAGAAAACACATATCATACGTGAAATAAGGTTTATGTAGATACTGTTTTTGAGATAAATACCGAAAACCGTCCTGAAATGTAGTTTTTAAACAAATTTTGAGACGTTTACATTACTTCAAAATTTACTGTAAATTCTGATTATTTTTAGAATGTATATAATTGAATTACTTTGTCGGACGCAACTATACTAATTATTTTAGTATGCTGCCTTGGACTGGATCACACGGGATGAGGGTCTAGCGTGCGTTACATACCCCTGGCAGCTTGTATTCATAATTCTGTATATTGTGCTGCTCCTAGCTCCGACAAAGGGAATAGGTTTCATAAAGAATAATTTTATTTAAATATGAGGGGCATGCTAAGAGAAGTTCTGCGGCGTCTGAAGTTTATTAATTAATTCTATATCATGGCTCCTCAACAAGTGGGAAGGTGGAGGACGGCATATTGTGATGTGCAGTAATATAGGGGAGCCGCTTGCTGTGAGCTTTACAAACATCCCCGGGGCTTGTATAATTTTTGTTTCAGTATTGCTGTTTTAAATGTTTTTGCTGAAGAAAGAATACGTTCGAAAAAGTTGAAAAAAAGGAAAGCAGATGGCGAAATTAAAGATGTGTCTGAAGATGAAGAGAAAATGGAACTTGAAGCTGGGGTTCCTTGTGAGGTACTCCACACCTGTGTTATTTTTTCTAGGATGTTAATGGGCCTATTTCTAAATCTTGATCTAGAAGTTTTCTTGAATTTCAGTTCAAATTCCTCTTTGAACCTTCTGGTATGTGTGTTGGGCCTTCCGAAGTCCCACAACTGCACCCCTAGACCTGCCTGTTAATGCTGTTCAACCCCCCCCCCCCCCCCCCCCCCCCTCCCCCGCATCTATTTTTGACTATGATATCGGTTGTTGAATGTTTAGGAAGATTTTTATTGTCAAGCATTATTATTTTTAAAGAATCAATTAACGCATTTACAAAATAAAAAAAATTGAGAGATTACCCTGGTAGGTTTTTTTAGATAATTTATGTTCATCTTTCGCTTGTCAAGATATTTGTGTTTATTATATTGCGGAAACATTTGTTACATGGAGATTTTATTCTTTGGTATTTACGCCTAGTGATTTCGAGAAAGATGGATAGCATCAAAAATAATAATTGATAAAAACATACAGATAACTTTTCTTATAGGAAAGTAAAAATATTGTTTACTTGTACAAATATAATAATATCATTAAACTTTTATTGGTGTTAATAACAATAATTTCGGGTGCATGTACAATAATAATTATTGTTTATTAATTTTTTTTTTTTTCAACAATTTGCATCTTAAATAATAGAATTTAAGCAACTCACCGCTAAGTAATCCTTTTTTTCTGACTTGTCTAAACTGTGTTGTAGGAAGACCAAACGACCTACTCACAAGTAGTACTGATATGAATCAATCTGTAAATATATATTATATTATTCATTAATAAATGTTATTCGCATAAAATGTTTCACAAATTCGGCTGCTATTCTCCTACCGAGCATATCCCAGCTATGTACCTCTTCTGAAGTGATCCTTTAATATTGTACTTGAGTGTACTAAAAGGAAGAAATAATGTGAAATAAAACGTTTCCAATGGATTGAAAGCTAACAGGGTTTATTATAGTCATACTGAGACGAAGGTGTTAAACTGTGCACTGGTCCTAAGTAATCAGAAGAGCGCTTTGCCGATGTGGTTCCAACAACACAGTGACCAGGTCACTCAGCTATGAGGATGTTCCCATTTCACATTATCCATATTAATCTATATTAATGTTATAAATAATTTTTATTTACATTTTTTTATTTTGAAAAAGTATACACTCATTCAATAAAATGCGAATATAGGTATA
Organism: Aradus depressus; assembly: GCA_963662175.1. NCBI lineage: Eukaryota > Metazoa > Arthropoda > Insecta > Hemiptera > Aradidae > Aradus > Aradus depressus. Next base: position 54,025,827 of record OY759214.1, on the reverse strand, counting down.
TTTTTTGAATCAAGAGATATTTATAATTTTTTCTAAGAGAAAGTCTGGGGGAATCTTGAAATGTTTTGTTTTACTAGGAGGTAAGTAGTGTTTTGTGTTGAGTTTTTAGCTGAGTCAGTAGCACTATAACTGAAGTTTCAAGATGATGATTATAGTTTGACACCACTATAACGAAACTCTAGGTTAATTATGTTGGTTAGGATGGTGTTGTGATCCTGGACGCCCTGTCTGCCACAGGACTCCGTTCTGTCAGGTTCGCTCTGGAGGTGGCTGGGGTCAGAGAAGTGATCGCCAACGATATCTCAGAGGCGGCCGTGGAAGCCATCAAACGCAACCTGCAGTTCAACAACGTTACCCATCTGGTCAGAACCAACTTCGGAGATGCTTCGTAAGTTCTTACTTAATATTTGTATTATATGCTGAAGGGAGGCTTGTGATTGGCTCCAACTTCTGCCATATAATTTAAAAAAAATGTTTCTCGACCTGCATTTGTATCTAATTTATTCTTGACTAGCTGTGTTACCCGACGTGGACGGTTCCGATTGTGTGGAGATTTGTTAATATTATTGAATATTGTCTGTAAATATAACGGAGTATTAACAATAGACAGTGCGAGAATGTACTCGTGTCGTTGTATCTATATTTCATGAAGCATGAATACACTCGTTTACATCATGACAAATTTTCCATTTTTTGTGATATTTACGAAGTCATTGATCTAGTTGACTTGTATGTTGTAGCCTTCTGATGCACTCTTCGCCGAAGAAGTTCGACGCGGTTGACCTGGATCCATATGGATGTCCGTCCAGGTTCCTCGACTCGGCCGTACAGTCTGTACAAGATGGCGGCCTCCTCCTTGTCACATGTACAGACATGGCCGTTTTGGCAGGAAACAGTCCAGAGACTTGTTATGTCAAATATGGTTCCATATCCCTCAAATCACCAGCCTGTCATGAAATGGTAATTTTTCTTGTAAAATTCTCTCTCTGTCTGTCAATGAAGTATATCTCAGCTTCTTGTTTTATCAACGATTTATTCATAAGAAATATTCAGTTTTATGTCGTCCTCAGATACAGGCCAAATATTTCGTTGTTATTTTTGGAAGGCCAACATTTATTTGTTTTTACAGTATTTGGAATTCAATCATTGTGCGTTAAGAATTACCTGCTATGCAATTGCGCAAAGCTTCGAATGACAACCTACCTTTCATTTCTGGTCAGATGATTTTTACCTTTATTTGTATTTTCTGAAACTTTCTTTTCATTACAAATTTTTGATAAAACCTACCTTACTGCCTCTTTTACTGCATGACAAAATTCAATTTTCGAGTATTAACCATTATCGAAATTAAAAAAACGTAAGCTCCCTTCTCATACACAGCTTTCTATATTTATGGTCCCATTTTTTAAGATGAAAATAAAAACTTTATTTGTTTTAATTGAGAATGTTTTTTATAAGTTTAATAGTCTAGTTAGTTTAAGGCTTGAAGGATGATGATGAGGTACTGAAGGAGAGTCAGATTTTCAGGCTCTGCGGATAGCACTCCGATGTATCGAGTCCCATGCTAATCGATACGGTCGATATATCGTCCCTGTGGCCTCTTTCTCCGTCGACTTCTATATCCGGCTGATAGTCAAAGTGTTCACCTCTCCAGCCACCTGCAAGGAAACCACCAGGTAACAGATGCAACATTAGCCATTGGGCGCTGGGGGAAACGGAGAGTGGAAGAGAATTAATAGTTTTCCCTAAAAGAAAAAAATGTATTATTTATTATTTTATTATATGATATAATAACAATGAAACGTTATTTCTGTTGCCAACAAGGATTTTCATCAAACATCAAGAATTTTTTTTTTTTTTTTTCTACAAAACACGAAGCTAAGAAAGTCATAATCAAAAATCAAAACATCATAAATAACACTATTTAACAATAATAATATTTATTTCCGTTAAACAATAGTGGGATTCGTAATGACTTTATATATCAGGATATGTAACAACAATTAGATACATAAACAATTCATAAATCTTAGGATCTGACACATATGATTAGAAATAATATTAATAGTAAAAAATAAATAAATACTAGAAAATAAATGAGTACAAAACTAATAAAAATAATGTATACAGTAGATACAGTTATTAATTATATTTTAAATTATGATAATTATTTTTATAATTCTTCCAGAAGCTTCTTTTTCATGACGATCTTTTGGCACGTACTTATGTCCTTTCCTCAGGTCACAATGTGCGAAATATATTTTAAAAAAAAACTTAATAAAGTTACCAAAAGAAATAAAATAAGTTAGTTTATAAGTAATCAAAAAATAATAATCTCGATGAAAATATTTAACAAAAAGTATATTCGTGAGGTGTTACAGGAGGAGATCTGTGGAGCAACTCAACCAAGATAATAAAAATGATATGCTAAGATATTTTATATCATGGTTTCTTTATTATTTTTGAACAGAAAAAAAAGTCTATGCCCGAAAAAAGGGTTTTCACAAAACATACAGACATGATACAAGCAAGCTGAGTAAAACAATTGTAATTAAGAATTAGCTAGTTATTGTGATTCATGCCCGGGCTTCAACTACGAGATCATATCGCCTACTACCGGACCGCTCTTTCATCTCTCTGGTGGACATGAGTCCGACTTTAGTCTGGGAGCCCTAAGTTTTGCCTACCCATGTTTGGTTACTTAGGGTAGAGGTCTTTAACGAGTATCTAACAAGTAACAAATAAATAAGTGAAACAAACTTCTTTTGGTTGTTCCACAAAACATTTTTGTTTACACATTCTGTCTTCAGTTTGTGTCAGGTAACGAAGAGGGTTGTAAATCCTCCTGACTTTATGATTACAAATTTGTTTGATCCAAAATGTTTTTTTCCGTTTAATAACAGTGGTAAAACTAAAATTCTTAACAAGATAAACTAATTGATATGTGAAATGCGTGAAATAATGTCTGTTCATTTAAGAAAATTATTACTGATGACATTAGAAGATGACGTATCTCAGGTGCCCTGTATTAAAGGAGAATAGTTGAAATAAATTTGGTCATTTATACAAATATTATTTTTTGTGGCTTTATATATTTCCAGTTGTTTTAAACTATGAAGTAACATGCTTTTTTTTGAACAAAAATGGAGGTATTTGATGCGTTCGGTTGGGTTGAAAGGGGGACTACTGATAATATGGGGGGTCGCGACAATGGTTTGCTTGCTCCTTAATTCTGTCGGCCAGTCTGTCCAATATACAGTTGGTTGCACCTCGCGCACTTTAGACAATATACTACTGTTTTGTCCCTACCTCTATCCAAGCACTGGCACATTGGACTCACAGTTTTAAACCTATATTATATCCTTCTTTTCTCTGAATGTTTCCCCTACTATTTGAGGCCCATTTATTAGAAACTTTATTATTTTGTTTTTTATTAATTAGTAAGCTTATTTCTATTATTTTGTTTTAGCCTTCCTTTCACTTATTTCTATAGTTTTCGTGGACAATTGAGGGGGTTAGAAGCAAAGGGATGTAAGTGACAAATCGGCTGAAATTGAGATGTGTGTGTTAACATCTTCCTTGACACCTACCCTGACTACTGGCTAATGATCAGAACGATTGTTAGTACCAGTAATGCTGTTACTACTGGAAAATACCTGAATTTACGATGTTACTATAACTTTGAAGGTAATTATCTCGAAATGACATTTTTGTCATTTACATCCCTTTGCTTCTAACCCCCTCAATTATTGTTTTTGGCTGTCTCCTTTATCATATGAGGTTATTTTTCTATTCGGTTTTCGAGGCCAATTGGGATTTGGATAATCGAGTAGAAGGCTGCTTATTTGAAATTTGTAGGACAATCTGTTGTTCTTGGTTTTTGTAAATACCAAAATTCGAATTTCATATTAGTAGGTAATTTTAATCTCTAAATGTATAAAATTTAGTATTTGGCCTTCTATTTGTAACGTGAATATTATTTTATTGTGAAAGTTAGATTTGTCTTTCTGTACGTTGAAAAGAACCTAACTATGGTCGACAACACTTTCAAAATATTATTTTTAAATGTGGTTTCCCCTAAAATTTATTTTCCAATCCTGGAGACAGGCTGGAGCCCACAGCTAGTTCCTCTTCACTACAATTGTAACAGATTACATAATTTTATGTTTCCTCCTCGTGGACCTCTTCTTATTGTTTATCACTTTCTAACTAAATGTAGAGATTTTATTACGGGAACAGTAAACAGCTTACAGATGTCTAATAACAGTTTGGCTTCTAAAAGCCTTCGTGTTTCGTTTACGAATTTGACTAATTTTTAGGTTGGGTAATTTACGTAAGAGCGACGGGCCAGATACAAGTCTTCTTTTCTATGAATTTTAGGCAAACAAGATAATCTAGGGGTGAAGGGTTCGAAGGGTTTGAAATTTCAACCCTCTTACCTGATATTTAAGAAGGGTTCAGCGCATTCACCAGACTGACTTAATTTATATTTAAACCTGACGCTGCGGATGAAATTTCAAGAATTAGTTTGTTTTATTTATTCATCGCATTATGATCTGTTAGCTAATGAAATTTTTCAGTTATATACTATTAAGTTTGATTATACGAGATGTATCACTAAATATTTTTGTGCATTCTTCTCAGCTCTCATTTGTTGCCATTATTCCTCCATCTTCATGGCATAACTGCAAAAATACCTCTGTTATTTTCTAGAAAATTTCATAAGCCCTCAGCCTGGTCTGCTCATAACCACCGCTGAATTTCGCTTGGCTCTTCGCTGTTATAATAGTTTATCACCGCTTTTATTTTCCATTAAATAAGTGATTGTTTTTGTGATCGTTACGTCACTAATACTTGTGTAACTTCTTGTTAACACTGAGTTTTAAACTTTTGAATGATTTATAGCGAAAGGTGCATTTTGGTATAATTTTTCATGCCGACTGACCCTGCTAAATTACCTTTTTTTGTTTTTGTGTGTGTTTGCAGTAAGTTGAGCCATGTGTATCAGTGTGTGGGCTGTAAGAGCTTCACCCTCCAGACGCTAGGAGCGGTAGTGAGACGTGACAAAGGTCCTCCCAAGTTCGTCCTTCCACGAGTACCCCCAGCCGCCTCTTCCTGCCAACACTGCGACTCCCCACTCATCGTAAGTTTAAGTCCTTCCTAACTTAGTTCCAATGTTCATATTGTCACAAAGTTGCTAGCTAACGTACTTCGATATATTTATATAATAATATAAATATATATATAAACCTTCACAAGTGTTTATTCACTTATCCAGGGAGGTAGAGCATTCAGAGATGGCCATAAGACAGTCTTCAAACAACATAACAAGAAGAATTCAAATGAAAAGAAAAGGCCTATCTATCTGAATCACAGGCAAGAGGAAATTATCAACGCAAGAAACTCAGAAATAATTGATGAAGGCAATAATTAACTCAGAACTCACTGTAACTCAGATATAACATCTGTTGAATTAACACAAATAAAATAGCATGACTTATACCCAACACGTTTTGACAGAGCATCCTCCTCCACCCGCCTACCTCATCATTTATTTCTCCCTCACTTTAAACTAGCATTACTGGGTATAAAGTACTCTTAGAATTACGCTGTACCCAGACACCCGCTGATGCCATAACATTCCCATGCCGTATACCCAGTAATTAAATATGAGGGACAAACGAGAGATGTGGCAGTACAGCGAAGTTCCTCACACTAACAATATGATAGGCGAGCATAATCAAAATAAACCTTTGATGTTTGGTTGCATGTTCAGATGGGAGGTCCAGTGTGGAGCGGCCCTCTCCATGATCCCCAGTTCCTCCGGAAGGTGATACGTCACACGGAGGACCGTCTGGTCAGCTACCAGACCTCTCGGCGGATCTCCGGCCTTCTCACCCTCATGGAGGCCGAGATAGATGCACCTCTCTACTACCCACTCAATGCAGTCTGCAGTAGGATGCACTCCATTACTATGCCTCTCAAAATTTTCCGGTAAGTCGGATGGAAGTCTCTCTTACACAATATAACTGGTGATGTGGAAAGAAAGTATTGTAGAATCAACTAAGAAGAAATGGGACATACCCGGCTGACCCACGGGCACCTCATGGCCAGACAGCCTCCCCCTATCTGTACCCGCTCTGCTCCATCTACTCCTGGACTGCCCCAGATATCAGCAGGGTGACTCCTACCCTATCTTAGATTTGCTCTTCACTTTCTTAGAAAGAGCCGAATTGTTCTCAGAGCTATGAGACTCCTCTCTGATAAGATAACATTCACTCCCTTTCATTCATTTGTTTCTACTATATCCATTTGTAAATTCATTTCTTCGTTTTTTGTATATCTATCAGTCTTTCATCTATTTGCCTAAATTCATTTAACCATTTTCATTTTAAACTTATCTCTGAATTAATCTGCCCGATAATATTATTTACGCCCCGATTCCTTTTAATAATTAAAAAAAATCACAGGACAGCCATGACCAAATCGGACCACTGTTGCCACTTCTCCACACTCCAAGGACAATGTTCCTGCAATGCTCTGGTCTGAATTGCCGGCGCATCTCTTCGTCTACGGCTAGAGATAAGGATAAGAAAAGTAAATTGCGGGTATAGAAGTGCAAGGGGACAGCCCCGTCCAAGACCACGTCTATGGGCTGAGCTCCGGTCAGCACCTGTGGCGCAGTCGTAGAGACATTACAATAGACCCTTGTATCACGAAAAGAGCTGTTCTCGGGCATGGACCAGAATCACGCGCCTCCTCTACATGAAGCGGACCCCTATCCTTCATCTCTTCTTAGTTCATCTTTGAGACGCTAACGACAAGAGTTGAAGGAGCAAGGCGTTTCCCCTTCCGCCTTCCCATCCTCCAACCTAGACCAATAACTCTCTTGTTGTGTGTTATTTATTTTGTAATGGTTTAAAATAAGTAATAAAACAGTTAATAAATACATTTCTAAAACCGTGTATAATTAGTTTTTGTTTGGTTTAACGTGTTTTTGTGCACCCAACTGGCCGAAAGTGACGAACTCTCTACAAGTTGTCGCCCGTTTTTAGCTGTATAATATAATTGCTGATGTATTCTAGGAGCGCCCTGTTGAACGCTGGCTACGCAGTCTCCGAGAGTCATGCCTGTCCGAACGCTGTCAAAACAGATGCTCCGGCTTCGTTCATCTGGGACATAATGAGGTCTGTTGAGTTTTACTCCAAATATACGTAGTTTTGAATTCTTGGAATAACGAAGCTATTTAGTTTTGAAACCTCTTATCGAATTGGTAATACTGGTTTTAATTTTTTTTTTGTTTGTTTCTCTTGTCAGGGAGTGGGTGAAGAAGCACCCGGTATCCTCGAAGCGGTGTAAGGAGCCGGTGACGGAGGCGCTACTTTCCTCGGATAGGGCGAATGGGCGAGTGGTGAACTTGTCCCCACACCCAGGAGGCGAGCTGCCCCTCACAGGATCCGTACTTCGCTACCAGACCAACCCCCAGCCGCACTGGGGCCCCGGCTTCAGGGCTACCTCCAAGTATATTGTTATGATTCATTTCAGCCAAGTTCTTTCAGAAATGTGGCTCTTCCAATCATATACCTTGAAAGAACTATACCGAGTATGAGATCCTGCAAGTAGTCAACAGGAGGCTAGGAAACGCAAATGCTCCTTGCTTCAGGGTCGCCGGCGGGAACAGAGGTCAACAAACAGTTGGCCAAAGTGTCCTGCTCCCTTCGAGGTGAAAGGTCGTGATTTTTTTGGAGGGAGAAGAAAAGAATGGGTTTCTTCGTGATGCACTTTCCGTCTCATTGAAATGTAAAAGGTCGCCAAGGTAGTCCAAATATATAAAAATTGTATTAAAAAAAGCAAGGATGTATTGTTTCTTTATAACAATGATTAGAATAAGAAACACTAGGGTGTCCCATTGAGGATAGGAAGTGGGACAGGTAGGCAGGTATAACAAACAGCTTGATGTGTGTCCCATTGAGGGTAGGAAGTCGGACAGGCAGGCAGTTGTAACAAACAGCTTGATGTGTGTCCCATTGATGGTAGGAAGTCGGACAGGCAGGCAGTTGTAACAAACAGCTTGATGTGTGTCCTTGAGGGTAGGAAGTGGGACAGGTAGGCAGGTATAACAACTTGATGTGCTGCACCCATTGAGGATAGGCAGAGGGACAGGCAGACAGGTATAACAAACAACTTGATGTGTGTCCCACTGAGGGTAGGAAGTGGGACAGATAGGCAGGTATAACAAACTAACAAACAGCTTGATGTGTGTCCCATTGAGGGTAGGAAGTCGGACAGGCAGGCAGTTATAACAAACAGCTTGATGTGTGTCCTTGAGGGTAGGAAGTGGGACAGGTAGGCAGGTATAACAACTTGATGTGCTGCACCCATTGAGGATAGGCAGAGGGACAGGCAGGCAGGTATAACAACTTGATGTGCTGCACCCATTGAGGATAGGCAGAGGGACAGGTAGGCAGGTATAACAACTTGATGTGCTGCACCCATTGAGGATAGGCAGAGGGACAGGCAGGCAGGTATAACAAACAACTTGATGTGTGTCCCACTGAGGGTAGGAAGTGGGACAGGTAGGCAGGTATAACAAACTAACAAACAGCTTGATGTGTGTCCCATTGAGGGTAGGAAGTCGGACAGGCAGGCAGTTATAACAAACAGCTTGATGTGTGTCCTTGAGGGTAGGAAGTTGGACAGGTAGGCAGGTATAACAACTTGATGTGCTGCACCCATTGAGGATAGGCAGAGGGACAGGCAGGCAGGTATAACAAACTAACAAACAGCTTGATGTGTGTCCCATTGAGGGTAGGAAGTCGGACAGGCAGGCAGTTATAACAAACAGCTTGATGTGTGTCCTTGAGGGTAGGAAGTGGGACAGGTAGGCAGGTATAACAACTTGATGTGCTGCACCCATTGAGGATAGGCAGAGGGACAGGCAGGCAGGTATAACAAACAGCTTGATGTGTGTCCCATTGATTGGAGACAGTCTGTGGTAGTAGACCTTGGCTCTGTTCGGATCTATCCAGTTCTATATATTCTAGACTGTGGGAGGGGGGGGGGGGGGGGGGGGGGCTGTCTCTATATTCTCTCTAAATCTGACCTGTCCTCTCTATTTCAACACTATATCTATATATCTATCTATAACTCTGGTCGCTTGCACCACACCAAGCCACGTCACGCTCGCTGTTCAACTTGAAGAACAATTAAAACTATTATTGAACAATACAAAACTCCATTTTTATGTTAGTCATATTTCATTGTCTGCTCTGGTGGGTAATGTCCGAGGGGTTGGTTGCTCACTAACACAAATCAATCGCTCCGCATTTACAAAAACGTACAAACCGCGAGCAATGACAAGACGTGCTGCCTAATAATTATGTGAGAAAGTCAAGAAAAATTCTATAAACTTTACTTTCATTTTAGAGTAGTAGTCAATAGAGTAGACGTCAGTTGAACGTTTGAACTGATTAACATCAAATGTTGTGGCTATTAATATAATTTGGCAGCCTTTCAGTTGACATTTTTTTGGCATACATTAATTAGATGAACAGCAAATGATCTAAATCTTTTGTAATTAATTAATATGTATATTTATCTTCTCGTTGCATGATTGATGCATGTACCTGTCTGTATTTGTATCCATCAATCAGAAAAGACAGTTCAAAAAATAAAATTTATGATTGACGAGATCGTTCCTATAATATATTTGTTTACGTCAAGTAAGGACACCCCGTTTTGTATAATATAGAAAACAAACACTGGGGGAGAGAGAGCAGACGAAAAAATGTCAAACATTCGTTTATAGATTTCCCAGTCCACTTCTTAAACCCTTTGGAACCCTAAACATTAAAATAAATAAACAAAAAAAAATAGTGATTATAAGTTACGATTTCAAGACGACTTGGTCATTGAAGGTGCCAAATATGCGCTCTCCTTACTTCATTTTTTCTGATGATTATTATTTTTAATTTTCAGTGTCCTGAGCGTAGTCGAAGAAAAGAGGAAAACGAAGTTGGAGAGAAGGCCGCCGAAGAAGAAGTCAGCGGAAGCGCCGCGGACGGACGGCCAACTGTAACCGGACCTATTTATATATATATATATCCCTCCCCTGGGACTATTTTTTATTTATCTGCTATTAACCCTATTGTAAAATTAGCGTAGAGGGATTCAGTTATGTTGGCAACACTGGCATCTCTGTTAGTTATCTTGTTTGGTATACATTTTTCTACCCAACAGAATTTTTGTAGAAGAAAGAAAGATACATTTGTACATGAGGTTTTAACATGAGAAAGAAGATAACATCTTTTTTTGAAATTGAGTTACTCTTAAATAATTTTACATGTTTGAATGTACAGACAATGTATGATATTTCTTGAATAAATTTGTTTAGAATAAACATGATCCAAACTTTCTTTGCTCGCGTACTACCCCTCTTCTGATTCTGTACCCCTATATTTCAAAACACAAAGAAATATTTTGCTACAAATAAACACCCTCTTACAGTGAGAAATTATTACTTATGTTGCCTTGTGATTAATGATTAAGGATAAGTGAAGAAGAAAAAAATACACATACATTTAACTGCTGGACAAAATCAACGCATCACTTATAAAAAAAAAACTTGTGAATCTTCTTAATAATTTATTAGAGTTTATTTATTTTTATGGTATGTTTAAGGGCAATTTTTTTTTTTTTTTTTTGATTATTGTTTAGTGCTATCAATGTATTCTTTAATTAAAAAGAAGTATATATAATATAGCCATAATAGAACTTCTCCTTCCCCCCCCCCCCCCCCCCCCTTCAAAATCATTTTCTATTTACATTACTGGGTGTATGAAAGTAATGTTTTGGCATGAGCCGTTTTCTTTGTTTCATTGTACACAGAGTTTGTTATGCCCAGTAATGCCAGTATGAAATGAAATTGAGAGGTGTGATATAGAAAATGAGGTTGAAGTAGGAAAATCCTGTTATGCCCACATTATATGCATTTTCTTTTGCTATATTTGTTATCCTTTAAATAAAAAAAACTACAAACAATAAAAAGATATTTATTATAAATTCTTTGGGGTTTTGTAACAAGAATGGGGCAATTGGAAATATAATAATTTTGGGCTATCTTTGAGAAGATCTATAAGTTTTTTGGAGCCGCTTTTGTGTGATGCTTGGACAATAGATCAACATTGAGGTCACCTAACTTGTGAGAGGTAACGTTAGTAGTAGAATGCTAGTCCACATTATTGTTATTGTTACGGCCACCTGGCATACGTTTTTGTTTTATAATTATTATTTTATTGAAAATCAGTGGTGGACTTTTCCAGAAATGTATTCTCTGACTTTTCTGTTTTCCCCTGTCTGTACATATCCTGTATAATATGATACCTTTCCCTGTGGGAAAGAATTGAAAAGAAGCACATACATATAAATGGGTTTTATGGGCTTGGCTAATGTCAAGAAGGAAATAAACGAAAAGTTTTTGTTGTGGGTGTAGGTCAAGTAAGGACAGATCTGTTGCTAGATTTGGCAACCAACGGCATCAGTTGGCACAGGTTGGTATTCCTGAGATGGCGGGAGCGCGAACCGCCTTAGTCCCCATCCGTCCGTTCGTCTGTCGAGTGGCCCCCTCCCCGCGTTCGCATCGCTCGCTCGCTGCATGTTTGCAATACGCCGCATCCCCTCCTAGTGTTGTGCTGTTGTTGGGGTCCGGCCTCTGTGTTAGCATGGTCAGCTGCGACAGTCCCAACTCCTGCAACAATGAGGTTTTGTTGTCTCTAGCAACAACCAACAATCATTGGTGTCCACACCCTGGTAAGCCGGTATGTAGTATATTGAACAAAATGATCAACGAATTTTAAAAAATAAAAACAAATATAGAAAATATGTACATATATATATATATATATTAAATTGGTTTTGAGGTGATGTCTAGATCAGTCACCGAATTTTTTATTTAGATTATCACCTAATCAAATGGTGTGAAGACGAATATAATCTACTATTTTTTATATCATAGTTCACATATGCACAATTTTAGGCGTGTACATACAAACATGTGTACACGCTTAAAATGTCCGTTCGTCTGCGCATAATTGATTGGTATTTGGGGTTTGTTAACTTGACTTGAAATTCTTGGAGTTAGTTAATATGACTCATGCCAGGGCTTTAACTACAAAGTCATACCGCCTACTTCCAGAGCGCTCTTTCGTCGCTCTCGTGGACATGAGCCCGACTCTTCTCTGGGAGTCTTGAATTTTGGCTACCCAGGTTTCTTCACCTAGGGTAGGGGTTTTTAACAAGTACCTGACATTGTACTGGCTCGGACCATCGCTTATTGTCCCATCCGAAGGACGGTTTGCTGAAGGTGTGTTCACTTCGCCATTGCCATTTTCTACCTGTTCAGTTTCAACCAGTTGGTCCGCTCTGGCTCCAAGCTCCTCATATATTTTGTGAAATATATAAATTTTTCAAAAAACTTACGTTTTTTCTTTATTTTTTTTTAAGTAACATCAAACATAAAATATTTGCAGCATACATGAGACTACTGATCTATTTGCAGCATACATGAGACTATTGATCTATTTGCCTGCACATCAATTCTTCAATTTGTTATGAACATCAAACACAAAACCATCAATTTCTCTATATGAGGAGAATCTAATTAAACCACTTTTCTTCTCAATGGCTAAAACATTTTCTTCTCAATGGCTAAAACCTTTTCTTCCCGATCAACATTCAGAATATTATTTTTATTATTCCTTGGGATAGGAATTGAAGACAAAATACTAAAGATTTCTGTTCATGTTGTGTTCTATTTTCTATTTAACTTGTCAAATTCAACTTAATTTATTTCTCTTTTCTCTTCAGTTTTTATCCTGAAGAAGAATGGAATAATAATGGAAAAGTTAATCGAGAAAAAAACTATTTATATTTTCTGATCTGAACTCGGAGACGATCTCCATTGACAGATCGGATGGTCCACTTCTAGCTGTGGCTGAACTTGAGCCTGCTGCCAAATCTAGGAAAAGGTTACCAATTAACATTTAACAAATAGTATATTTCGTCTGACAGCTCCTGACCTGGCTGGCTTGGTAAGCCCTTTCGTTGTCCTCAACTCCTTGATGTCCTGGAACCCGTCACTCACCTCTGTTTTGGCCTGCCAGGGACTCAGTGTGTGAAGGCATTCCAAGACGATTTCAGAATCATGTTGACTGCTTGCAGCGCTGCTTGGCAGTCAGTATTAGGACCCGCCCTCCTCTGATGTTCCGTCTCTTAATGAGCCTGGCGCACCCGAGGATGGCATATACTTCAGCTTGGAACACAGTAGGTTACACACCTAGGGATATATGTACTAGTATCTCCCTTGACTGTCCTCCCATGTATTCCAGCTCCCACTCCTTTCTCGGTTTTTGAGCCGTCTGCGAACCGAACAGCTTTCCCCGACCTCGAGCTTCAAGGTATTGAAACTTTGAATTTTTTATAGTTGAATACTGGTCCCATTTTGTTTTTTTTCAATATTTGGTACACATGTTACTTCATTAGAAGGTTTTTAAATGTATTTCTGGGGCCCGGTAGCACAGAGATGGCTTGTCTGGCTACTGTCCTCGGTATCTGGGAGGTGAAACACCTTGTGCTCGCCGTCCTTCGATTGGGGCCTCAAGTGATGGTATGCGATGTCAAGTAGCGGTTAAAGACCGCCACTCTAGGTAACTAAACCTGGGTAGGCATAATTTAGGACGCCCAGAGTAGTTGGGCTCATATCCCACCAGAGAGCGGCGAAAGAGCGTTGGGGTAGTAGACGACATTGCCTCTTAGTTAGAGGCCGGGCGTGAGTCACAAAGACAAACACTTTTCTCTTTCAAAACATTTGTACAAAAAAATCTTTATATGGTTCAGCGCAAAAGGCACATACATAATTTAAAACTGTAGGCATATGGTCAAAGGATGGCCTGAAGAAGCTGGAGCTTCAGAAAACGGTAGGCAGAGGTTCTCCAAACACTACAGCCCAGTCTGCATCTTAATATAATCTTAATTTTAATTAAATAAAAAATGTATCTATTGTATTTATTAATATTATTATTTGTGTACTCATATTTTCAAGTATTTATTTCTATGGTCGCAGGGAATGAGTTGTTGAGTCGTAAAATGGCCAAAATGAGTTAAGTGTACTGTGATCATCTCCCAAGCCATCTGCATACTGTGAAGAAGTTGGGAGCTCAGGACTCTAATACTTTCGGAATTTCAAATATGTGGGTTTCTTGGTATTTCGTAAAATTGTATATGTTCTCGGTTAAAACAACTTAATCTACTTCTTTGAGGAATCATTCACGAGATAACTGCATTTAACCATTTATTTATTTATTCCTACAGGCAAAGCCTATTATTACACAAGAAAAAAAAAAATATATATATATAATAAAATAAAACAAAATAAAATGGTTTATTCACTAAGGCAGACTATTCCAAGTGAATTTATAAGCTATCTTAATAATTATATTCTTATGACGTGTCCTATTACCATGTTCTAGTTTAACGAAAATAAATATCTATTATTATAATTATATTATGTCTCGAAGATCGGGAACATGCAGCTTCCTGCTTATTTGAGAAGTCCTGACCATCCAAGGCATGTGTACGGCAAGGCGGAGAACTTTGTTTTCGAATCAGACCAGTTTCTTAATGTTGGTTTGACTTGTGCCGAGCCAACAGGACCAGGAAATGAGTGGCCTTATGAGTGCGTTGTAGACTAGTGTGTCACATTCATGTCGGAGTGTGAGGAGAGTCTGGTGTAGGCATGTGTCAGTTAGGAGTTAATGTTGGTTCACTGGGCGCCGGTAGCTCGGTATGTGTGCTTGCCTTCTGAGCTCAAGAACGTGGGTTCAAAACCCGGCTGAGGCCCTTAGTTTATTTTATCTGGGAGGTAAAATAAACTTAAGCACGCCGTCCTTCGGATGGGACATTAAGCGATGGTCCCCTAGGCTGTACTTTGTCAGGTACTCGTTAAAGACCCCTGCCCTAGGTGAATAAAAATTTAGGGTGGGCAAAATGTAGGACTCTCACTATAGAGTCGGGCTCATATCTACCAGTGTGACGAAAGAGCGCTCTGGTAGTAGGCGATATGACCTCGTAGTTAAAGCCCGGGCATGAGTCATAAAATCTAACCTAACCTCGTCGGTTCACAGTGAACATAATCATATAACTATTTAGTACAATAATAACATTCTAATTGCATAATAGCAATATTGACAAGTGACAAAAAATAAACAAAAATTCCGTAAAATAAAATTATCTAAAAGATATGCTGTTAATTTTACCTTCCTTGCAATTTCTAAAAATGGATTATCTAAATTTAGGTTGCTAGTTCTCCCTGTTTCAATAAATAGAATAGATGTCTATTATTAAAAATGTTGGCAATTCTTCGAACAATGATTTCTGAAAGGTTAGATCTGAATGTAGGCCGAAATGAACATCCCAGCAAACAACACATTCTTTATAAACTCTCATTATTTTTCCAACTGTTGCCAGAATTTCGTCGCTGCTGGATTGGACAAACAACAATTCCAAATAAATTGAATAATATTAAAATTTTATTTAAACTAGAAAATGGGAACCAGAAGAAGAAGAAAAACATTTTATTTGGACCAGTACTAAGTATGTACTTTACACAAAATGAGCAAATAAACAAGAAAATTATAATTAAAACAAAAAGTCTTGGTACAGTCTTGGTTGCAGCCTGCGAGCTACAGGCTGGCCGAGACTGTAGTGAACCGCACCAGAGCAGGTTGGCAGACCTTCATGGAAGCTTCGGGTGAGTTTCTCAATGTGGGCTGCAAAAGGAGCAACTCCCAGTTCCCGATGGGTTTGGGTGTTCCTGATAAACCAAGGTGCGTTCACCGCTATCCGGAGGACTTTGTTTTGGAATGTTTGTAATCGTGTTATGTTAGTGTGGCTAGTGCAGAACCATATGGGGCAAGCGTAGGTTAAGAGTGGAAGTATTAGTGTTTTGTAAAGTAAGGATGTGCATGTGTGTCTGAGTGGTGTATTCCTGTTTATGAGTGGGTAGATGAGCCTGAGTCGTGTGTGTGCTTGTTGGAGTTTTATGTTGATATGTAGGCGCCATGTTAGTCTTGTGTCAAGGTGCACTCCAAGATAGCGCACACCCTGGTCTTTAGGATTCCATGGAATTGGGAGTTGGTCGATTTGCAGCCTTCTGAGGTGTTCTATCGAGAAGCGGCGTAAAGCGAACACCTTCGCCTCCGTCTTCCCACCGTTCAACTTAAGCTTCCATTTTCCAAACCACTGGCCGATCTCGTCCACCTGGATTTGTAGGGAGTCGATGGCCGCTTCCAGATCTATGTTTTGGCTGAGGATCAACGTGTCGTCAGCGTAAGTCGCCAGGGTTGCAGAGACTGGTTCTGGCATGTCGTGACAGAACAGATCAAACAAGAGTGGACTGAGGATCGCACCTTGTGGGACTCCCGCTGATATCTTCTTTCTGGAGCTCAGTGTGTTGTTCACCCTTATTTGGAATGTTCTGTCACGAAGAAAAGAGCTAATGATGTTCTGGATGTATTGCGGAGGCCAGGTCTGTTTTAATTTGAAGAGCAAGCCCTCGTGCCAGACGGTGTCGAAGGCAGCTGCGACGTCCAAGAAGGCTGCTACTGTGTACTGCTTCCGCTCAAAGCCCCCCACAATGGTCTCAGCAACTCTCTGTAGCTGATGGACGGCTGAGTGGTTTGATTTAAACCCAAACTGGTGGGCAGGGATGGTCCCTGCAGTCTCCAGATGACGGAGGAGCCTCTTGTGAATTATTTTCTCAAGAAGTTTTGAGAGGCTATTTAAAAGGCTTATTGGTCTATAGCTGCCTGGATCGTTTTTTGCCTTACCTGGCTTGTGAAATGTTAGAACAACGGCGTTTTTCCAGTCTGCAGGAAAGTAGCCGTGGCGAAGACAGGCGTTGAACACACTTGCCAGGTAGGCTATGCTCTTCGGAGGAAGCTTCTTCAGCACCAGGTTGGGGATGATGTCTTCACCGGGGGCCTTCTTGATGTGTAGTCGTGTAATGTGGGCGTGTATTTCTGATGGTGTGGTATGCTGAATGGGTGCTTCGACTGTGTGAAGTGTATTTGAGAGGTATGATTCAACTGTGATGAGTGTTTCATGATCGTCAGCGTCTGTCGTTGTGAATTTATTTTCCAAATGGGTCGCCAGTAATTCGGTTTTTTCTTTGTCAGTTGTGGCAGTCATTTGTCCGTCAGTTAAGATGGGTAGGGGTGTCCTTTGGTTTAGAAGTCGTCGTGTCTCTTTCCATAAGTTGTTGTCGCCCGGAGTCATATCAGTCAAGTATTTTCGATAGTTCGCGATTCTGTCTTTGTCAAGTTCCCATCGTATGCGTCGGGTCAGGCGATTCAGTTCTCTTTTCTCAAGGGGATCTCTTGTTCTTTGCCAGTGTTGTCGTAGTGTGTTCTTTGTACGGATCATATCCATTATGTGTGTTGGTGTCTTGTTGTGGAATAGGTGTCGTTTGTCAGTGAAATGTCGGTATGTTGCTTCATGTACTGAGGTATGTATGGTTTGTGTGAACGTCCTAACTGCATTGTCAAAATGGGAACCATGATTTCTTTTGTCTTCATAAAAATGTTGGTTTTGAAATATTTCGTTGTGTCAAATAACATAACGCTCATCTCCACTCAGTTCTGATGAATGTTTTTGTTTTTTATTTTTCTTATCCTAAAACAGTGTTTATTTCCCAACTCAAAGGCTCATTTTTATAACATTCAGAAAAATGATTTCTGAGTAATCGGCATGAGTCTAGAGCTGTGTCTATAATCAGTTTAGCTGATTCTGTTGTATTAAAATGGATTGTGGTGTTTTGAAACCTCCATGGTTGTTTGATATCTCATTTTGTATTATACTAACCAATAAAATACTATCAGAAGTTCCAAAATATTTATGTTATGACTGGCAGTTTTTTTTATCCTCCCTTTTCTCTTCTAGGGCAGATTTCGAAAGAACTTTCCTCACGTCTAAAACGTACAACGAAGAGCATCTAAACAGTATTTATGTTCGAATACATTTTTGCGATAAGTGTCAATGTAGTAGAAATCTATGAAATAAAAACAAAGAACTTTTTTAACATTTATGTTGATAAATTCAAATATCACAAAGTTCAATACTAATATTTAAACAATAAAAAAGAACGTATGTTTAAAATATTGTCTCTCAATATTTCATAAAATAAATATATATATAATACTGGTATTTGGGTGTACTTTCGGTATTGCTACCATCTTCAGCCATGACAACAAATACTGACTGTTTTGAAGATGATAGCAATAACGAAAGTACTCCCATAATATGGATCATATATGATACCATAATATTGTATTATATAACATATTATGTTATATATATTTTGTGAAATAGACCATATTAAAAAAATATATATATATGCTTTTCTTCATTTTTTAAAGCTGGTGAAGTAAAAAAGTGAATCCTTATTCTTGCAGTTAAAGCCCGGGCATGAGTCACAATAACTAACAAATTCAAAATTGGTAGAGGGGGCGCCGGTAGCTCAGTGGTTTGCGTGTTTGCCTACTGAGCTCAAGATCGTGGGTTCGAAACCCGACAGAGGCCCTTAGTTTATTTTATCTGGGAGGTAAAATAAACTTAAGCACGCCGTCCTTCGGATGAGACGTTAAACGATGGTCCCGAGCCTGTTCGATGTCAGATACTCGTTAATGACCCCTGCCCTAGATGAGTAAAAATTTAGGGTAGGCAAAATTTAGGACTCCTACAGTAGAGTCAGGCTCACGTCCACCAGAGTGACGAAAGAGCGCTCTGGTAGTAGGCGATATGACCTCGTAGTTAAAGCCCGGGCATGAGTTATAAAACCTAACCTATAATTGGTACAAAATGACCAGCTGTTCAAACAAATGCCCTTCACAAAATATTTACCATCTAATGCAACTTTGTTGAGTGTCAGAACGAAAGGATTGAGGAGTTATGGTAGCACAAAGTCAAGTTATTTGTCGTTTAGTGCCTTAGAGGGTGACAGTGAGTTGTGATCACTCATATCCTGGGCAACTCGGCTAAAAGTCTCAGTAAATATTCACACACCTATTTGGAAAGTTTTAATCAAAAATGTATGTTTTTTTTTGTTTTTTTCAATAAGTTTAGGAAACAGTTAATTTGAATTAATTGTTTAGGCTTTTTCATGTTTTTCTTGGTTAGGTATTAGTGATTGGTGAAAGATAATTAAAAGGTGAAAACATGTATATAAAACATTCTTCCTTGTTCTTACATGGAATTTACAATTAAAAACATATATTGGGTGGTCATGATTACAATAAAAAATTTAAAGTTGCTATAAATTTATAAGTAAGTCCTAATTTACTGGGAAAAAGTAATACTGCTAGAGAGGGACTTCATCTGATCCTTGACTTGACTTTTGACGCTAAGTCATGCGGCTCAAAGTGGCGCTTCTTACTGAATCATCTTGCACACCGGAGTGTGTCTGAAGAAAGTTTACAGATAGTAAAGTAAGAAATATGGATCTGATTTTCGAAGATCAACAGTCAACAGCTAATTGGGTGGGGACAGTTGAAATTTGTATGTTCTGGTCAGTAGAAATACTTAAAGAAGTGAAAATGAGGAACCGGAACTAGGGATGTAGCCTCAACTTCAGAGGTCGAGAGACCCTCAAAAGCGCTAAAACTGAAGGTAAGGTTCCACCAAACAAAGCGATCAAAGGTTTAGAGGCAGAGCAAAAACTTGATTGTGAGCCTCAAAATGAGTCGAATGACTCTCAAAAGAGCAAAAACAGTAGGTAAGCATCCACTAAAAAAAGAGATCAAAGATTTAGAAGGAGAGCGGAAACTTACGTGTGAGACGGAGTGCTGCCTCAAATTCACATGTCCAGGAATCTTCTAAAGCGCCAAAAGGTAAAGAATGAACTGAAGGTAAAGATCCACCAAATATAAAGACAGAAAGTTTAGAGGCAGAGCAGAAACTTACTTATGAGTCTGGATGAACTCTCAAATTCAAAGGTCCAGGGATCTTCTACCTTACCTAAAGAAGTGACCGCTCTCCGGTCTGGAAATGTGGTTCTGGAGTAAACATCACAAGTTCCCTTGAGTAGACATGGAAAATATTTTCTGATTAGGTCTAGCTAAAATAATTGAGGTAAAATTGCAGGCCCTTGTGGCATCGAAACGAATATTTTCTGAAAAAACACAAATACAGTTGATGCTACATTGACTAGGTACATGTTATGATAGCCTACTTTAGTAGTTCCGAAAAATGTTTAACTAATTAGGTTCAGTGTTGTGTATATATTTTATATGTATTATAATAATTAATATAATTTATATGAGATGTAATAAAGTATAAGAGAGACAAAAAAGTTGAAGACAAACTTAGGTGCTTACCATTCCAAATGCATGGAATGGTAAGCACCTAATAAGTGTACTCAAATTTAGAAAATCGCGCTGCGGACGAAAAAATACTAGAAATGGACAAAGCCTGTAAGTGTTTTAAAGCTCATACGGACGTTTTCGCTCTCCCTCTAGAATGAATGAATCGACACATCATATAGGCTGAAGGGAAGGGGGGTTCAGGGGAGGGGCTCAATTCAAAAACCCTAGTAACTGCCGATGCAATGAACTTATCGTCACAAAATGTAGTATGAGGATTTAGGAGCCCCTATGTAAGTAAACTGTTGAATATTAGCTCAAACGATGGACTGGTTTTAAAGGGTTGAGCGAAAAGTTGATTCGCTTAAGTTAAACGGGGTTAAGGACAGACCGGGCTCAAGGTTCGACCGGGGTTAAGGATTGACTGGGCTCAAGACCAGGCCCAAGGGCTGACCGGCCTAAAGACTGATTGGGCTCAAGAGCTGACCAGGCTCAAGGACTGACCGGGCTCAAGACCAGGCCCAAGGGCTGACCGGCTTAAGGGCTGATCGGGCTCAAGAGCTGACCAAGCTCATGGACTGACCGTGCTCAAGGTTTGACCGCAGTTTTGGGGATTATTCAGCTATCATAACCCCCAGTTATGCTAGGTTATGTTATGATTTTTCGGAGGGGGGGGGGGGGGGGTCAGACCCCCTGGACCACGGGTACGTTCCCGGGCTACGGCTCCTGTCAATCGTGTCAGAGCATAACCAGCCTCTCTTAGAGAATGAGGTTGGTCGAAGGAGGGGGGAGTTCCCTCAACTAATGCACCTTATTATAGTTATTACTATTACAGTTATGTATAACTACTCTTATAATTATTACTATTGTTCAGTGAACCCCCTTCGTTCCGAGCAACTCTTCCACTGACAAATGTGCTGTCCAAGCTGGAGAGCGGAGTTGTGCCTGAGAGGGAAGATTTGAAGAGCGGAGGCTGGAGGCTCCCCCCCCCCCCCCCCCCCCCCCCCTGGGGCCCCCAAAATCAATATGTGAGATGGGGGGGCCCGGGGGCCGCGCAGCTCAGTGTCCGCACACCTCCCACTCATGGAGCTCGCTTGGCCCGCCGTTCGCTCGGCCCCGCAGCCTTCCGTACCCTCCCCCTTCAGTACACAACACGTTTGAATTCCGTAAAACATTTCTCCACCCCCGCTAAATATTTTTACCATAAGCATTTAAAACAAATTTTCAAAATTGAAGGGTACAATCAAATTTGAAGGACGGGCTCGGGGTTACTATGAAATTAGTATGAGTGGGTAGAGAAGCAGAGGTGGTCGTTCGGTGTAGTTCGGTTCAAGTGGATCCTGTCTTCACCTGAATGTTCACATTCCTGAATTATCTAAACATTTTCATCTTCATGTCTGGATTATTCAACATGGCACAAGGAAAGCTCAGCAGGTTCTTTAATTATAAGGTACCAGTATATCAACTTTGCTTATATATTTAAAAAAATACAATGGCGGATCAACAGGAGGGCCCTAGAAAAACCTCACACATTAACAAAACAAAGAATTAAGAAAAGAACTACTCACTCGACTTTTCATCGGTACAGAAAACATTATCCATTAGTGATTAAATATTTAAGACACCAAAAAATAATAAAAATAGGAAATAAAAAGGTGAGCTATTTTCGATGTTGATCAAGAAAATAGAATAAAACAGGGTTATTCACGGTTCTGAGAAAAGCAGACTTGAGAGTTGTGTTTCGTGTCAGAACGCAGATGATCGAACAACATGATGTTAACCTCTTAGAGAGTGGGGATAACAAAACTGACTGTTGGTTGAAAAGCAGACTATAGAGAGTGGGGATAACCAAACTGACTGTTGCTTGAAAAGCAGACTATAGAGAGTGGGGATAACCAAACTACTGTTGCTTGAAAAGCAGACTATAGAGAGCGGAGATAACCAAACTGACTGTTGCTTGAAAAGCGGACTATAGAGAGTGGGGATAACCAAACTGACTGTTGCTTGAAAAGCAGACTATAGAGAGTGAGGATAACCAAACTACTGTTGCTTGAAAAGCAGACTATAGAGAGTGGAGATAACCAAACTGACTGTTGCTTGAAAATTAGACTATAGAGAGTGGGGATAACCAAACTGTCTGTTGCTTGAAAAGCAGACTATAAAGAGTGGGGATAACCAAACTACTGTTGCTTGAAAAGCAGACTATAGAGAGTGGGGATAACCAAACTGACTGTTGCTTGAAAAGCAGACTATAGAGAGTGGGAATAACCAAACTGATTGTTGCTTGAAAAGCAGACTAGAGAGTGGGGATAACAAACTGACTGTTGCTTGAAAAGCAGACTAGAGAGTGGGGATAACCAAACTGACTGTTGCTTGAAAAGCAGACTATGGAGAGTGGGAATAACCAAACTGACTGTAGCTTGAAAAGCAGACTAGAGAGTGGGGATAACAAACTGACTGTTGCTTGAAAAGCAGACTATAGAGAGTGGGAATAACCAAACTGACTGTTGCTTGAAAAGCAGACTAGAGAGTGGGGATAACAAACTGACTGTTGCTTGAAAAGCAGACTATAGAGAGTGGGGATAACCAAACTGACTGTTGCTTGAAAAGCAGACTATACAATCCACTATGCTCTTATTCTCATAAGTCATAAACAGAGTTACCCATCAAAAACATTGTACTTTCTTTTATTTTTTTTTCTCATAATAAACATTGTATATTGTGCCAACGTTAGTTATTTTTTATGCCCTAGGCAAGTTTAAGTAATTGGCTCTTTGTACAAAATGTTAAGTAATAGGTAATAAAATAATTTTGATCATATATTCGAACATTATACATAATATGTATAATGTTCGAATATATGATATATTATATTATAATAGAGTACTATATGTATAATGTTCGAATATATGATATATTATATTATAATAGAGTACTATATGTATAATGTTCGAATATATGATATATTATATTATAATAGAGTACTATATGTATAATGTTCGAATATATGATATATTATATTATAATATAGTGCTATATGTATAATGTTCGAATATATGATATATTATATTATAATAGAGTACTATATGTATAATGTTCGAATATATGATATTATATTATAATAGAGTACTATATGTATAATGTTCGAATATATGATATATTATATTATAATAGAGTCAGTTAGTAACTAACTATGTAATAGATACTATTAAACTAAAAAGCAGGTGTATTCTATAAGAATATGTAAATGTATCAATAACTGAATCCAGCCCCGGGCTACAAAGCCTCTAACACCAGGCCAACTTATTGACAATAACATTATTATTATTTTAAATAAATATTTTTCTTATTATTATACGAATTTGTTACCTTCATTAATAAAAAGTAGAAGAGGGGAGGGGGCTTTCTATACAATGGGTATTTTTGAAAACTATTTGGGTTTTAGACGTTTCAGGTCAAACAAATGTCATACAAATGATTTTTAGTTTCAGATCTGAAATAGTTGAACATATTCTAACCAAATTTCATGCTTTGAATCTGGCTATACAGGAATGATAATCAGATTAGATTCGAGGGGGGGGGGGGGGGGGGGGGGGGTATACTTGGAGACAGAAATATTTATATTTCAATATGTGAAAAATAACCGAATCAATATGAAAGACATTTAAATTTTAAACAATTTTTAATCCATACATTTTTTTTTGCTAAATCTGAAAATAACGGAGGTACTTAACATTTTTGCGAAAGAGACAAGAGGTAGCGAGGTGGGGATGAAGGTGGTGAGGGAAGTGAGAGAAGAAAGAAAAATAAGTTTTAATATCTCTGTCCCGATATCGCACGTAAACAGCTTCACTTTTACCAGGAATTTCATTTTTCAGATTTTCTGATTCCAAAATCGTTCAAAAAGAATCAAATACCATGATATAAAAGTCGTGATTGATATTCAAAAACATTATTCCATAATTAGAATTCCTTTTTGATTTGACACAGACGTCCTCCCATAAGGTTTATCGGAATTACCTGACTAATTAAAAAAAATGAGTGATTCTGGTAATTGTCTTTACTAGTTTCAATAATCATTTTAAAGCGACCCTATAATCCTTTAATATTTTCATTACTAATATCATTTGTTTTTATTAGTTAATTACTAATTTCTTTTATTTATTTCCCATACAAACTCTGTCCTGGCATATTTTTTTAGAATTTTCGTAAAAATATAATAGTATTGCTTAGGAAAGTAACTGTTACTTTTAGTACACAAGAGGGCCAATTGAATTTATATGTATTTTTAAAGTTATTTTAGATTTTCTGATAAATCGCGACAGGGGACTGTTAGGTGCTAAATTCTTAAACTAATTCTAAAAACTAAATTCTTAAACTAATTCAATCTTTTTGTTTTATATTTTGGGCATTTTGTTTATAATTTAAGTTATATAATTCTGGGCAGCAATCATTACATATAAACGAGTAAAAGTACCTTCTTTTTGGATCAATAGCACCAACAAATCACTTAAATTCAGTTCACCACTTCTTTAAGCCTAAAAAATCACCACTGTAATTTTTACACAGCTCGCCGCCATCGCTAGGCCTCGACTTCTTCACCACACCATTAATTGTTTAATGTTTTCAACTTAATATTTAATGTGTGTATTTTATACATCACATGCCAGGCAGGGGACTGTGTATTTTGGTTTAATTTCAAAATATTTACAAAACAATTGAAACATGATTCGATACGAAGCTACCGACAAATTTGGACACAAATCACAGACATACAGACAATTCATATAAATATTTAATCTAATTAACATTGTAAATCACTTACCAGGGGACTGTATGTCGCAACGACCAACACGCGTATTCACACCACAAATTGCGCTCGGACACTAAATAAAAAGGCGGCCTGATGCCGTTCTCGACAGTGTTACTAACTTCACACTGGTTGCGTTTTATTTCACTCTAGAAAACGTTTGTAAACATAACAGATTTTTTCTATTTTAGGTTTAAAATTTTGACAGGGGACTGTCTAAGAAAACTTCGGACAACATTAACATGACATTATTACATTTAAAAAATAAGAAACTACACCTTGTTTTATGACATAAATATAAATTAATTATTCTATGTTTAGATATGAACTGCAAAATGTATTTAGTGTTCATAGTTTTTTTTAAAAATATTATCCTAAAGTGGGAATCCGTGAAATGGGACAGCCAGGGGACTGTGTTTTTAGGGCTTCAATATTTTTTAGAAAAAAAAATAAAAACTGTTATCGTTATAAATATAATAGCACTATAAAGTTCAGCGTTTAATTTAAATTAAGAGGTATAATTATATTTTTATGCTTTATTATATTTTTAAAACTCGGTCCGGACAGCCGTTTACGAGTTTACAGAGAATCGCCAATAAATGAACATTATTATTAATAAAGTACAGTCTGTGAGTTTCCCTCAAGACTGTATTTATTCTTATAAGTAAGGATTTGTAGTATTAAAATAAGTATTATTATAATTATTAGCCAATCCAAAATTTGAATAAATTAAATTTAAGGAATGGCTCACGTGGCGGCTGAAGAAAATTCGATAGAGTGAAGGAGGAAATTACTGAGGTTGGTCTCCATTGAATGGCGTTCACTCTTTATTCACTATATTCAAATAGTACACAATATAACCAACCTGACCAGTTCGGAAGAAAACTTAACAAACTCAAAATGTGAGGAGAAAACACAACTGTTTTTGTATAACTGGCAAAAATAACCTAAGTCCAAAGGTTTGCAAGATTAGTACATTTTGAAAAGGTAAACATAATACTAACAATAATAGTAACAGTATAATGTTTTAAATACCCACATAAAATCGATCCAAATCTATGTGAAAATAAATGTATCGATAGTCTACAAGGTTACGATTTCCTTATAGACCTTGAAGTCGGGCGATGATAACCATGGCAGTTTTTCGCCCTAAAACGACAATCTCTCTCAGTCTCGACCCTCACGTATTACGTATTACGGGTGAAGTGTCCCACAAGGGCATTAAAAGTGTTCAACTGTTGCTGCCACTGAAGGCTCCTATCCGATCTTCGTCAACAACCTGCCTTCACCAAATCTCTTCGTTAAATATCTTGGATTAACCTTGTCAGAAGACTGACTTGGAACCCACACATACGACTACAACATTTTAAATGGGCATTCTAAATTGTAACAAAAAACAAAATTTCTTCTCCGGCCTCTTTGGAATTACAAATATATGAGATATAGACTTCCAATCTCAAACGATTACAGATATTTCAATGGAAACCTCTCCGACGGATCACACAATGTCCAACGTTACGTTACCTACAAGACGCCTTATACACCGCCACTTGAACCATCAAACACTTAGAACAACGTTTCCTCGACCAGCAGATTTTTAGCTCCTCCATTTAGTCCTATTGGTTCTTCATTGCGCTTAAAGTGCGTTAAAAGATGAACAACAGTCCACGTATTTTGTAGTGGGGGCTTGGAGGCTGCAAAACAATCCAAACATTATCTTCAATTATTGCTGAGTGGAGTTGATTCGCGGGACCGGATCATACCTGGGACTGGATCCTGGTGACGGCGACCGACTACCAAGTGGCCAGCCGGTTTGGCGACTCCTGGCGATAGCAGAAAAAAGCGGTGATGGGCGGCTGGGACTACTAGCGATCGTCAAACGTTGGACGCCGAAGGTCGCCCCCGGCCCGAGCTCCCGCTACAAAGACATACGGGGGATGTTGAAGACAAGCAAGGTGCACCAGAAATCAGTAAACAATAATAAAGGTTATCTAACAAAATGAACACGTTTTTGAAACTTGTAACTTCAAAAAAAGGCTAGTGTGAAATATTTTTTGTATCTACCCTTGCGTCCAGAATTCTAACCTAACTATGTACCTAATGTTCTGTCAGTGGCACAATTTTTCTATAAAAATCTATGTGACGTAAATGGTTACATTATATTCTCTTATGTACGATGTTATGCTTATTTTGCAATTTGAAGTATTTTTATCATATTAAATCTATTACAACTTCGATGTTGATACATCGATATCTGTTCAATATGTAATAGTAGCTTGATTTTTTTATGGTTCAGGCCCAGGCGCTGCGAGCCACTATATATACATAGGTAACATCGATGTTAAAAAAGTCTATATTTTCTGTCAATGCTCCATCACATCTGATTACTGCGGAATACGAGGAGGTTGAAAGGGACTACTCAGGGCAATACCACTGAGCCAGGAATGGGGATGGGACTCCAAAAATCTGAATTATTTTACTTGTATTAAAAATCCTGCATAAAGATTGACAAGGAAAAGGAATTGTTGAGTTCAATCTGTAAATTTCTGTGCATTATATCAAATGCATTTAATAAAACATATTCGTATGTGTGTAAAACGTTCCTTGTAACTAGCGTTTCTCTGGAACTGTACGACCTTGAAAGACTATATTTGCTGTTTTGGGTACTTAAGAGGAGGCTCAATAACTGCGGGTTCAAACCCGGCTGAGCTTCTTCAGTTTTCTATCTGGGAGGTAACACAACTTTGCCGCCGTGCTTCGTTAAATGGCGCTCCTGAGTCTGTGAGATGTCAGGTAATTGTTAAAGATCCCTAACCTATTTATACCGGGGTAGGCAACATTTAGGACTCCCACAGTAGAGCAAACAGGGATAAAACCATCTAAATTATAAACTTTTATTAAAGTTAGTCAGCTATTGTGACTCATGCCCGGGCTTTAACTACGTGATCATATCACCTACTTCCAGAGCGATCTTTCATCACTCTGTTGGACATGAGCTCGATTCCACTACGAGAGTTCTAAATGTTGTCTACCCTAAATTTGTATTCACCTAGGGCAGGGGTATTAACGAATACCTGACATAGTACAGACTCGGGACCATCGTTTAACGTCCCACTGGAAAGACCATGCTTCTTTTTCTCAGTTTTTTTTACCTCCCAGATAGAAAAAGTGAGGGCCTTGGCCGGGTTTCGAACTGGCGATCTTGAGCTTATTAGGCAAGCACATTATCTCTGAGCTACCGGCGCCCTCAAAACTGTACTAAATGTACACACAATAATACTTCGATTTATATTAAAGTAAAAGACAAAACTAAAACAACTTCTAAAACTGATCATTTAAGTGCCTAATAAATGAAAATTTATTTAAATTAAATAAGGGACCCCATAATTCTTGATCAGTCGAAAGCAGATAAGTTGAAATGAAGACGATAAAGGTGGAAGTGAAGCCACTCCCTATGCTCCCAAATAATGCCTCTATCAGACATCTAAACCTCCAGCAGTAAAATCATTTGTGATAACTGGAAGGCGTCTAGGACATCAGATAATTAACTTTACGTTTCTGAAACTCGAAGATATACCCATGTACAGGGTTATCTTAGTGAGAAAATTAAATTCAGTTTACCTTTGCCGAAAAGTGGATTTGTCGTCTAAATTGTTCCATAGTAAATTAATTAACCAAAATTATGGTTATGCCAATGTGTATCTACGCCAATGTGTAAATTAATTAACCAAAATTATGGTTATACCAATGTGTATCACTCTAAAACCAGCTAAAAGTGACTTTTGACTTCTCAGCATTACTTCCCCACCTCTACATTACTTCCCCAGCTCTACATTACTTCCCCAGCTCTATATTACTTCCCCAGCTCTACATTACTTCCCCAGCTCTATATTACTTCCCCAGCTCTATATTACTTCCCCAGCTCAGCATTACTTTCCCAGCTCTACATTACTTCCCCAGCTCTATATTACCTCCCCAGCTCTACATTACTATATTATTTCCCCAGCTCTATATTACTTCCTCAGCTCAGCATTTCTTTCCCAGCTCTATATTACTTCCCCAGCTCTACATTACTTCCCCTGCTCTATATTACTTCCCCAGCTCTACATTACTTCCCCAGCTCTATATTACTTCCCCAGCTCTATATTACTTCCCCAGCTCTACATTACTTCCCCTGCTCTATATTACTTCCCCAGCTCTACATTACTTCCCCAGCTGTACATTACTTCCCCAGCTCTATATTACTTCCCCAGCTCTATATTACTTCCTCAGTTCTATATTACTTCCCCAGCTCTACATTACTTCCCCAGCTCTACATTACTTCCCCAGCTCTATATTACTTCCCCAGCTCTACGTTACTTCTCCAGCTCTACATTACTTCCCCAGCTCTATATTACTTCCCCAGCTCTATATTACTTCCCCAGCTCTATATTACTTCCCCAGCTCTACATTACTTCCCCAGCTCTATATTACTTCCCCAGCTCTACATTACTTCCCCAGCTCTATATTACCTCCCCAGCTATATATTACTTCCCCAGCTCTATATTACTTCCCCAGCTCTACATTACTTCCCCAGCTCTACATTACTTCCCCAGCTCTATATTACTTCCCCAGCTCTATATTACTTCCCCAGCTCTATATTACTTCCCCAGCTCTACATTACTTCCCCAGCTCTATATTACTTCTCCAGCTCTACATTACTTCCCCAGCTCTACATTACTTCCCCAGCTCTATATTACTTCCCCAGCTCTATATTACTTCCCCAGCTCTACATTACTTCCCCAGCTCTATATTACTTCCCCAGCTCTACATTACTTCCCCAGCTCTATATTACCTCCCCAGCTATATATTACATCCCCAGCACTATATTACTTCCCCAGCTCTATATTCCTTCCCCAGCTCTATCAGCTATTAGAAGTTTTGTAATCGATCAGAAATTCAATCTTGAATTTTCACCGGAATTTCGTGTTTTCCAAATCCCTAAAACAACCAAAAAATAAAAATAAATAAATAAAAGAATCGTGTATGTGTGAGTGAACACGATAATTAACATATGGACACAACATTTTAACTGAGAATTAAGAAGTGCCTGAGTAGAACATTTTCTGCCAAATTGATGGAAGATTAGATTGTTTAAAGTGAGAGTGACAACTTTGTTGATTGCAAATAGTATGAGCTGGGGATGTACATCGCCATTGATTTACCGACCACTTCATTCTTGACATTTTTGCACCAATGATATTTACAGCTAACCTCCTGTTTTGTCTATTTCCGCAGAACCACCCCTCCTCCTCCGCCAGCTCCTCCTCATCGCGACTCAGGACGGTTCGAGCCAGGTCCGGTTCTCTCAGCTACATCTCATCAAAATATGAGGTAAATATACTCAACACCATTTTATATACCAATTTAATCATTTATTTTAAATGTACAGATTATTGTATTTATATTTGTCCTTTTACTGACTCTATTGTGCATCAAGATTCACAAAAATTATAAAACATATATATTATAGGCATGCTTGCATTGGAAGGCACATTAAAGGCTTCCGTCCGTTATTTTACCTTTCTAAATAAATAATAGATTTTTTTGGAGCTTTTAAAGTGTTGTGACACTACAACGTTCACCACAATGCCTGAGTCGTATGTGTGCTTGTAGGCGCCATGTTAGTCGTGTGTCAAGGTGCACTCCAAGATAGCGCATACCCCGGTCTTTAGGATTCCATGGAGTTGGGACGATAGATTTGCAACCTGGTGAGGTGTTCTGTCGGGAAGCGGCGTAAAGCGAACACCTTCGCCTCCATCTTCCTACCGTTCTAGTTAAGCTTCCACTTTCGAAACACTGGCCGATTTCAACCAATTAATTATGGATGTTATTGGACCAGTTTCAAAAACTGAAAATGATCAAAAAATATATTCTACTCATCATTATTTTTCATTTGATGTGCCACTTGATCATGTCCATAAGATGTCCCCTCCTTCTTATTGCCACCCATCCCAGTAAATGCTTTCATGCAAACCTTTTTTTTTAAATACATTTTAAATATTTAAATCAATAATAATAAGAGAGAAGCAATAAAGAAAGGAATGTGTACAAAATATTTATATATAAAAAAAATTATCAGTATTTGTAGCACATGCCAGTGCCCGCCGGGCTACGATGTCATATCGCCCACTCCTTCGTCGCTCTGGTGGACATGAGCCTGACTCTATAGTGAGAGTCCTAAGGTTTGCCTACCAAAAGTAGAGGTCTTTACCGAGTAGGTATCCGATATTGTACAGGGTCGGGACCATCCGACTTCCAAAGGACGGCATGCTCAAGGGCTTCCCTTACCCGGATTTCGAACTCACGATTTTGAGCTCAATAGGCAAGCATGCTACCTCTGAGCTACCGGCGCCCTCAAAAAACAACAAAAAAAATGTATAAGTAAATAAAGGGCGACTGTAACTCAGGGGTAAGGTGCTAGCCTACTGAGCTGAAGATCGTGGGTTCGAAATTCGGCCGAGGCCCTTAGATTTTTTATCTGGGAGTTGAAATAACCTTGCGTTCGCCTCCCTTCGGTCAAGTACTCGTTAAAAGTAGATCCTAGCCTATAGGTGAATAACAAAGTGGGGTAGGCAAAATTTAGGACTCCTAGTGTAGAGTCGGGCTCATGTCCACCAGAGCGACGAAAGAGCGCTCCGGTAGTAGGCGATATGATCTCATACTTGAAGCCCGGGAAATAGTCACAATAACTAATTAAATGTAAATAAAATTATAGATATATAAAATTAAATAATAATAGGGATAAATGAATAAATGGAAATAAAAAAAATGGGGGAAAGTTATGATGATATAGTTTTTTGTGCTTTTAGGAGGTCCATGATACATTTTTTAAGGCTCCCAGAAGGTCAATGATACATTTTTAAGGCTCCCAGAAGGTCAATGATACATTTTTAAGGCTTCCAGGAGGTGAATCTACACTTTTCTGGGTTTCCTCGGGTGGATGATTCAGGCCCAACGGATGGTTCCATGCTGTTGATACGAGTACTCAGGTTTACATTTGACGTGAGGCCGCCTGCGCCCCCTGACAGCCCTGTCATGAATTACTAATCCCCATTAAATGGGTTCCTCTCTGTCCTCCCCTGTTAGCTACTACAACACCCATTTGCTAATTAATATTGTTTTTTCCCATTTAATCAGCAGCTACTCTAACAGTGGACAGGTGATGGCAAAGATTGTAATACCTGTTGTTATTACATGTTGAGCTGCTGTTGGATCCACGAACAGTTGTAGCCATGATCAACCAGGACTCGATATTGGGCCAAAAGTCTATCAGCCATACTTTATTTTACTGGTCCCTTAAAACAGGGGGGTGGTTGAGGATCTATGTTGGACATGAATAAATGCATCAATTTCTCAATTTATTAATCATTTAATACAAATTTATTGGGACCTAAGACTTGCGTTCTTTTTACGAGAAGAAGGAATCCTGATGTTGTGGGCTTCAATAAATAAATTCAATTACAGGAAAAACTGAGAATATTAGTTTGTTCATTCTTTTTGAAGAAGCAAGAAATCTCTTTGTCTTTTCTGAAAAGTTAAATGATTAACTGAATTTATTTATTCAGGATAACATATTTTTGGGCCTAAAGACCCTAGAACTACCAGCTTACTGTGAATTGAATATAGTGAAATGAAAAATAAAATAATTTAACGAAAAATCTAGGATTACTATAATCCGAAAGTACCAATTATATGCATTTTTTTATTAGAATAAACAGGAAAGCTAATATTTTTGTTTTACCAGATTTGGGGCAACAATGGCAGTGTGGTATAATGAAAGATACTGTCTCGGTATAGGGCCAAACTGGCATTTGGCTGATCGTTGTCTGCCAAGATTGGGCCGATATTGGTACATCGACATGTTGGCACATCGACTTGGCCAGTCACTCGGATGTCTTGAGACAGCAGGGTGACATGGAGATGGCGGTTTGCCTGGCTTCAATATGGGGCGAGATACCAGCCTCCCAAACACTTTTAAAAATCAGTTAGTAATTATTAATAATAATATTGGATGGTTGGGGGGATGGGTGGAGGGATGGCTGGGGGGATGGGTGGAGGGATGGAAGGAGGGATGGGTGGAGGGATTGTTGGGGGATGGGTGGAGGGATGGAAGGAGGGATGGGTGGAGGGATGGAAGGAGGGATGGGTGGAGGGATGGGAGGAGGGATGGGTGGAGGGATGGTTGGGGTAATGAGTGGAGGGATGGGTGAAGGGATGGAAGGAGGGATGGGTGGAGGGATGGTTGGCGGAATGAGTGGAGGGATGGAAGGAGGGGTGGTTGGGGAGATGGGAGGAGGGAGGGTTGGGTGGAGGGATGGTTGGGGTAATGAGTGGAGGGATGGGTGAAGGGATGGAAGGAGGGATGGGTGGAGGGATGGTTGGCGGAATGAGTGGAGGGATGGAAGGAGGGGTGGGTGAAGGGATTGTTGGGGGATGGGTGGAGGGATGGTTGGGGAGATGGGAGGAGGGAGGGTTGGGTGGAGGGATGGTTGGGGTAATGAGTGGAGGGATGGGTGAAGGGATGGAAGGAGGGATGGGTGGAGGGATGGTTGGCGGAATGAGTGGAGGGATGGAAGGAGGGATGGGTGGAGGGATTGTTGGGGGATGGGTGGAGGGATGGTTTATGTCCTGTGGAGTCAGACAGTCCGAGCTGTGACCACGTGTTGCTAGACTCCAGGGCTCCTGACTACACGGCTCCAGACAAACACGCCCTCCTCTCCATCTAACCCAGGACTCCTGGGCCAGGAGTGGCCAACCCGCGGCCCGCCTTGATTAATTTTGCGGTCCGCGAAATTCCTCACAATTTTACAAAATATGTTTTTTTGTTTTTTAGTGGATATCGTCGAAAAAATCAATTAAATATATCATTACAGAGAAAAGATAAGTTAATAATCGATACATTTAATCACATCAAATCATTTCAGAAGAAATTATTGTTATTTGAATCTCAATTGAAAAATAATAACGTTCAACAGTTTCCATTGTTGAAAGAATTAATGAATTCAAAATGTAACAATTACATGAAATATGCAAAATAAATAAGAAAACTTGGAGCTACTTTTGAGCGTCGTTTCACTAATTTAGAGAAATACAACAAAATATTTGATATACCTACTATATTCATCTCCCTTTCAGGTTGATGTCGAGTCGGCCCCAGAATATCTCCAAATGAGCTCATTCACTTACAATGCTTAATTCATTATTATTAAACACATTTTTGAAAATTCAGAATCAAATATAGATTTTTATAACACTTACGTCACAAAAGAAATATTTTCTAATTTGAGAAATTTGGCACAAAAAGTAGTGTGCGCGTTTGGATCAACTTACACCTGCAAATCGTTTTTTTCGAAAATGAAATTCACCAAACATATTTAACGGACGGAAACCTGCAACATCAATTACGACGTGCAAATACACGCATTGAGATCGACTTGCAAAATCTAAGTGAAATAGTTGAGAAACAAATATCTCACTAATTAAATATTATTCCATCATTTCATTATTATCAATATTATATTATCTATGTTTATATGTATGAATTCTGTTTTAAATGTTCACTCCAAAAAATGTTTGTAGTGGGTCCAAATCTAATATGATTTATATAATTTTATATGCGACCCGCGGGATTATAATGCGATTCCAAAGTGGCCCCAAGATCATTTGGGTTGGCCACCCCTGATCTAATCTCTTCTTCAGACCTCTTCAGGATACCTCAGTAGAAGGATCCTTTCAACCGGCCTGCAAGCATTACTTTGCTGTTCAGTTTTAAAGTACGCTAAATGTGAATATGCGCATCTTCATCACGTCACATTCTTCCCCGGGAGAAGTTAGGTATGTAATCGTATGTAAAATTCGATGTCGAGTATTCAGTGGAATTTCATATTTCCCGACAATTTGATTCCAATAATGAAGACAAAATCGGTCTGTTGTGTGAGTCTGTGAACGCGATAACTCCTCTTAGAATGAATATATCGACACAAAATTGTACTTCCTCAGCTAAACGAAGAATAGGAGAAGTTATGTAATCGGTCAAAAATTCATGTTGAGATTTTACCGGAAGTTCTTTTTTTCCGACCCCTGAATATAGAAATAAAAAAAAAAATTATTTAGGTCTATCTATGCGTGTGTGGCTGTGAACACGATAGAATCAACGTATCATACATGTATCGTACTTATGAGGTTCTGAGTACACGTATAAAATTTGCCGAATCGGCAAAGGGAAGGGGGGATTAGGGGGGAGGCTTAAAAGAATAACTCTAATAACAGCCTTTTTGTAGGAAAGTACCGACACAAAATTACACATGTAATTTCAGAACCCAATATGGACGTTATAATTTCCCCCGAAGTCGGCCGAAGTGAAGTGGAAATAAGGGGGTTCGACTCAAAAACCCTAATAACGGCCAATGAAGGTATCAAGACAAAAATTTAATTTCAAAAGTTGATCTCTAGCCCAAACGTTCGATTGTTTTTGCATGGAGAGCAGAACCCTAATTGATAGATTCAAACCGGGGAAGTACATTTTATTATTATTTTTTCTTCTAAATTCATTTAATCGATTGTATTTCAATTCTAAATAATGGAAATACAATCGATTTAAAGTTGAAGTTGCTGACATGCTTAACCTCCGATCGGCACTAACTAAAAGGTTCATGTCGTGAGTTAAGCCGTCCTTCCAAACACCAACACTTGATCCTGGTTCATCAGCCCCCAAAGTTGCGCCCTACTTCATGGTGTGAGTTAAGCCGTCCCTCCAAACACCAACACTTGGTCCTGGTTCATCAGCCCCCAAAGTTGCGCCCTACTTCATGTTGTGAGTTAAGCCGTCCCTCCAAACACCAACACTTGGTTCTGGTTCATCAGCCCCTAAAGTTGCGCCCTACTTCAAGATTACCGTCATTTGGTTTTTGTCAACCCTCCCTTCAGGTTATTATTCATAAGATAAATTAAGGCGGCTTCTCCTTAAACATAATTTAGTGAAAATTATGTAAATTTCATTTATAACCAGGAGTAAAAAATTAAAAAAAGATTCAAAATAAATGTAGGCTAGGGGCTGAGGGGCCCCGCGAAACTTAGTTCTCTGTCTTATTGTGAATCTACTTTCGAAGAAAACTGGGCTAATGAGATTAGCTTCCTGTTTGTGTGCCATCCGCCCCCCTTCTCACAGCTTGCTCCCCACCTTCCTACAACTCACCTCACCCTCACACAGCTCGCCCCCCACCTTCCTACAACTCACCTCACCCTCGCACAGCTCGCCACTGAGAAATAGATCGATTCTCTGCTTGAATCGATAACATTATGTAGTGTGTATGTAGCAAAATATGTGTAGAGGGGTTGTGTTGGTATCATTAATCTTAGTTGTGTAGAAATGGGTATATCATGTTGGATACAGCAACACCAACCAATCTCCTCTCTCTGTCGGAACACACACAAAATGATTATTGATTCTCTTTAAGTTGCCCTAGAGAAGCCCCTAAGTAAGGGCGGCACTAAGGCCCTAAAGGGTCCTAAGGCTCCCTAGACCTCCCAGTTAATGGTCACAAATTCCTTATTGAGTTTTCACTGGAATTTCATGATTTCCAAATAGGTATTTTGATGAATGAAAAAAAATCACCAGCAATGTATTTCACCAGAATGAATTACTCAATTAACTTCCCCCCCCCCCCCCCCCCCCCTCCCCACCAAAACCAGTCGACAGTTGGCAAAAATATTCAATAGTTGTCTTACATAGTCATATTAAATTTTGTGACGATAAATTCATTACATCGTTTTGTTTTTTTTGGTTTTTTTCGTGTACCGGCCTCTGAAGGAGGCTCAAAAACACCCGTCCTCAGTGTAGGGGGGAATAAGAGCACAATATTATTCTCGTTTAGTTTATTGCTGCCACGGCCTGCTGTAGGACCCGCCAATCGCTGGGGCGTCTGGCCGGGTCCCCCAACCTACCCTATCGGCGTTTCCCGAGAAAACATTACATCGTTTGTTAGTTATTGTGACTCATGCCCGGGTTTAACTTCGAAATGAGCCCGACTCTACTATGGGAGTTTTGCTTGAGCTACTGGCGCCCTAATGGGCCAACTATTGGGTTTTTTGAGTTGAGCCCCTTCTTATCCCGCCGTTCCATTTTGCCGATTGTGCTAAAATTTGACAGGTTATTTCCTCTGTCTTTCGACAAGCTATGTTTCTATGTCTTTTGACTTCCAGTATGAAATTTCATGTCAATACATTCATTACATCGGCAGTTATTAAGGTTTTTGAATTGAGCCCCTCTGGTCTCCGCCTTCTCTTTTGCCGATTTCCCTGAAAATTAATGTGTCGTCCTTATGGGGTTTTGAATGCACATATGAAATTTTGTGTCGATACATTCATTGAAACTGCAGTTGGGCCTCCCCTTAATCCCAACCTTTCATTTGGCCGAATTGGCTGAAAATTAGTTGGTGTCTTTAGAGGGTTCTGGATTCACACATAAAATTTCGTGTCGATACATTCATTTTATCGGGAGTTATCGTATTCACAGACACACAGACATAACTTTTTTTCCATATTTAGAAACTGGGGACAGAAAACTTGAAATTCCGTTGAAAACTCCGCATCGAATTTTTGACCGATTACATAACTTAGTTGGGGAAGTAAAAAGATGAGGTTCTGTTTGTGGAAGTTAATTGATGATAGAAGGAATATACGGACAGACAACTGTATGTTGGTGAACAGCGTCGTCCTGATCCAAGTTGGACTGCAGTCTGTCCTCCGCAGATGGAACGTGGTATTGGGGGAGGAGGGAAACTGGGGGCTTAACATTCAAACTCCCGTAACTCTCGATGAAATGAACATTTCGATATAAAAATCGTGGAAAGACACCTACTGATTTTCAATTAAATCGGCCAAGGCGAATTCACAAGGAGAGTGGAAACTTACTTTATTACAAAGAATCCGAGCCGGGGAAGTGCACTGCCGATGACTCATCACCTTATTTGACTGAACTCATGTGAATGAATTGTTTGATTGAGAATTCACAAATATTTGATTTTCAGCACTTGAGCGCTCTTGGTGGACATGCCCGACTCTAATGTGGGGGTACTAAATTTTTCCTAACCCAGGTTTAGTTACTTAGGGTAGTGGTCTTTAATGAAGGCTCTGGGACGTCCCCTCCGAAAGTCGGCACCCTCAAGATTTAGTTACTTTTAAATAAAAGACCTAAGAGGGGACCTGGGATGTTGAGCATCGAAGGCAACCACGCCACCTCTGTACCACTGACTCTCCAGGGACAGCCTTCCTCCCGTAAACACTGCAGTATTTCTTTAAAACGTCTCTAGTTGTTATTTATTTGTTTTGATGTATTTCTTTCAAAATCGATCCATTTTATAAACATTGATTTAATTCTTGTTTATTTACTTTCAACTTAACGAGTGGACCAATTTATCCGTTTCGACCGATTTCACTTTGATTCTCCAACTTAAAATAGACGGGCGACACAATTTTTCGACAGATCACTAAACTGACTCTACTATGACCCAAATCCATTCGTAACCTCAACTCAAAAAGACTAATATATTATATTTGCTTCAAGTGTAATAAATTTACATTGGTTATTTTTTACACTTTCAATGTCTGATAGTGTAATGTTTTTAGTTATTTAACTAAATTGGGTTTTTTGAGTTGAGCCCCTTCTTATCCCGCCGTTCCATTCTGCCGATTGTGCTAACTGAATCTGGAGTGCAGCATGGGCGCCCCGCTGACTGCTACCAGTTACGTGGACGCTATGCTGCGCTCCCAGGAGTCGTGGGATGAAGGCTGCGATTTTGCAGCGCTCATCATGAGCGGGTTGGCCCTTCAGGAGAGGGCTGACAAGGAACAGTAGCGGTAATAAAACAGAAGAAGGGGCGTTATCAGCCACCCTTCCGCGAAGTAATGACAGACCGTCAGTTCCGCGGAAGGGAATCAGGATCTGCAAGGAGGGGGTTTTAGTGGGTATGGTGATGGTGAA
Organism: Aradus depressus; assembly: GCA_963662175.1. NCBI lineage: Eukaryota > Metazoa > Arthropoda > Insecta > Hemiptera > Aradidae > Aradus > Aradus depressus. The sequence goes on along the minus strand of OY759214.1, from coordinate 53,986,583 downwards.
TCGTCTCGAGTCCCACACTATCCAGGGCTACCTTCCCTGGATGTGCGTCACAGCATTTCCCCCTCCAATGCAAAAAAAAAAAAAAAAAAAAAAAAGTTATTCAACTCATTTTATAACAGCAAAAATTTCTTTACAGGCTCTTGGAAAACCGAGAATTATGAGAGAACCTTAAATGTAAAAAATATCAGGAAAAAGTCAGAGCATTTTTAATTATGTAAAAAAAAATTGTTTACCATAAAAACCATTAAGAAGGAGATTAATTTTGTAAGTCCAAATACATGAAGCCCAGTAGCCTCTATGTTATTGAGAGAATCTCTTCTAAAAACACAGTTTCCTGTTAACTCCTGTAGAGAATGTTAACTTCCTGCTTCGCTCTCGTGTCACCTCTTATCTTTTGTTACCTACCACTTTTCCTGTTTACGTTTTCTAGTCAGTCTCTCAGATGTTTACTAGACTGATATATCAGATATATATATATATATATATATATATATGAACAGTCCCCTTAATATTGCTTTAAATAATAATTGATTCTAGAAAATCTGTCTGTTACATTTTTTAAATAATTTTATTGGGCATATTTACAATGGTATAAGTAGATTTGATGACATTGGTGGATAATAAAATGAAGAAAAATAATAATATTTACAAGGAGTTAGTTAACTAAGTATCTATACAAGGACTGTCTCTAAAATCTTGGAAAGAATACGATCAAAATAATGAATAATATATATTTATATACACAATAATTAAAATATATACAAAATGGTAAAAATAGAAAAAAGGAACAGAAGATATAAAAAAAAAAAAATAATAATAATACCAAATATAAATGAATAAATTCCGCTAAAGATCCCCGATGTGGCTTTCCAACTTAATGAAGGTGACGGTAACCCGAATTATCCCCCCGTTTCTTCTTACTCTGATACTCTCTGACCAGCAGTGGTGGCAGATCGAGAGGGACAGGAAGAACTGAACGTGAGTGGATGGATACATGAGGGAAAAATCTGGTAGCATTCCTCAAGTATAGCAAGTTTAATGTAACAGGTCTCTCGGCCAGGACCGAGGCGGCCTTCGGGGAGAATTGTCAGGATGGGAATGGGATGAGAGAGGTTGGGAAGGGAAGGGGAGGTTGATAGGGGTCATTATAGAGGGTGAGATTAGAAACATAGGAGGCAATAATTATTATTCTTAGGATCTTAGATTTAATGTCTGTCTGTAGACATGATAACTCTCGATGGAATGAACGTATCTACACCTAATATTATATGTGTATTCAGAACCCTGGTACTAGTTCCTGCCGCTTACGTCTCATCATCACGTCGGAGTCACCAATTTAACGATTATGAAAGCTAACAAACTTCAGTTTTTAAAATATTATTAATTAGGTAAAGAGAAGCAACTCAAACTAACTACATAACATGTATATTGATTGTCTTTTCATAAAACAAATGTTTTTAAATTACATGGAAATAAATGTTATCGATTATTAATTAATTCAAAATAATAAAACAAATGAATAAGACATGTGGGGGGCGCCACACCACTGCTTAGGTGGCACAGAACCCTAAAGGCGGCGGTCAGGTGTCATGATAACCCCAGCTGGACCGAGGTGTTGCCTACGGTACTGCTAGGCCTGAGAGCGGCGCTGCTTGAGGACATGGGCGCCTCGGCGGCAGAGTACACGTATGGAGCAACCCTTCGTCTACCTGGGAAGATGATAGCTGAAGCTCCAGCTGATCGAGAACCGATTCCAGATTACGATTACGTCGCACAACTCCGCCAGACGATGATCAAGTTGCGACCAGCACTGGCCAGCCACCACTGTAGTCTTCGTCAGACCTACATTCCAAAAGATCTCCAGAATTGCTCGCACGTATTCGTCCGACACGATGCCTTGAAAGCACCAGTCCAGGCCCCTTACGACGGTCCCTTCGAGGTGCTGCATCGCCGGAGGAACACTTACACCATCAGCCGAGCGGGGAAAGCGGTGAGGTAGAATAAAACCAGCATCGATAGGATAAAACCGGCCTATCTCTACCAGGCCGACCATCGCTGACGCTGGAGGGGGAGTGGTGTGGCGCCCCCCACATGTCTTATTTATTTGTTGTATTTTTTCGTTTTATTATTTTGAATTAATTAATAATCGATAACATTTATTTCCATGTAATTTAAAAACATATGTTTTATGAAAAGACAATCAAATATACATGTTATGAGTTAGTTTGAGTTGCTTCTCGTTAATTAAAATATTTAAAAAACTGAAGTTTGTTAGCTTTCATAATTGCTAAATAATGATACAAAATCTCATAATGGCCATACTCACTAATTTTCAGAAAAATCGACGAAAGGGAAGAAGGAAGGGAGTGGGGATGAAAGGAGGGGGAGGGGTGAAGCTCAATAACTCTAACACCTGGCGATCTAATGAAAGTATCGACACCACATTTTATATGTTGATCCAAATTCTATACGGACAACACAAAGCGGGGGGGTCAAACGAGAGAGTCTTAACTCAAAAACTCTAATAACTGTTGATACAATATAGTATCGACACGGAATTTAGCATGAGCATTCAGAAGTCCCTACATAAGACACCTATTCATTTTCAGCCAAATCAGTAAATTAGGAGAGCGAAAGCTTAGTTGATTAATTCGTGCTGGGGAAGTACATTTCCGGTGATTCACGGAAGACTTTTAGGACTGGGGCTGTAGTGGTGAGTGTATTGTTGAGGAATGTGCTGCTGACAACATGAATGGGTAGCCCTCACCCAGGCTCAGATCAATGGCTAGGCTGGGAATCCAACCCAGGCTCTTTGGCATTGTTACAAGTTCATTTGGAAGGATGAAGTGTTATTAGAGGTGAGATGGCGACCGATGGACTAGCCCTAGAGGGGTATAGGCTGATATATTGGCCAACCGTCGGATCTCTCCCGACATAAATCAGCCCAACACATACCGACATCAGAGATAAGTCCCCCTCCGTACCATCCCACATGATTAGAGACAGGATTTATATTATTTTAATTTATTTTTTTAAAGTTGTTTTGTTCAAAGACAAAAAAACCTTTGTAGTTTCGGTTGTGTGTCTGTTTGTCTGTGGGCGGCCTTTTGTTCCCCCACGAAAAATCGTACCCACATGAAACTACGAATTTTTGTCTTAATAACAGCTATAAGTGACATCGAAAACTGATTTCCCATAACTTCATAGCTGGTGGTATTTTTAACTTACGGAAAGGATGTATAGAAACCCATTTAGAGGGATAAACTGTGATGGGAGCTGAGATTAGATTAAGAAGGAGGGTTCCGGTTAGGTGAGAGTTGGCGGATAACCGAGTCAACCAATCCATTAGCCCCAGTTACATCTTCTCCCTAATTGATATAACCTGATCAGGTGAGCTGATCCTACAAAATTATTCAGAGCTCTCTCCAGACTCCAGCTATAAGAATTACTATACACATCTCACAGGTTTATTACCTCTATAATGTTATGAGTTCACCAGATCAATGAAGGTACGAACTAAGTTAAGTTCATCTTTCTGCATAGGACTGCTGTAATTAATAACTTTTCAGTTTAATTATTAATGAACATCAATATACGATACCAGTTATCCTAAGCGGCGTAAAGCAGTAGACTTCTGTTATATTGCACAGACGGAGGCGAATAATGAACACAAAACCCTTTATATATATACCTATATATATATATATATATATTTTTACTAAATTTGGTCGCAACTGTTGCTTTTACGCAAAAACCAGCTACCAAGAGAACATGGTGCCTTGAGTAGTGTGAGAGGGGAAGACTCCTCAGGGCGAAATTCAAAAATAATGTATATAAGTTATGGGGTTATTATGATAGTTATGTTTCAAGAAATGAGGGACTGCAATTTGGGATTATAGTGAAGGTGACGGTTCCATCTCCTCTTCAGTCTCCTGGGAGGATTGTGTGGTGAAGAAAGTGGAGTGGATGTATATTGTACGTAAACTCAATTTGGTTCTGAAATGTGACGGCTACTGTGATTATCACTGGGGTGTGTTCTGTTTCTTACGTATGGGTGGCCATTGTGTAATGAGTCTGTCTTTGTCTGGCAGACCTGAATACGTTTCAGATTAGATATTTTAGCCGAACCGTAAATTTATGATATATAACAGGCTCAGTCAGCATCTCGCATATGCGGACGATGTGGTCATAACCGGACGAACGAAAGCTGCATTGGCGAGGGCGTTCCAGGAATGTGACGAGGAGTCCAGGAAGCTTGGTCTTCTTGTCAACGAGGGCAAAACCAAGTACATGAGAACCACGAGGAAAGAAGTTAAAGAGAAGGAACTCGTACTTGGATGTTGCAGGTTTGACCAATGAAGGTACGAACTAAGTTAAGTTCATCTTTCTGCATAGGACTGCTGTAATTAATAACTTTTCAGTTTAATTATTAATGAACATCAATATACGATACCAGTTATCCTAAGCGGCGTAAAGCAGTAGACTTCTGTTATATTGCACAGACGGAGGCGAATAATGAACACAAAACCCTTTATATATATACCTATATATATATATATATATATTTTTACTAAATTTGGTCGCAACTGTTGCTTTTACGCAAAAACCAGCTACCAAGAGAACATGGTGCCTTGAGTAGTGTGAGAGGGGAAGACTCCTCAGGGCGAAATTCAAAAATAATGTATATAAGTTATGGGGTTATTATGATAGTTATGTTTCAAGAAATGAGGGACTGCAATTTGGGATTATAGTGAAGGTGACGGTTCCATCTCCTCTTCAGTCTCCTGGGAGGATTGTGTGGTGAAGAAAGTGGAGTGGATGTATATTGTACGTAAACTCAATTTGGTTCTGAAATGTGACGGCTACTGTGATTATCACTGGGGTGTGTTCTGTTTCTTACGTATGGGTGGCCATTGTGTAATGAGTCTGTCTTTGTCTGGCAGACCTGAATACGTTTCAGATTAGATATTTTAGCCGAACCGTAAATTTATGATATATAACAGGCTCAGTCAGCATCTCGCATATGCGGACGATGTGGTCATAACCGGACGAACGAAAGCTGCATTGGCGAGGGCGTTCCAGGAATGTGACGAGGAGTCCAGGAAGCTTGGTCTTCTTGTCAACGAGGGCAAAACCAAGTACATGAGAACCACGAGGAAAGAAGTTAAAGAGAAGGAACTCGTACTTGGATGTTGCAGGTTTGACCAATGAAGGTACGAACTAAGTTAAGTTCATCTTTCTGCATAGGACTGCTGTAATTAATAACTTTTCAGTTTAATTATTAATGAACATCAATATACGATACCAGTTATCCTAAGCGGCGTAAAGCAGTAGACTTCTGTTATATTGCACAGACGGAGGCGAATAATGAACACAAAACCCTTTATATATATACCTATATATATATATATATTTTTACTAAATTTGGTCGCAACTGTTGCTTTTACGCAAAAACCAGCTACCAAGAGAACATGGTGCCTTGAGTAGTGTGAGAGGGGAAGACTCCTCAGGGCGAAATTCAAAAATAATGTATATAAGTTATGGGGTTATTATGATAGTTATGTTTCAAGAAATGAGGGACTGCAATTTGGGATTATAGTGAAGGTGACGGTTCCATCTCCTCTTCAGTCTCCTGGGAGGATTGTGTGGTGAAGAAAGTGGAGTGGATGTATATTGTACGTAAACTCAATTTGGTTCTGAAATGTGACGGCTACTGTGATTATCACTGGGGTGTGTTCTGTTTCTTACGTATGGGTGGCCATTGTGTAATGAGTCTGTCTTTGTCTGGCAGACCTGAATACGTTTCAGATTAGATATTTTAGCCGAACCGTAAATTTATGATATATAACAGGCTCAGTCAGCATCTCGCATATGCGGACGATGTGGTCATAACCGGACGAACGAAAGCTGCATTGGCGAGGGCGTTCCAGGAATGTGACGAGGAGTCCAGGAAGCTTGGTCTTCTTGTCAACGAGGGCAAAACCAAGTACATGAGAACCACGAGGAAAGAAGTTAAAGAGAAGGAACTCGTACTTGGAGGTTGCAGGTTTGACCGGGTGGATAGCTTTAAGTACCTGGGAGCCGTTATCACCGAAAGGAACGACGTTAAAGAAGACATCAAAGCAAGGATAACGGCCAGGAATAGATGCTACCGGTCACTGCAGAAGGTGCTCGGATCGAGGACTGTGTCCCGAGACGCCAAAATAACAATTTATAAAACAGTCCTGAGACCGGTCGTCACACATGCGAGTAAAACCTGGGTCCTGACTAGGAGGGACGAAGTCTTACTCAATACGTGGGAGAGGAAGGTATTGAGGAAGATATACGGTCCGACTCCAGAGGGGAATAGATGGAGGATACGGACCAATAGGGAGTTGAGGGACCTGTACAAGAGCCCGAATATGGTGGCCTTAGTGAAGCAGGGGCGGTTGCGATGGTTGGGGTATTTACAGAGGATGGAGCCAGACAGATTGCCGAGGAGGATACTGGAGTGACACCCGGGAGGACAAAGAAGAAGAGGTAGACCCCGCTTACGTTGGCTGAAGGGCGAGGAGGACGACCTCAGAACGATGGGTGTGAGAAGATGGAGACGGGAGGCCGAGGATAGAGTAGAATGGCGGAAGATTGTTGCGGAGGCCCCCGGGTTCTACAAGGACTGTAGCGCCAGGGAAAGTAAAAGTAAGTTAGTAAATTTGTGAGCCTCAAAGTCAGAGAGGTTTGATTAGGAATGCGTAGTAGTTAAGCTTTTGTTTTAAGGGTAATTTTGAATGTCTGTGCAGAAGAGAATAGAGTATTTTAAATAGTTTGTTTAGTGTATTACAGACGAGTCTTGTATGAGGGTTCCATGTCAATCTTCTGTCCAGTGTATATCTTAAATATCTCAAAATTCTGCATATTATATTAGCAATTTTATAAATACCTATCAGAAAATATCTGTGATGGCCATTACAGAACTTTCTTTATACCAACCACTGTTGCACATATCTCCCTCCTCTCTAAAAATCATTTCATATTGGCCTCACTGAGTATATGAAAGTAATGTGTTGGCATCAGCTGTTTTCTTTGTTTCATTCTACTGGGTAAATCTGATAGTGACTTTCTTATACCCAGTAATGCCAGTATGAAATGAATTTGAGGGGAGGGGGAGTGATTTGTACAAAAATAGTTGGTATAAGAAAGTCAGTCCTGTTTTAATAATTAAAAAACGACCAATATTAAAAACATATTTTAAAATTCGACGCTATTAAAAAAGAAATTTATTTTCCATTTTTTGGGTTGCTATCTTTAATTCTATTTTTATCAATGTTATTTTAAAAAAAGTAAGAGAATATATCAGAAAAAACTAATTTCTAGCTGTAAAAACCGGATATTTTCTAGTTTAAAGTGGAATCCCTTCCTTACCTACCTCATGTTGGTACCTACCTAAATGAATGATTCACATGGCTCTGACAAACTAGCCTTAGTTTGTTCAAATGAATCGGACCATGGCATAATATTGAAATCGATAGTTTATGTATAAATTTCTTTTGGTATAGACATATATACAAATATATATTGTTAACGAAGTTTATTTTATGCATTCAAGGCTAGCAATCTCGGTTCCAACCTGAAGGCAGTCTGTTCAATTAATTATTTCAATTATACTAACAAATATTTTATATTGAGTCACTTCAGTAACACTATTTCCGTTACGATGCTCTTTGAAATTTCTTTTATCTGGTGAAGGAGGCTCAGCTGGAAGTGTTAGATTTTTGTAAAGGAGCTCTGGAGGATGTTTTAGGTCAAGTTGATTGATGTCTTGTTTTCGTCCAAATGACTCCCAGAGTTGAAGGACAAAAATACAAAATATGTAAATATCTTTGTTTGAAGTTTCTCAGAGACTTTCCCCGGTTACCAAACCTGTTCAAACAGACTTACAGGTAACTGTAACTCCAAATGAGACCTATTACAAATGGACTTATTTTCTAATAGTGAGATGTTATGGGACGGTATTTTTTATTATAAATAATAATAGTTTTCAAGTGCCGGTAGCTCAGTGATATGCGTGCTTGACTTCTGAGCTCAAGGTCGTGGGTTCGTAGCCCGACCGAGGCCCTTAGTTTATTTTATCTGGGAGGTAAAATAAACTTAAGCACGCCGTCCTTCGGATGGGACGTTAAGCGATGGTCCCGAGCCTGTACGATGTCAGGTACTCGTTAAAGACCCCTACCCTTGATGAATAAAAATTTAGGGTAGGCAAAATTTAGGACTTCCACAGTAGAGTCGGGCTCATGTCCACCAGAATGACGAAAGAGCGCTCTGGTAATAGGCGATATGACCTCGTTGTTAAAGCCCGGGCATGAGTCATAAAACCTAACCTAACCTAAGTGCCAGATGTTTTGTTTTATTTGACTTTAGCACAATTGAATGTATATTGTACAAAAATTGCCAATAAATGAGAAAAAATAAAAAAGATAAAACTCTCACTACTTTATTATCACCAGATCCGGTTTTAAATCCAACTGCGTCATCATCAGTGACACATCCCCTCGTAGTGTGGATTCTAATGAACCACTGCGTTGAAAACCAGTTCTGGTTGCAAACTCATTACAGTACATTTGTATACCCCTCTGCTCTCGTTATGGTCTTGGTATATCATTGGCCAGCATTTGAAATACTATTGTATTTTGCATTCCGAAAACCTACAATATTATATTATTTTTTATACTATTTTTAAAATTATTTAAACATGCTACCTACTTTTCAATTTAATATTACATGTGAAGTTCTTTGAATTTATTATTTATTTTTTATTTTTTTTTATTTAAGGCATTTCGACCATGGGGGTCATGGATGCCTGATGGAATCAGATCTGTTGGGATCCTAGCGGGCAATTTAGATAGGCGCAGATTAATAATAATAAAGGTCGAGATTGCTGTATACGAAATAGAAAGGCTACGTGATGAAGACAATTTCGTTTTATAATTTAGATAAGAGGTTTCTGAAGTGCAAAAAATGAAATAGTTGAGCAATTTGGGAGCTATTATTGGATAGAATTTCGGAAATATACGGGGACTATATACCATGCATTCAGTTAGAATGTGTCTGACAGACAGTCCGACCCCGCAGGACTGACACAGAGGTGGGGGTTCCTGAGCCATCAGATATCCATGGGTCAGCCTAGTGTGCTCTATACGTAACAGAGTCAAAATTACCTCTTCTTTCCTTTTTTCTCTTATTGAAGTGTTCCAGACGAGTGGAGCTTTCGATGATCCTTAGCCTATTATCGGTCCTACCGAGCCACCGAATCTGCCATTTGATCAGATCTTTACTTGATTTCTACGACTGTCGACCTCCGGTGAACTTTCTCTCTATGTGGAGACGATAACTCCCGATAGAATGAATCGACAAGAGATTTTTATATTTTATATCTGTACTTAGAACCTTTTAAGGACGACACCTTAACCGTTTTTCAGCCAAATTGGCCAAAGGGAAGAGGGAGGATTGAGGCGAGGCTTAAAACCCTAATAACTGCCTTTGTAATGAATTTATTGACATGAAATTTTATATTTAAATTCAGAGCTTCATAAGGATGACACCTATTATTAAATGTTTGCGAAATTGTTAGTAGGGGAGGGGGTAGGAGTGGGGGTCGACTCAAATACCCTAATCTTGCTTTTAATCAATCATTATTTATTTTTCATTAATTAATGTATCGTCACAAAATTTAGAATGAGGATTCAGAAGCCACTGTGTAAATCAAATGTTGAGTTTTAACGGAAGACTTGTTTTGGAGGGGGAGCGAAAAATTAATTGATTATATCGATCAGGAGAAGTTCATTGCCGGTGATTCAGCGATGACTTTTTTTTTAGTAGCTCAAATTTCTAAATATTGAATGTACTAAAAACATGAATAAATAAAATGAATAGAAAGGAAATTAAAAAAATAAAAATAAAACCTAATTAAAAGACATAGGTTAGGTTAGGTTTTATGACTCATGCCCGGGCTTTAACTACGAGGTCATATCGCCTACTACCAGAGCGCTCTTTCGTCACTCTGGTGGACATGAGCCCGACTCTACTGTGGGAGTCCTAAATTTTGCCTACCCTAAATTTTTTATTCATCTAGGGTAGGGAGGGGTCTTTAACGAGTCCCTGACATCGTACAGGCTCGGGACCATCGCTTAACGTCCAATCCGAAGGACGACGTGCTTAAGTTTATTTTACCTCCCAGATAAAATAAACTAAGGGCCTCAAGGGCCCTGTAACATAAAAAGACCGTCGCCATAGAAACAGAAATACGTATAACACAGTTACATTAGAAGTTTAAATTACTCTCTTAGAAGGAAGGAAATGCAGCTCCAAAAATAACCTTTAAGTGTTATCAGTGAACATTTTAAACAAACATAACGAACCAAACCAAACCCAAATAAAAACCAAATTTATAGAATAGCTCAAATAGACATCCAAGAAGAAAATGAAACTGTGAAAAGGAGGAACAATGAAGGAAAAAAAAACGGAAAAAAAAACATAAATGAAGAAAAGAAGAAGGGAGTCAATATCAAGAAAACTGGTCGGTAGGACCTTTTGAAAATTTTCAGAAGAAAACAAATTGAAAATTAAAAGAATAAATAAGAAGACGAAATGAAAAGAAGAACAAAAAGAAAACGCCGAAAAAATTTTAATATTCGTAAAGAAACAATTGCAGGAAGACAAAATACATCCGAAATGAAAGTTCCCAGAAGCCTTTGGAGGTGAAAATCCAGTCTTTGCTCAGCTCTCCTACAGACAGAACCTGTGTGGGACTTGTTTTCAGTTTTGTTCTGAGATTTTGCCAATGAAGTGAGTGAACAGTGATATATGGGTGCGAAGTGATCGGTGAAGAGTTGAGATGATGGGAAGGGAGTTTGAACTCCATTTTTATTATTATTATTGGAGAATTGTTGTAAAAAAGTTTCAAGCATGACGTCACGGAGGTAGGATTAGATATAATTTTTGTTCCAAGATGGCCATTTTCATTTTAATTTTTTTTATTAAAGTAGTGTTATTTGTAAATATGTTTTAATTTCTTTTTTGATTCCCCACTTCTCTCAACACATTTCAAGTATTCAAAACTTGCAGGCCCTACGGATCTAAAACGTATTTGGAGAAGTACCAATTCGGGACACATAAATATTTATTTACATTTTTTTAGTACTCGGGAGATATAATTTTATACAAAAATTGGTACAAGTAACTTAGAATCAATTTTTTTCAAGGGTTATTTATATTGGAGCTTCACTCAAGGTGTAATTTATAAATTTTTCTCTCCATCTCATTAATGATTATTTAATTAATTTCTCTTTTATAAACACTAGTAATTATTTTTATTCAGTAAAACATCTTAAGGTAAATTCATTTAGATTATTTTTTTTATTATTAATTTCAAATAACTTCAAGTATAATATTATTTCATTTAATTGCAACATTTAATTTTTTTATTAGAATCATTATTAGTTAAAAACAATAATATTACAAGGAATTCAATAGTTGTTATCGAGACACTTATATTGATATCGGACAAAGGAAGTATTTTGCTGTAGCGTTACAACTTCCGAGTTTTGTTTGAAGCTGGAGTGGGGAGTGGGGAGTGATGTCACATTCCAATACTCTGAATTAATATCAACTCGACGTACCTCTGTTATGCTATGAGGTTCCTTTTATAAATAAACTTATAAAATAATTACTTTAAAGCGTGTCAGACTGCATTGAAAATGTATGGCTTATGTTTATTAAAATTACAGTATCTGCACCAAAAAAGGTAAGACTATCTTAGCTATTTTATCGTATCAACATATTACTTAGCAAAGCAACCGTATATGCCAAAGATACGGTAATAACGCGAAGCATTATTCAGATACGATAAATATGCTAAGGATTACATGAATAAAAGTGCAGATACGGTAAATTCCATTAACTTTTAATTAATTTTTAATATATAATTAATTAATTTTTTTTAATTTATGAAATATTTTTTTAATCCTGAGATCATGGAGATTTGGAAAATACCACAGAGTAATTTTCGGTAAAAATGTCGTATACGGTAACATAGCTAAGGAGGGCAGTGTGGCAGTGTACATGGTCGGAAGATCATGGAGCCCTCACGGGGACTCTCCTGCGTCTCTGTCCTGCCTTAAATAGTCAGATAATACATATGACGGCTGACAGAGAGCCAGATGAGCATTTTTCCTCCTTCCGGCCATGCCGAAGCCTTCTCGATACAAAATTCATAATTTTCAATTATTATTTGATTTTTTTATTTATTTATTTACTATTGTCTACCCGTAAATACAGATCGTTATAATACAGTAGAACCTCTATAAGTCGAACATCAAGGGACACGCCAAAAAATTCGAGTTACAGAGTTTTCGACTTATGGAGGATTTCGACTTAGGCGGATCTTGATTCGACTTGTAGAGGTTAAGATTCATTCTAACTAATTTTGAGTTAGAGAGGTGAAATAAATAAAAATTCAAGTTACAGAGGTAACAAACATATTTATATTTATTATTAATCAACATTATTTCAAAACATCCTTAAAATAAAAAATACGTAGTACATATATGTAGGTATTAAAAAAAGTCAGTAATTTTTTTTTACTCTAGATAATTCGGTTGTTCTCTATCTATAGCATTGTCTAAGGTATAAAGAACAGAAAATTCTATTACTTCTGACAATTTTTCAATGGACAACAAATGACTTTGCTTGGCTAAAGTTCAAATGAAACCAATAATAATATCCTTTATCATTTCTTAGAATTGGTAATCCTATTTATTGTATACTCCTAGATTGTTTTCTAAGAAACAATGGTGTACATTGTCAGCAAATTCTTTAAGTAGGTGGTAACTAATTTTTCTTCGAGCTGTAGAGGTAATAAGTTTCAAATAATCGAGTTGTAAAGGTTGTAAAATAAAACATTGCTATGTTCAAGATACAGAGGTCCAATTTATTTTTTCGAGTTATAGAGGGAAAATATGTACCAAAATGGCTTGTAGGGACTCACTGATTATTTCGACTAATAGAGGGTTGAGATTTCGAGTAATGGAGGTTTTGGGGCTTGAAGGAAAAGGAACAAAACTTTTTTCGAGTTTTGGATGTTTTCGACTTATCGAGGTTCGACTTAAAGAGGTTCTACTGTATATCTAATTAAGAGATAAATGTATTTAAATTATTTAAAATATCAGAATGTGAGTACTTTACCCTTTGGGGATGTAATACTAAATGGAACGTCTTACAATTAAATTACTTATTCAATAATTTTTTCATATTGCGTTAAACTATTAAATAGCCTACAGACGTGTTGAAGTGTAAATGTGACTTTATTGCCGGCCATAAAGTGGAGCTGGGGTGCCTTGAGCAGACCCCCCACTCCTTCTCTATCTGTTGTTCCCACATTCAATTTTATGACCGCTATTCTTCTTTAAAACAGTTTGTATACAAAAAAACCTTAAAATCCAAATCCAGTAACCAAATCACACTCGCTGTCTTATGGAGACTTCCGAAGTGTGTACATGACATTAGGGGCTGCCAGCTTGTCATGTATCAGACCAGGGGGGACTCTCTGCCTCAGGCCCCGATCCCACTTTCTACCTGAATGTCAAAATGAAATTAACAAACAAAATATGTGACGTGGCCATTACGAGAAACAGACTCACAGCTTGCTCTTCCTATCACAGCTCGCTCCTCTTATCACAGCTCGCTCCTCTTATCACAGCTCGCTCCTCTTATCACAGCTTGCTCCTCTTATCACAGCTCGCTCCTCTTATAACGTAAAATTGCAATTTGAACTGTCAGGTACCAACTGATAGTATAAAATCAAAAAAAGGAATGAAGGGATGCGAAATACCCTGAGATCTATCTGGGAGAATTGTGTATGTAGGTTGACTATAAATAGAATATTTATAAATAGACACAGAACCTTTATTGCAAAAACAGACACAGACGGTAGATTGTCCAATCAACTGCACGTTATTTGTTAAATTTAATAAACAACTCTGAAGAAACAACAGCAAGAATAATAATAAACATACAAAGAGAAACGTTATAGACAGGTTTTGTTGGTTAATACTGAAACTGTAATCACCGAAAACTAATTCGTCTTCAGTAAATGAATAAAAAATGTATTTTTGCATCGTACATAAGGCAAAAAAAAAAAAAAAAAAAAAACTCAAATTTTATTTGAAGTTCCCTAAAGAAATACTGTGGCGTGACACACTAGACGTACTAAATGATTACCGAAATGTATTCTTACGTTGTATCAACTGCCGTGGTTATTATCTACGGGCTATCTAATGGCCATTCTAGTATAATGGGCAGGAATGTAAATTATAAGTTTACATTACAGGTGAGGTCGGGATTGGAACCCTGCAACTTTAGATGTGAAGCAAGGTTGTGTACCCCTTGACCATCGGTACCCGTAGTACTGACGGCTACTTCAGACACAACTTGAGCAACACAACAGGCCGACATATTTTTAGTTGGTCCTAACAAGAACCCTATAAATACATTGATTTAATTTTGGAATTCTAATATAGAATGTCTTATTTTATAACTTGGGATATTTCAATTCGTCTTTGTTTTACCGCAACGTACTTTGCCGAGCTCGTATCAACTAAGTTTTCTCTCTCCCTCTAAACCTCCCTCCTTTCTACATATTTCGTTGAATATCAACAGGTGGATTACTTAGGGGCTGCTTTAATATGAGAGATGGGACGTTAAACGATGGTCCGGAGCCTGGGGGGTGTCAGGTACTCGTTAAAGGCATCTAGGGAACATTTAGGACTCTCACAGTAGAGTCGGGCGCATGTCCACCAGAGGCTCATGTCCACCAGAGGCTCATGCTCTGGCAGTAGTCAATATGCCATAAAACAATCAAACCAAAATCACCACCCGTCGGCCCATTTGGCTGAAAATCAATATCTCTCGTCCATATCGGGTTCAGCAACTATAGATAAAATTTACAATCTATAAATTCATTATAGTAGTTATTAGTTAGTAGTTTTTAGACTCTAATCTCTCCCCCCCCCCCTCTTTGGTCGATGTGGATGAAAACTAATGGGTGTCCCTAGGGGGCTTTGGATGCACATATAAAGTCTGGAGTTACCGTGTTCACAGACACACTTTGATTTTTGTTTTAATTCGTATGAAATTTTCCAATTCATTTATTTATTCTCCAATCTGTTAAAACATTTAGTATTAGTTAGAGGTCTGGCATAGTAACAGAGTCGCGGGGGGTGAAAGGGGGGTTGAGTTGTGAGCCAATTGTTTCGAATTTTCAAAAGTAATTTCCTACTCTTGATAGGAGTTGGACTTATCTCTCCATCCATCTTACCTTTTTGAAAAGTTTATATTTACCTTTGACGAAATTATTTTTAAATAATAATAACAAAAATGCATATCTTTATACCCAATGTGTTGTTACGTGATTTATTAATATATAAACCACCCGTAATATAAAATAAAGAAGTCAGACAAGTTATTAATTAATTATATATTTAGTACTTACAAATGGTGTACAGGGCAACGGCTCACACAAGAGGAAAGAAAAGGAAACTGGATATAAAAACAATAAAAAGAACAGACTGTGCTACAAGGTAATTTACAATGTAATAGTGAGTGATCTAGTGAGAGTTGATCGATTGATTCATCGATTGATTCGTCTGTGGGATGCCTGGGCTTTTATATAGAACCATAGAACCTTCTAGGCCCATGTTCCAGAAGGGTCCATTTACAACTTTGGTTCTTTTCTCTATAAACAGGTATTTACATAAATATTTAATATTAGTATCTTACAATGATAAATATATAATTGTCTATCAATGGCAACCTAGAAGTAAAAGTTATATTTAATATATTTTAAATATAGAGGACTGGTCCCTAGGTCGGCCATTGGTTCTAGAACTTTCTATAAAGTCGAAACGTTCTACAGACTTCTATATTGCCCCAAGTGGCTTTATTAATTACAAATTCATAATTTTTTATTTTACATTATTCATCATTTTTAATATTACATTATTACATATTTTCCCTTTAATATTACATTATTACATATTTTCCTATATGTAGGTCTAAGAATTTATCCCTCTAAGAATTGTGGCTGTGTAGTGTATTAGAGTAGGTAGGGATATATGGTCATCAATTAATATGTATATATATGGTGACAGTGTACAACTCTTGATCAAGGTTCCATGTTGGCCTGTTTTAGTAAATTTATTACTTTATACTAATTTGTATTTGGGACTACTCCCGCCCAAAAAACACATCATCATTTTTCTGTTTTCGCAAGTGTGTATTTTTTTAAAGGACTTTAATTAATTAAAAAAACTGGCTTTCATTTCGATTTACTAACCAATAATAAAAACGTACTTCAGATGGGATTTGGTACAAGATTTTTTAATGAAACATTTATTTTTGTTTAAAATGTTGCTATATATTAAGTATTAATCCCGATGCCGAAATCGAAATTGACGTTTAAATTGTCGTTTTGGTTGACCCTAGTCCGGCTCCCAGTGCAACAATTTGGCTGGCCCCACGTCGCCTCCCAGTGCCACGATTTGGTTGGCCCCACGTCGCCTCCCAGTGCCAGAATTTGGTTTGACCCCCTCCTCCACCCAGTGACACATTATTAAAATCTAATCTCCTTCCTATAATTTTTTCTCATTAGCCGGACCCGCCGCGGTATCAACATAATCCCAGGCCGGCATTAACCTGGATTTAAGGATTTGTACTAATCTGGTCTAATGTCCCAGATTAGCTGAGGTTCCTTATATATCATAAAGAGACATGGACCCTACTGGGGCTTTTACAATAGTCGTTTTTTAGCCTAATTTCCACAGAAAAGTAGGCTTTGTTTTCCGTATGACAGCAAGTACCCGTGTGATAGCAGGTGTAGGATTCACAATCTTGTTCATGTCTAAGATTGATAAAGCAGGAATAGCGGCCAATCAGAGTTGTGGCTGGAGTCGAGCAGCCAATCAGAGTGGTGGCTGGAGTCGTGCAGCCCAT
This sequence comes from Aradus depressus, assembly GCA_963662175.1. NCBI lineage: Eukaryota > Metazoa > Arthropoda > Insecta > Hemiptera > Aradidae > Aradus > Aradus depressus. The sequence goes on along the minus strand of OY759214.1, from coordinate 53,969,561 downwards.
CATAGCAGTGGCTGGAGTCGAGCAGTCATAGTATACGGTGGCTGGGTAAAGCAGCCAATCAGAGCGGTGGCTGGAGCTGAGCAGCCATTGAGTGTTGTCTATTATTTGAAATATTTTATATTCTATTGGAATAGACAATATATCAAAAAAAGTTTGTTTTATTTATTTATCTTCCCCATCATGGAAACCTTGCCAACCGTTTGAACAGAGTTCCATTGACTCTCCTCCTTCGTCTTCTTGTCGAAACACAACAACTACCAGCAGAAATCAAGAAGAGTAGTCACCGAAACAGAGACTTACCTGGCATAGCTACCATCTGCAGTCGTGACAAGATGGGTTCTTCTATGCTGTACCGAGGTCATCACACAGCTAAGGGCCTTGAGTGTCGGTAAATAGCTGCACAAGGATGCAGCCATCTCAGGTGCAGTGGGACAGACCAGCCCCCGGCCTTGCTGCACCCACAACAGCTCCGAAACATCATAATCTTTCTCAACAAGTATCAAGTATAATTCGTTATAGAATGAATTCTGCTCACTAATTTCTTATTTTTATAGTATCTTTTGTGAATTCTAGCGTTCTATTATGGGCCGAAGAAAACATTTAAAACCTTTATCTTCTAATTGAGACGAATAATATTGTATTTGGGCTCCCGGTATACGCACTTCAGTGTTTGACTGTCCTATGTTCTGTTACAGAGCCTGGACTATGACACCTGTGAGAACCAGCTCCTGGTGGACGAGGAGAGGACCCGGGGCTACACTTACATCGTCCAGACGGACGTGGCCCGGTGGTTCCTCTTCTTCTTGATCGGGATCTTCACGGCCATGCTCGGTGTCTTCACTGACGTCTCCATCGCCTACCTCGCAGACCTCAAGTACAACGCTCTCAAACACTGTATCCTTTATACCACACTTACTGTATCTACCTCAACTCTACGGTACAACAAAATCATAATTTCTCATACGACTGCCCATTCAATTCTGTATATGTACATTATTGGCTAAAATAGCGCTTTTTATCTTTAAAATGGAGTGCTACTCATGAAAAAAGGCTCGCTTAAAGATCAGCAACATTTTTAGTATTTATTGTAACGATTCTCAGCTTATAAAAAACACTTTATCGAGGTTTAACTTGAAACCTGTAACATTGAGAAGGCTTAGTCGGACTCGAGGATATACGTTTCATCTGTAAATAAGGATGTTTGAAATAAAAAACAGAAATATATAAACTGATGAAGACGTTGAGTGTTGATGTGAGTGGTTTGAGCATCACTTCTCTTTACAAAACATCATTAAATACACTATCTTATTGTTTAAGGAATAAACATTTCTATTTCTTTTTTCCGTATTTCATAATGCTCTCATGTAAAAACAAAGTTTAGTATTATCGTCATAGCTAGAGATATCCTTTTTCTTTCTTAAAGATGTTTATTTTGTGCGATATGCCTCACGATTTAAAAAAAATTCTAATTGGACAAAGGAAAAAAATAATAATGACGACAATATGCCACATATAAGTTTCCAATTACATAAACGTACTCTGAATTTATAAACAAAATAATGAATGAACTTACTTAAAATATATTTGTTGAAAGGAGGATTTTAATAATTTTTCATAACCTTCAAAACATCAAGTGACCAATTCTCAAAGTTGAGAAATCCTAGCCACTCAAACCAATATTCACGACTGTCGTTCTACTCACATACAAATGTAGATATGTTAAGTTTACATCTTAATTTTTATTTTCGACCTGTTTTACTGTTACTTATGTCAACTGATTCTCAAGATATTTTTCATTTAAGTAAAAATAAATGTTAGTTGAGACAGAAGTGAGAAAATATTAAATATCTGGTCATCACTGCTGAAAAAATAGACAAATAGCTTAACCATTCAGCCCTATTGTTAAACTATTTTTTTAATTCTTTATTTCTCTCCGAGAAAAGTGATTCTGGACCCGTTTAGCTCGTTAATGAAGTACCCGCCCCGTGGGTCTGCTGAGTCGTAGAGGTTGACCAGGCTGGCGCAGATAGAAGAGAAGTTGGATAAGCCTACTCTCCTACTGGTGTGTTGCAGCTCCAGGCAGGCCGGTATAGTCCTGTAGACAACTATACAGCTCTCAGCCAAAGGATCAAATCATCTCCACTCTCTGTTTACACAGATGAATGGATGGACTGACTCATGAATGAGATCCCCCACGCCCCCTCAAGATGGCTTCTCCATCAATAATCCTCTTAATACAGACAATACCCTCAGGCCATTCCCTTTATTTTCATTTATCAATAATTCTATATCTCTCAAATTATTACACAAACAGTTCTGACAAATTTACCATTATATCCACGACTCCAAAAGTACCCTAACTAGTTAAATGGGCCCATGTGAAATGAGCCGATCTCTAGCAATTATCCCAAGTCCTGAAGACAAAAGAGCTAACTTACTTTCATGAGAGGATCCTTTCTTTCTTTAAGACACTCTTCATGCTTCAATCTGTTTCTTTCTTTCACTTGCCCAGCTCTACGAAGTATAGGACAAGTTACATAATTAATCAAAAATTCGATGCGGAGTGTACATCGGAATTTCATGGTTTTAGACTTCTAGATTCCAAATATGTAATTTCTGTGTGTCTGTGAACAAAATAACTGCCGATAGAAAGTATGTTTCAACATAAAATGTTATAAGTGAATCCAGAACCCTCTGACCACGAACCCTATTTATTTTCAGCCAAATCGACCAAAGTGAAGGGGGATTAGGGGAGAGGATCAACACAAAAACTCTAATAACTGCCGATAGAATGAGTACATTGACATGTAATTTTATATATTTGAAGTCAAATCCCAATGAGGACATAACCTGTCAAATATTGAGTTTTGGCTATTGGCTTAGGAGGAAGAGAAAAAACGTAATTGATTAATTTTTGCTGGGGAAGTACATAACGGGTGTTTCACCGACGACTTTTTTGTTTTGTAACTACGAGGTCATATCGCCAGCCCCGCCGCAACATATATCAGTGCCCTAGGCGAAAATCTACCTTGCGCCCTCTTGTAAGGAGAGAAAATTTGAATAATTAAAAAATAAAACTTCATAAAAAATTTTTTTAATGTTTAAATTTATTATAAAAAAAGAAAAAAATATATGTATACTATATATAAAAAAAAATTATAAAAACAACATATATTATCATAATAGAGGGCGCCGGTAGCTCAGTGGTATGCTTGCTTGACTTCTGAGCTCAAGAACGTGGGTTCGTAACCCGACCGAGGCCCTTAGTTTATTTTACCTGGGAGGTAAAATACACTTAAGCACGCCGTCCTTCGGATGGGACGTTAAGCGAGCGTTTAGAGTACCTAGGCAAAATTTAGGACTCCCACAGTAGAGTTGGGCTCATGTCCACCAGAGTGATGAAAGAGCGCTCTGGTAGTAGGCGATATGACCTAGTAGTTAAAGCCCGGGCATGAGTCTTAAAACCTAACCTAACCTATTATCATAATATATCTGAAAAAATGATTGAAAGACATCAAATTGTATGAATTTTTGGAAAAATTCAATTGTATTTTTCGGGCTTTAGCATTAGCAAATTCTTCAATTACATCCTTGAAATTTATGTTCTTGGCCAGTTCGTTTTCTATTGCAAGAACAGCAGGAGCATGGAGTCTTTCTTGTGTCATAGTTGATCTTAAATATGTTTTTATTAATTTCAATTTGCGAAAACTCCTTTCGCAACTGGCTACTGATACTGGAATCGTTAAAAGTATGCGTAACGCAATACACAAGTTCGTGAATAAGTCGCAGGTATTAGTTTTTTTTCAGTTCTTTCAATCAAGGTCAAAGAGTCAACAACTCTTGTGCCCCTAACATCGAGGCGCCCTAGGCGATCGCCCTTCCCGCCTGCATACCGCCTTCTAACAGAGGGCGGGGCTCTGGTGGACATAAGCCGGAGTCTATGCTGGGAATCCTAAATGTTGCCTACTCAGGTTTAAATAGAATAGAGAGTCTTTAACGAGTAGCAGATATCGCATAGACTCGGAACCGTCCCCTCAGAAGGAGAGCATGCTCCAGGTTTCGTTACCTCGAGGACGTCAGCCTGGTTTCAATAGGGATCTCAAGCACAATAGGCAAGTGCATTAGCACTTAAAGACACTGCATTCTCTGTGTTCTCTCTTCAAGGATGAATCACCGACAATTATTACTTCCCCAGCTCTACCAAGTATAGGGGCAAGTTATGTAATTTTCAGACATTCGATGCGGAGTTTTCAATGGATTTTCATGTTTTCCAACCTCCAAAAATGAAAAACAAAATGCTCTGTCTGTCTGCGTGTGTGTCTGTGAACACGATAACTCCCGATAGAAAGAATAGTTCAACACGAATTGTTATATGTATACCCAGAACCCCCTATGACGACACCTATTGATTTTCAGCGCCGAATGAAAGAGGGGATTAGAGAGAAGCTTTAACACAAAAACTATAGTAACTGCCGTTGTGATGAATGTATTGACACGAAATTTGATAAGTATATTAGAAGCCCTATTAATCATCACTATTTATTTCCAACAAAATCAGGCGAAGGGGGGCCTCAACCAAAAAATCCCAATAACTTCCGATGTAATGAATGTATCGACCTGAAATTTTATATTTAAACCCCATAATAATAGCACCTGTAAAGTTTCCTCAAAATTGATAGAAGGGAAGGGGGCTCGACTCATTTATTCTAATAACTGCCGATATATTAAATGTATCGAAACAAAATTTAGTAGGAGGATTCAGAAGCCACTATGTAAGTCAATTATTGAGTTTTAGCCCAAATAGACGACTTTGGTGGGAGAGCGAAAACGTTATTGATTAATTCGTGCTGGGGAAGTATATAGCCAGTGATTCGCCGATAACTTTTTTTAAATTTACTGTACACTGAAACTACTTCGGCCTCAATGTTAACTGGAGGTGAACCTGTAAGAAGGGAGAGATATTTGGGGTGTGTTCCTTCCAGTATTAGTATGTATTTGGGTCGCAAGGGGGCTCCCTCGGCAGTAATTCCCATCCCTCTCTTTGTCCAGTCCTTGGTCCCTTCAGCATAGTCTGCTTATATTAACCCTTGGCACTTCGAGTATCCACCCAAAAAATTGTATGTATTTGTCAATTAAGAAGTTTTTTTAACTCAGAATAAAGTTTTTTAAACTTTAATTGTGTGGCTCTTATGAGCTTCCGTCAGAGGTGATAAGGAATATCAATATGATTCTTACGAAATAAACTCTAAAAGAAAAGGATATACCTAATAGTTTTAAGGGAATATTTTATTATTATCTCCTAAAAAGATCGAATCTTGAAAGTTAAGTTTATCTTTTCGTTGTTTCCGGCATTTTTTCCTCCAGAGGTGTCTTCTTTTTTCTTCGTTGGACAATATTTCGGGACAATTGCAGGTCCCTTCTTCTGGTCACTATGAACTGTTCATAGTGACCAGAAGAAGGGACCTGCAATTGTCCCGAAATATTGTCCAACGAAGAAAAAAGAAGACACCTCTGGAGGAAAAAATGCCGGAAACAACGAAAAGTGGAACATCCCAGAGAAGTTTAAGAAACACGGTTAAGTTTATTTCAAGTCCCTTCAGTTAGCTCATCAATTTCTGTGTTCACGTTGTTTTCTTCATATTTTTGGTAATAACAATTTTGACATAAATGACATTTTTCATTTCTTTTTGGTACATATATTGAGATGATTTTTGCCTCATATAATAGATTGAAGCTATACCCGGCGCAACTCCACCATAAATTGAGATGATCTCTGCTTGGGGGCTTTAAACTTTTATTAATTACTATGAAAATGATTTTACTTTTGGGGTTAACATGCGTACTCAGAAGGTGAACTAGGCTGTAGAGAATTTAGAGAACAATTTATAAGACAACATACATTTATTAACACAATTATTGACATATATTAGTGAGGCGTCCCTCCATAATCGCACATCTGGAATAAAATATCTATAAAATATGAAATAATTTATATAGACTTAAATGTTCTGGTAACTCCCGCAACATGAAGGTGTCTATTGATGATCAGCCAGCCATTCGTCTCGATGTCGGAGAAAAATGTAAAATAAATGATTCCGTTACCTTGAGAGTCTTCTTTATTCTAACCACACTCAAGCCTGTGGTTTCTCCTCCAGGATTCACGAAGATTGAGGAACTTCCAGTCCCTTCGAAGTAGGCAGCAGGGATGATTTCCCTCCAGCAGCAAAATGAGAGTCTTCGGTCTCCTACGTCCGCTCAAACAGGAGTCTCCTTCCTCCTACAGCTCAGCCAGGAATGTCCTCTCCCTCAATAGCTCAACTCTGAATAACTGTTCAGCTCAACAGCTGAACTCGGAAAGACTACCTCCCCTAGTAGCTGAATGAAGACTGTCCATCTCAACAGCTCAACGAGCAATGTCTGTCTGCCCCGACAGCTCAACTAGGACTCACTACCTCCTCTGATAGCTCAACTAGGACTCCTACCTCCTCTGATAGCTGACTGAAGACTGTCTACCTCAACAGCTCAACGAGCAATGTCCGTCTCCTCTCGTAACTGAACGAGGACGACTCTGTCTGTCTGCCCCGACAGCTCAACTAGGACTAACTACCTCCTCTGATAGCTCAACTAGGACTAACTACCTCTCTGATAGCTCAACTAGGACAACTACCTCATACCGCACTTCAGCGAGGAATCCTTGAATTTCCATCCCCTCCACTTTATGTATCTTCTACTAGTGCGCTTCTCGTGGTTGCTCTCATAACTATAATTACCATTCGTTCTGTGATATGCGATATATCACAATATATTATTTGATATAATATTATTAAGATTTTAGATAAGACCAATGGATTAAAGTTGTAACTCCTCAACAGAATGTAAAATAAATTTCTATTGGAAATATTTGTAAGTAATGTTTAAATTGTAACGCATATCAATGACTGCTCGGTTCTTGGAGGGTTCTATACAACAGTAGTTGGTATAAGAAAGTCCTGTTATGGCCACAACGCATCTACATTTTTTTCCTTAATATATTTCTTATTTAGTTAATTTAAATATCTTTAAAATGAAACCAAGATGACATTTCTAAGTTAACTAGAACATGGGAAAAATAAATACGAAAGAAGAAAATGACAAACATTAAACATCGATTAAAAAATTGTCAAGTGCACGCCAGAGACATAATTTGATCTAATTTTCCTCATTATAACAAGGAAGTGGTAGAGACGTGAGTCAATCACAAGTAAAGAAAATACATATATTTTGGTTGATCCAACTAAAATAGTCGAAGAAGAAATATAGAATACTAAAACTCATTAACCTGGCAGCGAGAACATGAAAAATACTGACTTGAGTGGAAACGTTGGGTCAAATTGACCAGTTGGTCATAGTTAGGCAAATTAAAACACTCTTTAATCACAAAATTATTTTTTATTAAGTAAAAACATATCAATAAATCTCCAGTCTAATATAAATCACATAATATATCCCAATGTTTTATTTTTATTTATTTTTTAATGTCTAAGACTAGTGAATGTAAACATTATCTTAATCACTACAATATTGACAAAATATGTTAGCATTATTTAAACAAACGTAGCAGAAGCATTTCTTGCAATCAATGCAGCGGCCTCTTTTTTTTGGGTCCGGTTGATCTTTCTTTGGAGACTCGTACTTGGCCAATTTTTGTGTTAGTAGAGTGTCTCCTTATCTAAATACCTGTTGGTGGCTCGAACCATCAAGTTTTCTCTGGTAAACATTTTTCCTAAAATTACAAAAATTTGTTTTATAAAATATTATGTCTCTTTATAAAAATAAAGAACTTACCTAAACTGAACTGTATAAACATTCTAGTTCAAGAGATGGATATCCAACTTCATCTTCACCTGACAAACAATCATTAGTTTCTAAAAGCTCGGGTATTAATTAGATATTTTTCGGATCTGATAAATTTAAATAATTTTTAGATGAGCCGGCCATGTTGTAAAAAAGTCACGTTAACTGGAACATTGGGTCAGATTGACCCATCAAGTTTGAGAAGGAATAAAACACAACTTTTTTGAGATAAACTCGAACTAACGAATGTCAGCTGTTCAACACGATTCAGTTTGAAGGCAGACTGGTCAATAAGAAGATACGATGTTATCAAAGCATAAGTAAAGAAAAAAGTTATATTTTGGTTGATCCAATTAAAATATTCGAAGAAGAAATATAGAATATGGATGGTCCTTGTCTTATATTTCTTGAAAAACGCCTTATACAGCAATGTTGGTGGATGGCCTTCAACCAGATCTCATCATGGTTCATCACAAGTGAAATACAAAATATATTCTGGCTGGTCCTAACTAAAAATGGCGCCCAAACCCAAACAGATATTTCATCTCTATTGTCTTGTTGCATATTTATCCTCAGGATTTCACCATTCTTTTGGCTCAGTCTACTCTCCCCCCCCACCATTATTCGATTTTTTAAGGTTTTACTCAACTTTATTCTCTTCCTTCTGGCTCTACGCCCACAAAAAGATATTCAAAACAACTATATATTTTATTAGAAAAAAGATCATACTGATAATTTTGATCAGGTCAAACGCTGAAGGGTTCATTAGGTGTACACTTCTTTGATATACTAATTAGTGTACATTTATTAAATAGATAGTTCTGTAATATATTTATATTCTGCCTTCGTGAATGTCAGGTTATTCAACATGGTTTAGATATTCTTTTATAATTTAGCAATTTCTCAAAATATAAAATAATGGGGTTCCAAGCTATAAATAAATAATTTATCAATAATGATTCGTTAACCTTTTGATATCTCAAGTAATAACAATCATAGATTGGACCAGTTCAGAGTTGGTTAACCTTTTGATATCTCAAGTAATAACAATCATAGATTGGACCAGTTCAGAGTTGGTTAACCTTTTGATATCTCAAGTAATAACAATCATAGATTGGACCAGTTCAGAGTTGGTTAACCTTTTCATATCTCAAGTAATAACAATCATAGATTGGACCAGTTCAGAGTTGGTTAACCTTTTGATATCTCAAGTAATAACAATCATAGATTGGACCAGTTCAGAGTTGGTTAACCGATAACGTTTTAGTTAGTTTTGATTCGTACAGAAAGGTTGGTCAACCTTTAACCTTCGGCACTCTCCAGCCAACTGACAATAGTTCCGGAGCTAAATGGTCAGCAGTTGACAAATTGTATTAGTTTTAACTAGATCTTTTCTTTTTTTTTGTTTTTGATTCTAGAATAAAACATTTTTGGTTGAAAAGATTTAACATACCAACTCTAATAACTGCCGTTGTAACGAAAGTATTGACACAAAATTCATGTGTCCATATGGAAGAAACGTCTCAAGTTTCAGCTGAATGGGCGGAAAGAAAGAGAGGTTAGAACGGGCTCAACATAAAAACCCCAATAACTAGCGATCTAATGAAGTTTAGTAAGGGGATTCAGAAATCTCTATGCATGTCTATTTGTATCCCAAACGGTCCATCTAGATTGTAGGGAGAGCAAACCCAGATGAATCACCAATTTTTGGAATCAGAAGGACGGAAAACATGAAATTCAGGTAAAAACTCAACATAAATTTTCTGCCCGATAGTATAACTTTCCTCAAACTTCATATAGCTGTGAAAGTAAAATAAGTGGGGGGTAAATTTAGTGAAAATACCTTATTTTTCATTACTTTATCTCAAGTATTTCAATATAGTTCGCCTGTCGGCCGACAGGCTTATACAGCCTTTCATGATAGTTCAATTGAGAGGGAACCAAGCTGTTGCATGTCAGCTCTCTGAAATCGTTTAAAAAGTATAAAGCGCCTAATTGAGTGAAGAGAGAGGGGAGGGAGGGGGAATTGGCAAATGGAGAGGAGGGGGAAGTGAGCGGGTTAGTGAGCGGAAATGGAAGTGGGACCACATAACATGGCACGGAGCCAACGGGGGACTTTCCTGGGAGGGCAGGAGGCTACAGCCCCAGCCGGATAAACGGAGCCTCCAGCAGCTCGTGAGGCCAGTTCACACATCATTGTCTGGACTGAGCTAGGACACATGTTCCTTCCATTCATTGGAGCCAACGGAGGAATTTCGTGGGAGGGCAGGAGGCTACAGCCCCAGCCGGATAAACGAAGCCTCCAGCAGCTCTGTTCGGATAACGGGTCTCTATGAGGCCAGTTCACACATCATTGTCTGGACTGAGCCAGGATACATGTTCCTTCCATTCATTGGAGCCAACGGAGGAATTTCCTGGGAGGGCAGGAGGCTATAGCCCCAGCCGGATAAACGAAGCCTCCAGCAGCTCTGTTCGGATAACCGGTCTCTATGAGGCCAGTTCACACATCATTGTCTGGACTGAGCCAGGATACATGTTCCTTCCATTCATTGGAGCCAACGGAGGACTTTCCTGGGAGGGCAGGAGGCTACAGCCCCAGCCGGATAAACGGAGCCTCCTCTTCTAACTTTATTCCCGTCCTCTCTCGGCTGTTTCTCATTCTACTTCAATTTTTAATACATTTTACCGTTATCTTTCCGCGACCTGTAGATTTTTAAAAAATGAAACTGGAGTTTTTTTTAAAATAAAATCTTAACTTCATGTGATGAGCAGTATTTGGGTGATACCCCGATGCACAAATTTTGCAATGTTAGAAATTTTGGATCCAATAAATAATCCAATGTTGAGATGAGTATTCTCGTAAAATTTGAAATTTTGTTTACATTTTGAATTATCTTAAAAATGATGGAACGTAAGCAACTATGTTTTCTTCTGTATTCATCCAGCGCAACCAAACTTAAAAAACTCGCATCACTCAAGAATTTCTTTATCAAATTAAACTGGTATTCAAACAATTTTTTGATAATTATGTTTTGGTAATTTTACTTAAATCCAGAAGTTAATGTTTTTGAGTTTTTGCCTGAAAGAAACCCAAGAGCTCCATGTCAAAGCTCCAGCAGTTTGATCTAGAAATTGTCCACATAAGTTGAAGTTATTTCAACCCCCGTACTTTTCTAAACTTTTTTTCTTATGCTACAATCAATTATCCGGAAACATGTGTTATCCGAAGACCCTGCTCCTCAATTACTTCGGATAATCGACCTCTATATATGTGTATTTGTTTTCCGAAGAATAGTTTGATTGATGTGCTATATATATATATATATATATATATATATATAGAGCTGAGGAGAATTTGGCTCCTAAATGATATTTTTACGAGGCCATCAAAGTTGGCGAGGCCCACTGGCCTATGGCGGGGGGGGTCTGTTGATAGAGGCTAGGTGGCTATCGTAAAAATATCGTTTTATGAACAGTTATCCTAGTTTTATGGCCGGATATCAAGTAGTATAGGAGCCCAATAAAGAAGGGAAGGAGAGAGTTGCCAGCCTCAGCTGTTTGGTCAGCTTTCCTCATCTCTTCAGAAACTCACCCTACATAAGTTGAGAGAAAATACAAGGTGCAACTTGTCCAGCCAGAATCGTAGCCAAGCTGATGGACTTGTGCAGGGGAGGCTTTCTGGAGGGGCACCCGGGAGACGGGAGGCTGGTGATGGCGGTGGTTCCTGGGTTAGCGGCCAAGTTTCTAGAAGGGTAGCCAATATTCCTGTTCAGGGTGCCCCGACTTTTTAGGACAAACTGTCGGATGTTATAAAAAATTTAATTTTGAGTTCATACTAGACTTCGGAAACATTTTCTTTTTTGGAAGAATTTAGATTCTAGGCAATAAAAAAACCGGTCGGTGAATCACCGGCCATGGTACTTCCCCAAAGCTATTCGATCAACTACGTTTTCGCTCTCCCTCTAGAACCAACGACCGGTTTGGTTTCACTGCTGTCTCAATCGGTTTTTCACCTTTTCTTATCCTCATCCCTACTCTTACTGCTGAAATTCAATTGTCGTCGTCCTTTTTCGGTCCTGGAATCACATATAAAATGTTCTTCTTGCAGTTATTAGTATGCATATGGGTCAGTTGGTATAACAATATTGTGTGAGACTTGAGACTTGAGTGGTTGAGTCTACTTGTGACTTAATAAATGGTCCAGAACACAGATCAACTCTTCTCCATTCTCCAAGAGCAGATGCTTAATGAGCCGGCCAGTCCAAAAGAAAACTTGAAGAAAGCTTGTTTTAAGGAGAAAAACAGACAGATGTCTTAAATGCACACCCTCGTTCAAAAGAACCAACAATACTGAAAGTCTGGGAAGTATTGTACAACTATGAACATGAAACCTAATCAAATAAACACAGAAAGCAACTACGTAACTAAGTACACTAATCCAATCTCTCTAATCGAAAGTGCACGTAAGTTAAAAAAAAATTTCAATGCACAAACTTTTCATTTGGATTTCTAAAGAGATGCCATCTTGTCTTCTAAATTTCGCAAAAATATTAAATCTAATCCAAAGGTTTTCAAATTATCTTACTGGGCCAACAGGAAAAATGAATAGAATTGAATTTACGAGAACAAATAATTTGGGTTTATTTTCTTAAATCATCTACATTATTAAATAAAAAAACTAAACATTGAAACAAACAAAAATCAAAAGAAAAAACTTAAAAACTAAAGTCTTAACACTAATTCAGTCTTTTTTCTGTTTTATATTTTTGGTCATTCTGTACAATTAGGTTTTATATTTCTGGGCATATATCCTGTACATATAATCAAACAACAGTACCTTCTTTGCGGATCAATTTCACCGTCAATTCACTCCTATTTAGTTTATCACATTTTAAGCTTAAACACGACACTGTCCATCTTCACTCAGACCATCGCACCTCAACCCAGGCCTCGACCCGTCTCTACACACACTAAAAAACAGGAGGGCGCCGGTAGCTCAGTGGTATGCGTGCTTGACTTCTGAGCTCAAGGTCGTGGGTTCGTAACCCGACCGAGGCCCTTAGTTTATTTTATCTGGGAGGTAAAATAAACTTAAGCACGCCGTCCTTCGGATGGGACGTTAAGCGATGGTCCCGAGCCTGTACAATGTCAGGTACTCGTTAAAGACCCCTACCCTAGATGAATAAAAATTTAGGGTAGGCAAAATTTAGGACTCCCACAGTAGAGTCGGGCTCATGTCCACCAGAGTGACGAAAGAGCGCTCTGGTAGTAGGCGATATGACCTCGTAGTTAAAGCCCGGGCATGAGTCATAAAACCTAACCTAACTAAAAAACAGCTGATGGCCGTGTTTTGTTTTTTACTGGCATTAATTTTAAAAGAAATGGTTATCTTATTTACTAATTCAGTTTCTTTTTATAGAAAAATAAATACAATCAATTTTTTTTATTATTATCAATAATTTATGTGTGTATTATTTTTATACATCACAATATTTATTTTTTTCCCTTTAATTTCTTTATTTTGAATATTTACAATCGGTAATATGACCATAAGTAAATTTGTTGATACAATTGGAAAAAAAAGTAGATATATATGTATATAAAAACAAAAAAATAAAATATGGTATATACTTATATAGAATAGAATAATTTTATTTATCGGCGTGCATTGTCATAGATTTTGACGCCGTATACTCGATTAAATAAATTCAATGAGGTGGGCGGGTTGTCTTCATTGAGCTTAGGACAGCTTCGATAGACGAGTTGTCGTCTCCGAGCATCTCATGTAGGTCTCTTTTTCGCAAACCCATGCCCTTTAGTATATCCTCATATCCAGGGCACTCCTCCAGGATGTGGCTTACTGTGAGAGGCCAGGCCCCATACTTGCCACAGCCTGGGGCCATCGCCCTGTTTATGAGGTGGCGATGGGTTAGGCGAGTGTGGCCTACACGGAGCCGCATCAGACATACCTCCTCCTGCCTATTCTGCCTTTCGGTGCTTTGTCATTTGTCGACATTTGCTTTGATGGACCTAAGCTTATTTGTTAGGTCCATGTTGGTCCACAAAGAGGCCCAGCTCTCTTTTATTTTGTGACGTAGGCAGTTCTTATATTTAAAATAATAATAAAAACTTGGAATATTAAGGTTACAAAAAGAAGCTTAAATGGTTCTTTAGGCCATTAATTCCTCAGGCCATTTTAGAACAACAACAAAAATGAAGGATTCGGTTTGTAACAATATATTTATTTTATTGGTAGTTATCGCGTCATTATTTTTTACATTAATTGCTGGAATCAAGGAGTAGAAAAAAGTGAAATTCCTACTAAAACACAAAATCTAATTTCTATGCGATTATATAAGGTTGCCTATACTTGTTCAAGTGTACGAGTGTGGTGTGTGTGTGAAGGGGAGTATTGATTGTGCCTCATCTGGACGAGCCTACCGTCTGTTCCAGTCGCAACCAGCCTCCTTCCTTCCTGACACATCTCTCCTCCCAACACACTCCTACTTCCTCCCTAGAATGTTTTCAATACCAACTAATTGAATGATCGGAAAGACAAGAACCATTTAGTTATTATGACTAATGGCCCAGGCTTCAAACTACGAGGTCATATCGCCTACTACCACAGGGGACATATTACAAAATGACAAAAATCAAGACAAGGAAAACATTATTTTTTTTTTTATGTATTTGATATTTTAATGTGATATAAGTGCTACAAAATGACAAAAATCACGACAAAATAATTTCTCTGTATTCTAATTCTTCTGAATCTTATATACAGGGTGATTCCGTCGTAACTTTAAAAAAAAAATTAGATGAAACTAGACCAAAAATGGAGTAGAACACCGCCAACCGCACCTTTCTATTTCAATCCGTTGCCGAGATATGATTTTTTAAAAGTTTTTTTGAGAAAACCACGTTTTTTGCCATCAAGTCCCACATTTCTCCCCTTTAATCAACTTTTCTCAATTTTTGATCACATTTTCAGAATTAGCGTTAAATTTCCTATTAGACTAGCGTACTAAAATTTAACGCTAATTCTGAAAATGTTGTCAAAAATTGAGAAAAGTTGATTTAAAGGGGAGAAATGTGGGACTTGATGGCTAAAAACGTGGTTTTCTCGAAAAAACCTTTAAAACATCGTATTTCGGCAACGGATTGAAATAGAAAGGTGCGGTTGGCGGTATTCTACTCCATTTTCGATCTAGTTTCCTCCAATTTTTTTTTTTCAAGTTACGAGGGAATCACCCTGAATAAGTAGATGTGGCACTATTTCCCGCATATTTCTGAAAAGGAAAAACGTTTTCTTGTAGTAGTGTTCCTATAACGATTTTCAATAAACAATAAATTTTTTTTTTTTTTTTTTTTTCAAACCTATAAAAGTGGAGGAAGAATCATTTAGGTGACCCTAGTAGCTACAATTGTTCTATATTTCTGAAAACTTCTTGAAGCACTAATGTTCCAACTCTGATTTCAACTACATGAAAGGAAGAAAGTCTACATTTGTAGTTGGCCAGCTATACGAAGTGTAGGGGAAGTTATGGATCGGTCAACAATTCGATGCAAGTTTTCAACGATATTTTTTCACTAGTCCTTACTAAAATAACTGTGAATAAATTGTAGGATAATAATGGCCATAATACCAGGCCTCTTTTTTTATTTGCTTATATATATTTTTTTGGTCTTTTATAAATTTGTTTATTATAATAGTATAGACATACCTACCTGGTGTCGCCATTTCCCTTATATTTTTGAAAAAGAAACATTTTTTCATGTAGTTGTGTTCTTATATTAACTTTAAATAGCCATTAAATATATCTTCAAGTATGTCTTAAGCGGACCTTACACGATCAATAATACTGTCAATCCTGATATTGTCAATATTTTCTTCAATCTCCTTCAATATTTTTAACCCTTACACGGTCAATATTTTTTTCAGTATTTGGCCAGCTGTTGACTTGTACACATCACGAGTTCTAGGTCCGCAAAGGATGTCCGTATTATGGCGTGTGCTGCAATTATCTTAGCTTGCGGTACAAAACGTGCTGTGAAACGCAAGCACTGGGTTAAAGATTGGCTAAAAAATCGTGAAAAGTACTCTCACATTGTCCTTCTTAAGCCAAGTCTCAAAACCGATGCAGAAGACTATAGAAATTATTTTAGAATGAGTGACGATTTATTTCATAAGTTGTTGTCAATGGTCAAACCGTTCATTGAAAGGCAAAATACAAATATGAGAAATTGTATATCACCTGAAGAAAGGCTAGCAGTTACCTTGAGATATCTCGCTACCGGAACATATTTTGAGGACTTGAAATTTTCCGCTATCATGTCACCAGCAATTATAAGTGGAGCTGTAATAGAAACTTGTCATGCACTTATATATGTACTACAAGGTTATATTACAAGATGTTCACACAAAAAACAACCGCTGGACACTGACGTATTGACGTGCTAGACCCTACACTGTCAATAATATTGTCAATATCCCCTCTTATCCCCACCACTTTGGAGGCGTGGCCAGAGGCAGATAAATATTGATGCTCTGATATCAAACGATCCGGATTTCTTCAATATTGTCATCATCCATCCTGTATTGTCCTTTCACGATCAATAATACTGTCAATATTTTAGAATATTGACAGTATTATTGATCGTGTAAGGTCCGCTTTAGCTAAAAAAGTGGATGAAAAATCATATAGTTTATAATGTGCTTGTGGCACCAACTTACTTATATTTGTGAAATATTCTTAAAGCACTAATGTTACAACACTGATTTCAACTAGATATGATGAAAGTCGTATTAGAATAAATATTTTTAGTTTAGTCCTTAATAAATTAAGCGAGGATGAATTATAATGTAATAATGAAGGGCATAAAACCAGGACTGTTTTTTTATTTTTATATTATTATTATTTTTTTTGGTCTATCCTAATTCTTATAGAAATATAGGTGTACCTGGGAGCACTATTTCCCGTATATTTTTGAAAAGGGGAATCTTTTCCATGCAGTAGTCTAAGTAAGACACCTACTGATTTTCAACCAATTAGAAAAGTTAATTTCAAGGGAAGCGGAAACTTAGTTGATTAATTTGCACAGGGGAAATCCTGAAATATTGTTGGTGATATACCGAATTTTTTCTTTTCTTACTATTTCCTATTCAAGAAACTGGGTTTAATTCACTGGAAAATTAATTTACGGGAAAAGCATGACGGTCTCACAATTATTCATTGAAGCGATACTTTCTGTGGCGACATTGTCAATATATTTCATGCCATCTTGAGCGACTTATATAGTAAACTTCTCGAAATGGCAGAAAGAAAATCAAATTTCCCGGGCAACGTTGAGCACTCAGCTAGTAGATCAAAAATGGCTTGCGTCACTCCTACTTTATTTTTATTACTATTTTTTAAAAGGAATTAGCCGGTTTTTCAAAGCGAAAGCGAAACAATCCACATCCATGTTTATAATTAATTTTTTAGTCGATTAAATTTTTAATCTATTACACATTCATGAATAAAGTTAGCCACCCTCTGCCGACCTTCTGGGGAAAAACAAATTGAAACATTGTATAAAACAGGGAAACCCTCTCTGGGGTTCATTAATATAGACAACCGAACCGGGAGGGGGTGGGGGGTTAGGAATGTGTGCTAAGAAAGGCAAATATTACCTACTTGCAACTGTGTAAGAGGAGGTTCGGGGTTCTGCGCTCTCAAGCCGCCATAGACGGAGCGCCGAAAAGAGAAAACCGGGAGCGGAGCGGGGTGGGGAGGGCGGGGGGGGGGGTTAGGAATGTGTGCTAGGAAAGGCAAATATTACCTACTTGCAACTGTGTAAGAGGAGGTTCGGGGTTCTGCGCTCTCAAGCCGCCATAGACGGAGCGCTGAAAAGAGAAAACCGGGGGGGGGGGGGGGGGGGGGGTTAGGAATGTGTGCTAGGAAAGGCAAATATTACCTACTTGCAACTGTGTAAGAGGAGGTTCGGGGTTCTGCGTTCTCAAGCCGCCATAGACGGAGCGCCGAAAAGAGAAAACCGGGAGGGGGGGGGGGGGTTAGGAATGTGTGCTAGGAAAGGCAAATATTACCTACTTGCAACTGTGTAAGAGAAGGTTCGGGGTTCTGTGCTCTCAAGCCGCCATAGACGGAGCGCCGAAAAGAGAAACCCCAAATTTTCTGAAAGTTACCATTTAATATCCTCCGAACGTTTATTTCAAGAACTTTTAGAAACAGTAAGTTTACGGAACAGAGGGGGGTGTAAGTTAGGATATTCATAAAAGCAATATTTTCTTTTATTGGACCGCCATTTTGTAACATGAAAGTTATCAAAAAATGTTTCCGACCATACTTTTTTTTTATGGAAAGATCTTTACAATTATGTATCAGGCAGTTCCTTTCTCTATTAACCTAGCAAATCGCCGTATGTTTCTTTCACAATGGTCGCCAAATATCTGACAGATACACAACAGTCCTCATGATCTCCCCATGCACCTTGAAACTATTTTTTGTCTGATACTTACTTTTCCTGCAGAGAAATTGTGGAACACTTAATAATAACTAAAAAAATGTTTTTTAAAAAAATATTACATATTTTACAAAATATATATAATATAGGGGAGTACTTTCGATATTGCTCCCGTCATCGATAACAAACTCCAGTGTATCCTGAACACTCACGTCAGATTTGTTTTCGATGTCCCTAGAGACAGACACTCATATCTCACCCTGGTACTCTGAGTTGAAATGGCTTAACTTATTTACTTATCCAACTTTTTTTTTATTCTTTATTTTTTTTATATTTTATTTTCCCATATTTCTTAATAGTTCTATCATAAGAAATATTATTTCTATTTGTTCATTTTACATATTTATATATTTTATCATTCATTTATTTATTTATTATTTTATCTTATTTTATTATTACCAATTTTATTTTTCTTCTTCTTTCTTTTCACACTTTTTCTATCTAGCCCCCACTTTTTGAAATTAATTTATTTCAAACCTTGTCTAGGCATCCTTCCTTCTCTGATATAGTTAACCATCTTTATATTATGCTCTGTCGATTTTTATTAATTTATTTTATACTCACAAATAATATATATATAATAATAAATATCACATTTTATTTTATACTCACAATTGACTAGTTTTTCTCCACTGAAGCACTAATTTATTTATTATGTATTTATTCTTGGTACGTCATGGACAGATACTTTTTTTCATTGTTTCCTTTTCTTTTTGACTTAAGTATTTATTCTTAGGAATAAAAACATGAAAAACACTAAAATTCGTCTCAAATTGAATTCTTATCAATAAAATAAAAATTGAAATAATATCAGTGCTGATTAAAATACAAATATATATATATTGTATATTTAATATATATACACACATATATATATATGATATATATATATATATATATATATATATATATATATATATATATATATATATTGAAGTGACCTTTGCCTCATATAATAGATCGAAGCTATACCCGGCGCAACTCCACCATAAATTGAAGTGACCTTTGCTTGGGGCTTTAAACTTTTATTAATTACTATGAAAATGATTTTACTTTTGGGGTTAACATGCGTACTCAGAAGGTGAACTAGGCTGTAGAGAATTTAGAGAACAATTTATAAGACAACATACATTTATTAACAAAATTATTGACATATATTAGTGAGGCGTCCCTCCATAATCGCACATCTGGAATAAAATATCTATCAAACATGAAATAAATTATATAGACTTAAATGTTCTGGTAACTCCCGCAACATAAAGGTGTCTATTGATGATCAGCCAGCCATTCGTCTCGATGTCGGAGAAATGTAAAATAAATGATTCCGTTACCTTGTAAGTCTTCTTTTTCTAACCACACTTAAGTCGGTGGTCTCTCCTCCAGGATCCACGACGATTGAGGAACTTCCAGTCCCTTCGAAGTAGGCAGCAGGGATGATTTCCCTCTAGCAGCAAAATTAGAGTCTTCGGTCTCCTACGTCCGGTCAAACAGGAGTCTCCTTCTTCCCACAGCTCAGCCAGGAATGTCTTCTCCCTCAATAGCTCAACTCTGACTCCTTTCTCGTAGCTGAACGAGGACCGACTAACTCCTCTGATAGCTGACTGAAGACTGTCTACCTCCTCTGACACATCAGCCACGACTCCTCTGTCTGTCTGTCCCGACAGCTCAACTAGGACCGACTACCTCCTCTGACACTTCAACTACGACTCTTCTGTCTGTCTGTCCCGACAGCTCAACTAGGACCGACTAACTCCTCTGACACTTCAACTACGACTCTCTTCTTCATACCGCACTTCAGCGAGGAATCCTCCAATTTCCATCCCCTCCACTTCATGTATCTTCCACTAGTGCGCTTCTCGTGGTCGCTCTCATAACTATAATTAACAATCGTTCTGGGATATGCGATATATCACAATTGCCTCCCTTTGATTAAAAAAATTGCGGAGATACATTAGTTAAGGTAGCGACGTAATTTTTTCTCTTTACTTGGCTGTAACTTCACTCACTTCTGAACACTTCTTATATTACACTGTACAATCTTATACTATATTACAATTTTTTTACAATATATAACGATGGATTTAAAAATGGCTTGTATATGTTAGTCTGTTTCGTACTTTATCAACTTCGTCCTGTCTGTCTGTCTCATATTTTATCAGCTTTGTACTGTCGGCTTCTTTAATTAATTATTACTTTAAATTATTTATTCTTTATATTCTTTATTCCTCAAATTCTCCTTAAATTCTTTATTATTTATTCTTCAAATTCTTTATTATTCATCGAAACATGTGCCTTGGTAATAAAATTCCTTTTTTTTTTCTCTAACTATCAATCTTCATTTTCCTGCTATCATATCTCATTCCAAATACCCCACTTAGGTATCAATTATTAACGACGACCGACGAAGAATGCTTCCACAGCATTAAAATACTAATAACGACGAAATATGCTCTCAACGCATCTATATCCACAACTACCACAAATATCGACGAAGAATGTCTTTCCTGACATCGTAGATTGGCCCTATTTCGGCTCACAAAATTCTCCATAAACTTTCATATCATTATTTATCGTCTAATATCCTTCTCTGTTTAATAATTACCAATACCATTCTTTCTTTACTTCGCACCATATTTAATCATCAAGGCATCCAAAACGTAACAATGTTAATAAAATTTTCCTTATTTATCTATCAATTATTTAATCAGCCGACAGTCAAAAGAATCAAAATACTCTGTTGAGATATCTTTCCAAATTGGAACCGCTATCCTAACAATGTCCCTAACTTAATTTGATTTCTACGTATCTACTAATGTTCTGTCCTGTCTGTTCATGTTGAAACTTGCAAGCCGCTATCATAATACTTTTCTAAAATTAATTTGATTTTTACTTATCTCTATTATTGTCGTCAGGTTGAAACCTGCAGCCGCTATCATAATACTTTTCTAAAAATTAATTTGATTTTTACGTTATCTACAAATGTCCTGTCTCGTCCTGTTGAGACCTGAAGCCCGCCTTTATAACAATACTGTTTTAGAATTAATTTGATTTCTTACTTATCTACAAATGTTGAACAATCCTGTTCTGTCAGGTTTAGACCTGAAGCCCGCCAAATAAAATAACTAACAAAAATATTAACACAAAACGAAACGAAAAATATATAAACGCAAAACTATATAATACATTATTTACAATTTTTATTTACAAACATGCCCAGTATGGATATTTTCCTGAATTCCGAAAAATACCCAATTGCACTCAACTAGCCGGGGGTTCGTGGGACCCCAAGAATCCTGGTCAATTCCGTCTGCGGCGTTGATTTAGTCCCGGGCTCTTCCCTGGTCAATTCCCTGCGTCAATTTTGACCCTTTTCTCTCATATCTTTTCAAAAGAGAAATATGAAAACGGCCCCTTTTCTGTCCTGTATCTGAGTTATGTTTAATTGTTACTAAATACGGTCCTTCCCAGTATATCAATGGTTTATAAACTTCTTCGTTATTTTCCTGTATCCTTAATGGTTCAACTAATACTAATCCCCCCATGATTAATTTCTGAGTTCTATGTTGTCTATCGTCTGTACCTATACGGATAATATCGTCTGTCTTATGTATGCATACCAGTGGAGACATGTATTGGCTTTCTGTATCCTCATTCATTTGTACGCACTTGTCTGTCAGTTCTGTTTTCGTATCTACTATTTCTTTTTCTATTATGTCCCCTTGTTGTACAGTTTCCGTAGTTAATTCTTGTCCCTGAATGTCCATGTCAGTCTGTAATTGTTTATTATGACCGGTCACGTCCTCAATTTTTATGCTCAATTCTCGGAAACCTTTTCGTATATCTGTCCTTATTGATTGTAAGTTATCTGTCATCTCTGTCATGAACAATTCATTATTTTCTGTCATCTTTGTCATAAACAATTTATTCTCCGTCCTAATTGATGTCATATTTGATTCTATTTTTTCTGTCATCTCTGTCATTAACAATTTATTATTTAATTCATTACTTTCTTTCATTTTCTTATTATCCGTCCTAATTGATATTATTTCTGTCATTAATAATTTACTATTTTCTGTCATTGTTTTCATGAATGTTTCTATGTCTATACTACTTATGTTTCTGTCTGTCGTCTTTTCTGTTGTTTCGTTTGTCTCCAGTATTAATTCCCCATTCGTCTCTTCGTCATCCCTTTGGTCACCCTTTGTCATTGACTCACGTATTTTTGACCTTGTCCCTTCAGCCATTTTTAAATACAAAATAATATAATAGATATAAATCAATATAAATTATAAATTGTTCTCTTATCTCACCGGATTTCTTTCGTACCCGGCACAATCCACCATAAATTGAAGTGACCTTTGCTTGGGGGCTTTAAACTTTTATTAATTACTATGAAAATGATTTTACTTTTGGGGTTAACATGCGTACTCAGAAGGTGAACTAGGCTGTAGAGAATTTAGAGAACAATTTATAAGACAACATACATTTATTAACAAAATTATTGACATATATTAGTGAGGCGTCCCTCCATAATCGCACATCTGGAATAAAATATCTATAAAAATATGAAATAAATTATATAGACTTAAATGTTCTGGTAACTCCCGCAACATAAAGGTGTCTATTGATGATCAGCCAGCCATTCGTCTCGATGTCGGAGAAATGTAAAATAAATGATTCCGTTACCTTGTAAGTCTTCTTTTTCTAACCACACTTAAGTCGGTGGTCTCTCCTCCAGGATCCACGACGATTGAGGAACTTCCAGTCCCTTCGAAGTAGGCAGCAGGGATGATTTCCCTCTAGCAGCAAAATTAGAGTCTTCGGTCTCCTACGTCCGGTCAAACAGGAGTCTCCTTCTTCCCACAGCTCAGCCAGGAATGTCTTCTCCCTCAATAGCTCAACTCTGACTCCTTTCTCGTAGCTGAACGAGGACCGACTAACTCCTCTGATAGCTGACTGAAGACTGTCTACCTCCTCTGACACATCAGCCACGACTCCTCTGTCTGTCTGTCCCGACAGCTCAACTAGGACCGACTACCTCCTCTGACACTTCAACTACGACTCTTCTGTCTGTCTGTCCCGACAGCTCAACTAGGACCGACTAACTCCTCTGACACTTCAACTACGACTCTCTTCTTCATACCGCACTTCAGCGAGGAATCCTCCAATTTCCATCCCCTCCACTTCATGTATCTTCCACTAGTGCGCTTCTCGTGGTCGCTCTCATAACTATAATTAACAATCGTTCTGGGATATGCGATATATCACAATATATATATATATATATATATCAATGATGACAATGATAAACATATGAATAAAGTTACACTGTTTTGAGGAAATAAGTACATTGATACAGACAGAGACAGGAGAGTTATATCAGTGGCGATAAAATGGGTGAATATTTGAGATACTTTTCTTTCATCAGCCCTTGTTTAATGAAATTTGTGCTTAAGCATCCAAGAATAGTGAAAATTACTTAAAATAAATGATCCAACAAAAATATTTTTTTATTTTTAAAGAATGTTTATTTTAATCTGTGTTCATTTGTCCATTATTTCAGTCTTCTAATTAAAACAAAATATTATGTGGTAAATTAATTTAAGTAAATAAAAAAATATATAAATAACAGAAAAATAATTGAATTAATAATAATGAAATAATAATAATTTACCACATTTCCTGTAGAAATTTTATAACTCTGGTCTTTTACTAAATTTTGATTTCTACAGTAATTTCCAAAAAAGGCCCTAAAAAAATATCTAAAGTTCAAGACGTGCAATTTTTAAGAAAGTGTAATATATTTAAAAATATTTAAAACATTTCAATTAACAAACCAAAATTTGGATTTCTAAAGAGATGCCATATGTTTTTTAAATTTTTTTTCAATAATATTAAATTTAATCCAAAGGTTTTCAAATTATCTTACTGGGCCAACAAGAAAAATGAATGTCATAGAATTTACGAGAACAAATAATTGGGTTTATTTACTTAAATTACATAATAAAATTAATAACTAAACATTGAAACAAAAATCGATAGAAAAATCGTACAAACTTATTTGTTCTTATAGCCATAATCTTTGCCTATTGTGCCTAATATATTGTACATATTGTAAATAAAATAGTAAAGAATGAGAAACAAGAAAATAAATCGAAATGGAAGCGCAGCTCCTATTGGAATGTTTCATGCAGCTCCATTTGAACTTCTATTCGTTAAGGAATCAGAAATAATAATATGATACGAACTGATCTAAAATTATCATGAATGGGGGTCATCGAATCTAAACTGCGTCTTCATTTAATAATAATTTGAGTGACATGAGCCAATCGGATTGACAGCGTGTTAGCCATGGATCCATGACTGAAGGCGCTGGGCCCTTCACTCCACGTTCCCACACAATTCTCAAACAGTTAAACTTGTCCGCTTTTTTTTTTTTTTTTTTTTTTTTTTTTTTTTTATGCGGTCATAGATTTACCGGATTTCTTTTTTTTTACCTAATATAAATATTTTAACTGAAAATTAAAAAAAAATCGTATACTTTATATACCATTTGAGATGAGGGAGCTGTGAAATGCATTTAAATTTAATGACGAGAGTTGAGCAAGTTTTGATCAATTGCGCTAATCGATTGCAATCTCGGTAACTCTGATCTTCAAATAGGTTTCACAGTGAAAATCTCAAAGTGTATAGTCAATGTTTTTGGGTTGAAATATATTCGGTAACCAATTTTAGTGCATCTATCTCTTAATGAAAAAAAAAAAGAAAAAGTGGACCCAAATCAGTTTATATATTTTCTAAGTCAAGATATGTATTTACCTGAAGACGATAGATATCTATTTACAGACTTTAGATACTTACTCACAGTCATCGCACCCTTCTAGGATTCCAACCTTACCCTCCATAATGATCTTAAAATTCCTTAGGGAAAATAAATACAGTGTAAACTCCATTTAACGCCACTCGATTTAACGACAAACTCCCTAAAACATCGAAATAACTTGAATCTGGTTGGTTTACCTTGTTGTCCATACAATGGTACACTCTATGTAGCATCACACCCACTCTAAATAACGACAACAATACGTCATTACTAAGCAATAAACAGTATTTTCAAGTTGCCCAAATTAATAAGAACTGCACCTGTGTACGTTCTTTTGTTTGTTATTTTGTTGCTTTATTGTCTAGCACGTATTACCTCGACTGTCGGCATCATACGTACCGAAGATTCTAAGAAATTCGTTCTTTTGTTTGTTGTGTTTACCTTGCACGTGTTTACCTCGGCTGCTAGACTGTTATTAGGTTGTTATGCATTTTCTATACGTTATGATATTCTTAGTTGCTCACTAACTTTCAAACTGTGAACATGGCGAGTAAGAGAAAATCCTTGTGTATTGACAAAAAAGTTTTATTATTATGCGCAATAGAGGCGGGAGAAAAGATGTGATGTTGGAAGACGCTTTGGATTCAGTCGCTCTACCGTGTCTACAATACGGAAGAACAAGGAAAAAATTCTACAAGCAGAGGAGAATGGAAAATCTAAGAAATTAAAGAAACCTAAATACGAAGATTTGGATCTAGCTATGCTATCATGGTTTCAGACAGCGCCAGATGCAGCGAAATTATTGGAAAAATACTTTTTGTATAACCAAGTTGATCCCACAGTATCCCAAGATATGAATAAAATACATAAGAAAATACAATTAAAATACTGGAGCAGCAAAAAACGTCAGACAAAGATAACATACTATACACAATAAGCATTGTTATTTGTATCAATATTAATGTTTGTTGTTTGTAAATTTTATACTTTTTTAGTAAAATACTATTAAATGTAATGTAATATGTATTGATTTTTCTTCTCTTCATTTAATGACAACTCTCAATAACGCCATAAAATGCGCAGTCCCTTAAGTATCGCTATATAGAGTTTATACTGTATTTAGGAAGTGACGATGGTAACAGCTTCTCCCCTCTTTTTCAACTTTCCTCTTCTTTTTGGTTTGCCTCCATTGCTGTGCGTGAGAGACCGAGAACTCTTCTGTATATTTGAATTCGTCTGGTCGGACCTTTTGAAATGATGTGCCACACATTATAGCTAAAAGAAACTGTAGGCCTCTTTTAGTGTGTGGATACTACACAGCACATGGACACTACTACGACGATGTATGCATTCCAAGAAGCACCACCATTTCAAGTTGGATACGTAGCAGGTAAAGTTACTGAGCCCATTTGTCACCAGGTTCTAGTAGAAACAGATAGATAGCTCCACCTAAGCATCAACAACACCAATAATGGAGTATGCAATCTTTTTCAGAAGGTGGGACTCTAGCTCGATCCACACCGAACAAGATCCTTTGTACCGAAGTGATTTTCGTCAAATGAAAAAAAGAAAGCCTGAGGCTCTTGTAAAAAGACGGATTTCACAATAAGCCTCTGGCATATTTGAATTTTATATTTTAAACATTATCCAATTACAAAGTATATAATATTTTTGTAAAACTGGAGTCACTTGTTTCATGTACTATCAAAAATATACCAACATACGGATTTATTCCCCAAGAAAAGTGAAACTTTAGAGTTCTAATTAATCTAGCATACTCAAGAAACTCACAGGGTATTCGAAGGGTTGTCCAAGGTTTATTGGCCAAGTCGGCCTAAATTATCGAGTTGGGAGCACTCTTGTGGGAGAGATGTCTAATGTTTTTGAATGTATAAGAAGAAGAAAAACATTTTATTTGGACCAGTACTAAATATGTACTTTACACAAAATGGGCAAATAAACAAGAAAATTATAACTAAAACAAAAAGTCTTGGTACAGTCTTGGTTGCAGCCTGCGAGCTACAGGCTGGCCGAGACTGTAGTGAACCGCACCAGAGCAGGCTGGCAGACCTTCATGGAAGCTTCGGGTGAGTTTCTCAATGTGGGCTGCAAAAGGAGCAACTCCCAGTTCCCGATGGATTTGGGTGTTCCTGATAAACCAGGGTGCGTTCACCGCTATCCGGAGGACTTTGTTTTGGAATGTTTGTAATCGTGTTATGTTAGTGTGGCTAGTGCAGAACCATACGGGGCAAGCGTAGGTTAAGAGTGGAAGTATTAGTGTTTTGTAAAGTAAGGATGTGCATGTGTGTCTGAGTGGTGTATTTCTGTTTATGAGTGGGTAGATGAGCCTGAGTCGTGTGTGTGCTTGTTGGAGTTTTATGTTGATATGTAGGCGCCATGTTAGTCTTGTGTCAAGGTGCACTCCAAGATAGCGCACACCCTGGTCTTTAGGATTCCATGGAATTGGGAGTTGGTCGATTTGCAGCCTTCTGAGGTGTTCTATCGAGAAGCGGCGTAAAGCAAACACCTTCGCCTCCGTCTTCCCACCGTTCAACTTAAGCTTCCATTTTCCAAACCACTGGCTGATTTGATCCACCTGGATTTGTAGGGAGTCGATGGCCGCTTCCAGAGCTATGTTTTGACTGAGGATCAACGTGTCGTCAGCGTAAGTCGCCAGGGTTGCAGAGACTGGTTCTGGCATGTCGTGACAGAACAGATCAAACAAGAGTGGACTGAGGATCGCACCTTGTGGGACTCCCGCTGATATCTTCTTTTTGGAGCTCAGTGTGTTGTTCACCCTTATTTGAAATGTTCTGTCACGAAGAAAAGAGCTAATGATGTTCTGGATGTATTGCGGAGGCCAGGTCTGTTTTAATTTGAAGAGCAAGCCCTCGTGCCAGACGGTGTCGAAGGCAGCTGCGACGTCCAAGAAGGCTGCTACGGTGTACTGCTTCCGCTCAAAGCCCCCCACAATGGTCTCAGCAACTCTCTGTAGCTGATGGACGGCTGAGTGGTTTGATTTAAACCCAAACTGGTGGGCAGGGATGGTCCCTGCAGTCTCCAGATGACGGAGGAGCCTCTTGTGAATTATTTTCTCAAGAAGTTTTGAGAGGCTATTTAAAAGGCTTATTGGTCTATAGCTGCCTGGATCGTTTTTCGCCTTACCTGGCTTGTGAAATGTTAAAACAACGGCGTTTTTCCAGTCTGCAGGAAAGTAGCCGTGGCGAAGACAGGCGTTGAACACACTTGCCAGGTAGGCTATGCTCTTCGGTGGAAGCTTCTTCAGCACCAGGTTGGGGATGATGTCTTCACCGGGGGCCTTCTTGATGTTTAGTCGTGTAATGTGGGCGTGTATTTCTGATGGTGTGGTATGCTGTATGGGTGCTTCGACTGTGTGAAGTGTATGTGAGAGGTATGATTCAACTGTGATGAGTGTTTCATGATCGTCAGCGTCTGTCGTTGTGAATTTATTTTCCAAATGGGTCGCCAGTAATTCGGTTTTCTCTTTGTCAGTTGTGGCAGTCATTTGTCCGTCAGTTAAGATGGGTAGGGGTGTCCTTTGGTCTAGAAGTCGTCGTGTCTCTTTCCATAAGTTGTTGTCGCCCGGAGTCATGTCAGTCAGGTATTTCTGATAGTTCGCGATTCTGTCTTTGTCAAGTTCCCATCGTATGCGTCGGGTCAGGCGATTCAGTTCTCTTTTCTCAAGGGGATCTCTTGTTCTTTGCCAGTGTTGTCGTAGTGTGTTCTTTGTACGGATCATATCCATTATGTGTGTTGGTGTCTTGTTGTGGAATAGGTGTCGTTTGTCAGTGAAATGTCGGTATGTTGCTTCATGTACTGAGGTGTGTATGTTTTGTGTGAACGTCCTAACTGCATTGTCAATGTCGTCCGTCGTGCTATAATGATGGGGGACCCCGAGACAGTTCATTCCGTCTTCAAACGTGGCCCAGTCGATCTTCCCCGTGATCAACCTTGGAAGATATTCCTCCTTCTGTGGCCGTGCTAGGAAGGTGCAGATAACTGGGAGATGGTCTGAGTCTAAGTCGGTCAGTGTCTCGTGAAACAGGGGCAAGTTAAAGTTGTGTATCAGTCCTATGTCCAGTATGTCGGGTTGGTACGTTCGTTGAGTTGGGTAGAATGTCGGTTCGTCAGGTGTCGATATTTGTATCCCCAGGTTTTCTGAGATGGATTGTAGTCTAGTCCCGTTGTTATTCTGTCTTCTGCATCCCCATAGCGTGTGTTTGCTGTTGAGGTCCCCGATCATTATAGTCGGTAGTCCTGTGAAAATATGTTCGAAGTCAGTCTGTACCAGTCTTGTGTTCGGTCGATGGTATGCTGATATGATGTTGAGTGTGCCGGAGAGTGTGGTGAGGGTGACTCCAACTGCCTCCAAGTTCTGGAGAGGGGGAATGTAAATCTGTGAATGTTTCAGGTGACGTTTGATGAAAATGCCAACACCACCGAAACGGGTCGGTCGGTCCAGTCTATATGAACAGTAGCCAGAGAGTTTGAGTTTGTCTGTCGGTTTGAGGTGGGTTTCAGTAATGCATGCAATGTCGACATTATATCGTGATAAAAAGTTGGTTAATGACGGTTGCCTTATCTTTAAGCCGTCCGCATTCCAGTTTAATACAGTTAAATTTTGAAAAGTTCCCAGATTAAGGTTTGCCATGATTCATCGAAAAAAGGTTAGTGAATAAATTGGATAAGAATGCTTGGATGTGGGGGATGAATGGTTTGATGAGGTTCATGATGAGTCCAGTCAGGTCAGTCGTTGGCTCAGATCTAATTCCATTGTTTGCAGTATTAGGTTGCGGTGGTGTTGGCCTACTTCGATTTTTGTCAAACCAAAAGTTCGTAGGTGGTTTGGGCTCCGGGGAGGTAGGTGCGTATGTTGGTGTATTGGATGTGTTGGCTGAATGTGCATGTGTGTGTTGCGGAGGCTGACTAGTATTAGTATGAAATGTTTGGCTTGCGGTGGTGCCTGCGGACTGTAGTTGCCGTTTCGGTGGTCGTTTCAGACAGCCTCCAAAGTTGGCGGTATGGTCGCCCCCACAGTTGGCGCACTTCGGTTTGTCAGTTTTTTGGAAAGGACAAACTTTATAATGGTGATTCCCTGCACACTTAACGCAGGTCGACTCAAGGCGGCAGTAGTTCTTGGTGTGCCCGAATTTTTGACAGTTCATGCATTGAGGAACGTGCAGGGACCGGCGTCTTTCCTCCACGTGGATCCGACTGTAGTATAGTTTCGTAAGTTAGAATATGGCTTTTCCCTGGTCGTTATTAGTCAGTTCGACTGCGCACAATGGCGTGGGCATTTTGTCTCTATTGTGCAACCTGGTGACCGAAATAACTGGGTAGTGAGGGAGCAATTCATTTTTGACGTCTTCTTCGCTGAGCGCGTATGGCACACCTCGGAGAATCACCGATACATTTTTAGTTTCTGGATTAACATAAGTGTAATAGTTAATTTTATGTGTATCGTAGAATTTTGTCAGGGCCCTAAAATCGTCTGACGAGGTCGCTTGAATTTTAATTTTTTCTTTTAGGCATTGTTTGGTTTCAAACGGTGATGTAGCCACCTTTAATATGTCAGCTGTTATTTCTTTTAGGTTATTGTAACCTACAATAAAAATTGGAGGAATTTTAATTTTTTTACTATTTTCGGAATTTGATTCGGCCGGTTGGGGCTTGGAAGTGTCTAAATTGGTTAGAGCGGAATACCTGTTAGAAACTATGACTGGTGAGTTGTAAGATTTATACCTCTTGGTAACGGCGAGGTGTGAGGCGGGTGTCTGCTGGTCAGGCTGGTCTAGGGTCCTCTTCTTGCCACTAAGGCCTGGAGGGTCAACGGCCATCGATGCTGTGGCCAGGGGCTGGTGTGGTACCTGTTTGAAGTTACTTGGCTGGCTGTGGCTGGCCGTGGGCACTGGTGCACTCTCTTCAGCCCAGGAAGAGCGCGCCCCGCTGCAACTCATTCCGTTTGGTGAAAAGGTCCTCTCCCTGGTACTTTTCACTGTTTCACGTTTTTCCAAACACAGTAAAAACCGCACTATTAATTATTTTTTTTTTGAAGAGCAATTTTATAACACTATTTTTGTTTAACGTGAACAGCTGATCCCTTTTGAATGTATAAAAATGCCCTATAATTGTTACTATTTATTTTGTTTGTAGTGAGCGCATTTTGCTAGGGTTTACTCATTATTATACTCTGCCTACACGATATGATCCTTGACAGATGTTCCTCCAGATATGGACAAGTGTCTCATTGAAGAGTGTGTCTACCTCACATATGGGATGTGGCTGGCTCTCGTGTTGGTACCCGTACTTGTTGCCTCCATCTTGGTCGTCTACATCGAGGTAAGTCCAATTTGAGTTGTCAGGTGGCATCCCCCCCCCCCCCCCCCCCCACTCCCATACCTTTCAGTCACACTTTCCCTTCTCACTTTGCAGATAAAAGTTACAAATTTTATTTCATAAATTTATTTTAATTTTGCTTTTAGATACTTTTATTCTTCGTTTTCTTCCTTTAGTTTCTTCATATTAAGGACAGCTGTGTTTGGTGTGTAGTGATACAGCTGCTGTCTGTAGTTAGTTAGTTATTGGGACTCATATGGTATTCAACTTAGAGGTCATATCGCCTACTACCAGAGCGCTCTTTTGTCGCTCTGGTGGACATGAGCCCGACTCTAATATGGGTGTTTTAAATTTTTATTCATCTATGGTGGGGGTCTTTAACGAGTACCTGACATAGTTCAGGCTCGGGGCCATCGCTTCACCTCCCAGATAAATATCCTAAGGGCCTCAGCCGGGTTTCGAGCCCGTGATGTTGAGCTTAGTAGCTGCTGTCTGTACGAGTATCGTATATGATGTTTTGTTCCATTTGGTCAGATGTTTACCACACTCAGATAGACGTAGCTCTCATCTTTGTGGCTCACTTATTTATTTATTTATTTTTTGTTTATATGAACATTGTATCTGTTGTCAAAGCAACTACCAGCAATCTTGTGGGACCATATCTCTTTGAATGTCCTGAATGTTATGAGAGAGGACGGCAACCCTGCGTCAGCTCTTCGGAAAAAATAAGGGGAATAAAGAATAACATTTAGAATTGCAGTGAAAATATAATTAACTGAAATTAAAAAATATATATATAATTCACGATGCCAATGAATTCTATTCACTTCAAATCAGGATTCTATCACCTTCTAAGTGTTAAATGAGTGAAGAAGTGAGTTATATAGCTTTCTTACTGAATACTTGCGGGCTACGCAGTGGTAACGCAGCCTTCAGTATATCAATACAAACTGCCAACTTAACTAAACTGCAGCAGTTACACCGCAGAGCTGAGCGCCGTTACCGAAGCATTGGGCAATGTCACTTCTGATGTGGGTCGGAGTTACATAAAAGAGCTCTACAGCCCATTAGTTTACAAGTTACAAAAACTGCTTGCAAATTGCGAAAGTCAACAATAACTGTAATTTTTTGCTGGATCCCCTTATATATGGGAATTGAAGGGAATGTTGCAGCTGATATAGCTGCTAAGAAAGCAACAACGACGTCTGGAGAAGAAAAGGTTGTGACGACAACATCAGATCTGAAGAAATGCCTACGACACAAAGTAAAACAAACCTGGGCCGAGGTGTCGAGTGACATGCCAGTGGGAAATATAGGTCCATCAAGAAAATATGACGAACGGTAAAGATCGGAAAGGCGGGATAGGCCTGATACAGCTCCGTCTGCGCCACACTCGACTAACCCATAGCCACCTCATCAACCGGCTGGCAGCCAGAGTGTGTCAAATGTGGGCTTGTCACAGGAAGCCACATCCTGGAGCAGTTCACCCTGATACAAGGATATACTAACGGCCATGGGGATCCGAACAACACACCTACAAGAGATACTGGGTGACGACAACTCGACTACAGAAACCTTCCTAACAGCAATAAATGAAAAACACCTCATCGAAACTATCTAATCCGTGATTGCACGCCGTAAAAGATCTTGTCATCGAACATCGACAAATAAATCTACTCTATTCTTTTGTATACTAAGCCGGAAGACAGTGTTGACGGATGGTCTATCCTTCCGAGGTCGACCAGGCGGCTTCAATAAGGTGGCAGATGAAGTGGGCCAGTGTCAACAGGTGAGTTTTGTTGTCTCTTCCCATATCGAATGACTCCAATCCCCGTCACGCAGGTTGAATACTAACCAGAACGACAGTATTGACTGATGGCCTACTCGACCTCCCTGGCCTTACCCAATACCCTACTTCATCATATTATTCTTTACAGATCGCAGACCACTCACACAATATCCACACAAACACACATACTATTCGTTCCATGACAGTTCTTCTATGAAATGCTAATATCTATTTACATAAAATTCAAACTTTGTATGTTGGTTACCTAATATCTATAAAACGGCTGATCGTATTTTCACGAAACTTTAAGGATATTTCAAAGAGGCCCATAAACTGTGTGGCTTTTCCAAATTTTGAACGAGAGGGGGGGGAGGAGGAGAAATAAAAAATGAGTGCAATGACTAACTGCTGATCGGATTTTCATAAAATTTTACATGTAGCATACTTATAACTACATCATAGGTCATGTTTGAACTAGAGGGAGTTGGTGAGGGGGCCTAACCAAAAAATCACTGTTTCACAAATAGCATCCTTATAAGGCCAGTACAAACACTGGACCTGTGTCACCTCCAGGGGGGAGCAAAACAAACTGTTGCTGATTCAGGCGTTGGACAAGTGACATGAAACGCCTCGATACAGCATATAATGAGGATGTTGCAAACAAAGGACACCTCCTTTATATAGATTGGAAAATATACAGCTTACGGCACACACACCATTTTAGAGAACTCTGCTTGTTCAGCAAAAAGCCCAGCTTATATCAATTGGGAAGGGAGACAAAAGTGATATATTTTTTGTTCAAAATGGAGGCGAAGCTAAAGTGCACAGAGATGGTCAGTTATTCAGAATATTTCCCAGCGGGAAAAGATGAAAATGGGAGAGGAAAGGAGGGGGGAGCCATTAGTGAGGGAAAATTGAAAAGTGAGGTAGAGGGGATGTGAGATATAGCCAGGGTCGAACACTAGGGCAGCCAATAACAGGGGTGACCAACCTTCTATAGGGTCGGGGACCACCAACCTTGTCTATCAACCCAAAGGACCAGGGTTCACATAGCTACAGGTACATAGCCCGCCATTAATAATCAGAGTGGTTGATGTGTGTTGGTGGACTATTGTTCAAACGGTTATAAAAGCACTGCAGCTAGATGTGTTGAACAACGGCCGGCAACGCAGCTAGATGTGTTGAACAACGGCCGGCAACGCAGCTAGATGTGTTGAACAACGGCCGGCAACGCAGCTAGATGTGTTGAACAACGGCCGGCAACGCAGCTAGGTGTGTTGAACAACGGCCGGCAACGCAGCTAGATGTGTTGAACAACGGCCGGCAACGCAGCTAGATGTGTTGAACAACGGCCGGCAACGCAGCTAGATGTGTTGAACAACGGCCGGCAACGCAGCTAGATGTGTTGAACAACGGCCGGCAACGCAGCTAGATTCCCCCTTTTCTTTATACAAATATTCAACAAAAACTATACAGTTATTTTTGTGTGTTTAAGTAATATATGTTTCCATTCTCCTGTAAATAATTATTTTGTACGATTCCAACCTTAATGAACTAGTTCGGTCTCTTTCTACACATGAATACTTTAATGAAACTCGCAGTACGAAACCGTAAAGTCTCTGGTCTTTTCTGAGCTAGTCCTGTCCTAAAAAGTGTGCCGGCCTGTCCAGAGATAGCCACCTTATTGAATAAAACAGGAAGGGGGAGGAGGTGGGAAGACCAAGGGGCCCCCTATCTCCCTCCCCCCCCCCCCCCCTCCCCGCCATGTCAACACCCCCACCCACCTTCCTCCCTTCCTATCTAAAATTAACATCTACCTTTCCAATTACATATTAAATTTAACGTCTGTTTGTACAAGAGGTACACAAAGACAAGGGCCCCCTCTATTCTTAACAAGCCATGGAAAAAGAAAAAATGTTGACATTTAAGTTAATGGCACCTTATTACTTTATTACTTGGATGAAGTATAGGGGAGGTTTGTGATCCTTCTATGTTCAGTTTTCACTTCATTCCAGTTAATGGCACCTTATTACTTCATTACTTGGATGAAGTATAGGGGAGGTTTGTGATCGTCTATGTTCAGTTTTCACTTCATTCCAGTTAATGGCACCTTATTACTTCATTACTTGGATGAAGTATAGGGGAGGTTTGTGATCCTTCTATGTTCAGTTTTCCATAAACGTTGAGGTTTCCATATACAATAACTATTAACACACTTTGTTTTTGTCATTAGATCACTGAAAATAATAAAAATGTAATCGAACAAAATATTTAAGTTGTACCAAGATGGTTGCCAAACAGCTGTCTTTCGTGACCTAGTTCTAACTTAGAAACAATTGTAGCAGTGAACTTGAAATTTTAGATGTAGATGTCACATGTCCTGACTTAGTTCTGATCAAATTTCGGTCAACATCGGACTAAGATTGAGACCATTTGACTTCGGGGCTTTTGTAAGAGAGGATACAAAGCCGTTCTAAAATGTCAACTCGGAACCTATTTTTTGGAGATTTGATTTGCGAAAAATGTACCCAAACATACATGAAACTTCCATCTTTCAATAAATCCTGAAATTTGAGACAGGGCCAATCCTAACAGAGCTTTGTCGTCCCAAAAATGATTCCATACTGCTGTAAGAAAAAAGTTATAGTTCAAAATAATTTTTAAATATTTATTTGATTTTGTTAATTATCACTGTGGAGTAGTTGCGTATTTGTAATACATGCACAGGAGATCGAATAGTCTGTGATAATGGCTAATGTTTTAAATCGGGACAAGGATTTTTTGAAAAGAGAATTTCTTCCTGTACCTACTATAGAAAACATAAATTTAAAGACTGGGTCTAATTGTAAGTAGGTATCATTCTCTCCTTCCCATCATAGCATTTTCGACCTATTATTGAAGTAACATCACGTTCGTATGAAGTGCGAGGTATGCAGTAGCACTAGCTTGTTTAATACTCTTTACAATATAAGTTTCTGAACATTCTGAAAACATAAAGCTAAGTTTGGAGAGGGGGAATAAAATAAATAAATGTTCACAGGGAATACATTTATTTTGTTTTAAAAGAGATTCCAAAGGCATAATAATAAAAATGAATGAATAGGTGAAAATGATAAAATTCTTATAAAAAATAAATTTATGGTAACCAACTGCAATTTATCAATGTTAGCCCCCCCCCCCCCCCCCCCCCCCCCCTCCAATAGCATCCCATTTATATCTATTCGACTGTAAAGAAATTACCATAATTTTATCCTCCTTTTTTTGTTCCGTGATCCATTGATTTTTTTTTTTTAGGAACCATTAATGTATAAACACCTTCAAAATGCCTCAACATATTTTATAAGTATGTCCCAACTTCAACTATAGAGTAGATAGAGACCAAAAAATGTGCTGGGCGGGCTTAGTTGGGAGGAAGATGCACATTTTGTTCACAATCACATAGTTAGTGTGCCATATCATCTCAAAGGATTCGAAAGGACATCCTTCGAATAAGGGAGGACATCCTTCGAACGAGAAAGGACATCCTTCGAATAAGGAAGGACATCCTTCGAACGAGAAAGGACATCCTTCGAATAAGGAAGGAGGCCATCCTTCGAATAAGGAAGGCCATCCTTCGAACAAGAAAGGACATCCATCCTTCGAATAAGGAAGGACATCCTTCGAATAAGGAAGGACATCCTTCGAACGAGAAAGGTCATCCTTCGAATAAGGAAGGACCTGGTAGATTCATGGCTGGAACAAAGGCAGGTCTCCTCCCTGGAACATGTTTGCAGTAGAGGCAGACTTAATAAAATGTAAAACTAACATAGGAACCCTAATCAGAAGGAGATATGACAGAAATGTCAGAGGTTTGACCACACACGTGGGGGTTCCTATCGATTCACGACCACCTGAGGCAGCTCTCCTCCCGTTAGCCTGGATAATCATTACTGTACGTCCTAACGACCTATATAGGAACCCTAATCAGAAGGAGATATGACAGAAATATCTGTGGTTTGACCACACACGTGGGGGTTCCTATCGATTCACGACCACCTGAGGCAGCTCTCCTCCCGTTAGCCTGGATAATCATTACTGTACGTCCTAACGACCTATATAGGAACCCTAATCAGAAGGAGATATGACAGAAATGTCAGTGGTTTGACCACACACGTGGGGGTTTCTATCGATTCACGACCACCTGAGGCAGCTCTCCTCCCGTTAGCCTGGATAATCATTACTGTACGTCCTAACGACCTATATAGGAACCCTAATCAGAAGGAGATATGACAGAAATGTCAGTGGTTTGACCACACACGTGGGGGTTCCTATCGATTCACGACCACCTGAGGCAGCTCTCCTCCCGTTAGCCTGGATAATCATTACTGTACGTCCTAACGACCTATATAGGAACCCTTATCTGAAGGAGATATGATATAAATGTCTATGTAATTTGGCCGCACATGTGAATATTTGTACTGAATGTTTCCCTAATTTTTGGCAAGGAATCTAAATTTACCAACAACATTTTTTCAATTATCAGGGGTATTCTTATTTTAAATGGGATCATGTACTGTATATTATGTAGACATTCTTATAAAAACGATATTGTTGAATGACAACTGAGCTTTAAACGATATTGTTGAATGACAACTGAGCTTTAAACGATATTGTTGAATGACAACTGAGCTTTAAACGATATTGTTGAATGACAACTGAGCTTTAAACGAGACTGTTGAATGACAACTGAGCTTTAAACGAGACTGTTGAATGACAACTGAGCTTTAAACGATATTGTTGAATGACAACTGAGCTTTAAACGAGACTGTTGAATGACAACTGAGCTTTAAACGATATTGTTGAATGACAACTGAGCTTTAAACGATATTGTTGAATGACAACTGAGCTTTAAACGAGACTGTTGAATGACAACTGAGCTTTAAACGAGACTGTTGAATGACAACTGAGCTTTAAACGAGACTGTTGAATGACAACTGAGCTTTAAACGATATTGTTGAATGACAACTGAGCTTTAAACGAGACTGTTGAATGACAACTGAGCTTTAAACGAGACTGTTGAATGACAACTGAGCTTTAAACGATATTGTTGAATGACAACTGAGCTTTAAACGAGACTGTTGAATGACAACTGAGCTTTAAACGAGACTGTTGAATGACAACTGAGCTTTAAACGAGACTGTTGAATGACAACTGAGCTTTAAACGAGACGCTCTAACTCTTGAAATACTAATATAAAGAAATAAATCAACATTTTTCCTTTAAGTATTTTGTTTTTATTTAGCGTACATTTTGATTTTTAAATTTCCTCAAGTTTCCAACGGATTTGCCTAATTCAAATGTCATTAATTTGTTAGTAAAAAAGTCTCGGTGAATCGCCGACAATGTACTTCACCAGAGCGAAATAATCAATTAACT
This sequence comes from Aradus depressus, assembly GCA_963662175.1. NCBI lineage: Eukaryota > Metazoa > Arthropoda > Insecta > Hemiptera > Aradidae > Aradus > Aradus depressus. The sequence goes on along the minus strand of OY759214.1, from coordinate 53,930,820 downwards.
TTTCGCTCCCCCCACAAAACTAGTCGACCGAATATTAAACAGTTACATAGGGGCTCCTAAATCCTCATACTAAATTTTGTGTAGATAAATTCATTAGGTTATTTGAATTGAATTGTTTAATTCGTTCTGGGGAAATACACCGGTGACTCACCGGCAACTTTATTAATATAAGCAGCCGATTTCATTCCAATGGAGAACGGATTTAATTCCTTAATTTGTGATGATCCTATCGACCAAAATTATCATCTTCAACATCGAAGGCCGAAAACGGTGAGGGAAAGGATGGAAGAAGCGGAGCCTTTGTCAGACATGAACATTGAATATCTCAGCGAGTACTCAACAGAGTGCTCTCCTTCAAAGTTTATTTTACATTTTTAAATTCTAAATTCACAATTTAAAACATATAAATAATTTGATCCTATTTGTAATAAAAAAGTTGCGTTTGAGATTCCACACTTGATAGAAAATAATTATGGTAAATTTAGATTTTTTGGAAAAAAATTATGGAGACATCCATTTCAAATATATTTTTTTTTTACAGAGAAAAACACTGATCCTATAAGAATAAGACACTCATATAGAGTAAGATATATGTTATAATTAACCGATACAAATATAATTAATTATATATTTCTTAAAAATAATGTTTGTGTTGCAGCCGGCTGCATCAGGTAGCGGAGTCCCAGCGGTGATCGGCTATCTGAACGGTGTCAAGATGCCCCACGTGGTCGAGGTGAAGGTACTCATCGTGCGTATGCTCAGTACCATCGCTACCTGCGTCGGAGGACTCGCCGGAGGAAAGGTAATTTTATCAGCATATGGTCTAACGTCTGCTCAGATGTATAAGTGAGGGAAGGGATCTTCACGTTGTTGTACTCATGCCCGGGCTTTAACTACCCCATCATACCGCCTACTGTCCAGTTACCTAGGGTAAGGGTCTTTAACGAGTATCTGATATCGCGCAGACTCGAGGCAATCGCTCAATGTCCTAGGTACCTCTGAGTATCGTCTCTGTAAACCTGTTTGGCAATCTCTCAAAAATGTTGTTTTTTTTTCATCAAAATGTTATGTTTTCTGTCCCACCCGAATCAAAAAAAAAAAAAGGTGTCACACTATAGCTATCAACAGAATGAATATATATTGACACATAATGTTATATTTTTATTTACACCTCCCACAGTGGGATATCTATTAATTTTTAGTCAAATCAACCAAGGGAGAGCGAGGGGCTTATCTCAGAAACCTTAATAACTGCATGTCTAATGAATGTATCAACCAATATATGGAGTGGTAAGCCCCAGAGTAAGACACCCATTGATTATCACACGAATTGCACGATTATCACACGAAGAGGAGGAGGAAGACTAAGCGGGACTTGTCGGTGATACATTGTCGTGATTCTCGAACGCGTATTTATTATTTGGTGAAAGGACTGACACATAACTCGCCTGATGGGCAACCAGGAGCGACCTGTCTGCCTAATGTTGAGTTACCAGCAGTGTCCAACATCCCACTAAGCGGGACTTGTCGGTGATACATTGTCGTGATTCTCGAACGCGTATTTATTATTTGGTGAAAGGACTGACACATAACTCGCCTGATGGGCAACCAGGAGCGACCTGTCTGCCTAATGTTGAGTTACCAGCAGTGTTCCAACATCCCACTAAGTCCTACCTAAGTCCTCCTCTACCGGGCTACTATTTCTCTGATATCTCTGTAAAAGGACTTTGTTCAAGAAGTGGTTCCTCTCAAAAGCTTCACAAGTCTACCTAATTTGCCGTTTGATCATTTTCCATTAGACATATCATGAATAGTAAATCTATCGCCATATTACGATTCAAAGTGGAGTTGATGAAGACATTTTAGAAAGGGCCATCCTATGATTTTCCCCCTGTTCTTTTTTATTTTCCGATCTAGTCCGATTTTTATTTTTTTCCTTACATTAACAGACATTTTGAGTAATTATATAATAAATTACTCTGTTAAAAGTAGACGGTGAATCACCGACAATGTACTTCCCCAGCACGAATTAGTCTTCTAAGTTTTCTCTCTTGTTCTAAAATCGATCGGTCGGCTTGACTGAAAGTCAATGTTTAACTTACAGAGGCACTTCTTAATCCTGATACGATATTTCGTGTCGGTATGTGGACAGTTATTTAGGTTTTTGATTTGAACTTACTTCCTCTGACCCCCTCCTTTCCTTTAAGCCGATTCGGCTGCAAATTGTTAGGTGTCGTCCTTATGGGGTTTTGCACATACACTTCTTCGTTGGTAGTTTTGTATGTAAAGTGCTGACGGTATCAAACAGGGTATCGCGGGTTCGAAACCCGACCAAGACCCATAGGCTTTTTCGGAAGGAGGGGTGAAAAACCTTGAACAAGCCGTCCTGTGGATGGGATGTGAAGCGATGGTCCCGAGCTTGTACGATATCAGATACACATGGGGCTAAAAAGAAAATAATGGAAATGAAGACTGCTTGTAGCTCCTTCAAGAGTATCGATAATTTAACTCAACAGCAAAAATAAAAAAGTCATTGCAACGAGGACATGTAAATTTTTGGCGATTCAAAAGTCAGTTTCACGACGGCAATGTGCAAAAACCATGGACCAGTTACCACGACTTACCTTACTTTCCCAAGATAACTCCGGTATGTGTATGAAGTGTGGCCTGACGACCTTGCAGTAGTCTGCAGCAGACCACGTTTAATGAGGGAATGCGGAAACAGACTTTCTTCTGTACTCGAGGCAGATGAGGGGCGGGCAGGTAGTTCATGTGTTGACCGCAGTGCGTCTCACATTACTCTAGTTCAAGAACCTTTCATAAGTTAGTTACTCGCATGAACCCTACGAGGAAGCTAAGAGAATCCGAGATCGAGGTTTCAATGGATTTTCACGTTTCAAGGTCCCCTGAATACGTTTTGACCATCTTCGTGATGTTGTCTGTCTGTGCATGTGTGTCTGTGTATATGATTGGATGTTGTGAGCGCTCTTTCGTAAAAACGGTTGTAGCTTTGAAATTTTAAATTTCAAGTCACATGTGCTAACCTAGATCTGATTACATTTTGGCCTAAATCGGATGAAAATCGATCCTTTACTTTGGGGCCTAAATACATTTTGGCCTAAATCGGATGAAAATCGATCCTTTACTTTGGGGTCTAAGTACATTTTGGCCTAAATCGGATGAAATTCGATCCTTTACTTTGGGGCCTAAGTACATTTTGGCCTAAATCGGATGAAAATCGATCCTTTACTTTGGGGCCTAAATACATTTTGCAAGTTACTCATTATATTTGGGACTTAAGCAAAAATCTTTCCAAGTAAAAGTTGTAGAGAAAACTAAAGTACATATTTTATATAAATACGATTTTTTGCAGGTCGTCCGGTTCTTAAGATACATGTCGAAAACCGTCCGGTAATGTAGTTTGGAAACACATATTTTTAGACGTTACTTGATTCACCCGAAAACGGTTTGTCCTAACTAAAAATTGGCTCTTACCAAAAATACTACTTTTATATTATTGGTACTTAAGCACACCGTCCTTCGGATGGGATGTTAAGCGATGGTCCCGAGCCTACATGATGTCAGATACTCGTTAAAGACCCGTACGCTAGGTCAATAAAAATTTAGGGTAGGCACAATTTAGGACTCCCATAGTAGAGTCGGGCTCATGTCCACCAGAGTGACGAAAGAGCACACTGGTAGAAGGCGATATAACCTTTTAGTTAAAGCCCGAGCTTGATTCATAATAATTAACTATTGTTGGTAGTTTTTATGAAAAATTATAATATATATATATATATATATATATATATATATATATATATATATATATATATATATATATATATATATATATATATATGTGTGTGTGATGTAGCACTTGCAGGACTTCCTTGTACCAACCACGCTTACTCATCTCTCTCTCTCTCTCTCTCTCTCTCTCTCTCTCTCTCTCTCTCTCTCTCTCCTTTCTCAAAATCATTTCATATCGGCATTACTAGGTATACGAAAGTCATTTCAGAATCAGGCTGTACTAAAAGCTTCTGATGCCAACTTATTACTTTCATACACCCAGTAACCCAATAATGACAGTATGACATGATTTTGAGAAGGGGAGGGAGGGTTGGTATATTTTTTTTTATCAGAGTAAAATTTATTAAAAATTATAAATGATTATTTTTAACCAACATATTGCACGTTCCGAGTCAGAAAGCAGGGACTTCACTGGGCCGACGAGCGAATTAGGGTATATGACGGCAGCCATTTTTCAAAAGGGTAAAGCCAACTTTTATTTATGTTACAACCAACTTAACGTGTTGTGAGGTTCCTAAATTATATTCTGGGAGCCATGGTCGCCGTGCGGGCTAGAGCGTAGGTCGCATGGTGTCACCAAGGTTTGCGAGTTCGAATCCCGTCCGGGAGATTCACTTTGGTTTTTATTTTCCCAGCTGTACAAAGTATAGAGGAAGTTATGTAATTAAAAAATAAAGAAAAACTTATGTTTTTTAAAATATTGTCTATTTCATAAATTATATATAAAATATGGCAGTACTTTCGGTATTGCTACCATCTTCAGCCATTATTATTAAATACGTATTCGTTAAGTGGTGACTGAAGTTGGTAGCAATACAGAAAGTACTGCCATATTTTATACATAATTTATGAAAAAGACAATATTTTCAAAAAACATACGTTATTATTTATTTATTTATTGTTTCACAATATCTCGGAAAAAAAAAATGTTAGGTATCATTTAGTTGGGTATGTAATTGTAGGATTGTTGGGGGTGTTTGTTGAGTCACTTCCGGGTGGGGAGGCCGGGAATGCGCGGGAAAAGCGCTGATTGGGCGACCCCCACTCTTCACCAAGGCGGGCACGAGAGGAGAGGGGGGCAGTCTATGAGTAACTGTGGAACAAGCCTGATCTGGTGACTGGGGATGCTATATGTGGCTGTCCTTATTGTAAGTTGCACCTTTTATTTATTGTGGAAGCGAGAGAGAGAGGCCCGGGGAGTTAACCTGTCTAGTTGTAGTTATAAACCTGACTTGTAAGAAATACCTGTAGCAATAATTAGAGCAATAAACAAATACCTGTGTATAAATAGAGCTGAGTATATTTATTGACACCCCCACTCCTCCCGGATTGTCACAAATTCGATCCCCAATTTCAAAAATGAAAAAAGAAAGTCTGTCTGTGAACACAACGACTGCCGATAGAATGAATGCATCACCACGAAATTTTATATTAGTAATCAAAACCTTAGAATAACGACATTGATTTTCAGCCTAATCGGCCAAAAGATGGGGGGGGGGGGGGGGGGGGGGGGGGGGGGGCTCAACACATTCTGAGCTCAGTTCAACTCAGTATAATACTGAATTTAAAAGGTTGTTAGTGTTATTTGGTCAAATTTATACAGAAAGTCCTGAATTGTATAAAGAGAAGCTATCATTATTAAATCATTACTACCCTCGGCTTCTAATGAGCCAATAAAATCCCCTGATTAGGCTTACTGATGTTCGATTGACTGGGGCTAGATATAGACTTTTTTTAAATTAAATACTTTAAATTCAACAAATAACACAGAATAGGTAATATAAATATACAAAAATATCGATGAGGTTGTTGAAAATACAGTTTTTTGTTAGATTTTAATTTTTCTCTGTTAAGTGAAACTATACCTAGTTATTTCGCTTTCACAAAATAAATTCAAAATGATCATCAAGCTCAAAACATAATGAATGTATAGTCATGGCATTTTACATTTAAATGTAAAATTTCAGAAGAATGACCCCCATTAATTTTCCACAAAATCGTTTGAAGGAAAGGGCTTGACTCAAATAGCCTAATAACGGACAATGTAATGAACATATTGACACATTTAGTTTGATTGAGAAGCCGCCATGATATGTAAGTCAACTATTGATGTTGAACCAAAACGGTCCATTGGTTTATCCAAACACTTTTCCATGTCAGTATTGCAATTAAGAAGTAAATGGGAGTCTCATCAGGCATCGTTTCGCAGAGAAAAAAAGAAAAGAAATACATTGTGTATATAGCCACAGGAAGAGGTAAGCTTGTTAATAAACCTATTTCATATTCATTTTGTAGTAATAATAATAATAATAATAGTAATAAAACGATTGTAATGTATAAATAGATGCCCACAACTGTTGACTGAAACTCAGGTTAACTTGTGCAGGTTATGTTCGTTAGTATGGTTGTGCAGCATCCAAATGCTCGGCTCGTCTCTGTTCGGCTTGGAGTGTGTTCGTTGAAAACTGAACACGAGCCGAGCGAGCATGTCTGTACTAGCCTTTAGTGGGAGAGCGAAAAGGGTGCTCGTGCTGGGGAAGTACATTGATGATGATTTGGTTTAAATATTTGTTGGTTATTATTTTCATTCGTTTTTAAAGATGGGATTATTTCACAGAATGCCACTACCCTGTTGTCTATGGCACCCATTGTGTGCAACCCAAACCGTCCTAAGAACCAAGCAGATAGTTCCTTCTTTATATTTACAAATTGAATGATTTATTTTTGGTCAATTCATGTATTTAATATTGACAAGATCCATTTTGTAAAATTAATATTACAAGTTAACATTGTTCATTTCATAATCGATTTGTTTTCATTCATTCAAATTGTTTTGGTTTGTGTTCAAAAATAGCTTTCTTTTAGAGTTATTATCATGTTATTTTTCTGAAAGACTGTATTAGATCATGTGTTCACATCTATACCGTCCAGACAGTTCCTAATCAGTTTAAATCTGACCAATGATAATTTATGGAATGCTCAAGGCTTTAGAAATTCTTTTATATACCGGATCAGAGAGATTGGAATAATGAGTGAGACAGCTGTTCAAAGGATACAGTTAGTACAGACACCAGTAATATTTGCTTTCACAGTTTATTTGATCCTGTTTTTTATTATTTGTTTGTGAATTAACTTCTTTAAATGTAAGTAATTAATGTTGTTTCCTTTTGGAACAGAGTCATGTTTATTAGTTGTATGTTTGTTTACATGTGGGTTTATGTACATGTTTTGAGCTTCTCATGTTTTCATTTGGACTGTTCAGGTCATTATGCGTGTACTATTTGAAAATACTATGCGAGTCCTAAATTTTTATTCACCTAGGATAGGGATCTTTAACGAGTACCTCTACCTAACATCGTACAGGCACGGGACCATCGCTTTATGTCCCATCCGAAGGATGGCACGCTCATTTTCACCTCTCAGATAAAAAACCTAAGAAAACTGAATTTGGCAATACAAACTAGCTGTACTTAGTTATATACTAACTTTGGTTCATAGAATGGATCAACATTTAAAAACTCGGCTAGCAAAATATCGAAATGCACAGATAACTCCAGAAGAACTAGTTTGTGTGTTAATTTGAAGCAGAAAGTTGATTATTAAAGTACACTTCACATATCGGACACTTCATATCATAATATTTAATAGGTAGAAATTCTTCAAACTATGATGGCAGCTGATGAGAATATAAAAAAATAATTTTACAAATTAGAAATGAGAAAAAACACCAAGAAGAAAATATAATATATTTAAATTTGTAGTCAATTGTTTTAACAAAGCAAATATTTTATCAATGGTTATGATAACAAAACACCAGTTGACCACCTAAGTTTTGAATTCATTCCAAAAGCATATCGTTCAAAAAATTCTGATTCTATAAGATGTGAAAATAAATATCTGGGAGTTTTATATTTATGTATATTTTGTGGATAGGGCATATAAATTCGTCCACAAAAAAACTGGGACACTCAGATTTTACAGCAATAAAAAATATTTAATTTACCAATACATTTTTTCTTAGTATTACAATAAGACAATATAGTTATGATGAAAATAATGTCAAAAAAATACAAATTATATGTAATAGAAATAAAGAAATAATACCTAATAATAAATGTAAAATACTGGTTTTGCAACTTTGTAAAAAAAAAGTTCTTCTCATGTCTTAATTGGAATTTAGTAGCGAGTATTTCCTCCTCGCGCCCTCTTAAGAGCCAGCCATAACTCGCTGGGGCATGGAAGAAATCAGATTTTGGTTGGTTCTTTGTGGAATAGCATCCCATTCTTGTTGTAACGCAATGCGAAGCTGTTGCACAGTATTTGGAGGCTACAGGCGGTTCCTGACACGCCTCTTTAGTATGTCCCATAGATGTTCTATTGGGTTCATGTCTGGAGAACGCGCAGGTCAATCAATAACATTAATACCTACATCCTCCAAGTACTGGTTTACGACTTTAGCAACGTGAGGCCTGGCGTTGTCATGTATTAATATGAAATCATCCCCAATAAATGGGGCAAACCGTATGACTCTTCTACAAGAACCTCTTCAATGTAACTAGCAGTGGTCATAGTTCCATTTTTAATGATCGTTAACTCCGTGCGGGCGTCCAAACTTATCACTCCCCACACCATAATTGACTGTCTATAAAAAAGAGCAGTTCCCGTCATGGTACATTGACAGAAGCGCTCATTCTGTCTTCTCCTCACATAAATGCGGCCATCTGAACTATACAGACCAAAACGAGACTCTTCTGTGAACAGTACAGCTCCTCATTGCTATACAGTCCAATGGATGTATCGATTAGCAAATGTAGTCCTGCTTATACGATGCTCCCTGGTAAGCTGTGGCCCTGTAGCCGGTCTTCTTCCATTTAAATGTTCTTCCACAAACCGTCTTCTAACAGTCTCAGCAGATACAGCGACTCCCTGGGTAACGAACAGTGCAGCTCGATCTTCTGAAGCTGTCAGGAACCGGTTTCGAAGAACTGACAGCGTAATGAAACGGTCATCACACTCGCTGGTAGCCCTTGTACGGCCACTTGCGGGCCTGCGCCTATATTGCCCAGTCTCCCTGTACCGTACAACTGCTCGATGGAGTGATGAACGAGATACCCCCAAAGATTCTGCTGCATATCTCACACTCACATCAAAAGTAATTCATTTAGAATATTTAAAATGGATAACTAAGCAAATAAAAAAGAATCAGACTTAGAAAAGAAAAACTATGCACAATATCTTAACGAGAAGAGACACACTGGTAAACTGAAATATGGTTTGTTTTGATAATCCTCTTACATCACTTCAAAGTATTAAGACTTTTAGGGTTAACCTCATTGTAAAGACCAACAATGTGTAAACACACCATCACTGGTACGAAAGGCAACATTCTTAGACTTTAATTTTGAAATATGTAAGTGTAATGTATGACAATTGTAATGTCCCAGTTTTTTGTGGACGAGTGTATTTAAACATTAAGGAAAGAATGTTGGACTAGTTTGTGTGTTGATTTGAAACAGAAAGTTAAGTATTCAAATATAAAACTTACATATCAATGGGTTCTAAAGTTTTATTTCGATAAGTGATCCTACAGGTGTCCTTTGTTTTGTTGTGATGTTGCCATGGGGACCACTGATGTGACCCTATCAGTACATCACTTAACATCTGTTTGATAGAGTCCACAGTATCTTTTAAGATTGAACGAAATCCAGGTTCTGTCCTGTACATAAAAAAAACTCAATATTTGGCCAAAGCTTCGGAAACTATTTATTTCCTTCTTCAGGGCCTAACAGAATATATATCAAAGAAATTAGTTGGTTTAATCATTATAGACAATAAGATAACTAGTATAGGAAAATATATATAGGTACCTATATATAAATGAAATAATTAAAAAAAAAATTAGTAATAGATAATTAAAATGCACAATTTCTTTGTCAAACTTCACTATATAGTTTTTATAGTTACTAGAAGTTTGACAAAGAAATTGTGCATTTTAATTATCTATTCCTAGAATGGAGCTTCACAAAGTAAATCTGGAAACCATAAATTATTTAAAAAATTAGTATATATAAATAAAAAAATAAAAATTACTTTATGATGCCTCGAGGGAAGTGTGGTGGTCTGTTTAGTATATGGATGTTTTATTGAAAATGAGTCCATCAAACAAAATTTATTATTTTAATCTCATTTTATATTTTTTTAAATTCATTTAAACATCCTAAATACTTTTAATTACAAGATTTATGCTGAGAGAAGGTGTTTTATACATTGAAAGAAGAGCAGGAGAAGGGGTGGTGGATGATAAAGTGCTGATCTATTAGGACATGGAGAGGGGGTCTAGATATCGATTATAGTGGCCCTCTTACATATCGATACCATGTACATCATCTATCTTTGAATGAGTCGATACATTATTAATGATGAGCTTGTGTCTACTCTACAATAACATCATCTCTCCTCTCCCCTTCTTGACAAATGACCAGCCTCACTTCCACTACATTGTGATCCGGGGCTGTACTACAGTCCTCCTGTTGGCAACTCAGGCTACCAACAGGACCACTTCCGATGACACTCTTTAGCATGTTTCTTATCAGTTCACATTAAGAATGAAACTTAGATATCATTTTATAGATAAGTTATCTTTTTTAGTTAGTTTTATGAGTCATGTCCGGGCTTTAACTACGAAGTCATATCGCCTACTACCAGAGAGCTCTTTTGCCACTCTGGTGGACATGAGCCCGACTCTACTGTGGGATTCCTAAATTTTGCCTACCCTAAATTTCTTTTTAACTAGGGCAGGGGTCTTTAACGAGTACCTGACATCGTACAGACTCGGGACCATCGCTTAACGTCCCATCCGAAGGACGGCGGGCTTAGATTTCCATTACCTCCCAGATGAAATAAGCCTAGGGCCTCAGCCGGGTTTCGAACCCACGACCTTGAGCTCAGAAGGCAAGTACGCATACCACTGAGCAACCTTAGATAATAAACCTAAAGGCGTCGGCTGGGTTTCGGACCGGCGATCTTGAGCGATAAAATAGCTCTATGCTTATAAAAAAGAAAAACAGCTTCGCTACTTTTTTTTTTATTGTGCATATTAACTATCAGTAAAAATAAAATCATAAGTAAACTTGATGACAGTAGGATAACAAAATAAAGTTAAAAAAGGCGTTATTACCTTGTAGTTAATGCCCTGGGATGCGTCATGATAACTAACTCGTTTGTCTAATATCATTCAGACTTTAAAGTGAACTGACTATAAAGTTAATCAACTATAAAATTAACACAAACCCACAGACACAAAAGTTCAATTCCAAAAGTTCAGTAGGACTTATATAGAAAACACATTGCAAGCATTACTAAAAATAATATTTGGATACTAAAACACATACGTGGACATGGCAACACTGGTGTCACTCCAGTACAACAGAGTTTAGAGGCTACTTTCACACCAAATATATAAGCCTATTTTTTCATTTTTAGTTATCATTAATGATTAACTGGATAAAATACATTGGTTGGATGTTATTTATTTGTTTTAAATTGTCGAATAAGCCTAAGATTTTCCTTTATTTATTTATTAGTTATCTTCTTTTTTCATCTATCTACAAGGTACATTTTGCATTTAACTATTTATTTTTCATATGTGATAGTAAGATGTTGTGGGACGAGATTTACCATAGAAATAAAATACGTTGTCTTCCCACTTTTTTATTTTAGGCAGAACTTTTTTTTATTTTAGACTTTCTAGGGACTCCTATATCCTCATACTAATATTTGTGTCGATGAATTCAGTACATCGGTAGTTATTAGGGTTTTTGAATTGGGGAGTCAATTCAAAAACCCTAATCGACTCATGCTCGACCAGCTTCATGTAACCTTTCTTTTCTATCAGTTGTTGTTGTTGTTATTGAATTGTTTGTTGTGTTGACAGGAAGGACCGATGATCCATTCTGGGGCCATTGTGGGGGGCTCCCTGGCTACGCTCTGGCTCCCAGGGCTCGGCCCCCACTCCGTCTTACACTACTTCAGACAGGATCATGAGAAGAGGGACTTTGTTGCTGGCGGCTCCGCAGCTGGGGTAGCTGCTGCCTTCGGTGCTCCTGTTGGTCAGTATTCCACCCCATTTACCTCAACTTTTCAATATGTTACCCACAAAAGCCGAATTCAGGCATTCCGCCAAGTAAGTCGTCAAGATCCGAAACTCCCAACAACCAGACACACTGAAAGGGGTCGATTAGTACCGGCTTTCAGTTACTCCACTGTCTTAGTACCGGCTTTCAGTTACTCTACTGTCTTAGATTCTTGATCGGAGAACCTGTTCTGGTTCACTAAAAGAACTGACGGGGGGTCAACATTGTATTTATTCGGATATGAGATATGATAAGAAAAAATCATATTCAATTCATTCAAAACAATAAAATTCTCCCATCGGCCCTTTTAGTGAAGCAGTATACGTTCTACTGTCATATCAATGAAATGACAAAAAGCCACCAGCAGTAATCGGTTCTCGAATTGCCTCAATTCAGTTTATATGTCGTCGGTCTAAACGTGATACCTCGTATGTGTAAAAAGCCAACTTTACAGAAGAGACAAAAAACTGTTTAAAAAAATATTCTTTATAGAAAACATAAATTTTTTCGACATTTGTATTAAGTGAGATGTATATGCATGTCATAAATTGTTTTTAAGCTAGTTTGCAAATCTAAGTAAAGAATTAACATACTTGACGGAGTTACCAAGTTTCACTAGAATTTCGTTCCTTTTCTTTTGCAAGGTACGATTCTTCAAACCGTATTTCATGTTTTTTTTTTCGTTTTATGTCGTATACGAGGTCCCACTAGATCAATAGAGTTTTTTTTGGTAAAAAAAAAAGATTTTCGGAAAAATGTCACTTACGAGGTATCACGTTTAGGCCGACGATATATAAGCTGCTTAAACTGACCAACTCTAAAATTGGGAAAATTTACGTTTGATGTGTTTAGGTGCAGACCTTTTACTTCTATATTAATTACTTCCGAAAATAGTAACAATTATTAATAGATGATATAATAACAAATTTATTATATTGTTAAATGTAAATAATAATTGCTCTGATAACGTGTCACTGAAACTCGCTCAAGTTAAACAATGTCACAAATCCTCTGAAGCTAAGGCTTACAGTAATAACATAACTAAATATTGAGTGAGCGGTTTGTTTAATGTAAGTTTCTTTCAATTCCCCCAACATCTATTTGTTACTTTCAAATATAATATATCCGATTCTGTTAGCACACCCATCAGTAATTAGCATTGGCTCGCATTTACATATACGTCACGGTACAAATCTTAGTATAGGAGTCTAATTTTAATTGACAGAAAAAATTTTAACATGAAGAACAGATAGTTTATGGTTAGGTTAGGTTTTATGACTCATGACCCCACTACCAGAGCTCTCTTTCGTCACTCTGGTGGACATGAGCCCGACTCTACTGTGGGAGTCCTAAATTTTGCCTACCCAATAATTTTTATTCATCAAGGGTAGGGGTCTTTAACGAGTACCTGACATCGTACAGGCTCTGGATCATCGCTTAACGTCCCGTCCGAGGGACGGCGTGCTTAAGTTTATTTTACCTGCCAGATAAAATAAACTAAGGGCCTCAGTCGGGTTTTGAACCCACGACCTTGAGCTCAGAAGTCAAGTACGCATACCACTGAGCTATCTAAAGTAAAAAACCTAAAGGCCTCGGCTGGGTTTCGGATCTTGAGCGATAAAAAAGCTCTATGCTTTAAAAAAAAGAAAAACAGCTTCGCGGTCGTTTCTCTACTTTTTTTATTATTGTGCATATTAACTATCAGTAAAAATAAAACCATAAGTAAATTTGATGACAGTAGGATAACAAAATAAAGTTAAAAAAAGTTGTCGGTGAATTAAAGTAAAAATTAATTGCATAAGTGATGTGATAAATCTATTATAGCTAAATTAAATTAATGGACTAGTATAAAGTTTGAGAGCGCCGGTAGCTCAGTGGTACGCGTGCTTGCTAACTCAAGATCGCGGGTTCGAAACCAGGTCGAGGCCCTTAGGTTTTTATCTGGAATGTAAAAAGACCCTGAGCACGCCGTCCTTCAGATAGGACGTTAAGCGATGGTCCCGAGCCTGTACAAATTCAGGTACTCGTTAAAGACCCCTATCCTAGATGTTAGGATCCTATCCTGTTATTTAGGACTCCCATACTGAAGTCTGGCTCATGTCCACCAGAATGACGAAAGAGCGCTCTGGTAGTAGGTGATATGATCTTTCAGTTAAAGCCCAGGCATGAGTTATAATAACTAACAATTTGTCTCATGGCAGATTTGTTTTGAGCCTAGCTTCTACAAATTATTACATCAGGTCTTCTATTCACGTCATTCAAGAGAACAAAAAAAAAACATTTACCAAAACTGATAAATATTTCTAGCAACAATTATTGTTCATCCAATACAGTATTTTCTTCTACGTCAACTAAGTTATCACTATCATTATCACATACTAAGTTTCGATCCCGCGAACTTGAGCTAAGTAAGCAAGCACACATACCACTGAGCTATCAGCGACAAGTTGTTATCAGACATACTTCACTTACTATAATTTTAACCACAACTATGATGTTATGATTTATATAAAACAATATAATAAGAGGAGTAAATTGGGAATCATTTAGCATGGGACAGGATTCAGTGAAGAAATGATAAAACAACTCCATTAAAAAGGAAATTTAGATAGATTTAATGCATTTTTAACTTCATTTCATCTATATAGCTCATATGAACCATATAGAACAGCTATTAAACAATATTGTATGCATACCACGTGTGTTCCCTCTATATAACAAGAACTTGTCAACTTTCCATTTCTCTATTGAAAAAAGAAATAAAGGAAAGAAGAATGTTTTGTTACACGACCACCAGGAGCGACACAGGTAACCATGTCGTGGTGTAGATTCCCAATTATATAAGGTCTTTATAAATATAATTTTAGTTTGTAATTCTTTACATTGTATATTTTAAAAGTTTTCTTGTGTTATGACTGTATGTGATTATAAATAAATAAAGGGATTTATATTTAAATAAACAAAATTGGAAAATAGTTGTTGTTTATGAAACATATAAAGACACATCACCTTTATGAAGTGATATTTACTAGTGAACACTAGTAGTCAGTAAGATTGGACGTTATTCACAATGCCGAATAGTTCATTGTTGATGGTAAAGAAATGGGACAAAATTAGTAGATTTCATGAGGCCCTTCCTTAGTTCTACTGGTAAATAGTGATCCATTTAGGACAGAGCACGAGCTTATTAAATAATTTTATTTAAACAATCGAAAGGTTCAGACTATTTCGAAGGAGGAAGAAAATACTTGGATAGGCTAAGAAAACTCTGCCTAAGAGATTAAGGGTGGTTCTTGGGAAGGCAATTAGGAGGAAGGGAATAATTATGTTATGGAAAGGGCAAAACGGAGGCGGAATAGGCAGGGGGGGGGGGGGGGGGGGGGTCATGGCAATAAGCAATTGTTAATTATATCTTCATAATTATAAGAAAAATATCTACTAAACATTTTTTTTTTTAATATTTACATTCGGTGATATGACCAAAAGTAAATTTGATGTGATACAATTTTTTAAAAAAATGAAAAAAAGGTAAAAAAAAAAAAAAAAAAAAGTATGAGAAAAGTATATACATCAATAACATAATGTATACGGTCTATGTACAAAGCAATAAATAAAAAACGTAATGGTCTACATACAAAACAATATAATATATATGTATAGTATATAAACAATATAGTATATAGACAAAACAAAGTGAAAATATCAAATTTAAATAGTAATAATAATAAAGATAAAATAAACGTAAGAAGCCTTCAACGTAAGAAGACCTTCAGAAGACTACGTAAGTCAAATATTGAGTTTTTTTAGAGAAATAATTGATTAATTCGTGCTGGAGAAATAATTTACGGTTGACTTATTTTTTATTATTTATTCATTATTTTAGATCGCTCGAAACACCACGGTTCTCTGTCATTTCCATTCTTTCAACTTAATGGAGGCAGAGGATATTCGAATGATCCCCCCGCCTCACCAGTACACTGTCCAGCAGTGGAGGCAGATCAAGAAAGAAAAGTGAGCTCAAGACGAGAGGAGAAGCTGGTCACCAAATATTTTTGCTAAATTATAATAGCAGGTATCTCGACTAGCGTCGCCTCAGTCTTCGCGGGGGATTATCTGGATGGGAATGGGAAGATAGAGTCGAGCAACTGGATTGAAATGGACTAATCAACTAAACATCCTTTTATGCAATTGACCCCCTCCCACTCCCGCTTGTCAATCCTCAATTATAGGCCTACCCCGTTCCTCTCCCCCAAAATGAAAATCCCTAAAAAACCCTGACTACTGACAGCCATTGGCTACTAGCCCCCACCTGGAGCCTCTCCTGGATCTCGGGAGCTCTTGGATTAAAAGGCCGGGCTCGTCAAAACAATTGTTAGTTCGCAACATTGACATTCTTCAGACTCTACAAGCTTCAACCCCTCCTACCCTATACGTATTATGTCATACTTCAGTCATACGATATTTGGTTTCGCCGTCCTTCAGGGCTCATCTATTTCCTCCTGCCACCCCATACTGGCCGGCGTGCCTCAGGGTTCAATATTAGCCCCCCTATTATACTCCATGTACACCTTCGACTTACCCACCGTCCCTCTCACATTAACAGCCACATATGCAGATGACACCGCCATTCTAGCTTTTCACTCAGACCCTCGTATATTAACTCATGAAGTCCAATACCACAAAATATCAACATGTAACGCCCCCCCCCCACCGTCTCGTATCTCTCCAGTGATACATTTAGGATTAACCCTCGACTGGAACTAACCCTCACGCTTGGACTGCACGCACGCCTCACGCTTGGACCGCACGCACGCCTCACGCTAAAACGGCGGCTTGGACTGCATTTTGAAAAATGTCCTCTCTTTTCTAAATGATCTACTCGGAAAAAACTAAATTGTTATACCTATCTCCTCCGACCTCTCTGGACTTATGGCGTACAAATATATGGACTTCGTACATCAAAATAATACAGATATTTCAATCAACAAAGCCC
This sequence comes from Aradus depressus, assembly GCA_963662175.1. Lineage (NCBI taxonomy): Eukaryota > Metazoa > Arthropoda > Insecta > Hemiptera > Aradidae > Aradus > Aradus depressus. The sequence continues at coordinate 53,913,882 of OY759214.1, read as the reverse complement.
ACCGTTACTTGAACATGACACCCATAGACACAACCATCAAACACTTATACCAAAGTTTCTATACAAAATTGTATTTATCCACTAATGCAAAAGTTTTTAATTCAATAATAACACTCTTTCAAGAAGGTTAAAGAGAGTTTGGCTCAGAGATCTCTTGGCCAATGAGGTGAAGCCATGAAGGTCCCTGGCTGTATCTCATCTCTCAAACTTTTCATGTCTTTAATTTTTTAAATTATTATTATTGTTTTTGAATTACTTCTTTTTACATGTATTTATGTATGTCAGCCCAGCCGATGGTTGTGAATTTTCTGGTACAGTTTTAGGTTCAGAATAATAAATACCCTCAAAAAAAAAAAAAAAAACCTTACAAATAAAAAATATTGAATATAAACGTCACCACTTGAACATATTTTTCTCCCTATAAATGCCGTAGCAGCCAAACACAAACAGGTTAACGTTCTTATTATTATTGTTTCTCATCGCAAGATTATCGTATTTTTCTTTCTTTCCACTGTTCTCGTCAATGCAGCTAAAACGATATGTCACTCATGTTGCAGGAGGTGTACTTCTGAGTCTGGAAGAAGGGACCAGCTTCTGGAGCCTCTCTCTCATCTGGAAAATCTTCCTCTCCTCCATGGTGGCCACCTTCACACTCAACCTCTCCCTCAGCGCCGTTGAGGGTCATCCTGGTAACATCTTTTTTACGGATATCAAAAACAAAAGTATTATCAGATATACTATTATGTATGTTTTGTTTCCAAGGAATGTGAGTTTTGATTTTTATTTGGATTTCTTTTTTAAATTTGGCCTTGTCATGGACTAATAAGGCTTGCCGCTTCCTACGCCATCTCTTCATCACATCCCTTAATCATCATTCTTTATCCGCATTTCTTTCTTTATTCAACACTTCACCTACATATTGTCAGGCTGGAAACAAAGCTGCAGATTACACATTTTTGGACTAAGTATAATGTTTTGCAGGTTTTAGTCAGGTCTGTAAAATTATTGAACCAAGCGACCAAAGCAAATTCCTGTCCTACTCGACTTCTGTGAAGAATGTGTAGTTTTTTTAACTCGAGATAAGCCTACTTAAGTTATCAGTCGGTTCACGTTGGCGAAAACAAAGTTTAAGTTAAATGAAAAATGAAAATTTTAATACCCTTGAAAAATGATTACAAAAAGGACTTTAGGAGGCCTTTAAACTAATCTACAAAGGAGTCTGTTTGGATGTCTGGGAAGAGGGGGGGAGTCTATACAACGGCACTTGATGCTGTGGTGGACAGAAACAGCAACCCTGGCTGGAGATGGTCAGGAAGAAAGACGGATATACCGATGATATGGAAGCTATTTGGAAGGAGAAAATGGGAGAATTGGGCTTTAACGTGACAAGATTGAAGGGTATTATACACGAGAGGGCGTGAGGAAGGACACAGGATGAGGAAGTGAAGAGCGAGTGTGGACGGAAAATACTAACAAAAAAATAAGAGATGGAAAAGATTTATGAAATCAAAACTGGGCATCGACTCCCTCATACACATGTATAAGCAGACATGTATAAGAAAACACATTAGATAAAAAGAAGAAAGACCGAAAAAATAAGGTAGACTAACAGAGTGCGAAGTAGGGGGAAATGAATAGTGGCAAATAAACAAATTAGATAAAGGAAAACCATGAAGGTAGAAAAATATAAAGAGAAACAAAAAACTGGGATATATAGAAATTGAGATACTGAGAAAAGGTAATAAGCGATTAAAATAAAGGCACAAAGAACAGAAACATGAGAATAGATAAAATAGATAAGGGTAAAAATAGGTTAACATAATTCATATAAGAACTGGGGGTGTCAATCCAAAAGGGGTGTTACAGTACTCACGTAAAACCAATGGGCTGGAGAAGTTCCACTCCAGTTGGGATGTCTCCTTTACATTGTTTGATGCCTTGCTGTCCTTGTGGCTCCACAATAATCAATTCACTTTGCACAATGCATCTCGTCTTCACTGAGAACACTGGCTATTGCAGAAACCAAAGAACCGGAGGTCAACACTTGAGTGAGGATGTCATATCATTACATCTCTGTAACCTCCACAGAGGACAGGAGGCAGCAGTGATAAGCAGGAGAGGAAGTGGGGGAATAGATGGGAGGGACGTTAGAAAAGGAGCTCTGCGGGCCCCATCTGCCAACTCAAAATAAGCCAACTTGCTTCATATATCACACTTACATTCTATACGACTGTTCCATTCGTCGTACCACTTCTAAACTAAGACACTATTTTATCCACCTTTTGGCACCATCTCTAATCAATATACCACTGGTTTTGTTCACTATTAATATTGGAAGCTCTGCGCATGTACTTCTGTTAATTCATTCATTGTTCTCTCTCATCAAATTTTATTAATTGATATATAAATGTAAATAAGTTTTTACCAACTACATTAAATATATATGGACTGATCTTAGTATGTAGGAGGAACATAAATCAATTCTTAATACCATACATGTATAAATACATTTATCACTTACTTCCTGTACATTTATTTCATGCTTCCTGTCTTTGAATTTTAATAGTTATTGAGTCCTAAAAATAATTAAAATAGGTATATTTTGTGTAAACATGTGTGTATAGGTTTTAATATTTTTGAGTTTGTTTCTTCTGTAACAGTCCTATTAAGTTAAATATTATTCGTTATTAAAATTATTATGTATATATATACTACTTGATCGCACCCTCAGAAGTATATCGTAATTTCACAAAATGTGATTTTTGATTTGTTCCAGAGAAAAATGTGTTTATTTAATTTTTTTTTTTTTTTTTCAATATTACAATTAATTTTCTTTTTTTTCTCGAGCAAGTAGCGAGTTATTCTTATACAACTCGGAGTTCTGATAGCCTATCTCATACAACTGTATTCTCAAGTTGCGCCAGTTGACTGGTGACGCTGCCATGTACTCACTCTTAGAATATGTCTATTTTTGAATTTTGACTTCCCCAGCTACACAAAGTATAAGGGAAGTTATGTAATCGATCAAAAATTCGATGCTGAGTTTTCACGGAATTTCAAGTTTTCCCACCTCCGATTCCCAATTTAAAAAAAAAAATTGTTTGTGAACGCTGTATCCACAAGAAATTGTATATGTATATCCAGTACCCCAAAACGACGACATCTATTAACTTTATGAGGGGGGGGGGAGAGGAGGGGGAGGCTTAACACAAAAACCCTAATAACTGTCGATGAGAGGAATTTTTTTTGCCTTCTAACGTAGTAAAATTTGAAACAGCGGCGAAAGCTCATTTAATTTTTTTTTTAAATGATAGCATATAGCATTTTCCGGAGACAAATCTTACAAGAGTTACATATTTAAAATTTTTAATTTATTTGATTTAAGAGAAAGATCTCAGATTTGTCAATGCTCAAACGCAAATTATTCTAAAAGAGTGACATAAATAGACGTAAGACATAAGAGGAAGTTCCGAGCCCTGTATCAGATCATATAGGTCCCTTAGGAATTTGGTTCAATATTGAAATTCGAAAAGGAAGGATGAGCTAGTCAAATACTATTTTATTTTTTTTGTTTAAGAAAGTGAAATAAAGTTAAGTCAATATTTATGGTAATTATTGAAGAGCCAACAAAAACAATGAAACCAATTGACAATTTGTTTGCTGTTAATATTAAATTTCAGTTACTTAAATGTTTGGGTAAATTTGGGAGAGGATTTGCCATTAGCAAATCTTATATCGTGTCATTGTTTCTCCATTAGATGGGTACCTTATCCCATTTGTCAGCGAGAAAAACAATTACAATATTTGCTAAGCATATCGCAAAACAAGAAGATGGTCACTCACTGGCTGTGTACTTCCCCAACACGAATTAATCAATCAAGTTTTTGCTCTCCCGTCAAAACAAATAGACCGTTTGGACTAAACATCATGAATGCTCATAATAAATTTTGTGTCGATACATTCACCACAGAGTTTTTGAGTCTTCTAATCTCCCTCTTCTCTTTGGAAAATTAATAGGTGTCGTCTTTCGTCGTTTTGAATTTACAGATGAAATTTTGTGTCGATAAATTCGTTTCAAAGGCAGTTATAAGAGATGTTTTCGCCAGAGATCTTGTGGAAGTTCATTGTAAATACTACTGAATAAAAACACTTGGAACAAGTCAAAAAATTCCACTATATTTATATAAAATACACAATATATTTCGCTGGTTAGAGCATTGTCAAGTGTACAGGATACAGACTTATGACTGGTGGTAATATATATTATTTTGAAAAAAGTCAAGATAGAGGGTGGGAGGGGGGGTTAGGAGGGGAAGAGTGAGGGAGGGGGACAGAACAGGAGGGGGGGGGGGGGGGGGACTACCATACTAAATCACAATTTAATCAAAAAATAATTAAATAACAAATATCAATATTAACCTATTACCTATATCACAATTTAAAAAAAACAAACTAAAAAACAGACTACTAGATCACCGTAAATTAAAATAAAACATATTGCACCCCTGTAACATTAAATAGGTAATTAATTGTGAACAGAGCATAATAATAGTTAGCCATGTCTATCTTGGAAGTTTCAAATTGAGGAGGGGGAGGAGATATTTTTTCAAAATAATATATATTACCACCAGTCATAAGTCTGTATCCTGTACACTTGACAATGCTCTAACCAGCGAAATATATTGTGTATTTTATATAAATATAGTGGAATTTTTTGACTTGTTCTAAGTGTTTTTATTCAGTAGCAGTTATAAGAGTTTATGTGTTAAGCCTCCCCTTAATCTCCCCATCTTTCCCATTCTCATATTATGAGATTTCGTGTGAACGTATTCAATCTCTCGGGAGTTTTCGTGTTCGCATACACACATAGACAGAGATATTTTTGGAGTGAGGTTGTCGAAAAAAAATGAAATTCCGTTGAAAACTAAACATCAAATTTCTAACAGATTACATAATTTCGCCTATATTTGGTAAAGCAGGGGAGGAAGACTGGCCAACTCAGCTGGCATGTGTGTCAAAACTGACCTCCTCATACAGACATATCTTAGCGAAATTTGGTGATTATGTAACCAACTCTTACCAAAAAGCGAACCGTCCCTAGCTGTGGTGGAATTTACGGCATTTTTAAATTTTAGTATATGAAGAGAATATATTAGTGTCTCGTCTTCTGAATTAGCTATAGATATTTGAAAATAAAGTTGGGATTGTGAATATCATTAGAACCATATCTGGTAAATTTAAAAAGTTTGGGAAAATATACAAAAAAAATCAAAATTGAAAATTAAAAAAAAATCTTTAATTTTCATATGAATTTTAAAACATGCATTGCGGCCTCCCTGACCCAAAGGGCATGTATGCAACGCCGGCCCTTCTCGCTATTCCTTTTTTCTATCGCTATCTTCCTTGCAACAAAGGTTCACACAAAGAGTTACCTTAAGGAAAGGAAGGCCGTTAGAGTTTTTGTATCTGGATTTGTAAAAAATGCTCCAAAATTCGAAAAAGAGCCGAATACTATTTGAATCATATTATACCTACTATAATTTTCCGCACAATCTCATCTTCTAATGCAATATCTGTATGATATCTAGGAGAGGAGTTATTAGCATTATAAATGACTGCACAATGAAGAGGAATGCAAGTATCTTCTCTAGTTGAGTTGACATAGAACTGCCCTGACAGATAGGCCCTGCGGACCCAGGACATATAGCGGATCTATCCCTCGGGAGCCTCCTCCATCTGTGTTCCCCCTGGGGAGATGTGAAAGCCCTTTCCTCCAATATTCACCTGTCCTCTTTGCTGTTCAGGTCAGCTGACCCACCCCGGACTCCTCTTCTTCGGCAAGCTCAACGACACCATCACCAAGTACGAGGTGTTCGAGCTGCCCATCTTCATCCTGATGGGTGTCATCGGCGGCCTCCTGGGGGCCGTCTTCGTCGCCATCAACATGCGGCTCATGGTGTTCAGGATGAAGTGAGTACCTCCATTTTGACTTACAAAGGTTGTTATTCAAAATGGACAATTTTAGTGTTGACAGACTGAGAATTAGTACAATGAATTAACCAACATGAAATGATTGGAGGCACAATATATGAGGGCTCTGGTTCCAAAAGCTGCCATCTCCATTTTTCAAAATTTTCAGTATTGCTGAAAGGGTTATTTTCCAGCCTCATATGCATTCTAAAAGTTTTATGCTATTAGATAATTGTTATGTATTTTATATTGGAATATAAGAAGGATGAATCGTAGTCATGGAAATTAATAATCTTAAATAATAAAAGTGATATTGGAGGTTTTGTTACCAAACCGTTTCCAATGAAAATTTCTGATTTTCATTCTCGATAAATATCTTTATTTTTAATTGCAATATTTTTCAATATCTTTTTGAAGTTAAATAGCACATGGATTTAGTTAAGAAAGAAGGCATAATATTTGCTGCCATGTAATAATAAAAAAAAATTCAAACGAACATTTTTTATTGACAGAATTTTTTTCATATGAAAAAGTGTTATAAAAACTTTACAAACATTTTTTTTATAAAACTAAACAAACATTTCTTTTTTAAACTTGTAGCCCTGATCTCTTCCCTATCAATTTCCTCACACAGCTCTTCGCCAGGAAGAGCTACTGTGGGAATGGATGCTTGCGATAAAATATTTTCCAAGTATTTTATCTAAGATATGTTTTTTGTCGCCAGTCCCCCCCATAATCTGCCTTAAGCAGACACGCTCCATGTTATCGAATCTCTCTCCATTATTTTTATGATACAAGATTTATAAAAATATAATGACTATTATTTAAATATTATAAAAACGAAACGTGACGAAGCTAATGAATTATTTTTTAAAACTACAGGTAGGTTAACCTTCCTGGAACCTTCCAACATATAATTTGAGGTGGCAGGTGGAAAAAGAGCATATACCACTTATGTCCCCTTTAATGTAAAACGTGTTTTTAGAATCAATCTCAAATATCCATTAAACTACAGCTGTTTTAGTGAAGGTTGTCATTTGTCAAAGTTTACTTTTTTTGCGATTTGTTTTGTCTCTTCGCACCAGGATTGTAATGATGTCTGACAACTGCGGTGGACAAAACAAAAAACGAAACACGCTGTCTTTTAACTGCTGGCTAGCTAAAAAATATAATCTCTCCGTAACTCAACTTTTTCCAGTTAAAGGACATTCATTTTCAGTGTGTGACAGAAACTTTGGGCTCAACAGATCATACATAAAGAACACAGAGAAAATATGTACTGCAAAGCCATACCTCGCTGCTATGGTTCGCAAAAATCCCACACCTTTTGTCGTTGTAATGGATCCTACGTTAATCAAAGATTGGGAAGCTTACTTAGCTCCCAGGTTCACTGATAAACCGATGCCTTTACAGAAGGGTCACCACTTTGCTATTCACAGTTATGTCAGAATAAAATGTACCCCACTTGGAACAATCTTCTGCTATAAAACGTACACAGAAGTGTTTTGGGGGTTTAGATTCTGGAAAAATAATGTATAAGCTAATATCACAGAAATCGATCTGAAGGCAGTAAACACCATTGGGGTAAGCGCTAAAAAACGTAAAGATGTTGAGGATCTCTTTTGTTATTTGACGCCGTCAAATACAAAGTGGATTTCTACAGTTTTACGTGAAACAACTAATGCGGTTTCCGAAGAGAACTCCGAATATTCTGAAGACGAATTAAAATTTATTAAACAAGTTTTTATTGTGCTGATAATAATAAATAATTGTTTTAATATTTTCTTTTATTACACTATATTTGCAAACAGTTTTTAAGTTTATTAAAAAAAACACTACTTGGGAAAAACCGTTTTACGGATAAAAGGCACATAAACTAGCTTCAGTTTTTGATAAATAAATATATGATATTTCAAACACAATAGCTAAAATTTGGTCTTTAAAACTTGTTTCAATTTAGTTTTATACATTGCAATCAATTTAAAAACATTTTAAAAAAAATTAAAACAGAAGTGTAAAACCAAAAAGTTAGGAGCTGATTATCTCAAAACGTTATTTTGAGTTATGTGCCTTTTTTCCACTTGCCGCCTCAATTACAATCGAGTATTCTGATTGGCCCCGGAGGATAAAGCAGGTATTGAAAACACCAGGGGTTGGAGATTGCAGGTTTTGATCCCAACGCGTGTTTTTAAACGTAAAAATAAATAGGTTAGAGCAGGTTTTGAAGCCTAAATTTTTTCTCACATGTAAAATTGACAAAACTAATCGATTGATACATAAATCTCGATTTAGAAAAAAATGAAGATTGCAGCTTTTGAAACCAGAGTACACTAAAGCTCACTTTTGCAAAAGAGCCCAACAGAGATTGTTATTCACTAATATACGACATTTAAAGGAAAATAATTGGCACGAAAACTACTAACCATGCTTACTTTTTTTCTTCAGTCGTTTGCAAACTACAAACTTAATCCCCCACATGCAAGTAGCTGTATGTGCCCTACGTTAGCAAAAAGAATGTTTTTTCCATAGAAAAGTATTTGTTTATACACATTTCACTCAAAGAATAAAAAAAAAAATCTTGTCCCACTTAATTTCCAAAGAAAGTAACTACGTAATTTAGAAAGGAGCTATTAAATAACGGAACAGAGTCAACGTAATGAAGGCAATAATTTCACTTTGCTTGAAATTATGAAAGTCCCAGAGGGTTTTTTTTTTTTTAATTTTTTCATTTTTCTTCAGAAAAATGGAAAAAAAAAGTTTTTTTATCTATTTACGAGAACAGCGCAAGTGCTATTTACCAGATCAGCACAAGTGCTATTAACCAGATCAGCACAAATGATATTTTCACCAATAATAATTGTTACTACAATGTGATTTATTATTATTACATTATCAAAATAAAAACACGCTGGAAAAATAAAAAAAAAGTTGCCAGGAAATGGCTAACAATTAGTAAAAGCCAACAGATATTTTATCTAAAAACTGCATTTGCCTCAGTATGATGACCCAAATAAAGGGACCGTCGACTTTTGTTTTGTGAACAGATTAGGCAAACATTTTATATGCCTATTAGATTTTTGCATGATCTGATCTTATAGACACGTGTAGAACCAAATATTGGTTAAACACACTTTTCATTTTAAATTGGTTCAGTAGATCAAACCGAAACAGAAATCTACGATTTCAGAGAAATAATTGCCACCCACCCGCGAAAATCAAAACATCTCTCTAATTTTATTTTTGACTTTTTCTATCTGAAGAATGAAACAGGAAAAAATGATATGTGCAGGTTGGAGCTGCACTGAACTTTCCGTGCAGGTTGGAGCTGCACTGAACTTTCCCTTCGTGGGCTTTGGAACATTTGAGAAATGCATCTAATTAGATTAAATGATTTATTGTATGGAAGAGCTTATGGGAATGTTTCGTGCACTAGAGATATCTTTTTTAATAAGAATTAATAAAAGTGTTTGTCCTTCGTCGGGTACAGTTATTCAACTTTGAGATGCTGTAGCACTGAAGCGGCCGAAATGTCCCTTTTGGAGGGAAGATTAAAAATATAAAATAAAAACGATTCTTCATAAAAAATTTCGCTATATGCTCCAGTTTTAGGGTTTTCATAATGTACCAAAATGGTATTTACAATTCTGATTCTGCATCTGGTCATTTGATCTCCGAATTCGAGACTACACCCCGAGTCAGATGTAAATTTCCGCGCTTCTTTTAATGGTGGTTCTAGACCTGGACTCAGATCCATGATTCCAGACCTGGACGCGGTGTAAGCAAGGATCGAGACCTCGATTTGGATCTGGAACCCTCAAGTGAGATAAGAGTCCACCAATGAAGAGATGGAAGGTTTAGAGGGAGAGTTGAAACATACGTAAGAGGGTGGGTATTTTATGCCTGTAGATGGGTCGAAAGTGTGTCTATTGTCAATAATGTGAGTCGCCAATGTAGAACGGTTGCCTCGGTTCTTTATTTCGGCTGTTTTCTTTAATTCTTTCCTTAAAACGACGTCCCGTCTGTCCTATAATTGACTGCACATCGCGCACTCTTAACTATAAACTCTGCCTTTATTCTCAATATCGGTCTTGTCCCTACCTCTCTCTAAGCACTGGCTTATGGGATTGATAGTTTTAAACTCGATATTAAAACCATATTTTTTCAACAACTTATCTATTTTTCCCGAAATTTTTCCGTAATAAGTTTAGCGGACCCATCTATTAGAAACTTTATTTTGTTTTTCTAGTTACTAGGTACTGTGATATCGAATCTTCATATTTTCAGAAAAAAATTTTAAAAAACATCAGTTGAGCTGGTGGACGGTTCTGGGTGAACCAAGACCGGTTCCCAGCGGTATTTAAATTTTCAAGTACTGGGTCCACGGCTACAGTGTCCCTTGGTTCGCATGGTCCCACTACAATTTTTAGTAATTTTTTTTTTGTCGTTGAATAGACGAGATTTCAAAAAAATTATTTTGTTTATAATATATTTCTCATTGGAAAGAGGAATGAGCAGGGTAGGGGGAGGGGGGGTCACTAAAGGCTAAAGGAGAGCCCTTGTTTTCCCTTCAATTTCCCAACATTTTGTTACAACATAAATTCAGTTTAGTATTTTACTTGTATCTAAATTGTGTCCTTTCTATTGTTCAGACATATAAAGAAGAAATGGGTCAAGTTGTTGGAAGCTCTTCTGGTTGGCTTCCTCACAGCCTCTTGCGGCATGGTCTCCATCTACACACTCAACTACTGCAGGGAGTTTACAGAGGACAGCCACAAGTTCCCTGTTCAGGTTAAAGAAACTTTTAGTTTAATATGTATAAACTAATCGTGTCTCTATTTACTATTAGTTAGTTATTGTGCCTCATGCCTGGGCTTTATCGCCTACTACCAGAGCGCCCCTTTGTAGACTCTAATGTAAAAGTCTTAAATTTTGCCTACCCAAGTATATCCAGTTTAGGGGGGAAGGGGGATCTTTTCAATGACTTCGTACAGACCTATAGCGGCACTATCAGGCAACTTGGCGTCCGAGTTAACAAGAATCTGTCAGATGCTCTTGTTGACAGGACGGTTTGTTACTAATTTGGATAGTTAGAGTTTCATCTTTTACATTTTTGGGTAATAAGTTTATTACTTATATTTTGAAAGTATAATGGAGGTAATACAAATTGGGTAGTCAAAAATTAGATAACTAATGTGAAACTGAATTTTAATCAATTTTATTTTGTTGTCTTGATTGATAGCCAACTTATATTTTCTAAAGGGGTGCTATAAAATTTATGAAGACATATATTTCATATATAGTTTAATTTGAAGATAAATTTAATCATTTCATAATAGTGTGAAAATAATAATTATTAAGCTTACACGGTTTGATACAATAGATGTAGTGACAACTCAACTATATCTGAAGGTTTTCAAAAATCCTAAAAATTAATCTATTTTAAGCTCTCGATCTGTTTAATTAAAAAAAAAAAAAAAAACTTCCATTCTGTGGGCCTCAATGTGTTTAAGAAAGATAAAATGTTCAGTTTTTCAACATTACCAATAGTATATATTTATAAGACTTATCAACATTTATCTAGTCTTTGAAAATAAATTAAATACAATTAAATGCATTAAAATTAATTAGTTACCCATCCACGCTCAGTTACATTTCATTTCTAAAAGAAATTTATTACGCTTATCGTCAAGTAACTTCTTCAACCGTAAAATAAAGTTTCAATCGTAGTAAAATTAGTTTCGGCGATGAGATTGTCGTGTATTTAATTATTACATTTTACATTTACTACCTCTCAGCTTCTTAATCGGAAAAAGAAACGATAAGCGGAGCATCGGTTGAACACAGAATCCTTGGTGCCACATCACACATTCATCTCCATATAGTCGCTCCGTATCCTCTTTTGTTTTGTTCCCCATATTGTTTTACCCAATGACCTAAAACGAAAACCGTAAATGGAGCTTTTTACCGAAATCGTGTTTCAAATTTCGGAACCCCGCAAATTGTGACAGCTGATAGAATACATAATAGAACTACGGTTCATCCCCACAGCAAAGGTTCATTAGAAAAATGGCATCCTTAAAAACGGCCATTAAAGGTCAAGCCACTAACCATTGGACGGAAATTTTGCCAAATATATTATTGGGCTTTCGTTCAATTACCTGTCAAGATTCAAATTCATCACTGTCATAAACCGTGTACAACCGTGTACGGTCAAAGTTTAAGACTACCGGGTGTTTTGTGGAATCGCCTATTACACAGAATTCGGCTAATTACATTGTAAGTTAAACTTGCACATCTCTACTCTCAGAGTCCCTACCATCCATCATCCGGTATTCATCAACAAAGCCTTATCGGATTCCTCGTAAGTTTTCGTTCGCGATGACGCAAACCATTCAGGACCTAATCCTCCATACCTGGGACCTTTATAAGGTCATTTCACGCGCAGACAAATTTTTAACGCTGCAATTATTTATTGTTGTATTTGGTATAATGTAAATAATGTGTTTATTTTGCAGATGTATTGTGAAAACAGTCTTCACAATGAGTTGAGCGCCTTCTGGTTTCAAAAATCGGAAGACACTCTTAGGTCTCTTTTCCACGATCCGAAAGGTAATTCACTTTGTATTTCTGTTTATAATTAGTCTGTTCGATTCATTTGTGGATACTTCAATAACATCCAGGGAAATAAACAGTCATACGTCCACTTTATTCCCTGATATTTTGGGTGAGTTGTTATGTCACACCTTGGGACCTAAGCATCCTATGCTTTTATACCTTCCCTATCTGGCTCTACGGTGGGAGTACTTAATGTTTCCTACCCAGATTTAATTAATGTAATGAATATCTGTCAACAAACGGGCTCGGGACCGTCATTTAACGTCCTCTGTTCTACGGACGGCGTGAACCCGCGATCTTGAGTTCAGTGGGCAAGCACGCTACCCCTGAGCTACTGGCGCCCCTGATAGTCTTTATAAAAGTACCGCTATGAATCACCATTAGTCAGTACAATTCAGTTGATATTATTAATCTGTAAAAGTAGAGATTTCCCATTTAAAGTTCTAGGGAAGACAGTTGTACCAATAGGGAATTTTAAAAGCATGGCCTGGCAAGACTGTTCTTGCTTCAGTTTTACTTGCGGTCAAATGGTTATTTTTGTTGTCTGATTTTCATGTTGGTGAACAGAACTTTTGTTTCTTGTGGATGTTATTGTATGGTTTATTGTTATTATTTTGTGCTTATTTGATACTATTTCAAAAATAATTATGGTCATTGTTTTAAAATATTAAATAACTGGATACTAGTAAGTGTAAGAGAATGTGGTATTGCCAAACTGATGTATTTAGATGAGAGAGTAGAGCAGACCGGTGTTGCAAGGTCAAACCTTGAGATACATGACGGTCCCTATACCTGATGTTCTACTTCCAAGCATCCAAAAGGAAGTTAGTTATTTCTTGAGCTATTTCAAGAGTTTCAATAGCTTTATGCTCCTTTCAACAGGACTGCAGTCTGCCCTTTTTGCCAATATGGCTTCCTTCTATGGATGTCCCCATACTCTACATGGCCTTGCAGCTCTCATATGGTGTATAATATATATGAATATATTATATCTAGGGGATTGGATGAAATATATTTTATCCAGGGGTTGTAGTTGCAGTCACAACTTGACTAAGTGATTAGTTATTGTGATTCATATCCGGGCTTTAAATACGAGTTCATAACGCCTACTAACAGACCTCTCTTTCGTCACTGTGGTGGACCTGAGCCCGACTCTACAGTGGGAGTTCTAAATTTTGCCTACCTAAGTTTTATTCACCTCATCGTACAAGCTCGGGTCTATCGCGTAACGTTCCATCCGATGGAGGGAGTGCTTAAGGTTTTTCATCTCCCAGGTAAAAAACCTAAGAGCCTTAGCTGGGTTCCGAGCCCGCGAACTTCAGCTCAGTATGCTGACACGCTACCTCTGAGAAACCGACTTCCTTTAAGTGACAGTATTTGTTAAGTGGTAGCTGGAGGTGGTAGCAATACCGAAAGTACTCCTCCCACTCTTCTACTTGTATATATTTGAAATATAAGTATACATAGACAATATTTCAGATAAACATTAGCTATCTTTCTTTATTTTTATTATGTATTTCACAATATCTCTGCAAAAATAATCAATATCATCTTGATGAAATGATCATTCAAGCCTCTTGATATAGCAGCGTAATTTAGTTTGATTTAGAAGCGTTGTTCTTAGGCTAACCGAGAGGTTTGTTACAGGTTCATACAGTGTGGTACCTCTCGTTGTCTTCTTCCTGATGTACTTCTGCATGTCCATCATGACAACAGGATTAAGTGTGAGTGCAGGAGTGTTCGTGCCTGCTCTTCTTTCAGGGGCCGCTTGGGGTCGTCTCATCGGCATCGGCATCCAGCAGATTTTCCCAGAGGCCGTAAGTTCTGATCAATCACAAACACTAGTTTAGTTGACTGTAACTGCACAGCCAAATTTCGTCTTGTCTCTCCCAGCTTTGTGAAAAGCGGTAATGTATTCTACAAAATAATGTTGAATTGCGAAGATAGCGCGAATTTTCGCCAAGGCCATATAGACGGAGGAGAGGGGTTTATATCTTTACTTCCCATATTAAAAATTCTACTTCAATAATTGCCTTTTGAGAAAGAAGCCCCATGGGATGGCGTAACAGGTGGCTTTCCTGGTTCTCAATAACGATCTTAGCATCAGTTTTATCAAAATGTCTTAAAGCTGGAACTATATTTAATATTCAGGCTGCACAAATCACTAAATATAAAATTAAAAATTTGGCCAACACTAAAGGTTTAAGTTACCAAACACAACTCCGATTTTAATATGAATTCCATTTAAACATTATTTCTAATGAATGGAAGAAGGAGCGAGGAGAAATATAAACAGAATGATTGGATAATTGACAATGTCTGCAATTATATTATAATTTTCAGAGTTGGAATACTCGAGCAGCGATTAATCTAGTATTGGTTATGATTTGGATAACCTGATCTGTGTTTGTGCTCTCCGCTTGTGGTAGAGACTGCGGTATCACATTCCGGCTCCACTTCCATACCCCTGTCTCCTACTCTACTGAGATCTATGTTAGCAGGCGTGGGCAGAGCCGGCCAAGTACGCAGTGATCGGAGCAGCTGCCCATCTTGGCGGCATCTGCAGGATATCCATCTCACTGACTGTCATGATGATAGAGGCAACAGGGAACATCACCTTCGGCCTCCCTCTCATGCTCACACTCATCACGACCAAGTGGATTGGCGACCTCTTCACCGAGGTATCCCAAATAGATGGCCCGTCCACATTTTTTACAGATTGCGCAGGATAGGATTTTTTTCTTTTTGTCTCAAGGTCTTTTCTCTAAATGTTATCAACAATTTTTTTCGGGCACCAGGTTAAGCCCTAGACCATGCAAATTTCGTTTTTAAAATGGTACCACATGTTTTTCTCTTCAAATTCAGGAAGTAGATTTTTGTAAATGAAAAATGAGAACAATGAGAGACGAATCCTCCAAGAACTTTCTGAGATATGATATTAAAATTTTCTTATAAGAGCGATATTTTTTACAGTTTCTAGTTACAAATATTAATTACATCTAACAAAGGATATGAAATGAAACAGACATAATTCCATTTTCTTAAAATATGCAAAAATCCTTGTAAAATATTTTAATATTTAGTATATTCTTGGCATATTGAATAGTGTGATGTATCTTATAACCCTCTTTCTGTTTATCATTATTGAAAGAAGTTTTTTTTTGCAATATAATACACAGATTGTAATTTCCACTCAATTTGTACTCGTAAATGTTAAATATTAAAGTAATTAGTAAGGATTTTTGCATTATCTGAATAAAAACGAATCATATATGTAAAAGGAATTCGAGGTTCTGTCGTGTAAAAGAAAATTCAAAATTTCGCCAACGTTTCGAAAACTATTTATTTTCTTCTTCAAGGCCTTATAATGACTTGAGTGGATGTATGTGGTGAAGGTGTTGTGAGTTTGTGAACTTCCACATGAGCTACATTTAAATTAAAATCCATTTCAAGTTCTTCAATGTTCTGACTGGAGGAGCCCCAGATCGGGCTCCAAAGACATCCAAAGTAACCCTCCATCTCCAAAGTTACCCTCCCAAGCCAGACTCGAGGGCCTCCGTAAAAATTACTTACCGCACTTGTAACATTTTATTTTTTTTAGCCTTGTTTCCAAATGAGATCACTTGGATGTCTCATCTTTGGTCCTGCTTAATTGATCTCTTTAAAACAGTATATCTAAGAGCTTAACAAAATTTAATTTTCATTTTTTTTTTTTATCACACAGCTAAAACGCCTAGTCTATACATCAAAGTATTCTGTTTGTTATTGATTATTTCTTAAACGATTGAACTTATTAATTGTACTTGTTATCTCCTACAATTTTTATGGGTGTTATAAAGCCACTAACCAGAATGTACACTTTTTTTTGTGCGTTATGAGAGTAGTCTAACTGGACTTGAAAAATAAAATAAAACTTGTTTATTTAATATATTGTCTAATTTCACTAACTAAGTATATATACATGGGAGTACTTTCGGTATTTCTACCATCCTCAGCCAAAAGCATAAGAGATAAGACTGTCTTATCTCTTATGCTTTTGGCTGAGGATGGTAGAAATACCGAAAGTACTCCCATGTATATATAGTTAGTGAAATTAGACAATATATTAAATAAACAAGTTTTATTGTATTTTTCAAGTCCATTTGAATTATTTCACAATATCTCTGCAATAATGTCAGTTTTCAGTAGTCTAACTGTTGTTTGTTCTGACTGTTAGGGTGTTTACGAGATGCAGATCTACCTGAACGGGGTGCCACTGCTTCCTTCGGCCCCTCCTCCTCTCTCCTCCGACATTAAGGCTACAGATGTCATGTCAGCGCCTCCGGTCGCCTTCCCGGCCAAAGTCAAGGTGTCTCGCATCATCGACACTCTGGATAGTGTACCCCACAACGGGTTCCCTATTGTGGACCCGACCACCTCCATCGGACAAGTGAGTATACCGTCCCAGCAAGAGCCCATTCCAGGTTATCGACCAGGGTGTCCAGCAACCGGGAAAACCGGAAATGTTAAAGTCTACAAAATGGCCGAAAAAAAAACCATTATTTATTTAATAAAAATAAATGTTTTATTCTAATATAGATAAAGATAAGATGCAGTCTAGCTTTGTAGTCCCCAAGTACAGCAACCTCTCAACCCTTATTATACTAAACAACATTTTTCAGTGTGGTATGTAATTGTTGAGTCCGCGTAATTGCACCTGTTACTTTAAATACTAATAATGTTTAGACAAGATCATTCTGAATAAAATTATTTTTTAAATTAATTAATTCTTTGTACCCAAAATATTTATTTACATAATATGTATATAATATATACATATTATGTATAGGAGTGGTATGCGTGTATGCTTACTGAGCACAAGTTCGAAACCCGGCTTAGGCCCTTAGTTTATTTTATCTAGGAGGTAAAATTAACTTAAGCACACCGTCCTTCGAATGGGACGTTAAGGTCCCAAGCCTGTACGATGAATAAACCTAGGTAGGCAAAATTTAGGACTTTCATGGTAGGGTCGGGCTCATGTCCACGAGAATGACGAAAGAGCGCTCTGGTAGTAAGCGATATGACCTGGTAGTTAAAGCCCTGACATGAGTCATAATAACTAACTAATACAGTCAATAGACTAACATGTTTTTTGTCCAGTTGCTTCTCTTTTTTCTAGTTTGTTTGGTTCTGTTTTACCCTGATGCACTTAATTATAAATTAATTATTGCGAAAAAATCGGTGATGAGACCATACCGGTTTTCCTGCAATCGGATTCCAAAGATTTCGAATCTCTCGTGTCTCGAACCTTTGAAGTTATTTTATATTTATTTTTATCTTTTTTTAATTCTTCTAAGTGAATGATTTGACAAAGAAAAAAAAAGTTTTGTAGTAAAACTGTTTGACACATCAAAAGTCTGAATTGAACATAAAATTTAAGGAGCTCATACGATTATTTAACGTAATAAATTATTAAATGCAATCGGAAATAATCGATATGCACAATCAAAGTACTATATGAGAGACAACTTTATATTTTATTGACAGAAAAAAACAGGTTATTAGTTTGGTTCGTAGGAAGATGGAGGATGTAGTACACAGTATGTTGCCAGGATTCGTGTTCTCGTATCTTTCGTGGTTTTGATTCGCCCACTTCCATTTGAAATAACCCTTCAAGTCTTTCAATGTGGTGTTTGAAGAAAGGGCTCCTTCAAAGATCACATCCTTCTTGACTGTACGCTTGATATAAATAGCCCTATAGACAAGGGTTGAAATTTTCCCATTTTTACATTATTTTTTAAAGGAAAAATTGGATTAATCTCTATTGAATAATTCTCGTTGACACTGGAAGGTTACTTGATTTTCAAACAATTTTGGGTTAGCTCCTTATTGCATAACTCCGTCCAAATAGGCACTAAAGTATACGAAAATAGAAAAATTCGTATATCATATTCGTATCTAACAACTTGACTCGATCACACTGTGTATCCCTTACATTTTTTGTCGTATTTAGCCAATAAGCCTGGTCAGGAGAAGGAAAAAAAAGTGAATACTATCGATGGAAAACCGCCAACTTTACCCAGCTTCTGCGTGCGTCTTGAGAATTACACGAAGAATAGTATGTCGTGCACCTGTTTTACAGTAGAACCAATAAATTTCTAAAAGAAAATTAAACAAATTAGTTTTTCCAAACTTTTGTCACATTTACTTCCGCCATTTTATCTCGAGCTGTAAAAAAAGTTGTAAAGCCACTGAAGAGGTTACCGGTTGAATTTGTATCAGACCTGGTTATTTTTACGAGTGTGTGTTAAACGATGTCCCATTCATAATGCTTTAAAACCTCACACTACCGATTGGAGGCCCCAGACTGGAATGACACCCAGAAGGAGGGTTCTCATGTTTAAGTAAATATTCAACCTCAGATCATGACCCTCACCAACCATTGTTGGCTGTTCGGTCTTCAGCTCATTAGTTACTAACAGAGCTATTATTTGATATTGTATGGTTTTGGTGGAAAAGTAACCACTTTCGTTTTATCTATGTTACCGTCACTTCGCGAATTAAGGGAATTTTAAGAGATTTATTTAAGCGAAACTAGGGATAAGGTGGAACTCCTACGGTCGTTAGGGGGTTGGTGAAGCAGCTTGGAAAATTCTAGAAACAATATATAAAACTACATCAGGAAATTAAGGTTAATAATACACAAGAGAACCTTTGATGTTTCACTAAGAGGACTTACGAGGGTCAAAATTGTATTCTTTCAGAAACATGAAACCGAAAATGTTATTATGACACCACTTTTCTCGGATGAGCTTAGTTTATTATCAACTATAAAATTATTTGAGCACAATGTCATCGAATGCAAAAATTCTTGATTATCGTCATATTAACTCGAGCATGGCCAGTACTTTTCAGGACGAGTTTCGCGTTTTATCAAAAGTTTTAGTTTCTTCTTGAATTTTCTAAGGTACTCCCGCTTTTCGCGGTGACTAGGGAAAACGCGAAGTTCCTACTACTGAAACCGCGAATCCCGTTAATTTGGCTTTTGACGGTAACGTGTATAAAAATGATAGACATAGTTAAGGGTGCGGAGTGGTAGAGCTCGACTCTATCAATCATCCCCTCCACCCCTTTCCTCCTTCCCCGGGGAGGGGGCTTATCAAACTGCTAACTTGTAGGTTTTTTCTTTGAAATGCTGTCTTGTTAGCATGAATTAGTTGATCTGGGATCTCTTTAGTATCTAATGAGTTCATTCTGCAACTTGTTTCTGTCTTTTCACATTGAGTGCGGGTACAGACGAAAGACTTTTTGTCGCTCTGTTGCTGCTACTAAAATGTCGCTTAAGATCAAACTGCCGAGCTTCCCCGTCCCTTCCATCAAGCCACAATGTACTTGTCCTTTTTTTAGTGTACTGTACTTCTTATTTTTTTTAAATTCACCTGTTCTTTTACTTTTTACAAAGGATAAAATAACTTAACTCAAAGTCACAAGCAGCCTTTTCTCTGAACTTTTCGCATCGCATGTTTTATTAACTTCTGGCTCACTATAGAGAGCCGTTTTTCAAATGAATTTCATTGACGTTTGAGCAAATGAAATTTTCAGGATTACCCCTTAAATCTGTTAATATTTTATTAACTGTCTCGTTAGTAGCCTCTGACTTACTAACTATTGGACGTACCCTATACCGTATTTGTCTCTCTTTCTGAGAGAGAAAAAACAGGCTAATTGCACCAAATCCATTTTGACTGAAAAAGACTGGTAGAAGACAGGTCCACTTCGCCTAGTTGCTACAGAATAGTATCTCGTGTATCTAGTAGCGAAAAGTTGGCGAAAAAGCAGCGACTACATATTTAGTTGCAGCGACGAAAGTTAGGAACTTGTCCAGTTTGGGAGGGCCTGACTATGGTTATGTTGAAGTCTGCAGGTCGGCTGAAGGGGCTGATCCTCAAGTCGCAGCTCCTCATCCTGCTGCACAGCAAGTCCTTCAACGAACTGGCCCCCAACACCAGCGAACAGCTCCGCAAGAAGCTGCACATGTTCCGGGAGGCCTACGCCAAGTATCAGAAGATTCAGGTAACATTTAATATTTCTGTCTGGAGGAGGGAGGGGTGTTGTCCTATCGAAGAGTTTCTTACTAGAAGGAGTCAGCTCCATTTCTTCGGTTCCGTTGGTCGCAGACCGAGAAAGATAACCCTGTTATCGAGTGTATGTTCATATTCTGATGCGGAGTTAGGAAGTTATACAGCCATAACAGTTAAAAATATATTGACTTTTTTTTTATTATCCAGTCAGTATTTTTGTGATAAAAACAATTTCGAAATCATGGAAACGTCCATCACTGAGATCATTAGCCAGAAGTATTTCAGAACTATATAAATTTTTTGGAAATTTTATGTATAAAAAAACTCTCCGACAAACATGTAAAGAAGTGTTTGTGCATCCATAGCATTTTTATATATCGCAGTTTCAGAACTCGTTTTTAAATTCCTTTGAATATTATTAGTCACTATAATAATTGGCGAGAGTTACGGAAAAAAGATCCATCCCAGACCTTTAATTGAGAAAAACGATCTGATTACAAAAATTGCAAAAAAAAATAAATACGCTAAGTTTTCTGCTTTTTCCTTAATATAACAGCCAAATGACTTGGATCTGGGATCTGTTTTACTTTGCATAAAGAAGAGCCACTGGTCTTGAAAGGTGACAATAGAAATTGTTATGGCTTGGTTTTTTTTTTGATAACTATGTTCAATTTTTCTGTTTACAATTGTCATTTTTTAACTTTTTAACAGAATTGTTTTACTAATTTAATTGTTGTTGCTTTGCTTTCAGTTACGTTCCGGGTGGATTGAGGTAAATACATTTTTATTTATTTTTGTACATTTCCGATTGTTAATTGTGATGTAACTAATGGTGATTGTAATGTGACCTGACAGGACGTGCAGATGACGGAGGAGGACGGGAACCAGACACTCGACCTCCGGCCTTACATGAACCCCTCTCCTTATACTGTCAAAATGGTCAGTTGTTATCTATCCTTCCATTCTCTTTATGACCCCTGCTTGTTCTGTATCCCTCTTGCCTCTTCAACGACAGCACTAAAGTAAATCTCTAGTACAAAATCTTGATGTAATGGAAAACTGTTACCGAAATGACGCAGTACAACAAAAAATATACTTCTGTATAGATGTTAAAGCCCTGACATGAGTCACAAAAGCAAATATTACTGTTGCGAATTATCGGGGCTATTGTGTTTTTTAAAATCAATTTATAGGTATATATTTATTATGTAGTCTATAACTGCATTTATCTATTGTATAGGATATAATTGCATATATATATAAATAAATTGTTATAAAAAAAAATATATATACCTATATATATATTTTTTTAAATTATATATATATAATAAAAATAAAACATAATGGCCTCGATAATCCGCCAACAGTTCAGTAAATCTACAAACTACACCTTGTTATTGGATTCTTTGTCTCTTAGGGTATTAATTAAAACTTTTGATATCAAAATTGTCTCCCCCCCCCCCCCCCCCCCCCCCCCGCCGTGACATACAATGAAATTTTTAGATTTATAGGCCACTTGGAAGAGACCCAGATAGTTCAATTGAGTCTAGATAACTTTAGCCTTTTATATATATATAAATGAAATTACAATATTTCTCTATATATAATCCTGGTTGCTAATTGTGTTCAGGACGCTTCACTGCCAAGGATCTTCAGGCTGTTCCGAGGTCTGGGATTGAGGCACATTGTCGTGGTCAACGATGTCAATGAGGTAAGACCATTTTGGACTACTATTCTATAGAAGTATGTCCAACCTGGCCAACATTTGGGTCAAGATGTCATTACAACTAAAATACAACTTCTAAGTTGAGGAACGCGGACATATTGTGGAAACTTGTAATAAATGAATAAAACAAACTTATTTTTTGAAATATTGTCTATTCCACTAAAGATATATATACATATAACTACCGGTTTCGGCTTTATACCATCGTCAGGTCTAGTTATGAGTTCATAACTAGACCTGACGATGGCATAAAGTCGAAACCGGTAGTTATATGTATATATATCTTTAGTGGAATAGACAATATTTCAAAAAATAAGTTTGTTTTATTCATTAACTAAAATACAGTCGAGCTATAGTTCATGTTAATGCCGACGAGAGGATTTGAACCTCTGATCTTCTGGCTGATAGACTGTGACGCTATACGTATGAGGTCACACAGAATTATTAATAATTAAAAAAGTTTAAAATAATGTAAAATATAGTGAAAGAAAGATTGATTTATTTTGGTTGCACGTTCAAGTTGGTGTTGTGCAGACAGTAATGCTGGTGCGTGCTGTCCCAGTAATGCTGGAGCTGTAAAAATCATGTTTTCTCATATTCAATCTCGTGTACTTTCTGATCAATTGGCGGACTTGGGGAGTTCCTCTTCACTTTCATGCTATTCGTTTTCATATTTAAAGAAATACTATTTTCCGAGTTTTTTGAAATGAAATAATTTAAAAAAAAAATTATTTACTCTTTTTTTCATTCAAATATATAATTTTTTTTTCATATTTTCATTACTTTCAAAATAAGGCCAAGATGACCTTTCTAAGGTCAATACAAGAGGAGATATTTATTGCTATATCTACGTTTGCCAACTCATCATCACTATTTCCTAACTAAAGGTCTAATATCCTCTCCTATACCTTTTCTTACGCCACCATACGAAACCACTTGACCCTTGGATGTCTACAGAACGTCAGTGTCTCAAAACTGTGGGTCACAGGCACTATTTCTCATCTTGTACTCAACAGATCAGAAAAAAAAAAACATTATTTTTGTTTCTGCCTCAATTTTTAATAACACAATCATTTAATATTTTTTATAAATTAAAAATCACTTATTTTTACACTTTTTTATTATCTCCGAGGCGTTCTCAGAACTCAGAATTTCATAATGATTTCAGTCAGAAATATGCAATAATAAATGAACCTTGCATACTCAGAAGATAGAAATAAATGTCAAATAATCAGCACGTACGGGTACAGTTACTTTTTATGAAAAATATGGGCCGATAATGTGTTGGTAGATAATACAGTGACACTATAAATTCGTTGACCAGGCATACGAGAGACTAAGAAACGGATCACGGCCGCCAATCGCTGCTACGTTGAACTATGGAAACAACTGGCCAGCAACCTTGCGTCTCGGCGCACAAAGACGGTCCTGTACAAAACGCTGATCCGCCCTGTACTCACATATGGCTCGGAAACATGGACCACAACTAAAGCCGAGGACCAAAAACTCCAGATATTTGAAAGAAAAATCCTCCGTCGAGTTTTTGCCCCGTTTGCGACGGAGGAGAATGGAGCCGCAGAACCAATCAGAAGGTGTACGAGCTGTACAACGAGCCAGACATTGCTACTGTGGTAAACTGGGCAGACTTAGATGGGCCGGCCATGTCGCCAGAATGCATGAGGATATGATCTCAAAGAAACTTTTATCTGAGCCCTTATATGGACGTCGGAGAGTGGGAAGACCAAGGCTGCGGTGGCCTGACTGCGTGGCAAAAGACGCCAGGAGCATCGGGATCCGTAACTGGATGTCAGCATCACAAAACAGGGACACAGGGTGATTGATGTTGGAGGAAGTCAAGACTCGTCAGCGGGTTTTAGAGCTACACTGATGATAATGAAGACATACGAGGTATGTCAAAAAGTAAAGGGAATTTTGTAATTTCGTGGGTTGTATCAGTCCAATTCGCGCGATTTTTTCATTGTTGTGTTGGTAAACATGTCTGAAAAGTATCGATACATTGTTAACCATACCGGATGTTTAGTCTGCTGTCAGCTGTCAAAGAGGTTACATGTGTTTTGGTTCGATCGGCGAATTTACAAAATTAATTGAGAATTTTCATTAAATTTTGCTATAAGAATGGAATAAAGTGCAGCATAGTCTTAGAAATGTTAAATATTGCTTTTGGTGAGTCTGCTATGAATAAAACTAGGGTTTACGAGTGGTATAAAAGCTCGACAAGTGCGGTCGAATGTGATGGTCATGCTCACTGTGTTTTTCGATTTTAACGGCATAGTGCACCATGAGTTCTTGTCACAAGGTCATACGATCAGTAAGGAGTACTTCCTACAAGTGCAACGCCGTTTGCGTGAAGCAGTCCGAAAAAAACGCCCGGATTTGTGACGAAACAATTCATGGCTTTTGCACCACGATAATGCACCTGCTCACACTTCATTGCTTGTTCGTGAATTTTTTTTCAAAAACAACACTGTCAGGCATGGCTCCATGAGACTTTTTTCTGTTCCCAACAATAAAGAGAACCTTAAAGGGCCGTCGTTTCACAAGCATAGATGAGATTAAAAGCGCATCGCTGAGAGAGCTAAATGCTATCCCAAAGATCGAATTCCAGAAGTGTTTCGGGGATTGGAAGTAGCGCTGGCATAAGTGTATAATATCTAATGGGGACTATTTTGAAGGGGATAACATTGATGTAGACGAATAAATAAAATTCTTTTAAAAAACCGTTAATTTTGTTATTTTTTGAGTACACTTCGTACATATCCCATTTGGATGACTGCGATCCAGTAGCAAACAATTCATACCTTCTTGACTCCATTACTTTCCTAGTTAGTAAATAATAATAATTTTTCCTAGAAACAAACAAAGCAATACCATTGTCTTGTACCTTAAATTTCATGATTCATCTCATGAATACTCAAGTTATACAAGATTGGTTTCTTTATTTTTTGTTTGAACCATCGAAAAACCTAGCATAATATATCTGTATTCTTTTCACGCCTTTGATTTAATTTTAGTGTAATAAGAAAGTAGTCTTGAGATAGAAAGTTTTAGAAATATTTTATTTTATTTATGAACATTTTTAAAAGATATAGGCATAAAAAAAAAAAAAAAGGTTTAGTGCAAGCAGAGAAAAAGAACGGGACCCACCCATCATACTGAGACAGCTGGTATTTGTTTTGGCTAAATGTGTCTAATATGTTGGTACAGGTTGTGGGCATGGTGACACGGAAGGACCTGGCCAGGTACCGAACCTGGAGGCACGCAGGGACGATGGGGCTTAAAGAGCTCAGGGTGCAAGTATGACAAGGTAACTTTACTAGAGATATACTATACTGTAGTATAAGGGGGGGCGATGGGGCTAGTATCGTGGATAATGCAAACCCATGGTTAACCCGAGGGCAAAGAGATGACACAGTTTGTGGGATCTGGTTCATTTGTCCATTTTCTGGAATCCATTATTATTGTCTTCTAGAAGGATGTTTATGGGACGGCCTGAGAAATATCTTGACTAGAACCTACCTCTCTATAGTATCGTAACCTTTTTACTAGAATCCTGGTCCACTTTCTTCTTGCAGCTGAGACCATCGTCTCATTTCAGTAAGGTAACATGCTTGCTCCTGCCCCAGCTTGCTTCTCTCTGTGAGCTGCCTATAGAAGAGTGGGACGTGGGAGGCAGGTTCCGTTTGATACGCTAGAGTGCCCTCTATTTATTTATTTTTATGATTGGCTCTTGTTGCCTGATTTAGGCTATTGATGACTGATTGTTTGGGGAAATTGCAGAGGAGAATGCGGTGGTTGGCGGAGAAGGAGGTCCCAGTAGTATCCACGAAGATCACCAAGTGGAAGCGACGATTTGAGAGAAGCCAGAGGTGAATGAGCTGACTTACCTGGCCGCTGCAGTTGGCGGACTGCATACCAGGCCTGGCTAGACAGCCCACCTCTCTTCAGCTCCTCAACAAGTTCACCTCACACACAGCCCCGCCCATTCGTTAATGTCCATTAACGGTGCCGCCTTTTTTCATTTTATGATTTAATGGTCTCTGTTCCACTCTTAAAGATATGTTTTTATTATTATTGTTTATTATGAATCCGCCAATAGTGGGTGTGATCTATGTATAATAATGATGTCTCATAAGCTGCCCTCCGAAAGGGGGGGGGGGGGGGGGGGGGGGGGGGGGCATAGGTCAACTTCTTACTGAACTTGTATAGATTAGATAGATATTAGGATCATCTAGTTTGGACTTGGAGAGATAATTGTATAAAAACAACTACTAATTATATGTCAAATTATTAAAATAATAATAATACGATAAAATAAAAGAGGAAAAAAGCTACATAATATCAGAGTTCCCACAAAATGAAAATTTAGAAAAGTCACGGATTATATTAGCAAAGACTATCCTGAGAAAACATACCTGCAGTAGATAAAAAAAAATATTGGCAGTTTCTTGTTTTTGTTATTCAGGTGACAGAATAAACACAGAAATCTATTTAATTCAATTCTGTTACAGCAACTATTAATTAGCTTACATGAATAAACAACTTTTCTATCAACAATATGGAAAGATACATTGAATAATAATAATTTTTTGAATTGTCAAAAGAGTATGGCCAACAGTTTACAAATAACTTTAAACAAAAAATTGAATAACCTGTGTGGATCCCTGTCTTGAGGTCCTTCTGGAGACAGATGAAACAAGTTTTGTTGACGTATTTTCTTCCATTCTTCCAAGGAGGGATTTTCTGTGAAGTATTTTGAAGAAGGCTTGCACTTTCTTAAAGAAGCCTCAAGTAAGCTCCATCTCTGTAGATCCTCGATGTGACGTCATTGCACTGTTCTATTTTAATATCATTGAATTTTCTCGTTCTAGACTTAAACACGCTTTTAAATTGTCCCACCAAATATATATGTCCATATTGACTGGATGTCGCCTATAACGACGTTCAGGTCGTTATAACTGGACCTCGTTATATCCGATCTGATCAGTAGGTGGCTAGGAGTGACAAGAGAAGTGAACACAAATGTGTGAAGGAAATTTTAGATTTTAATACAAACAGTTGACAAGTAAATTTTATAATCTTTGGGAAAGAGTATCATACACAGATATTATATACTTTATCAATAAGTTACGTTAGTTTTTTAAAATAAAAAATCTGCTATTGCTGATTGTTTAGACTTTCCATTTTCCAAGCAGCAACATGTATGGTTTTTCTTCAAAAGTAAAAGTCTTCATTTGAAAGTAAAAATTTACTTGTCCCCCCCCCCCCCCCCCCCCCCCCCCCATATCTTAAATTTCAACGTGATCTATGATCAACCATTTTTATTCAGCAATTGTTTAAAGCCTCGATTCTAAATTCATCATAGTGTATTTCTAAAGCAACGAGGTTAAACAAAATAGTATATTACTAATAAAATAAAATCATTATTGCATATATTTGTAAAGGAGTGAGGTTTAATAGAGTTCCATTGGCTGAGGATCATCAGAAATAAAACTAGACATTTTTCTGTTAGGAGATTTCTGCTTTTCTTCGTTCTGAGACATAACATTTTTCTGTTAGGATATTTATGCTTTTCTTCGTTCTGAGACATAACATTTTTCTGTTAGGAGATTTCTGCTTTTCTTCGTTCTGAGACATAACATTTTTCTGTTAGGATATTTATGCTTTTCTTCGTTCTGAGACATAACATTTTTCTGTTAGGATATTTATGCTTTTCTTCGTTCTGAGACATAACATTTTCTTTCTTATTTTTCCCTCCTATTACATTTACTATTCTCCATTTATTAAAATGTATTGTTTATTTCCACCTATACATACAATACTCCCCATAATGCTAAAATTTGAAATAATTAAAAAATACATATATATATATATATATATATATATATATATATATATATATATATATATATATATATATATATATATATATATATATATATATTCCGCATTATTTATTACTCGTTGTATGTAAGTTATTTGAAATAATACTAAAATATTTTGTATTTCATATTACAGTTATCTGAAATTTTATTTGGTACTGGTAGTCCTATCCGAAACATGAAAATTCTAGATAAGACCTTCAATTGTGTTGGGGTCATACTCACTTACCACTAATGAGGATGGTACGCGTGAAATTTCATGATAGTCCATGATGAACCGTTGAAGTGCTAGACACATTTTATGTTTTGACCTCTCCCACATGATCTTTGTTTGAACTGGGCTTATAAGGATGCTACATTAAACAACATTTTGAAATCCAACATAATTTATATTCTAAGCTGGGTCATCCTTGAGAAACGCTGAAAGTTTCGTGAATATACGTTCATCCGTTTTTGAGTTACTGGCGAACAAACATACAGACAAAATTTGAGTTTTATTTATATAGATAGATGTTAAGGAGGGTGGCTGTTTGTACATTGAGTATTTTTTTAAAACTATTTGGGTTTTTATTTGTTTCTAATCAAACAGAGATTACAAGTTGTTTTCAGCTTTTGTGTTGGTTGTCTCTAAGTTTGTCCACTCACCATAGGAAAATAGATGAACGTATTTCAATGAAACTTAGGAATAGGTTTCAGGCTACATATGTTCTCAAAATCACTGAATAGAGGGGGGTTTTCTCAGTTACTATTTATTGATCCTGTGTGAAGAAGTTGAAGAATCAATAAGGAATGGGCTTATATTAATTTCAAATATTTTTTGTTCTCTTTATTTTTTCGTTTTAGAACGTTAGAAATAACGAAAGTAAATATCATTTTGGAGTAGCGAAAGGGCCGATGGGAGGCGAGAGACCGACAGGTAGGGTTGGGGTGGGCAGCGGGAGAATACGCTTTTTTCTACTATTTTGTGTCCGGATAATGCCAATCGACTTCAGGTTAAGTAATATAACGCAGCTACTCCCGGGCAACCTGCTAGTTGGAAATAAAATATGTTCAACTCTGCCCCTCATGTATGCTCGCCTACTATATACTCTGCGTCCACCAACTAACGATGGAAAGAGCTCTGTATGTTGTGTAACCGAAATCAGTGACTCCCTCCCGAAGAAATGTTTAATCTCAGGTCGAATGGCCTCAAGAACTGCAAAGTAACAGTATGGTTGAATGAATCCGCCGGGAATAGAAGGACCTCAGGAACGGCAAAGTGTCAGAATGGTTGAATGAATCTGCCGGGAATAGAAGGGCCTCAAGAACGGCAAAGTATCAGTATGGTTGAATGAATCTGCCGGGAATAGAAGGACCTCAAGAACGGCAAAGTATCAGTATGGTTGAATGAATCTGTCCGGAATAGAAGGGCCTCAAGAACGGCAAAGTATCAGTATGGTTGAATGAATCTGTCCGGAATAGAAGGGCCTCAAGAACGGCAAAGTATCAGTATGGCTGAATGAATCTGCCGGGAATAGAAGGGCCTCAAGAACGGCAAAGTATCAGTATGGTTGAATGAATCTGCCGGGAATAAGTTCACGACTTCCAAAGCAGGATATTTTGTGCCAAAAGTCATAGCAGTATTCTTCACAATTTTAAGTTGAAAAAAAATATGTATAAGTATATAATTATTTTTTTCAAAATGTCTAAAGCTTTTTAGCCGTTTAGGGCACACAATATTTTTAGGGAAGATTTATTTGTAAATATTAGGTATTATGGTGCGTACTGTACATGTGTAGCTACGTAGAAGATAACAGATGTGGAATCAAGGAAGGACATTTTATTTGATCCGCTAAATTTTAGGGAAAAGTAATAGAATCTTAAGTCGGGAGTCAATTAATATTTTTAAATAATTAAATAAATACGTGAAAAATGTTGATTAGAGTTCCGATTTATGGGAGTAGCAATTCTGCCTTATTATACCACACTACTCAAGTATCAACCAATAAAAAATATTATTATTTATTATAAAGTAATTAAAAAAATTGTAGAGAGGATGCGTTGTGTTCCAATCTCATGTCATGATAAAATATAATTGCGGAGTTTAATTTTAAAAAAAATATATATATATAATAGTAATAAAAATAGGAATTTCCTTATAATTTTAAACTTCTTTTTACAAAAAACTAAAAACTAAATAAAAAATGTGTGTGTTGAAATATGAATTGCAATATTGAAAAAAAAGATTAGAAGCAATATTAAAAATTATAATAAAAAATAAACAAAAAATATAAATAAATACATGTAGGGTTTAGATACTAGTTAAGTCTTGTAGTTTAGAGTACTATAGTTATTGTTATATGTACTTATGTATATGTATACCTAATTGTATATATATACATATAAATATATAAAAGAGGAGAATTGATGATTTTATTGATGTTTCCTATGGAAATTTATGTATCTGGTTTGAAGCTCACCTTTCTTCTGTTGCCAATTTTATGAAAGATCTTTAAAAAAATAAAATAAAAAATAATAATAAGATAAGGAAAAAAAAAAAAAATACATTCAAGAAAAAAGAAAAACAGAAAATAGGGACAGTATGTATAAATATATATATATGTGTGATATACATATATATGCAGAGTTATTAGATATTTAGCTGCTAGAGACTGACTTACTGTATAGACGAGATGTCTGCACAAAAATGCCACATCTCTCTAATATTGAGTTCGTATTGTTTTGTTTGAATATTTTAAATTGTATAAAGAAATTAAAAATTATTATTGTTATTTTAAATTGGCAGGTCCAATGTATTTAATTTACACAAATAACAGAGTAATTTATTTTAATATATTTTTTTTTAGTAATGGGGTAAATAAAAAAAAGTTACCGTTTTTCACCTTGAAAATTCAATACTTTTTTTTGAACATTCAACTGTGGCGGTACCACTCATTGTTTGAGAGGTCAACTGTGGCGGTACTGCTGTAATTGTTCAGTACAGAGATCGAAATTTTCAGAACGCTCTTTTGGGACCAATTCATATTTGATTATGCCTTCAAAATCCCAAAAACTGAGAGCATCGATTCTTTTTCAAATTGCCGACGACGGCTTACCCATTGTCCCATGTCGTTAGGGATACGCCCAGTATACCTATTTCCGTCGCAGATGACACTAGGTTTGATGTAGCGCTCAAGTTTCCAGGCAGGGTTTGGCTTGCTGCTGCCTCGTCTCCCTCCAGGATCCGAAGTGGAGGTCCACCGTAGACTGGGAGATGCCTAGCTCTAGTTACAGTTGCCCAGTGCTCTCTCGGTAGAGGTCCGCTGTCCACTACAGATGCTAGTCCTCAACATTCCTTTCTTCAAGGCTCATATTGCCTTTCAAATTATTGAAACTACCGCCGCACTGTGCATTCAGTAATCGTTTCTTCTTCAAATTCCTGAACAAAACGCGGGGCTTCGGTGGCCGTAACCTTCCGCTTGCAGTAATGACATGATATGAAGCAATATTTGTATTTCAAAGACATGTTAAATAAAGGGATATGAAACGCACAGCGATTAAAAGAAATTTGCGGCATCGTCATGTTTACAAAATGATTCAATCGGATCTGGGTTCAAAGAACCAATATGAAAAAGTAATAGAAGGCGAGATGGGATCAGAACGTCATTCAATCTTTACAATGAATGAAAACGGTCATTTTACTTGAATCGCTCCATTATTTTATTTGTTTATTGTTAGTGATAATTTTATTTTTGTATAAATTTTATTTTTGAGTTTTTTTTTGTTTGGGGAAAGTGAGGCCGAGTTTCCGAAATCATAAATACAAGAAAATATTTTGAATATTGTAAGTATACAAAATATGGAGAAATAAAAAAGAATATGCACCGACCTGAAAAAAAAAGAAGTACTAATAAAAATTGGATAACTCACCGAGGAGTCGGCCATCTACCACGAAGTATAAATAATTTATATTTGTTATGTATGTCATGTTATGCAATACCATGGAGTATAAATAGTTGATATATTGTTCTCTATGCCACCTATCGTGGAGAATAAATAGTTGATATATTGTTCTTTATGCCTCCTAGCATGGAGAATAAATAGTTGATATATTGTTCTCTATGCCACCTATCGTGGAGAATAAATAGTTGATATATTGTTCTTTATGCCTCCTAGCATGGAATATAATTTATATTTATACACTTTCTTGTATTACTCAATTAAATTCGGTCAATTGTTGAGAAAAAAAAAGTGTAAAGTAAATGTTAATATTTGAGTGGTTGTTATAATTTATTTCTTGTAACCAAACATGATGTAAAATGTAATTATTATAAAAAATATATAGTTTTCAGTTAGTTTGTTCGGTGCTGGGGCCTTACAAGTTTAAAATGTCTTCTTAAATTAAATTAATTGGGATTTTCTCGATAAAGTAATATATTATAGAAAAAAATTCATATTAGGTTGTGCCTTAATATATTGAAAATTTATATACAGTTATGTATATGTACCTAGGTATTTAAGGATGATTATGTCAATTTCGGATGGAGGTCCTCTCTTTTCCCAACATAACATAATATAGTCATATATACTTACCATGTTCATCTATGATACACATCTATATAATAATGTTAATTACTACACGAGTCAAAAATACCTATAAATAATAATAGGCCTGATTTTCAGTCAATTTTATCATAATTATATGGAAAATATCCTGTGACCGTTTGTTCTTCTTACTTAAACATACTCGTATGTTAAAATGTAATAAATAGTTGTTTTTATTATATACATATATATAAAAGAAATATGTCGATGTAATATACATTTAAAAGAAGAGACATTTTTATTGAATGTTAATTTATTAAAAAATGAAAAAAAAAAAAAAAAAAATGATTAGTTAATTCTAGAAACAAATCTTTGTGTGAATATAATGCTGCTGAAGTACCTGTCATATTAGAGAGATGACTGCTGGATCTGCACATGCGCAGCTCAGTACAGTATGATTGACATTTGTTCTTCTATTAGCCGAGGGGGGGGGGACTGTTCTTATCTGGAAAGTGTCGTCCCACCTCATCTCTCGTCTTCCTTTCTTACCTTGTGTTATATAGTCCTAGGGATCAATAAAGAATCAAATTTATTGTAAAAGTGATGTTTATACCGTTTGGGATGTCTGTGACAAGACCACCATGGGCTGCTCCAAGGCTTGGGGGCAAAAGGAAATAAACAAAAGTATCTCTCTCTCTCTCTCTCTCTCTCTATATATATATATATATATATATATATATATATATATATGTCTGTGCATAGTCGGCACCATTGTTTTGTTTCATCAGAAACCCACCCATTCCATCTTATATAGAAGTCATCAGTTCAATCTCTGTCATTATCTATATTAGTTTGAGTTTCAAGAAAAACAGCTGAACGTATTTTCACGAAATTTTCTGGTCGTCCAACTTGAAATATAGGATTTGTAGCATCTCAACTGTTTGAACGAGTTGGAGGGAGGCAAAAACATAGAATGAATGCTAGAAGTTCTGTATGTTCTGATCGGATTTTCGGAATATTTCACTTGCAGCATCCTTATATTAGGCTATGTGGGAGGATGTTTGTGAGATCCAAATCATTACAGTACATTACCTTTGTGTGTCCTCATGGTGCCTCTTATATCTGGGGGAGATCCCTTAAAACCAGACTTACAGCACTTCCAACTTCTGTCCCACCAATCCCAGTAAAAAATTCAAGCAACAAACAAACTCTTCCAAACAACTAAATAAATCACTTATACAATCAATTTGACGAACAATATGAAATTATTTGAAACTCTTGTGTAGTATTGGACTGGTCTTATGTGGAAGAAGCTGAGTTCGGGTATCACTAGCCCACTGGTGGAAGGGGAAAGGGAATCTTCTTTTGTATTGGTTCGCTCCTCTCAAAGTCATAAAGTTCTACTTGGGTACAAATGAACTTAGCGGAAGTCCTTACGCCACAGTTTCCTTGTAGTCGTAGTAATTATGTTCTGCTGTGGGATTTCCTGAAACATCTTTATTTAGGACCTGGTACAGTCGATATGGATGATAAAATCGCACGATTATTCATTTACTGTCACACCGGTAGGAATAAATTCGACAAATACGCTGGCTACTCAAGATTTGGAAAGATTATTCTCAATTGTACGACGAGAAGTGCGAAATGTGCCAAAAGTAACTTTACATAAATTTTATGAGATTATCGACCTTTGCAAAAGGTAGTCCTGTAGTAGTTCTGAATCATGGGAGCTAGGATGTTGAATGGGAGGAATGCTGCAGTAGGTCCTCACGTAGTGGTCGTCCCGTTCCAGGCTGTAGACTGGTCAAGATGTACTAGTGGAGCCAAACTAATTATGAGGACATCTCAAATTTCAATTTTATCGCTACGCTAGTATATAATAGGCGAGTGGGGATGTTGCTGACGACACTGTTGAGCTGCACGCATGCGTGCAAGTCCTGCGACCCTTCATTTCAGAGAGGTTCATCTAAGTAATGTGTATGTAAGGAGGAACCGTCTATAAATTATGTACGAGTATTTAGGGGTCCTCAACAACGTTACATAACATAATTAAACTATACCTTTTTATTGTTTCATTCGTCTTTTATTCGAGGGAAAAAATTAATGTTACGTAAACAAAGAAAGGGGAGGGGTGAAACATTATGAAAATTGCATTACCTAATTTATAGACGGCTCCTAATTGATTGGCTTTTAAATGTGCCAAAAAAAACACATAGAATACACAAATATATATGTATGTATATATATATACAATACATAAAATTAATACATTTAATGTGATTTTTCTTCAAATTCACAAAATTTAAGGCTTTCAATTTTTGATTTTTTTTCAAAACTTTACAATTATTTTTCTTTTAATTTACAGGTTATTTTTGTTATCGCATGTAAAAATGAGGATAATATTTATTTATTTCGTCTTCTAGATCTATGTAAAAAGACTTTCTTTTCTGTTTTCTTAACAGTTGCATTATAATGTTATTTATTTTTCAATTGTATCTATTATTTATTGTTTTACAAATATGGAAGAAATAAAAGAGGGTAACTCCTCCCTAATAGTGATTTAGTGAGTATTGTGATACATGTGAAATTATTACTGTTATTATTTCCAACTATTATCTATTAAAATAAATAACAATTCTGATGTTTTTATATAGTTTGTTGTTAATGTTAACAGTTTTAGAGTTGTCGATAGGGATGTGTGATATAAAATAAATAAAAATATTAAAAAAAAGGTAATTATGTATAGTTAGTTTTGTGAAAAAATAAATAAAAATAAAAAACTATGAATATAATAAAGGGATCTTTGTGTTTCAAATAAATTTGTTTTGTTTTACCCAATTTATTTGATCAAGTTTCTATTTCTTATTTTAAAATGGAAATAAGGATGTTGAAAATTAAGATAAAGTACAAATATGTATAAAATATAAATTGAATTTATCAAAATGAAAAAAATTATCTTGTATGTTTATTAATTTTATTTATTATGTCAATTGATATTGTTACATTAATGTTTATCTTTTTGTTGTTACAATACATTACAATCTAATTATAGTACGTGTATAGAAATTAAAATGTTTTTTTTTTTTTTGTTTTTTTGGTTATTGTATTTTTTTTTAAATCTTCTTCAGGAAGGTTGTGATCTTTCAGTTGGATATTTGGAGATGTGTCTCTTTAAAGAACTTCAAAATAGGGCCTATTTAATTGTATACTAACTATAAGTCTCATACATAAATAAACATACATTATGATATAAGAAAGAAGGAGAAATAGAATAAAGCTTTATATCATCATTGCAACATTATTTGCACCCTCAATTTAAGATACCAGTAGTAGTAGATATATTTTTTTTTTTTCGAAAATAATACATTAAGAGGAGGGGGAGGCTCGCCTCGACTATTGAGCCAACATTTAAAAACAAATATAAAGCGACAACCTTTTTAAATGGTATTTATGAATGCAAATACGTCTACTTTATGTATATAATTCCCTAGAATAAATTTTAGGCGAAAATCATCTAATAAGAAAGTGATAATTTTGGAAAATGAAAAAGCGAAAAATTTTATAAGGTACCGAGAGATGCAGTCTTTTCCTTTAGTTGTACTATATGAGTAAAAAAAAGTAGGTGCTTAATTTTGGCAATTTTTAAAATGTTAATTCAGTGTAAAAAAATCCGAAAGTATGCTTAAATTTATAGACGTTTGCTCCATTTGTGGGAAGAGTCACGTATAGGGGCTATCCTATCGGAAAATTTACTATTACAGAAAATGTGTCCCATTGATTTTAAAATGGTACCAACATAGGTATTAGATAAAAAAAGTCCTATTTAAATATAATAGAATAAATTGCTGTTTGTTGTAACACAATTTTTAGAGGCTGTGAAAAGGTGGGTGGTTTATATTTATAATTTATATTATAAATTGTTTATTTCAATTATTTATTAAATTTTGAGACAAAAGACATCTAATCCTCTTTATTAAACACAAAAAATCTCATTCTTCAAAATTGAAGCGAATTCTAAGAATGTATGCTAAGGATAAAAGTTTGGCAATTAAAAAAGAAATAATTTATAAATATAAAACTCTATAAAAATAGAGTAATCTCAGTTATTACTTTAAGCTCCCTGAAGTGTGATTGCCAGCGATGATGAGTCGACTGTTCGGGTGCTTCGTTAGAAGAAAGAAGCCAAAACATGAGTGGCCCCATGAAATTTCACAAATTAGCCGCCGCCAGAACCAATAAATCTCTTGATCAAATTAAGGAATTCAAATTACTATATACATGTGTGTACTCTGGTGGCTGGAAACAAAACAGTTTTTTTTTGTTTTTTTTTCGAAAAAAGTTTTCGCACCGGGAAGTTGTGATAAATTGCAATTTATTCTATTCTTCTAAAATTACAAATCGGGTATATAATTAGAGGCGTTGATTGATGCCTTGACGAAAAATGAATTCAACGTTTTCAGAAATGTTGATAATGGTGGGAATGAATGGCGAAAAAGTGCACCGCAACGGTCTCCTTTTTGTGCATTTGGAACCGGAGTATATTTTAGGAGAAATTACAAATGGCATATTAAAATTGTCGACCAGTTGCAAAACCCGTTATCTGATCATTTTGTTTTTTTACAGAAACGAGGAAAACATGTCAAAAGCCAACTAATAGGGCTAGAACTGTACCTTTTTTTTTGCTTTTTAAAGCTTAAAAAATTCTGCAAGACTACTGAATGCGTATAATCTGGCATAACTGGAAAATACAGTTTTTTAAATTTATAGTTTTAAATGACGGGTTTTGCATCTGGAAGATGGTTTTAACGGATTTTGCATCTGCATCGCCAGCCATCTTTTTTTCGCATGCAGTTGCAAAACCCGTTAAGTATTTAATTGTGTCCCAAAACTTTTAATAAATAATAGGGGTACTCAAGATGTTGATTGTATTATGTTACAGCCCTTGTATGATTGTATGTTCAGCATTTCTTTCAAAGCTGATCATACAGTGATACAATCATACGAGGGCTGTAACATGATACAACCAATATCTAAAATAAACCGCAACGGTTCAATAAAAAATAATAACATTTTTTCAATAAAAAACTTTAATGTCAAGAAATAGATAGATCTTACTAAACTTTTTTAGTAAAATTAGATTCTAAAACAAACAACAACAAAAAAAACAGGTATTTAAAAGTTAAACATTATACCTAATGTAAAAATGATTTAAAAATAGATAGGTACCTACCTAAAATAATAAAAAAGTTTCTAAAATAAACAAAACTGCGTATGCAAAAAAGTTAAAACATTACACCTATTGTAAAATCATATTAAAATTAGCAGGCTAAATTCTTAGCTCGTCTTCATCCTCTTGGCCAATTTCAAAATCTAAATCGTCTTCAACGTTCACAGTAGAATAATGAGCTCCGTCCTGTTCATGTAACACTCTTCTACAATAATCAAGCTTGGGATTTTCCTTCCATTGCTCCCCAAAATGCAAGGCAAGAAGTCTCTCAACGTCAGCCATTTCTTTAGTGTTAACAATTACCCCTTTATGTATGTCTAGCAGTTCGTTATTTTTCAGACTTTTTCCTCTCTTGGAAATGCTCTTAGCCTGTCCAGCCTCCAAACTGTAAAAAGGCTCTTCTCTTACTAAGACGGAATTTTTTTTTGCATTACAAGAAAATACTACTTTTTTGTATTTAATAATATCACTAATCAGCAGGTTGTTTAACATAAGAAAAATAAAATTTTATTGTTATTTAATTGTCTAAACTGGAAAATAATTGCAATAATTGTCTAAAAACATATATTCAACGGTTTTTGCTTCTGTAAGGATAGGACGCTATCTTTTCTTGAGAGGAATTGACGAGTTTTGAACCTGAAATGTTTTAACGGGGTTTGCAACTGTAGATAAAGTATAAATGATGGGTTTTGCAGCTATTCACAACTTTCTCTGTAGTTTTGCATGACTTCTAACTGGTTTTGAACCAAGAAAAGCTATTTAATCGATTGCTCTTGAAAAGACGAATCCATTGATACCATAACCTCAACATTGAAAAAAAGGTGATTTAACGAGTTTTGCAACTGGTCGACTCAAATGAAAGCTATTGAACCCTAAAACATGAGAATGAAATTAAAATTTTATTTGGGGAAAAATGTTTTTAGAAGCCTTACATCGTACACTGTCCCACTTGGTGAATTCAAAATTCATTTATAATTGTAGTTTGGTGAGCCGAGATCAAGGAAAAATTGATAATTTCAGGAAAGTTTTACTCATAGAAATTGTAGTGCTCAGGATGCAGTGTCGGCTCCAAACAATTTCAGTGGGGATGGGCATTTGAAGGGGTTGGAGAGGGGGCGGTGCACATCTACAAAAAGGGATGATTAGTGGATCCTCAGTAACTAATTACAGTAAACTCGTTAGTTCAACTATAGTTAACTTTTTATTTTAGAAACTAAGAGAAGACATTATCACCAATTCAAATTTTGGGAAGCACGGCATGACGACGTTTTGTGGAGCCCCTAGTTTTATATATGGAATCAGGAATTCGTATCTAAGGCTGCTATTGATTTTAAGCGAACTCGAGCAAAGAAGGAGTAAATTGCCGAATATTTACACACGACTTGTTTTTAATCACAATCCGTACTTAAAGATCTAGGTTTGGTGGTGGGCATAGTCTGGGTGTTCCTGTACCCTGAGCCTGTAGGCTTCAACGGGAAGAGAACGAGACCCATCTTCACTGTAAGCTGACGAAGGACAGAGCCCATGTGCACTTCAGAAAGTTAACAAGTGGGTTGGGGTTGTTACAACAACCAGGTAGGTAACTTTACCAAATAAAACATATAGGTAATTTGAATGTAACCTTTATTGCCAACACACATTTTAGTAATACGAACAAAATTTAAAAAAGTAACAAAAAACATATATATCCATTTGTAAAACTATCAAAATAGATAGAAACAAAGCCTTACTAGAGTAGCAGATTTTTGATCTGTCCAATTTAATAACGGGCAAACAAATAGAATGAGAATGAAGGAACAGAAGAGGAAAGTTGACTGAGGCTTGTTAGTGACTCAAGCCCGGGCTTCAAATGCAACTTGGAGGAGCCAGGGCTGCCACTCTAGTAGCACTTCGCTAGTATTGACAGGTGATGAATCATACTCCATTTTAAAAACAATAAATATAGAGTTAAGGACTATTTTGAATTAGTTGAGACCACTTTTATAAAGAAATCTAGAAGTTATTTAAAGAGAAGAACTTAATTATCATAATTTGTTGAAGTTTGAAAAATTGACTTAAAGCAAATTCTTGGGAAGTAGAAACGCAACAATTCAATAATAATGTTTCTATTAATATATTAAATTACAATTTAATGGCTACCAAATAAAAATTTATTTATACGTGGAGGAATATCAAATTTAAAGTTGACTGAAGAATGGAAAAAGAGTTTACGATTTGTTTCATTTCCGAAAACCAGGAGTTATGGAGAATGGTGAACTTGTGATGACACCGACGGCACATGAGCATGGACCTTCACCCGTCACTTCCTCAACGTTTAGATAGGTTTAGGGGAACATAAAATCAAATCCAGTATCTAACATCCTCAATTAAACCTTTTACATGAAAGATATCAAACAAAAAAAGTTACCTTATTCTCAAATCTATAAAAAAAATATATTATTATTTGTTTCCCCCTGAAAATGTATGAAAACTCGAATTGGCCTTCCTATTGCTAACCTTGCATCCTCAACTATTCAGTTAAAACAATAATAAAAATAAAATATAAAGTAATATTCATATTATAAAGGATCTTATCGCTAAAAGCCGCTAACATTTCTAATATCATTCATTATTTTGTACTATAAAATATTCACTATACCCTAATCTTCAGAGTTTAAAATATACGCAAGGTCGATTCGAGGACAGCGAGTTGTCTCCAGAGGTTCGCACGAGTTGTCTCGCGAGGTTTGCGCGAGTTGTCTCGCGAGGTTTGCACGAGTTGTCTCCCGAGGTTTGCACGAGTTGTCTCGCGAGGTTTGCACGAGTTGTCTCCAAAGGTTTGCACGAGTTGTCTCGCGAGGTTTGCGCGAGTTGACTCGCGAGGCTTGCGCGAGTTGACTTGCGAGGTTTGCGCAAGTTGACTCGCGAGGTTTGAACGAGTTGTCTCCAGAGGTTTGAACGAGTTGTCTCCCGAGGTTTGAACGAGTTGTGTCCAGAGGCTTGAACGAGTTGTCTCGCGAGGTTTGCGCGAGTTGTCTCCAGAGGTTTGCCCGAATTGTTTCCACACGTTTTCGTAATTTACAAACATTTGTGAGCGCATGTTGAGCGAAAAGGGAAACACTGTTTTTTTAATTAATAGTTGAATTTAATCTCCTTTCATAAAAATATGGAATGACATAAAATAATGGTGTTGTATATCTTTTTTCACTCGGTGTCAGGATGACACATATTTGAACAGCTTAGAACTACCCTTTCTTGAGTCAAGTGACGACTCAGCAATTGACTTTGCCGGAGTAGAACCCACACATCCACTGATAATTTAGTTGTTCAATTTGGCGTTGATAATAAATTAAGGTTTCCATTTTTTTTACGGTTTGAAACAGATGCAGCCCTCGGAAGGCAACTAGAATCAATGGTTGGGAATCAGATCGTATACCGATATTTCTCGGAGGTAACTTCATTTACATAATTCTTTAATGTCTCTATTTGTCATGTATCGTTGTATGCAAATGATATTTGTTGGTCAATAATCGAACATATCGTCCTTAGTCATATTTGATCGAAATATTATTTTACAGAAGAAACGAAAAAAACTATCTTAATAATATTACGTTTTCTAATGCAAAACTGGAGAAAGTTACAAAACACACATCTTAATAGAGGAATGTAGTGTTCAACCACTGAGCCAACAACACA
The DNA here is from genome assembly GCA_963662175.1 of Aradus depressus. NCBI lineage: Eukaryota > Metazoa > Arthropoda > Insecta > Hemiptera > Aradidae > Aradus > Aradus depressus. Next base: position 53,872,185 of record OY759214.1, on the reverse strand, counting down.
TCTGAGAGCCCACCATTTTAATGACTCATTTTATTAAAATGTCTGCTAAGATAAGTTTATTTCATCAATTTGGTTTTCAAATAGACGTTTGCCATCTGGGGGAAAAACAATAAACTATAAAAATGTATATCTTTTGCATATAATTATGCCTCCATTTGCTAAGATGGCAGATTTGACACCTCAATAATTCAAATAAAATGAGTCAACAAAATTATTCATTTCTTAGAGCATCATTTTTGATTTTTCAGATGTGAAGGATTTTGATGACCAACGACGATATTGTAAAACATTGGATTATTTATAACGAGTGTAAAAAAGTTTACATTATTTTCGGAAGGTCGTTAAAAATTAATGATAATGTTATATCAACATGGATCCTGTTCCAATTAGTTTGGGAACTGCAGTTGATCAGGTTTTATTACAGTCATAATAAGTCATTTAGGACTCCCCAATAGGTAAAGTAGAACTAAAGGATGCTCTGGTAGTAGGCGATCTGATCTTTTTTGAGTTAAAGGCATGAGTCACAAACAGTTATATAAATGAAGCTCCTTATTCGTTTAAATAATTGTCGTCGTTTTGTTTGTAATGTTTTGGAATAAGGAGATACATATTGTGTTTGTGTATGGCTGCACTTCCAAAACTAAACGGTTTTTGCACTCTTCATAAATCACCCTACCCTATATATAAAACAAAACTAAACTGATCTTACAATATTAAATCTATCGACTAAAATAAGGAAATAGGAGTCAGTGAGTTGGGTGGGCAAGTCTAGAGAACGGCGGAGGTGGGAGACTGGTTCACACCACAGCTGCCGTCTCCGCGGTACAGCATGTAGTACCCCTGAAACAACAGACGGCACAAATCAGTATATTTAAATTAAATGAAAAATAATCTTTATTCTGGGACATACGTCCCCTAAGAATAATAACATAAAAAATAAATAAAAGAATACAAGTATCAACCAATTGAAACAGAAAAAAAAAAAATAAGAGGCTTCTAGGAATGTATATTAAATGTTAATGACAAGCAATGATTAAAATAATAAAATAAACTCGTGAAAAATGATGAAAACAAAAAAAAATTGTAAAAAACAAAATAAGAATAATAATGTAAACAATACTGAGTTATATCTGAATTATAAAGAAAATCGGAGATCCGAGAGAAATATACATAAAATATATTTTGCCATCATCCAGTACATTTAGGGAGCTTAGGAAAAATAGTAGAAAATTGAAAAATTAGTCAAAATGACCCCAATTTTGATGCTATTATAAATACGTAGGACTAGAACAGGGTACAGAACCTGAATGTTGCCGTAATGGAACAGAAGTCGGATGGAATCACCTGACCTTATCTCGGTTCTTACAGTCCACAACTCAAATGGTAAAATGACTGAAAGTACACCATTGAGCCGCACCCTCAGCTTGCCTCGGTCTCAATGTTTCTTTTGACAAAATGTTCATCGCAGTAATTCAAGCCATACTAACTTTATGATACTTAACATTTTCTGCCGAGATATTGTGAGACTTGATGAGTGTTTTTTTTAAAATATTGTCTATTTCACAAAATATATGGGAGTACTTTGCGTATTGCTACCTTCTTCAGCCACGACTTAACAAATATTAAGTGCAAGTTCAACAGGTTTACATCCCAACTGTCCCTTTTGCAGCTCCCGGGTTTCCCTGTCCCTTTCTCCTGTACAGTAGTCTTAAAAACATTAAAAATAAAATTTCGCCTCAAATTAAAATCTTAATAATGAAAGAAAAATAGAAATAATATCAGTGCTGATTAAAATACAAATATAAACATATGTATACATGAAATAAATTAATTATGACAATAATAAATATATGAATAAAAGTACAGACTTTTGAGAAAGCAAGTACATAAACACTGAGACTAGATATTCTCCAATCTCTGTCTGTATTAACCTACTTATTTTCTCAAAACTGTGCACTTTTATTAATATATTTATTTATTGCCGTCTTCAATTAATTACATATATATATTTATTTTAATCATCACTGGTACTATTTCTGGTAGAAATCATGCCACTTAGACCCTTACATGCAGCCAGCCTTGCCACCCATTTACCCAATACACATGCTTCATGTCACTTAGACCCTTATATGCAGCCAGCCTTGCCACCCACTTCTCCAATACACATTCTTCATGTCACTTAGACCCTTACATGCAGCCAGCCTTGCCAACCACTTCCCCAATACATATTCTTCATGTCACTTGAACCCTTATATGCAGCCAGCCTTGCCACCCACTTCCCCAATACACATTCTTCATGTCACTTAGACCCTTATATGAAGAGCACGGGGAAAGAACCAGGTTTGTCACTTTTTTCTCGAATGTGAAATATCGCCACTACAGTATAGTATATTAAACATATTTCACGATTCACCATCGTTACGGGCTTCAAAAAGACGGTTTGTCACTACGAAAACGGAAGCTGAAAATATGACGTGCGGGGAATTGATAGATACGGACTTGCAAACATTAAATTTCAGTTTTCTCAATTTCAACATCTGGTGACAAACCTAGTTCTTTGCCCGTGCTCTTCATATGCAGCCAGCCTTGCCAACCACTTCCCCAATACATATTCTTCATGTCACTTAGACCCTTATATGCAGCCAGCCTTGCCAACCACTTCCCCAATACACATTCTTCATGTCACTTAGACCCTTATATGCAGCCAGCCTTGCCACCCACTTATAAGCGTATCCAGAATCTCATAAGGACGACCCCTATTGCCCTATTGATTTTGAGCGAGACCGGCCGATGGGAAGGCGGGGACCAGAGAGGGGGCTTAACTAAAAAACACTGTTGATATAATGAATGAAACGACATGGAATTTAGTCTGAGGATTCAGTAGTTGCTTAGTAAGAGACCTAATGGTATTCACCCAAATCGGTAGATTGGTTTCAGATGAGCAAACATTTGGTCATTAATTCGCGCTGGGTGAATATATATTGCCGGTGATTCAACGACGACCTTTTTTCATATAAAGTACTCATAAAATTAAATCCTGAACATCTCTAGTACTTCAAATAATGCCGCATACATTGGTTAAATCTTGGATTTTTGAATATTTTTCCTATTTGTTGACTTTCAAACAAAATCAAGTAAGCATTGTCCTTAGTGGCAACTTAGTAGACTTTTTTAAAGTTAGTATTAGGGTTAGTTTTCTTAAACGTACGGTAACCGGACCCTTCATCACATTTATTGTTTCCCAGATTCTGTGAGCTTGTGCCCCAACACGCTCCCCCGACCGAGTTGCTACTCAATATCAAATATTGATTAATTTCATCAATTAAAAATGAAACCCAAATATAAATAACAGATTATGATGAAACCAATGATTAGATAAGACAATGAACAGTGGAGTTTGGTTGAGTATCCACTCACCTCAAGTCCCCAACTCTCACCCCAGCTGTTTTTGATCAGCCAGTAAGGGAGAACTTTTTTAAAGACAGGATATCCTGGAAATAGAGAACAAAAATATTGCAATTAATGTTAAGAGGTGTAGAAAATAGCAATGTTTACCTTGTTGCCCCAGTGAGGTCCCCAGCTGTTCTTGATGAGCCAATAGGGCTGCTGTCGATGGAGGAACCTCGTCTCTGCAAAGAGCAACAACTGTGATAGGACAGCTCAGGACAGAAATGAATGTTTTGTGGAGAGCTGCAGTTAATATAATGTACCAGTGTTGACAACGGAACCAATGTATCCAAGTGACTCACACTCAGTCAAACTGAATCAAGTCCATGTATAATAACCTGGGCTAAATTTAAAGGACATCTTAAGTACCTAACCATTATATTTGAATACATTAATTGCATAAAGCAACTCACATACATTTCTTACTAAACTCAACACTGAACACATAGCATAAACAAAGCTATCTGTTACAAACGTTTGGTTCTGAAAAAAGTATTCTCTCAAACTACATAACAATAAAATATTTCGTCGACAAATAAATAATAATATATATTATTATATTATTTATATATTTATAACCCGGCCGAGGCCCTTAGTTTATTTCATCTAGGAAGTAAAATAAAAATAGTTAAGCGATGGTCCCGAGTCTGTACGATGTCAGGTACTCATTAAAGACCCCTACCCTAGGTGAAAAAAAATTTAGGGTAGGCAAAATTTAGGACCCCCATAGTAGAGTCGGACTCATGTCCACCAAAGTGACGAAAGAGCGCTCTGGTAATAGGCGATGTGACCTCGTAGGTAAAGCCCGGGCATGAGTCACAATAACTAACTATACAGTTGTTTCTTCCTAGGTTTGTATCTTATATCATATCCAAGCTGTCTTAGATCTTATGGTCATTGTCAATAGACCTCCAGTATAAAAATAGTCTTTGGACATACGTATATGAGCTGCACAATTCCACCCTGTATTATTAACTTTTAATAAATAAATGTGAAGTATTATTAAAATGTGTAAATTAAACACCATACTGCCCAATTTTGTTGAGTCTTCTTCCACTTGAAAATTCTAGAAAAATATTTTATCTGCGGGGGGCAAAACGAAAATATAAAGGGTCTAATAAAAAATAATAAATCAACATCTAGCGCACAGCCATCCATCCCTCTCTGACTAGTGGAGAGGGGGAGGCAGCAGGAGACTAGCACTGGCTATCCGACAAAACCACTGTCCAGCAGTAGAGAAAGACCGGGGAAGATGGGAGGACCGAGAGGAATGGTGGGAGAATGTGGTCTTCATCAGTAGCATTACCTTAAAGTATGCCATTTAAAGTAGGTCACGAGGCCAATGCCGCTTCAGCCGTCCCAGAGGGATGTGCAAATGGGAACCTGATGATATGGATTTGGCAAGAGGATTATTGTTAGAGAGGTTCGTGTAAAACATGAAAAAACGGTATTTGATGAAATCTTGAACAAAATGGAAATTTGAGGTCGTTGTGGAATGTGAGGTTTTGAGGACTTTGGATTGATCCCGGTATAGTATCTAGGTATGAGAGAGGTGGGCATACTGTGAACTCCAAATCCAACGATGAGGACGCCGTGGTCCAGACTGTCAGGGCTGCACAGGAACTTGAGAGGATGTGACACTCCTCCCAGATAGAACTGCAACACAACAAAAACGTTTTAGTGATGGTTTTTAACAACAAAAATGTTTTATAGGAGGGAATATTCCGAGAAAAGCGCCACCAGGTAACAGGTAACGCTTGTCTCAATATAACCATGAGACGACGGTGGGAAGCTAAAAAACAAAGAACAAATTGACCGCATCACCGACAATCGATCTGGGAATCGTCAAATAATGAAGCAACTACCTAAGCCACCTTAGGTAGGGGACGAAATGCGTTTTCATGTGAACACACAATAACAAACAACAGGTCTTGAAGACGAAATTCGTTTTCATGCGAACACCCAATTTCAAGATAGAAAAACTATGAGAGAAACGAATGAATAACATAATTTGAAAAAGAACAGACGGGGAAATGTGAAACAATAATCCGCATGAGACGAAATTTTGTCCAAAATGGACATAATGCCTTTTGATAAGTATCTCCGTTATTTAATAAAGAGTGGCGCACTGCTCTGCTCTACTTCAATACTCAATTTGAATTGCGTTGTAATGTATTATTCGATGCAAGTTTGGTTTATATTTTACATTAAACAATTGCATTACTAAATTCAATACTAAATATCAAAATTATTATTTTAAAATATTTGACATTGAAAACAAATAAAATAGAAAACGCCTAAGGTGCATTTTCCGAAGGTTAGAAGTTTGAAGACCACTGGTCTAGTGTAATGAACAGAATTTCTCTAACATGTTGTCCGTTGGGTTTGGTTCAGTGAAGAGCTGTATATTATAGAGCTGTATATTATAGAGATGTATATTATAGAGATGTATATTATAGAGATGTATATTATAGAGATGTATATTATAGAGCTGTATATTATAGAGATGTATATTATAGAGATGTATATTATAGAGCTGTATATTATAGAGCTGTATAATTACCTGCATGGCGTTGGCATTGAGGGCTATAGAGATAGGGCCCTTAGTCACGAGCCATTTGGCCATGTCCGTCTCATCGGAGGAGATGTTGACAGAACTGGAGATCCCAACACGAACCTAGAAACAACATCAGGCAGTTCACTTCAGTCGTCTAGATCAAAACCAGGCAAAAGTGTTTTTTGAAACTTTATGAGAAGCAAAAAAATAAAAAAAATGATGACTCTCCCCTTCGAAATCAATCAAACGGTTTGATTGAAAGTCAACAGGTGTCTTACTCTAGAACCTCTGGGTAAAGATTGTTTTTGTAACAAAACCTACTGCTATGGAAAATTTTTGAATTTTTCCTTTTTATTGATGAAAAATCCTACCTAGACACACAAATCCTTCCAAAAAGATCTGAGGATTGCATGATAATGTACTCCAGTTATAAAACGAAGTTACTTGCGGCTAACAATATATTGAGGCCAGATTAGGTTTAAACTGTTTCACCAAAAAATACTCATTCATGAAACGAGTATTTTGTTAAGAGATGTCAATATGAAATGTGAAACAACTTACCTCGGTCCTGTTGAAGTGACACTTGCCCAACCAGCCCTCATACGGATAGTCAGACTCCGTCTCCAGACCACCCAGGTCCTCGATGGCATGATAGGCCGTGTCGAAAAAACCGCCCATGCACCCACTGTCGTATTTGTCACAGTCCACCAGTTCTAGACACAACAGACAGACACAAATCACACCTCCCGCTCCCAATAACAGTTCAACTCAATCCAGAACAAAATATAGGAAGGAATCAAACAAAGGACCTATACAGGAAGAATCCCTCAGAAAGCCTGAAAACAGTGAGAAGAGACACCCCTTACAACGGTTTCAATAATGGTCTTCCGACCTACGCAACCCTACCAAAATTAGATACAGGCATTACCTTTCGCCTGCCAGAATTGGAGATCATTCGAATACGAATAAAAAATAATCAGAGTCAATCGTTATCTGTTTATTCTTTATTCGAAAATTTCCGGCATTTTAATTATTGAGAAAGCGTGAATATTGTGAAAAACATTCCAATAGATTATTTATTATTAGGTTATTAAAGCCAAAAAAGGGTTTCATGTCATCTTTATACAGCTTCATTCCATTATATTTTGTAATAATTCCATGTTTATGTTATTAAATGAATAAATAGTTCCGTTTGCAGAGAAAAATAATAATATCTACATCAAACCAAATGATAAATATGTTAAATTTTTGTTTATTCGCAAAACAATTATCATTCGACTAATTTTTTATTCGCCCGGCAAAAAAGTCACGAAGAAAGAATACACTTTAATTGATGTTCATAAGAATATTCTAAAGAACTTATTTACACTTGGAATGAAGTCAATTTTCGTTTCCTTCTGGGAGATCAATTTTTTGGGACCTCCCACGACTTTATAAGCATTACATCTTCCTAAGTAATTTTCCCAGATTATTACTTGTCTGGGACACCGTTGGGAAAATGCCTGACGAAGATATAGACATCCCGTTGAACATCGTAAGCAACATATTTGTGTACATTGAGGTATTTAAACCATCTGATTCGACATTTCATTCTCTACACAAAAACAAAATGAGTTTTTGTTTTTATAATTGCATTTATTAAAAAAATATTGAAAATGATATTTAGAAACAATAAAGTATCCTAACCGACATTTTTTCATCGCTTGCGATAATGTGCTGGGCATGGTGGCGCTTGAATAAGGACCTTAAAAAAAATCAGCCTTGAAAGAAATGTTTTTAGGAATGTATTGTCGGTAACTAGTCATCTATCTGGCTGGGAGAGAGAGAGCCCACTGCCTACCTTGCTCGGAGAGAGCACACTGCCTACCTTGCTCGGAGAGAGAGAGCACACTGCCTACCTTGCTCGGAGAGAGAGAGCACACTGCCTAACTTGCTCGGAGAGAGAGAGCACACTGCCTACCTTGCTCGGAGAGAGAGAGGAGGTTCCCTGTCTTAATGGCGTACTGGCCCTCCACATTGCCGGTCACTGAGAAGGCCCAACAAGATCCACACATCCCCTACAACAAAAACATACACTCAACAAAGTATTGTTATCATATCACATCTTGCGTAAGTAATGTTAATAAATAGAAAAACACATAACTCTGCATTATTATTATTTAAAATTATTACCGAGAAGTGTGATTGGATCACACACAGAAGGGTTCCATTGATGAACAATGCTAATAAATATGTGTATTACTAATTTTTCGTTAGGCCTGCATATTACCATTTAACTTAGTGCACAGTTCCAGTAATATAATTTCAAAAGTTCCCAAAATATTGGGGAGGGAGGAAGAGACAGTCACACACTCGTTAATAGGGTCTTGCGCTAGACCTACTGAACCCCATAAACTATTTGTTTAACCTATTAAAACATCATCATGTACAATTAACAAACATCGATATAAAAAATAGGGAAAAAACTATGAACGCATACTAAGAGCTTAAGACAAAAAACTCTTACTATTTTATTTATATAGATTTTCTCTGTTGAATATTTTAGACTCACCTAAATTTTATGTTTATATATATATATATATATATATATATATATATATTATTTTATTTGTTCTATTTATTTATTTATAAACTTTACAAGTGTAATATCTATATAGGTTGTTAGGTTGGCTTGGAAGGTTAAGTAGGAAACTACTACAGGACGGACTACATGTCTATGGATACCAAACTGGGAAAACACAAAAATAACGAGATTTGGCTTAATATGGATCCACAATTGCTACTCCACATACTTAACTTTGTGCTAAATTGGATATCTTGAGCAGGACTCAAGAAAGGTGAGAGTGTTACCAACCTGGTTTTTGACAGGAGTAACCACGTTGTAGGTCCTCCAGTCGTACTCCTGAGGGAGGGTGATGTTCGGGATGACAGCCTGCTTGAGGTTCCATCCTCGGCGGACGGAAGGTGGGACCAGCCCCAGGTGGCGGCGTCTGAACTCAGAACCTGCCGAGGACAACCAACACATGAGAGACATAGCATATAAACAAGGCTTGCTCATCACATGAAATTAACGTTACATCGATGGCGTCGGGAAAGAAGTACGAAGTCGATTTTTTGTGAAAAATTACGTATAACAATGTCCCCTTCATACATGAGGAAGAAGTGGGCAAGTTTCAAAAAAAAATATCCATAATGGTTTCGTATTCATACAACATAAACATTCGATTTTTGCGTATATTGAGACTTAAAAATTCTCTACTGTAAAACTGGGTTTCCACTGATTCCCTGCAGCCATCGGTATAACATACATATGTATATTTCTAAAATATTTCAATACATTTTAGCATTTTTTGATAACAATTAAAAAAGGATTAATCGCATACAGTAAAAAGGAATAACCCTTGTATGCTAAAATAATATAGAAATAAAAGGGAAAAGAGAATTAAAAAAAAAAGGTCGTCAGCCATATTGTACTCATGAACCACGTCATGATTGAATATACTTTTTAGGAGATTTTCTGGACAAGTACTTTGTTTACTGTCTTCTATGTCCCCCCCTTTGACAGGACTGTCTGAACCTCTCACTCATCCCATAGTATGATATAACTACGCTTGTCTATGTCCCTCTGATACGACTGTCTGAGCCCCTCATCTCATAGTATGATATAACTAGGCTTGTCTATGTCCCTCTGACAGGACTATCTAAGCCCATATAGTATGATATAACGAGGCTTGTCCCAGGACAAAAATGAGGCGAAGCGCTGCCCAATATATACATAAAACATGTGCAGTCCCCTCATGTCATCAACTCACAGGATTATAATAAGATACATTTAAAAAAGTACCAATTGAACGGTTAATTGATCAGTGGTGGTCAACACTGGTTTACAGATGTGTGAGTGGCTAACATATGGCCTATCATCAGGCTGACAACATAACAGGCATAAAATAGCAACCAATGAAAAAATAAACAATAGTAACTCACTGGATAAATCAGAAAATGCGGTGGGGCCGTACACTCCGGTTCCTTGTTCAGTTTTTTGTAAATAATCAACTTTCCTCATATTGGCACGGAAAATGCGAAACCTTTTACGCAGTTCTTCAACAGATTTATAAGAACGTTCAAATTTTTTTATAAAGTTTTTAAAAAGTCGAAAATGTTTATCTTTTTCTGAAACTTGGAGAATTTCTGGAGTCTAAAAAGAAAAAAAAAAGAAATAGATAAATAGGTATAGGACCAGATAAAATTAACATTAGGAAGCTTACAGGCTCCAGAGGTTGACAGTCGATGTCAGTAAACTCCTTGTCCTCGGGCCAGGGTCTGCCCTCTATCGTGAAATTGCAGATGTAACTCTCCTGAAAACAAAAAAATAAAATAATAAATAATAAAAAATACATATCAAAAAACAATATTAAAGAGAAGTGAGTGATCGGCCCCGGTTCTGTAGTCGAACACTGTCTCTTTGTCTTAATATACTTTTAATAAGTATATTGTTTTCTAATAATAATATCATTTCTACTCTACTGCCCTCCCTCATGAAAATTCTACAATTTCATGACTTCAAATCTTCCAACCACAGAAATATTGACTGGAAGGTAAAATAAATTTTAAAAAATATATGAACTATGACAGTGCAGTTCCTAATTCCGCCACTAGAGTAATAAACGAGCACTAAGTGTAACCTCGAAATCATAGAAAAATAAGTATTTTCTCCAATATTTTAGTAATACGTTTCACAAGAGTATGTCAGGAGTGCAATATGCAATATATCTCGAGCAAGTTCATTATACATACAAAACAATTAGGGCGCCGGTATGCTTAGAGGTAGCATGCTTGCCTACTGATCGCGAATTCAAAACTCGGCCGAAACCCTTAGGTTTTTATCTAGATGAAAAAGAACTGAGCAAGCCGTCCTTCGGATGGGCCGTATCGTTAAAGACCCCTACCCTAGGTGAATAAAGAAGGTTAGAAGAAATTTAGAACTTCCAAAGTAGAGTCGGGCTCATGTCCACAAGAGCGACCCTGGAGTAGACGATATGACCTCGTAGTTAAAGCCCGGGCATGAGTCATAACAACTAACTATAAATGTTATTTGAAGTGTCTTTAGGCAACCTCTCGGAATCCCTAACGCACCATAACAGCTAATCCTATAACCTAAAAATTCTGGAGATATGGTAGATAGAGTAATTTTTTTTTTTAATGACTTAATATTTCATTTTTCACAATTATTTTTTGCTCTACTGATGTTTTGGTGGGCCTTCAGAGTGTGTCATTACAGCTCTTTAATAGTGGTTTCCTATAGGATCTTCGACATATCGATGGTGTTTTGTAAGAAGGGCCAATCTGCAATAGCCGAACATTGCAGATTGGCCCTTCTTACAAAACACCATCGATATCCCTCCCTAAAAATAAATAATTGCAAATGTAAGAAACAAACTGTTCAACTCAGAAGAGATTACCTTGAATGAGCACATTTTTTCATTCATCTTGAGATAGTTTTCTTCCAGACCTAAGCAGTGGCCTCGCCGCATCTCTCCAACTAACTGGATCGTCTTCCCAGCAGGAACCTAAATTGCGCAAATAGATTAAAATACAAAATAAAAATATCAACTATTTTCGAAATAAATAGTTACTACTTCATGTCGCTTATTTGCTGAACAGCGACATAACTCAAAAACTGTGATTTTTCAGGAAAAGCAATTCAAACTTTTCACATGTAATAACTTGATGCATTCATTCAAAAATAACTTATCAGCATGTTTTATTTAAAGAATACGATACAAAAGAAGAGAAAACGTACAGTGACATTTCCTTTAACCTCAAAACCACCCTCATTATGAATTATAACATTCTTGCAGCAATAATTGATTTCTCGGCGAGCAGTTGAAGCTCAGATGTATCGCTATACCCGATTAAAGTATACGTGAGAATCGTTCTTCCTATGCCCATAACTCAAAAACGCAATTTTTGAGTCATGTCGTTGTTGCAGCAAATGAGCGATATATACGTATAAAATTTCGAGCTGATAGATTCATTCTATGTGGAATTATAGTGTTCCCAAATAAATAGGATTTTTTTTCACTTTTCGAACCAGAGAGTCGGAAAACATGAAATTCCTGTGAAAGCTCAACATGAAATTTCTGATGGACACTTGGTGCAGCAGCGGAAGTAGATCAGAAAGATTTGCTCAGATAGATGCAAGAATCTCTCGTCTCGGATTTATACCACATTTTGCATAAAAAAATAGAAAATTCAATTTCTTTCTATCTTCTTAATTGAAATATATATTTTTTTTCAACATTTCATAATATCCAAATAATTTTTAAAAGGGAATTAACAGCATTTAACTATGCAAATCACACGCATTTGGCATATTTACAAATTAAACTACTCAAAAATGAATAGGGATATGTTCTGAAAATCTGCTCACCGCTCTCGAAATTCAAAATATTTTTTGAAATTAAATATTTTAATAATATACATAATATTTTATGAAGAGAAGAAATTTTTTAATGAATATTGGCTCGGATTATAAACAATAATCCCTATTCTCTCCTAGTTAGGATTAAAGTAGGTTTACTTTTTCTGTTTGTTTTTCTTTTTTTTTGTCTCACTTTTATTCAGAATGCTTTCAAACCAAGGAAAGGCAACATCTTTCAAACCATGGAAAGGCAACATCTTTCAAACCATGGAAAGGCAACATCTTTCGTTGGAAATAAAGGAATTAGTCGTGCGGCTATATACTCGTGGGTTTTCTCAGACCAATACAGCGGGAATGATTAAGAGTTTCCGAAAGTGTGGTTTCTCATACTTTAAGTCGTCACAGGGAGACTGGGACTGTTGCTCGAAGACCTGGAAGTGGATCCCAAAGGATAACAACACCTAGACGAGATCGAAATCTTGTTATTCTGGCAAGAAGAAATCCATTTTTGACAGCTCGGCCACTTGGTAAACGAATTCAGGGTGGTGTAACTGAGCGTATCAATATCCGACCAAACTATTCGAAATCGTCTTTGGGGAGTTGGTTTAACTTCATATGCTCCCCTAAGGCGTCCGGCAATAACAGAACGTCATCAGCAGCAAAGATTAGTTTGGTGCACGGAGAGAATTTCTGAGGATACTCATCGGCTGTAATGTTTGCAGATGAATCCAGATTTTTCCTCACTAATGATAGCCGACGTCAAAGGGTGTACAGGGAGGCAAATCAACGAACCAATCCTCGATATATTGCCCCAATCACAGCCTACGATGGAAGCGGCGTGATGGTGTGGGCAGGGATTTACTTAGGCGGCCATACAACCCTCCACGTTATTGAAGGAACCCTTACATCTCAACGATATTCAGATGAAATTATCCGCGAATACATTCCAACTACCAGGGATTTGATTGGTCAACATTTTCGATTCTTAGATGACAACGCACGCCCACATAGAGAAAGAATTGTTTTGGACACCATGGCTGTTCTGGGAATAAGACATCTCCCCTAGCCCGCGCTTTCTCAAGATCTCAACCCAATCGAGCATATGTAGGATGCACTTCAAAGAGGTCTTTATGACCGAAACCTTCACCTCTCTCTCTCTCCGGGAACTAAGGGATGCTCTACTAGCTCTTTGGGAAGAAATACCAACGCAGACCTGTGGCAACATGATTAACAGTATGCCAGAGAGGTGCAGGGAGGTAATTACCAATAGAGGGCACTTTACCAGGCATTAAAAACAATGATTACTATTAAAAAAAAGAATAAAGTTTTTGAATAATTTTTTTTTGTTCACTTTTTTTTTTGTTTTATATTTTTTTAAAGTTGTATATTATTCAAATATTCAATTACAAAAATAATTTTGTATTTCGACGGCGGTGACAAGATTTTCAGAACATATCCCTAATCATTTTTGAGTAGTATATTTGGAGACCTAAAAACAAATGCTCAGACATAGTTTACTAAATCGAAGTTTAAGTGTAACTCGAAACTATATATTTATTATATAGATTAAAAAAAGGCTGTTTCCTCATAAAATTACGTTTAAATTGACTATTGTAATTCTATTTTTTTTTTCTTTATGTTTATTGCTTAACTGAATATCTTCTTGAAAATACTTTGTTGAATTTTTTTTGTACATTTTATTCTTTAAATAAGATTAAGAATATTTTTTTATCCATTCATTAGTTATTTTCTTCTCGTAGGTACATTTTCTATTTATTTTCCAGACTGATTACTAAATACTGATTTGGCTCTATTAAACCTATTACAATGGCCCTTGTGATGAGACTTATCCAGAGTTATCCTCAACTCACCTTGTCCCTCGGAGGTAGAGCTCTAGCGGTGACGGCCAGGACTGTCTCCAGCTGAGCGGCTCCAGAGAACACCTCGCCAATGAGCTGTCTAAGAGCCGCCACATCCTCTGAAGACACTACCATGTCTTCACCTTCCCAAGACTCACCTGACTCCTGAAAAAGTACATCTTTATTATTAAAGGTGAAATGGCGACTGTTTGTTCCAATATTACACCAAAAAGGATAATCGGATTTTCATGAAATTTAACAAGTAGCATTCGAACAAGCCCTCTTCAAAAATAGGCTGTCATCTCAAAATTTTGATCAAAAGGGAGGGTTATGGAGCGGCCCGAAACAGAAAATTAGTACTAGTTTTTCAACGGTTGACTTATCGTAAAAAACCAAAAATATAGCAAATCAAATTTCTAAAGTGATCAAGTGCATACTTGGCGTGCCATAACTATGGGGAAGACTACTTTTTGTTACAACAAAATTAAACATTTCTTTTATATAGATGTTGATTAGCGACTGTAGATTCTAATTGTAGGAATATTGAGGGTCAGTCAAAGATGGGAAAAAAAACACAATTCAAATGCCAACGTTTCGATATATTTTATATCATCATCAGGGCCTACAAACATGGGGGGGAAATCAAGATTAGAATCAAAAATAAACAAAATTTTTTTTTTGTTGATAAACATTACTGAACGTTAATAATACATTATAACAAGTTAAAAATTGAAATTGACTTACTATGAAATAATTTTAATGTTTAGTAATTATTCATAGTAAGTCAGTTTAAATTTTTTTTAACTTGTTATAATGTATTTTTAACGTTCAGTAATGTTTATCAACAAAAAAAATTTTTTTGTTTATTTTTGATTCTAATCTTGATTCCCCCCCCCCCCCCCCCCCCCCCCCCCCCCATGTTTGTAGGCCCTGATGATGATATAAAATATATCGAAACGTTAGCATTTGAATAGTGTTTTTTTCCATTGACTGACCCTCAATATTCCTACAATATTTCTTTTATAATAAACTAAAACCGTAATTACCATTTTTCTGGACCTGAGCTAGCCGAGATATTGAGGTGTTTGGGAAAGTGTTGGGGTGTAGTTTGTGTGGTACATACCCTCTTGTTGCGAAGTGTCCTGGCGCTGCTCTTGGGGGCCTCCTTGCATATGAACCCTGATGTTCCTTCCCCGGCCAGGTACAACCCCCCACTCCCTCTCTCCTCCTCCTCCATCACACTCACTGTGCACACCAACACATTCTGCAAAATACAATACATTATGTCAACAATATCACATAGAGAATCAACGTTTCTTAAAAGGAGTGGTGGGTTTTCTGTTATAAATGAAGTTCCAGGTTAGCATTTGTGAGGTGAAGTGGTGATGACGTCGGACATCTCCAGTCAGCTGCATCGACACAAGTGGGGTATCACCCGGCCTGAGCTGTGAAACCTAGCGGGTCCCATAGTAACACCAGCATCCCTGGACGGTGATTGGCCAGCTATTTTACATCCATCCCACGCTCGCATCATGGAGCTATAATGAGAGCCTCAAACCTCGGTATCCTCAGCCGATATCTCACAGTTTCATTCTCCACAGATGTGGTTCTGCAGCATGCTACGCCTACAGATCATTTCATTCACCTCTTGTGCGAATAACGTTTTTTAAGTTCTGAATGAAATTCTACATTGAAAATTCAGAACTTAAAAATATAATAAATTGTTATAAACTAATGACAATAGAAAACTAACCTAGAATTTGTCTTGAAACATGATTTTCATTTTGCTTAAATCAGAATATTGATACAAAACAATAATACAAACGAAGGAGCCCATAAAAATGTCAGTTAATATATCCCCATATCCTTCATTAAACACATTCACAGTCGAAGCCATTAAATCTATAAAACAAAATATCTAGGCTTACGGTATTTATTCTAATGATCAAACGATTGAGAAGTAGATCCATTAATGAAAAAACCTCTCGAATATAATAAAAAATTGTACATTTATTAGTGCATTGATGAATACAGACCTTCATCTCAGGCCTCCCTTCTGAGCCCTTTATTAGCCCTATTTTAACACATCCTTTATCAACATTTTGCTTAAACAAAATCACACACAAAAAAGGAGTAATATTTTATATTTACTTATGAACGAGTTGCAAACAAAAGGAAAAAAAAAATGTTTGAACGCCAATGCGACGGAAAATTAAGTTAAAAAAACAAAGATAAGAACAACCTATTAAGAAATTCCATGTCTATTTAGGAAATAAGCCTAATTTATATGAAAAGAAAATATAATATATCAACATACTATATTAAATATTAGCTAGAAAAGGATTTTTTTTTATAATATTTTATTTACCAGATCAACATGAATTTGTTTTGCATGGTATAATTACATAATGAAAATCTATACGTTAGTAACATTTGGCAAATGAAAAGTAACTTTTGGGATACATTTACCCCTTAAAGTTCGTTTAAGCAAACAATCTTACAGAAACAGATAATGTACAGTATTTAGAACATACAGATTACAGACGAAACCAATAGAGTTGAAAGCTTAAGACCACTTGTATGGTTTTTGTTTAACCTGAAATGGACAAATAATCAAATACTTTTACAAAAAATCTACGAAGATAAAAAAAAATTGAAATAACATTAACAAGTTATAATACAAAAAAACAACATTTCCGGCAAAGAAAAAGAAATATGTGATGCGGCTTTGTTATACCAACCACGCTTGTACATCATTCTCTCTCCCCCTCCATTTCATACTAGCATTACTGGGTCACTCTCAGAATTACCCGTTAGAATGAAACAAAAAAATACAACTGACGCCAACTCATTACTTCCTTGATATAGTGGAAATACTAACGAATAAAATAAAATGATAGATAAAACACTTTTTTGAACACTTATATTGTCTAATTCCACAAACATATACTTAAATGTGTACCGGTTTCGGCTTACGCCATCGTCAGCACAATGTTCAACATTAATTCAGTTATTTGCCAGGCATACATACTTATATTAACCTAAGAGTACCTGAGGTGAAAGGGTCCCCTTCCTCTGGTAAAACCAGGGGGTGGAAGTCTGTATTCTAACTGTAATAGCTAACTGTGCACTTATTTGAAAAACAAGAAAATAAAATTAAAATAGAACTAAAAACTAACATTACAAGAAAACAATATAACAAATGTACAATATATAGCTATGTTAAATAACTATGTAAGTCCATTTTATGATGAAACTACCCTCTAAATAATAATAAATACATGGTTTGAAACTACACTTCAACTCTCATGAAATAAACAACGTCAACTCACTTGTTAGTACTACTTCCCCAGCAGGGGGGAAGCATTGGTGAAGTTATGTAATCCGTCAAAAATTCGATACGGAGTTTTTAAGGGAATTTCATGTTTCCCGGTCCTATAGATTCCAAATATGAAAAAAAAATTGTGTCTGTCTTACTGTCTATGAACCCCATCACTCCTCACAAAATGAATGTATGTATCGACACGAAAGTTTATATGTGAATTCAGAACCCTCAGAACGACGACACATACTGTTTTTCAGCCAAATCGACCAAAGGCTCAAAAAAGCTCTAGTAACTGCCGATAGAATGAATGTATCGACACAAAATTTCATATGTGAATTCAAAACCACGTAAGGACGACACATCATTTTTCAGCGGCATCGGAAGAAGGGGAGGGGGGATCAGAGGGGCTCAACTCATTAACCCCAATAACTGCCGATGTAATGAATGTACAGACATGAAATTTCATAATTAGAGTCAAAATGCAATGACGACATTACCTGTCGAACTTCAGCAATATCGATTGAAGGAAAGGGGGGGTTCAGGGGGGGGGGGGGGGGGGGGGAGGGACTCAATTCAAAAACCCTAATAATAACATCCGATTCAAGGAATTTATCGACACAAAATTTAGTAACAGGATTTACGAGTCTCTGTGTAAGTCAACTGCTGAATATTAGCGCAAACGATCGACTGGTTTTGTAGGGGGAGCGAAAAGTTAATTGAATAATTCGTTCTGGGGAAAAACATTGCCGATGATTCACCGTGGACTTATTTTAATAAACAAATAGTTTTTTAAAGATGCAAAAAGCGTGTTATTTGCAATGAATTCCATTCCAAAAATTGTCTTTATCTTCTAAAATGATTTTGTGAATTGTGAAAAATATATTTTTCAATTGTGTAAGAAAACCTTTTGAATGGAACGGAATTCACTCGAAAAAATATGTTTAGAACACTGATAGATAGGAGACTGACTCGGTCAAACTGGATAGAGTGGGGAGAGGAGGTGGGTATACCTTCAGTTTGGAGAGGAGAGTGCAGTTAGCATCGTTGTCCTGGTGCATCTTGGTGCAGTTAGTGTCTGCCAGCTCAAGTGTGAGCAGTGTCTGATGCTTCCCTGGATGAGACTAAAACAAGAAAACAATCAGTAGGGAAACATATTTACAGGAAGACCGCGGACTAATGACCCAAACTTAGGGGTCCCAAAGGGGCACAAGAAAAATCAGTATTGGGCCAACATTTCGGAAACTGTTCATTTGTTTCTTCAAACCTCATCATGACTTGGATGGATGTGTATGGTGAAGGCTGTATGTGTTTGTGTCAGATAGTGAACTGTTTACTACGGC
The DNA here is from genome assembly GCA_963662175.1 of Aradus depressus. Classification (NCBI taxonomy): domain Eukaryota; kingdom Metazoa; phylum Arthropoda; class Insecta; order Hemiptera; family Aradidae; genus Aradus; species Aradus depressus. The sequence goes on along the minus strand of OY759214.1, from coordinate 53,853,236 downwards.
TCATGACTTGCAGAAACACGTATCTTACATTCCAAGGCCCTCAAAAAGTGAAAATATTATGAAATTAAGAAAAGTGAATTTGATAATTTAGTACCAGCTAAAATCCTCGAATTAGATTTGAATACGATTGGTGTATATACCCTCTCTATTTTGTGAAAGGGTATGGAGTGGGGGCAGCCACATGTGGGGGACCACTTCCCCATCCGTATTCTTTTCTTAGCACTACTCTACATATGATGCCCACTTACAACTCTGGTGGCCTCGAGGACACTGACAATCCCCTTGATGATTACAGAGTTAAGCCCGTTGTTGATGGAGCTGACTGCAAATTCGGCCATCCGTTTCGTCTCAGAGTCGTCTGTTCCCAGACTCCGCTCCTTCTTCACAACGTCGCACTTAGACTCAACCAGCTGCAAACAAGACAAATACATTTAAAAAAATAATACAGTCAAGTGTGCTCAATGATTATACATAGAAGAATATTATAGGTTTATTTTGGATTTACCTTTTTTTTTTTTTGCTAGCTTCAAATGCTTTGCTACATTCAGGTTTATTAATATAGATTAAACGATTTGTTAGTATAGAAAATTTACTAGTATGAAGCTATATGTCTTGTTGGAGGTGGAATAAAAATGAATGCTTCTCGTACTGTCATTACTGACATTAGTCGGTTATAAAACGAGGTACAATGCGACTTGGAGTTCGGGGTCGATATCACAATATATCTGATATTCATGGCTAGATAAGATAGAGGCGAGCTGAGGAAGTGGAGCGATGTGGAAGGCCCACCTATCCTTACACGCTCATCCGAACAATCCTCTCCTAAAACTTTTCCCTTCCGTCTGATAAGTGGGAGCTCTCCCCCACCTCCAGGTTCTGCCAACACCCTACTCTGGAAACTATAGGCTGTAGCTCATCATTTGCTGGGGAGTTGGACTGGGCCTCACCTCTCATAAGGGCTTTGAAGGCTCTTCCAACAAGGGGCCTCCACACCACTTCGACTAGTACCCATCTTATTCCTCTAAGACTATTTGTACTCACCCTGGCCTCCTGTGGACTATGGTGGCTGAAGGAGCGATGTATCCTGAGCCGACAGATTTGTTCTGGCGAGACCTCCTCGCTCCGACAGTTGCCAGGAGTCTCCCCCCTCTCAGGACAGGAACTGGTCCTCACGCGCACATCAACCAAGTACATGATCCCGTTTACCAACTGCAGAATAGAGAAAAATGTTTGTGTCGACACATCCATTACTTTGGCAGTTCAAATATTATAAATCTATGCGACAAAAATAACTGGGTAAACAGAATATATTAAGTAAACTAATTAGAAACAAATCGTCAAATGCTGTACCTTGGAATATCCACTAACAATATTCCTACGTGACACTAAAACCGCCAACCTGAAATGAAGTAAAAATCCAGTAATTTTTTATTCATTTCAGTATATGTAGGCTTTACATGAAGATTACCATTCCGTATTAGGCTATTTGATACGGATTTATTGATAATTACGGAGCGGGAAGACTGACCTGCTTCTTGGCGCTGACCACCTCCTGGAGCAGCCTGCGGTAGTTGTCTGGGTCTATCTCATCCAACTTCCTTAGTCCGCTCTCCACCATTCCCTCCACCTCCTTCATCTCGTCTTCAGGCACCTCCCTCGTTCCCCCCACCCCCAGATCCATCTTTCTGTGCAACAGACAAACCTTACACATTATATAAAACCTAATATTAACGATATTTTCAGGATATCTTTAAAACCATTCAAACTAAAACATAAACTTTGTGGCGTTCAAAAAGCCTTGATTTGGAGGGTTCCCCATAGAAAAGGGGGACGGATAATATAGAGTGATAAATCGTACATATTAAAGGTCTCAGAGAAGGGGGACGGATAATATAGAGTGATAAATCGTACATATTAAAGGTCTCAGAGAAGGGAGACGGATAATATAGAGTGATAAATCGTACATATTAAAGGTCTCAGAGAAGGAGGACGGGTAATATAGAGTGATAAATCGTACATATTAAAGGTCAGAGAAGGAGGACGGGTAATATAGAGTGATAAATCGTACATATTAAAGGTCTCAGAGAAGGAGGACGGGTAATAGTGATAAATCGTACATATTAAAGGTCTCAGAGAAGGGGGACGGATAATATAGAGTGATAAATCGTACATATTAAAGGTCTCAGAGACGATTCCAAGGTTTAAATATTTTCCCACGGAGTTACAAGACATCAACGCTCCATTCTGTGTGCTATAATTTTACGCAAACTGTCCATGAACCCTTGTAAGTAAAATTTTTTTAAAATGTTCAGTGTTTAAAATCGTATAATTTTCTATATTTTTTTATATTGTTCTCCCCAGACTTGAAAAGGCACTTTCCACTTCGGTTCCATCCTTCTCCCATTTAACAGAAAATCTGAATTTCCTTAGTTAGTTATTATGAATCATGCCCGAACTTCAACTACAAGGTCATATCGCCTACTACCAGAGCGCCCTTTCGTCATTCTGGTGGACATGAGCCTGATTCTACTATGGGAGTCCTAAACTTTGCCTACCCTAAATTTTATTCACTTTGGATGGGGGACTTTAACGAGTACCTGACATCGTACAGGCTCGTGCTGCTTAACTTGTGCATTTAATAAGCTTTCAAACAATAAAAGATTATATTACATGACCCTTATACTTGTGTAGCAATATTATGGTTTCCTCGACCGTGTTTCGTTGTTCGGTGATTATTTATTTAATTGTGTTAGATAGGTAAAGTTGCTTGTGTTAAGTTATTGTGCTACAAATGCCATTATTTGACCGCGGTGGTTGTTGGTTAAAGTGATTGAATACTTTACAGCTTGTGAGATCCACCGACCTTCACCACCATTAAGGCAGGCTTTTCTAAAACACAACATCTATTGCTCTGTATTGTGTCGGGTGCACCTTGCGTTTGTACAACATCACCCGTCTCTGTTTGTCGAGCGAGCTCGGGATCTGGCTTGTGTTTAAGTAAGGTTATGGAGGGCCGGGGGACGACCAACGTGTGGCGTTCAGTGGTCCGCTTTTCTGCTCCCGCCAGGAGCCGACATACCGGCTGAACCCTGGGCAGCCGGTCTCCACTATCAGCTGCCGCAGATCTAGTCCCGGTATGATCCGGTCCCGCGAATCAACTCCACCCAATTTATATATTTCAGATGAATTGTTTTTCAATTTACGATTTTAAGGGGGCATACATTTTCCCAGTTGAACTTTACCTTAAGGACGCCCTAAAAAATTATTTATATAATTTAATCTACTATAAATAAATACGGGTAAATTGTATTTTATTCATATCTTATCTATTTTAACGCTGTTAAAAAGGATTTTTGATTTAAAACCTATCCAATACGATAAATACAACGAATAAGAACCTGGACTGTTTGACTAAAAGGATCGACGGGAGGGTCAACATTTTATTTCTTCGGATCCATGATATGAACTGTTGTTTACATTTTTATGCTCTAATCCTAGATCCTGACATTGGGAAATACGATCTGAACTTAAACATAACACATGTTTCCTAACATCTGCATCCATTTATTTCTATATATTTAGTTACGAACCCACGATCTTGAGCTCAGAATGCAAGCACCCATACCACTGAGCTACCGGCGCCCTCAATATTATTTATATCAATGATAAAATTATTAATGTGGATGTGAACTTTTAAATATTTGTGTAGACGGAGGGCACCGGTAGCTCAGTGGTTAGGGTGCTTGCATTCTGAGCTCAAGATCGTGGGTTCGTAACTAAATATATAGAAATAAATGGATGCAGATGTTAGGAAACATGTGTTATGTTTAAGTTCAGATCGTATTTCCCAATGTCAGGATCTAGGACTAGAGCATAAAAATGTAAACAACAGTTCATATCATGGATCCGAAGAAATAAAATGTTGACCCTCCCGTCGATCCTTTTAGTCAAACAGTCCAGGTTCTTATTCGTTGTATTTATCGTATTGGATAGGTTTTAAATCTTTTTAACAGCGTTAAAATAGATAAGATATGAATAAAATACAATTTACCCGTATTTATTAACCCGACCAAGGCCCTTAGTTTATTTTATCTGCGAGGTAGAATAAACTTAAGCATACCGTACTTCGGATGGGACGTTAAGCGATGGTCCCGAGCCTGTACGATGTCAGGTACTCGTTAAAGACCCCTGCCCTAGGTGAATAAAAATTTAGGGTAGGCAAAATTTAGGACTCCCATAGTAGAGTCGGGCTCATGTCCACCAGAGTGACGAAAGAGCGCTCTGGTAGAAGGCGATATGACCTCGTAGTTAAAGCCCGGGCATGAGTCATAAAACCTTAAGCAAATTACTACCCAAGAAAATTGTATTTGTTTCTGTATATTCTACGTTTTATGAAACTTTTCCAATTATTGAACATTCCAGATGACCTCGTGTGATGTATGTATACGGTATTGCGTCCCAGCCAGAATATGGAGGTTTAGAGTCCATTCCTTGACCTTAACATGAAATATAACTCATTCATTTAAATATATAATAGAAAATTAAAAAACAAAATGTACATTTTCATATTTTCCGTTCTGGCCAAAATATATGGCCAATGGTCATGTTCGCATCGCCGTCAGTATTCTCTTATCAACATAATCTCCACATTAAATGTATTATTATCGGTTAGCTGTAAACTAGTTCGAACGGAAAAAAATAAAACACTTCAATTTGATGCGTCAAAAAGCCTGAATGTCAACATAATTAACAAACTGTTTAAAAGTAATTAGAATGTTTTTTTTCTTTTAGTTCCCAAATTCCTAAAAACAATGATCCTACTCAATACAATTTTGAATTCTTAGAAGAAATAATAAAACATAAGTTGTTTTCAATAAAAGTTACTAAATAACAAATAAGTAATCGAGCGATAACGATACTTGAATTATTGTTCCTGACATCTGTGGCATCATGTTTGTAGATTGTGATTTGTGAACAAACTGTTTACTACATTCAAGTTTTGAGAATTTATACTGATAATAATGGCAAATCTTTATTAATTTTCTTTAAAAAATATATATATATGTATATGATATTACTATAAATAAGGTGTTCCTAGACCTGACGGTATCAATAAAACAAACTTCTTGTGTGAAATATTGTCTAATCCCCAAAAATTTGTTATACAAAAACCACCTGTTTCGGCATAACAATATCATCAGGTTTAGTTATAAATATTCAGACAGTGCGAACCCTACATATAAGGAACATGAGGTAGTAAATGTAGAGATTGGAATTTAAACTAGCAAATCCCCGGAGCTTACTGTTTGTTAGGTATCTTTTGTTCTGAAATACTCACTTTCAATAACAGTGATAAAATTGAAATGAAAGATAAAAATTATTAAATTCTAACAAGATAAACTAATTTATATGTGATATGCGCGAAATAATATTTGTACATTTAAAAAACAAAACATAACTGATGTCAATAAATATTAATACTATTAGAAGCTTTTTACATCATTAAAAATTGAGTGAATAACAATAAAGATATAAATTGAAATGGTAAGAAAATAAAAATATTAAATAGTGATAATAAATATTGACTACGATAAATGATATATAAAACAGAGTTAACTAGTAAATACATACATATTATGTAGAAATAGAACAAACAACTCAACTGCCTAGTCGAAATTACAGTCCATCCCTTACCTGCCTGATCTTCCAACATATGAGTAGGTAGTAGTGTACATTGTTGGAAGTTTTATTTATTTATTACAAGGTTATTTATTACATTATAGAAATAATATACGCGAGTTTCTCAAATTAGAGGTCATAGACTACACCACAAACGGGTGACAAAAAAAAATCCAATATTTGTGGGAATTGGCCTACTACCTATTATTTTATTATTAGTTCTACATGGTTGAATTATATAATTAAACGACAAGTAAAATAACGACAATTTCCCACTATTTTCTTTTCTCAAGAAAAAATGTTTGTTGCTTACCTACTTTTTATCCACTTACGAGTTTTCCTTAAGTCCTTTAGCTGCCTCTGAATACGAGTGATATAATACTGAAAGAAAAGTTTAACTGCAGAAATAAGCCTTTTTTTTTTCTTATTAAACAAGCAATAGGTATAACTTATTGTGATTAATCGTTACTAATTCATATATTTCTGCAAGGTCGGCCTAAAACAGTTTTTTCAAGTAATTGAGGTTTTGTATTAAGAACAATTCCGCCATCAAATTATATATAAAAGGGCAATGAGTCAATTAACAGAACCCTGCACACTACAGGGAAGGGAAGTTCGATCCAGCCAGTGTTGCCCCTTCCCCAATAACACACATTAAAGTTTCCATTTGTAATTATGATGTCATTTAGACTCTAACTGAATTAAACACTTTTTTTTGTCCATATAAAATTCCTGTGAACTGTATTGTAATGATTCTGTACATTGCTGCCATTTCAAATGTTTTCGTTGGTTAAATTTCATATTTTTAAACAAAAATTAATGATTTTTGCGCTTCCTGACGATTCACGTAAGTCCTGATCGCTTAGCAAATTATTAAATGCGACATTTTCAAAGTTACAATTAATTTGGGTTAGCTTTGACCCTAAATACAACTTATGAATTAGTTAGTTTTGTCTCATGCCCGGGCTTTAACTACAAGGTCATATCGTCCACTACCAGAGCGCAAAATCGCCACTCTAGTGGACATGAGCCCGACTCTACTATGGGAGTCCTAAATTTTTATTCACCTAGAGTAGGGAACTTTAACGAATACCTGACATCGTAAAGGCTCGTGACCATGGCTTAACGTCCCATCCGAAGGACAACGTGCTCAATGTTTGTTAACCTCCCAAATAAATACGGACTGAAAATAATTGTGTATATTTATGAACAGTATGCAAAGTATACTAGTTCCCTGAAATTAAAATGAATAAATATACACTTTTTGTAAACATCTGGTACACAATATGAAGGAAGTTGAGGAGCTGTCGTGTAAATATAAAGCGTTGGCCATATTACTGAGTTGTTTATCTACACGACAGAACCTCGACATTGTAAAGATACTGTCGACTCTATCAAGCATCTGGTATATAGTATATATACGGCTGTCCTTGACGGACAAACAAGTAAATTTGATTTATAACTTCCCAGCATATAGGGAAGTTATTGTTTATTTTTATATCACAGTCAACTCCTCTCTAGATAATTTCTGCTATACATCTTTCGCTTGGATTACTTTATTATTTGTCGGTTTACCTCAAGTATTTTTCTTATAACAAACGAGACTGTTCGACTAGATGATCATGACAAAAGTTTGTTTCACTAAAATCGGTCAAATTTAATGGAAATAATAGCACGTTTAAAAGATGTTAGTAACAGCAGAGCGAAACGACCGAGCACTAACTATGTTCTTCATATCGCATTGTGGAGTACTTATATGGAGCATTAACAATGAAAGGTAATGAGGACTAGAAGGGTATGTTCTGATTGTCAGAGGAGGATATGGTACAGTTGGGAGCAAGAACAGGCATCCTAGCTCAGGAGGTAAACACTAGATATCACATATGAAATTTTGTGTCGATCCATTCATTCTGTGAGGAGTTATCGGGTTCAAAGACAGACATATAGATTTTTTTTTTCATATTTGGCATCTAGAGGTTGGAAACTCCGCTTCGCTTTTTTGACCGATTACATAACTTCCCCTATACTTCGTTACCTGGGGAAGTAAAAAACAATGGGTGTCATCCTTTTGGGCTTTCGGATATACATATAAAATTTCGTGTTGATATATTCAGTATATCGGGACTTATCCGAGTTCACGGACAGGATTTTTTTTTTGTTTTCATAATTGACAAACATAAGAATTTTGAAGAAAACTTAACATCGAAGTTCTGATCGATCACATAACTGCCTTTATACTTCGTTTAGGGAAGTGAAGATGTGGAATAAAAAGTATTCTTTGCCAATTTATTCGAGCCGTTGGTACGTGATGTCACCATGAAAAGGAACGGTTTGTGTTTCTATTATCAGAGCTAAGATAACAATTTTTTTCAGACCACTTTCTTATGTATACTGTTTGCATTAGTCAGCAGTTATTAGTGATTCTGATTGGAGTGTGATGATAAAGCTGACATGAGCTTCAAGATGACAGGACAGGGCTAACGGGGACAACACAACACCTGACACCCCTTTGACGGAGTGTCTACTTGACACAAGTGTATAGGCTGGCCAACATAAATATATAACAAGATAACACATAAATAAACAATACATATATTTATCTTAACACTTCATTTTCAACATTTATCTCCCTACCTACAGATATATTAATAAAATCACAAATATCATTTATTTTGTCGTTTTTGTCCCTTAGTTTTAGCACATTTTTATAGAAATCAGCTTATCGCTCACCCGCTTGGAATCTTCAACCTAACGAAACTACCGCCATATATTTTTCATTGAGCATGCACTTGAACTTACACACACATATATATATTCACGGATACGAACTTTTTTTTTAAATGGTAATTTCACGTTACACATTCAAGTTTTATAAGCAACTGATTATGCACAGCGTTTTCTTTAATTTGAGCCATAAAACGTTTGTCTGGTTTCATTAGAAGCCGAGGTATTTTGAATCGTAGCGCCTTACCTCTAAACGAACAGCTTTTGTTAATCATCATGAGGCGTATAGCTCGCAGAGAATTAATAAACAAATTCTTCATATAAAATTTATAGAGAACATTAAACCACAAGTTATAATTTCGCCTACTACCATGCATGAGCCCGTCTCTACTGTGGGAATATTAATTTTTATTCACTTAGGATAGGCATCTTTAACGAGTACATAATACATCGATCGCGGGTTCGAAACCCGAGCGAGGCCCTTAGGTAATTTATCTTGGAGGTGAAAAAACCTTGAGCACGCCGTCCTTCGGATGATACCTACGTTAAGCCTGTACGTTAGGACTCCCACTGAGTCGTGCTCATGTCCACCAGAACGACAAAAAAGCGCTCTGGTAGTAGGCGATATGACCTCGTTGTTCAAGCCCGGGCATGTCACAAAAACTAACAAAAATAAATTTTTGAATAGACTTAAAAGTTTTGAATTTTTGAACGTAGAATATTGAAGTTTAAAAAACGTTTTGATTGGTAGGCACCTCAGCTAGAATTTGGAAGAACAGCTGGTCACTGAACGGTTATTGATAACGCAAATTCTCTTCTAACAATCCATACAAACGTTTAGATACTCAAGGCCACATAACGGTTTTCGATTACGTAAATTTTCTATTAACCCTCCATAAAAATGTTTTTTTTCCGAAGATGATTTGAATGAGACGTGACTTCTTATACATACATTTTTTTATATACTTCTAACATTTATGATTAATCGTAGGATTAAATGTTCTGTTTGAAAAAGAATATGATAATTTTTTGTCCATATTTTTTCTATAATCAGTTGTAGATAGTGGGGCTATCTGTAGCCTGCTCTCAATAACACAACTGTTTTCTCGACAAATATTATAGTCAATATTCAATGATATTGCTGCCTCATCAAATATATGGGACTGTATCATATATATGTATACAAAACTAAAGTTATATGTTCACGGCGTATTCACAATTTTGTTAGACCAGTAACTCTTTCAGCGGATTTACATTATAACTTAATGTTTGCACAAAAAGAAAATCAAGTTAGTTAGTTATTCAGAAAAATCGAGCCATCAAAAGAAAAGAGAGGGAAAATTACAAAAAAAATCGTGATTTTGTGAACGTCCCAACCGAAGGACGGCGTGCTCCAGTTTATTTTACCACACAGATAAAATAAACTAAGGGCCTTGGCCGGATTTTGAACCCGCGATTTTGAGCTCAGTGAGCAAGCATGAATACCATCGAGCTACCGGCGCCCTCAAACTTATTCAATAGAACTATAAATAATGTCAATGATTATGTGTTAGTAACTATGTTGTATGTAATTGATATTTCCAAATTGATGATTGACATGAATGAAACCATCAAATTAGATGAGGGGAGGGTCCGTTAGAGTGTACGACTACTGGGGTCAAGATCCAAGTTTGAAACCCGCGCGAGGCCCTAACGTTTAGTCATCACTAAAACCTTCATGCTGGTCAATGTATATTCTTCTAATACTTCATGATACATACAAGGACAAGACAAATATGTAACAATACATAGACTGAATAGCATACATGAATAGGTGGGGGTAAGTGCGGTCCGAACTCTGCCAGTTTGCTTCATTGTACATATATGCCTCCTGTTTACCAATTCCTCTGAATCACAAGAATTAGTCTCGTTGGAGACATTACACAAGAACTCACTTCCTTTCGTCACAATTTATTTAAAAATTGTATGTTTTGAATTTTTCAAGAGCAAATATTTATATTCTTCTAAACATACGAACTTATCTAGTTTTATTTATTTATTTTTTTTGCATCGATTTGCGAAATGCACTATAGTCTTGACTGCTTGCTCTATTCGCTCGCTACTTAAAAACAAACTTAATATCAACAGTTAAAGCTAAGTGGGGTCTGCATGTTAGCTATATGGATCCAGTAGGTGAGTGGAAGCCGCGAAACCCTTTTTGTTTTTAAAAAGGTAAAAACATTGAGCACATCGACCTTCGGATAGAACGCTAACCGATGCTCCCGAGCCAGTGCGAAGTCAGGTACTCGTTAGAGATCCTACGTTAGGGACAAACCTGGGTAGGTAAAATTTAGAACCACCAAAGTAGATTCGGGTTCATGTCCACCAAAGCAACAAAAGAGCGCACTGGTAGTAGACGATATGACCTCGTAGTTAAAGCCCGGGTTTGAGTCATATAACTACCTGAAGGCTACCAAACGAGTGAATGTTTGATAAAACAGCCGGGTCTGAAGTAATTGAGAGAGAATCAGAAAACTGAAAAAGCAGCTCCGAGTTAGTTTTCAGAGGCGCGATCAGTCGTGTAATAATCAACCTCAAGGTTCGCACTTCAGCACAGGGAGACTGCAAACTCTTCCCTGCTCATAACGAGCTATCATCGTTGAATCTCATTGTAAGTGTTTCATAAAGCGAATAATGAGTTACCAGGAGTCATCATGAAAAATATTATTACGATAAAGATAACAAGAGTTGTGCTCCACCCCGACTGTGGCATAGACTAGAAGACGCAGCATACTGCTATCCAATGCAATATCGTTAGTGATTCATGGTCTAGAATTATTTCGAAGAGTTTTGTTTTCACCCAGCACTTTATTTTCCAGTTTTCGACATTTATAAAAAGAGAAGAAAAAAAAATACGCCAATGGATACATGCATATTTCATGGACAATTCTGGAAGAGATTCATGATCCTGCAAAAATGACTATGTACGAGATGAGTCCAGCAGGTTTTTGTGATTTTGGGGGGGACACTTTTGCAAAGAAAGAGGACGTGAGGTACAGGGAGAGAGGAGGGGTAAAGAAGGCTGTGATGGTAGGATGGGATTTGTCAGGGTCAACTAATTTATAGACAACTCCGGGAAATTCAATTGGCAAACTTGACAAGACTTTCGTAGGTGCAACGCAAACAGGAGTTATACCAACAGATAGAAGAGCCCACGTTAAAATGGGATTTTACCTGATATAGAAATGGCATTTTATTTTACTTATCTGTTTTTTTCTTCCAGTGTCTAGGGAGTGTCACCACTGGATGATTTCTCGTCTCTTGACAATGCCGTTTTACTCTTTTAGCAAATTTATTTATTTTATATATTATTTATAAAGATGTGAATACCTATTTGTAAAATTAAATTTAAAAAATATATATCTGTTCCAACGAAAGATAAGCCTTCTAACACAATCTCCATTTCAAAGTGGCCACTTCTTGTAAGATAAACACTGCTTAAAATAAATCTAGTAAATTAAAGAAATTAGCTAATTTTTTAACATTGAGGTAGTATGGGAAATAGACTAATGAGAAACACAGAACATACAGAAGACAGTTTTGAGGCTGGAGCTGAGGCTCCTGATAACAAAAGAATACCATCTAAACGTTTTATCTTGTTATCCCTGAGCTGGTTGTGAAAAGATCCGCTGCACCTCACCCGTGCGAAACGGGACCAGAACAGACATCATTCTATTTATTTCATTAACCCTATTTGTATTCAGGTTTTTTGCAAGGTTAGTTTTTGTTTTACACTGCGATAAAAATTGAACAGAGAGCAGGCGACCTTTGCTTTGCCCTTCCCCGGTCTGCCTATGGGACACCATCATGGGCTGTTGTGGAATCACGGTCCTTGTCATTTGTGTGTCCTGGCTCAGTAAGGACAAAAAATATATCGCAGTAGAGCGATAATAAACTAAGTACTTGTTCGCCCCAAACCAACCAATCAAAAGATTTCACGCAAGTTTATTACATATAGAAAAAAAATAGTTTGAATGAAAGTATATTGAAAAAAAAAAAAAATAATAATCAGAAATTCTTTTTAATAATTAGAAAAACATCAATATCAATTAATTTTTTATAGATTGTTGGTAAAGGAGCTTAGTACCCTTTGAAATCTTTTCATACTATGCCACTCACAAACAGAAAGATAGTAATTCTTATTAGCCCATCCTCCACTAACACTCGGAAAATAGTCTATGTAAGCATCTTCCGCTTACCAATATCGATGTAGGTTTGTTTAAGTAATATTCAGTATAATGAAGGTAACTGTTCAACCACAACACACTTTGTTTCACTAAAATTGGCCAAATATAACTGAAAGTATAGCGAATTTAAAGATGATGAAAGAGAAGAGCTTTAGGAGTAACTAATACTTAAATTGCGGTAACGCTATTTCCACTACTCGTCAAGATAAATGGATAATATCAACAAAAATTTGGAAGGTAAACAGAGGCATAACACATCCAGTAAACACTGCCAGGAATAAATACACAATACCGTACCTCTTTATTGTTAAAATAACAAATATTTATTTGGTTTAATAAGTAAACACCGATTAATTAAACATAATATATAAATCAATTAGTAAGTAGAATAAAAAAATTAATAAACATTGATCCAGCTGCTATTTTGTTAATTTGTTTTGTTAATTAGATACATTAAGTATATCCCGAGATTGTCTTGACTTCCCAATAGGTATTATTTAAGTACTGTAATAAGAAATAATCGTGCAAATAAGAAAAAAAATAGATAATAAATGATTAGGAAAGGGTTTATGAAGATAGAACTGACCTTTCTTTAGGCTTGGGAGAGCATTCAAAGTCAAGAACTTGGGGCTCTTTGGATTTCCAAATTTGAACGACGAACTCTGCTTTGCAAATGTATGGCTTCTTTGAAGTTTCACCTTCCGTTTCAAAATCCACTGTGTATTTTACACCATTTACAATCTGGAAATATTCCAATAAATAAATATATATACATATTTATTGAATTACACAAATGTACAAAAACCAAAAAAATGTAGGTTGGGCACCTGTTGTGAAGCTCTCATCACACGAACGAAACGTTGGGGTTCCTCATTATTGTCATTTTTGGCATTTCGGGCGGCCAAGGTGGTAGTAACAAAGCCCTCGATTTTGGAAAGATCTTCCGGTTTTACTTCATTACGACAACCAATACACATATCCTAAATAAATAATTGTATTACAAAGTGAAAACTACTAAAAATTATAAATAGATAGTTGTTGACATCACACATAGAAAAATGAAATATTAACATTTTTCCAAAATTATTTCCCAAAGCAGGAATACCTTTGATCAGAAGTTAGAATATAGAAGATAATAAGATTAGAAAAAAAAAATATATGTAGGTATGGATCTCAACTGACCTTCGGTGAAGCAGAAGCGTTCTCAGCCATTGTTGCAATAATACAAACAAAAAGCGCAGAGTATAATATAAATCTCATTGTGAAACAATCAACAAGAACAAGAACAATTAAACATAATACCCAAACAACAAGTGACTAGATTGAAGGACAAGCAACTATTTATAAGGAGGGTAGGTTGCATCAGTGTTGCCACTTCCATATCTAGTCACTCCCTTCCATTCCTTCCCAGAATTCTTAACATTTTTTTATTCTAAGTAAAGTAGCCTTTATCAGTTAAAATCAATGTAATGATATTTAAGAGACAACTAATAACAAACTTCACTGAAGTATGTATGTATTTAATTAATGGGAAACGTTTTAATAATTAAACTGTCGAATGTGAAAATAATTACTTTTAAGAAGAGCAACAAAAAAAAAATTCAATTTTTAGTTTAAAATTAGAGCATCCATTAACATTTTTCTTACCATATAATCCAAGAATGGTATTTCTATCTTTCGAAGATTTTTATTGAGAATTGACAAATAATTATTGTTAATTAACAAAGAAGCATATTGATCAATTTACATCCAGAAGCAATCTGATTACTTTCGTAGGTTCTTCGTAATTAACTTGCGAATTAGTTAGTCTATTTACTGTACTCTGTAAAACTTTTTTAATAGGAATGAATGAAAGTGAATTAACGAAGAAACTATTTTGAGGATCCTTCGATCTCTGATTTTGAGGCTACACAATTTAGGGTCCTACTAATAAAGAGATCGAAGATTTAGATGAAGAGTGGAAACTTACGTGTGGGTCGGAGTGTAGCCTCAAATTAAAAGATCGGAGTAGCTTTAACCCGACTTTAGGACTTTTGATGACATTTCTTCCTTTTTCCGAGTTTATCGACTGAACATTTCTTAAAACGTATCAAAAAAACCAGAACAATAAGAATGATTCACAAAACTCGAATGAACAATGGGTTTATCTTTATTTAAAAAAATAAAATAAAAATAAAATTAAATTCAAGCAACTCCATGTAATTTCTTTCATTTTCCGAGTTTAACCTTCCGTTAGTCGCTCCTCATCTGTGAGATGTGAAGCCTACTTTTTTTTATGATTTTACGAAAGGATTTTAGATGGGGACTTCTCCTTCCTAACCTCCAACTCACTGAATAGTGCATATACCATCTCAAACCTTCACGGGTCTCCGTCGTCACATGCCAAAACATCCTGCAGATGCACCGTGACCAAAGATGTAAGTTTTTTATAATTTACGATTTTAATTATTTTTTTCTTTTTTTACATTTACTTTATGTCTAGAACAGCAACTTTTACATCAACTTTTATAATTTTGCCAAATATTTCTCAATATGAACATGCATACCTCAGATGCAGCGCTACGAATGTTGCAATATTTTCGTTTTAGATAAAAAATGAACTCAATAAGAAACGATACATTTGAAATAAACACTCCTGATTGTGTTGCCCGCTTTCATGCTGCTTTGTTTGACGAAAATATCGAGGAGGAACTTTGTGCTACCTACAATGTAGCGCGCAATACTTGAAAATGGCCGATGGTGATCCTCTACGCCATGATGAACGTGGCAGGGCTCAACGCTCAAATTATTTATCAAGGAAACTGCCATGAAATAAAAAATCTAAGATTATTTCTGAAAACCCTTGCTAAAGACCTGGTGGAAGACCACATGCGCCGAAGAGCAAACAATAAGAACGGCATTGGTATAAATCTTCAAAATATATTGCTTGAGGTGACAGGTTCATCTTCCTCAGAACCAACGGAAAGTGTGACGACGGAAAAAGAAAACTGTGCGAGCCCTACACACAAAGCGTCAAACGAAGAAGGTACACAAAATATACCTGCCGAAAATGCGGCAAACATTTGTGCCTCGAACTTGCGTCATTTATGTGCCTAAATTGCGCAGAAAACGTATGACCTGACATGTTTTGAAAATTGTTTACGTTTATTTTTATAAGTCGATTGTTGTGATAAGTGCAATTATGTTTCCATAAAGATCCTGAAAAGTAACAGTCAAAATGAATGTTTTTTACCTTTTATTGGTTTTAGCTATAAGATTTTACAATTTTCATTTTCACATTTTCTTAGTTTAATTTTAATGTTTAATAAGTTTTGTGTTCTTAAGCTAAAAACAATCCTAAATAAAATGTGAATTAAAAACACAGACTGCTATTAATAAGGCTGTGAATTAATTAAAAAAATTCAAGGCGAGTTATTTTCAATTGTAAAAGTTTTTATTTTAATATATGTATCATAAAATAGTTGTGTTTATCATTTTTAACCTTCTTAACCCGAAATACAACATTACATTTTTAAAAAATTAGAAATTTTTTCCTTGTATTTCTTAGTTGCGGCGCGACTAGGTTTGTTGGGGGAGAGGCGCGATTAACGGAGGGTTTATGATTGTGCTTTTCTTAAAACATATGGAGGTGTCAGGGTTAAAGTGGGCCAAGTTCACTTTTTGTCTATTAGGTTAGGTAATGGCTAAGTAACTGGCTTTTTGTCTATTGAGAGTTGACTATGATAGAAGGGGGCTACTACAACTATAAGTATATTTTTCAGTGTGAAGGCGCAATTCCACGGAGGCAACTTTTAGGGCAACATGTAGCATGCGGCATTGACGCATGCTACACACATCTTTCCATTGAAGGAACACGAAGCGATAAGAAACAAGTCTCCTTGCCGCATGCTACAAGTTGACTGTTGTTGCCAGGCCGCATGCGTCACCTCCCGACAGGATTCAACGTGTCGAACAGTGTCGTCGTTATCCAACAGTCAGCGGATCGGTGCGGCTTGTATCGTGCGACATGGATTGGAATAATGAAAGAATCACATCATTTATTGATGATTACCATAATTCACCCGAATTATGGAACAACAAAATTAGTGATTATAAAGACATTCGAATAAAAAATGACAAGTTAAAAAAGTTAGCTAATAAATATACATAATTGTATTGTGGCTGAGGTAAAAAAGAAAATCAAGAATTTGCGTTCAGCATTCCATCGTGAGCGAAAAAAACTACAATCCAAAAAAACTGGCTCATCTCCTAGCAAAACAGGAAAATGGTTTGCTTTTGAGCTTTTAATTTTTTTATTGGACGTCGATGTACCTAAATCAACATTGTCAACTGCAGGCAGTGATGAAGAGGCCTTTCAGCAAGTACTCAAATTCTTCTTTACTCATTCGTGTAAAATTTCGATATAGAGCTTCATCATCAGCAACCAAGCCCTTGTATAAGTCATGCTGAGTTTCTTGACCACCAACATATAGTTTTCTTCTCTCAGATTCAGGCCTTCTTCTTTTCTTTTTACGATTCAAAGCTATTACCAAATAAGCAGCTGCCGCGACTGTTTGTAAAGACATGATGCACCAAACTGAAGTTGCCTGAATGGAATCGTTTTAGACGCATGCTACAAGCATAGACGACAAAGCTCATGCGACGTGAGGAGACAAATGCCGCATGCGACATTGTTGAATGTTGTGGCACATAGTCGCACACCTATAATCAGGCAACACTAGGAAACAAGTATCATGCCTCATGTCGTTCAGTGTTGCCGCAGTGGGATTGCGCCTTAACAAAGAACCAAGTCCAAAGTTCACTTATTTGCCACCAGATAGCAGTAGTTCTCTTTGCCTTGTTTTTATTCAGAGTGACAGTGAACCAAGTCCAATAAATGATTAATTATTAAATAATTAAAAAATAAATAAATACATTTTTTTATCAAACTGAGCAAGATGTAGCAACAAATTTTGTTGCTACATCTTGCTCACTTTGTTTACTTTGTACAAATTATTTTAGAATACTAATGCTGTTATAATATTATTATAGTTCTTCGAAAACATGCTTTCTGATGAAGACTGGATACTTGGAGAGGATTATTGTTCTGATGAAGGTAAGTAAGAACTAACTAAGCATTTCAGTAACTTAACCAGTAATATTCTGAGCTGAAATAAAACTGATTTTGTTATTACTGAGAAACATTCATGTGCTAAACTAATTAATGTGAATTATTTTCAGAGGACAGTGAATCGGTGGATGATCTACCTCTTCAAACTGGCAACAAGAAAAAAGTTCAAAAGTGACCAAGTAGGTCTACAGCAGAGTTACCACCAACTTCGATCGCAATTCCAGGGACCTCTACAAGTATAATTACTAATGAACACCAGTTAAATACAGTATCTATAGAACAAGAGAATGAAGCTAATATACCAATGCGAGGACGAAAAAGGCCCAAAAATGAAAACCAATGGGCTAAAAATAAAAGAAAATTGTGCCGCAACAGTGGGCAATCTTACACAACTAAAAAAAATTTAGTAGTTGCAATTAAATCATTTGACAAAAATTTTAATTGCCATTGCCCAAGAAAATGCCCTGAGCTTTTTAGCTCAACAAGCGATGTAGAAAACCTTTTCAATTCATTTTGGAAAATGGCTGACTAATATAAGCAGAATGTTTTTTTGCGTGGCATTGTTCAGTCTTCTTAAGTTCAGAGGTCACGTACAAGAGATGGTTCTGCCACACCAAAAGCTAAGAATTATCAATATATTATTCCAGTTAAGGATGAAAATGTAAGGGTATGCAAGAAATTTTTCCCGAGCCCTTCAAATTAGTTGGGGACGGCTATTCCGATGTTTAAGTAAAGATGAAGTTTTAGCAGTCATCGATGCTCGGGGTCAAGGCCCTTCAAATAAAATAGATGATTCTGGTGTAGTTGCCCATATTAAGTCTTTTCCTAGTTACCAGAGCCACTACACCCGAAAAGATAATATTAATAAAAAATATCTTAACCCTGATTTAAACATTTAAAAAATGTACAATATGTATGTTGAGAAATGCGCTGAAGAACAGATACATGGAGTTTTGTAATGAGATGTGGTTTAGTTTCATCCAAAATTTAAAAACCTTTCAGAGGAAAAGTGAACTAAGTCCCGATTTTTTTTTTTTCATTGCTGTTGCATGCCTTTTTATGGCAGTTATTGTTTTATGACAGTTCATGCCGAGTCTAAGTTAGACTTGGATTAACATAGTTACTAGCTGAATGCTTCACAAAACTCGGATTGAAAATCTGCTCTTCTTACGGAAGGAACTTTCAATGCACGCATCTAATAGGTAACTGAGTTTTTTTCAAATTAAATAAAAATTCGGTCCATATGAAGCACTTAAATTTACATTTCCGGTCCACGACCATCGTATCAGATAGAAGCGAATCGTCCGTCAATGTATTAATGTGTTCTTCAAATAATATAAGGAATTGTTGCTTCAAGAGTGACCAAGATTCCATATTTCTTGTTCGAGTATGGAGCAACCAAAATTTATTGAAGTGAAACTTCTTTACGGGCACTGGGCAACTTGGGAACTAAACTGGTAAATGAGTTACGGAATTATGTTACGTGCTGAACACCTCCTAGATCAGCTCCGCACCAGTGGTTTAAAGTGTCCTTTTTTGATAACAAAGTGTAGAATCTGTGAGGACACCGATTAAAGACCCTACATTTCAAATTTGGACGAAAACGAACGTGTGGTTTGCGCAAATGGGTGAGTAAAAGAATTTCATTTTTATAATTCTGAGAGTGGCAGCTGCGGATGGTTGGGCGGGCTGATAGAGAGGAGCGCTCCCCACCCCGCCTCTCTCCTCACGTCACTCACCCCGGTGGTGAACCCTAAAAATAATGGTCCAGGACCGTCGTCCAAAAAGAGAAAATTAATTTCAGAAATTACAAGTGGTGCATCATGTTCGGAGGATCGTTAAACATTTTCATATTAATACCCAATCTACTGATAATGAATCACAAAGGTGAGTGTACGCCTGCTTAGCGTTGCTGGCGTCATAAACAAGGTCTCTTTTTCTTTCTCTATTCTCTCGCGCTCAAAACCTACATTTCTTATTTCTCTTACCAAAGACCTATTGTCTCTACTTTGGAATCAAATGTAGTGATTTCTTATGTTCCTAACAACGAAAATAATGTTGATTTAACAAAGGAATAAAAATGAAATAAGCCAATAAAACTATTGCACCTAAAATGTTATGTAAATTTAGAAATCCCATACAACATAAAAATAATATTTATGGATCAAAAAATTAAAAAATCTACTTTCAGTGGTGGCGTGTGTTCCAAGCACACACTAGTTTTTTTTTTTTTTACTCCCCCCTCACAATCATCAAATCTGGATGAAACCTCTCTACTAACATTCTGTATTAATGTCAGTTCCAGAAAATATGAGTCGGTGCCACAAAAACAACCCCTAATGATGAAATGAAATGAAAAGAAAATTCGTTTTGAAATAATTAGATATTTTGTTCAGGAACCGAGGTCCCCTAAGAATAAATACATATAAAAAACAATAAAATAAAGTATCAGTAGGCCCAACAAAGTAAGAAAAAAATTAAATAAATTAGAGATACAATGGAGAAAAACATGAAAATAATAAATATAAATAAATCAAATAAACAGCGGCATTATAAAAACATCAAATATATTTATAAATACTGAAAAGAGAAGGAAATACAGAACATAATACATAAACAGCTGACTACAAAAGGAAGAGGAGGATGCACAAACAAGGTTTGAAAGCAAATTAATTTAAGGAAAAACTTGAAAAAATTAAAAATAATATAGAATAAAAATAAATACAGAGAAAATAAAAATGTATGTTTATTGAAATTAAATTTATTACAGTCATATAACGAATACTTGAGTAGGTAAATTACAAGGTGGGTACAAGACGAGTGTCAACAATCCAAGTCAGGGTTAAGTTTGAAGACGACCTTGGAGATCTCGAACTTCTTGAGGACCTCAATAGCTTCTTTGTACTGGCACAGGTCGTACTCCTTACAGCCCAGTCGTTCGTAGTTTATATATCTGAAACAAGACAAATCATCATAATAACCTTTTCTGGTGGATAGTTGAGGCAGGAAGTTTTCATTATTATCGTTCTGTATGTTTTAAAAAGTACACTGCTGCCGGCTGGTGGCATCGCCTCATTCTGTAAGTTTTAAAAAGTACACTGCTGCCGGCTGTTGGCATCGCCTCATTCTGTAAGTTTTAAAAAGTACACTGCTGCCGGCTGGTGGCATCGCCTCATTCTGTAAGTTTTAAAAAGTACACTGCTGCCGGCTGGTGGCATCGCCTCATTCTGTACGTTTTAAAAAGTACACTGCTGCCGGCTGGTGGCATCGCCTCATTACAAACTAATAATATGAACCCAAAAGAAGAAATCAATTTGTTTATCTGCAAAATAATGCTCGAAATATTTATTTTGACAATTTGGTCTGAGGATGGGTAATATACATTACTAAAACAATAAGTCACGATAAACGTATTCAAAAAAACATGAGGAATCTGCTAAAACATTGTGAGTCACAACATATTTTATAATGGGTAAAGTTTCGATTGAATAATCCGTTTTCGCATAAATCGAGGAAGAACTAAGAAAGAGGGCTGTTTGAGAATGTTCGACCATTTGGTGTCTTGTTATTCTACATCATCGTCCGCATGTTTCCTGCTTGAAATACAAAAACATCTAACTTTTCAGAATTTATTTAAGACTATTTGGCTGACCTTTCGGCATGAATGACAGTTTTTGCGTAATTCAGCTCAACAACGTTAACAAATAGGACCGAACATGTATTTTTTGCTCTGAGAGAGTTGGTAAGCATCTGTTATGCTCCATGCTGTAACCAGCGTGTAACCAGTAGTATTATGCTCTGTCGATTTTATTAATCTATTTTATTTTTTTCTTATTTATATAGATTTTTTTTTTTACATATTCTCTTTTATTTATATAGATACTTTTATTATTTTTTCTTAATTAAGCTGTTAGTTGTATGTTTTTTCTTGTTAATCTTTCTATATTTAAAATTGCCTATTTTTTCTCCAATGTAGTACTAATTTATTTATCTATTTATTTATTTTTCTGTATGTATTTATTCTTAGAGGACCTCGGTCCCAGAATAATAAAATTTCTTTTCTTTTCAAAATGCAACAGATTGAATGGTACGAAGTATGAAACAAGTGTGAAATTTCAACTCTAACTTTTGGATCAGGAAGTGTCCCCCCCTCCCCCTTCACATACCAGGCCAACGTTAATAAAAGTGTGTAACATGAATAATTTTCAGCCATATACTTCTTTAAAAGCACGTATTATGCCTCCTTTTAAATGTGAGATTTTATATCGCATTCGTTCATACGTATAACCAATAACCGTTAAACCTATAAACGTTAGAGAAGGGTACGTAACCTGATATGGATTACCGTAAAAGAAAGTTACCAGTGAGCCAAAATAAAAAAAGTAACTAAGGAAGAAGCAATATAAATTACGCAAAAGAAATAAAAAAAAGGAAGCTTCATTACCTGGAGCCCATAACATCGATGAGGTTGATGGCAGAGGGCATCCCCCAACAGTTGATGTACGAGCCGAAGATAGTCAGCTCCCGATGGAATATCTCATAAGGACTCAAACTGAAAGAATAATAATAATACATGCAATCTGAACAGGTAATAACAAAAGTGCAACACTTTGAGAACACTGAAATAGCCACTCATCCCCTCCCCTCCATTCTATTTATGGACTTGAGGTCCTTCCTCTGAATACCATCCAAGTGCAACACTTTGAGAACACTGAAATAGCCACTCATCCCCTCCCCTCCATTCTATTTATGGACTTGAGGTCCTTCCTCTAAATACCATCCAAGTGCAACACTTTGAGAACACTGAAATAGATTCTCATCCCTTGCCCTCTCTTCTATCCAAAGACTTGTAGGTGCAACCCACTACTGAAAATATGGAATAAAGTAATAATAAATTATTATGATTTTTTATCAAATACTTGTGCTTTAAAAATTATCCTTTTAACTATGAGGTCATATCGCCAACTACCAGAGACTCTCGTCACTTTGGTGAATATGAGCCCTTATACTTCTCCAATGTATAATAATATATATTGACTACATGTTTATACTCCTCCAATTTATAATAATATATATATTGACTACATGTTTATACTCCTCCAATTTATAATAATATATATATTGACTACATGTTTATACTCCTCCAATTTATAATAATATATATATTGACTACATGTTTATACTCCTCCAATTTATAATAATATATATATTGACTACAGAGGGCGCCGGTAGCTCAGTGGTATGCGTGCTTGACTTCTGAGCTCAAGGTTGTGGGTTCGTAGCCCGACCGAGGCCCTTAGTTTATTTTATCTGGGAGGTAAAATAAACTTAAGCACGCCGTCCTTCGGATGGGACGTTAAGCGATGGTCCCGAGCCTGTACGATGTCAGGTACTCGTTAAAGACCCCTGCCCTAGGTGAATAAAAATTTAGGGTAGGCAAAATTTAGGACTCCCACAGTAGAGTCGGGCTCATGTCCACCAGAGTGACGATAGAGCGCTCTGGTAGTAGGCGATATGACCTCGTAGTTAAAGCCCGGGCATGAGTCATAAAACTTAACCTAACCTATATATTGACTACATGTTTATACTCCTCCAATTTATAATAATATATATTGACTACAGGTTTATACTCCTCCAATTTATAATAATATATATTGACTACAGGTTTATACTCCTCCAATTTATAATAATATATATTGACTACATGTTTACACTCCAATTTATTTTTGTTTTTTACAACCTAGCAATTATATACTATTCGGGACGATCTTCCATCATCTATAGTTTGTTTGCTGATCTTTATTGTAAACCATTTTTCAGATAATATTCACTGCCACCCATTCATTAGCGAGAAAAGGAGGGGTGGGGGTAGATTAGGGCTCACCCCCACCTCTCCACTCCTGTCTGGGAAACTAGCAACCCTAGCACGGACGGGCTCACTCTATCTTGTGGGTAGGAGGAACGACCCCCAAAATGCAGAGCCGTCCGTTCTTGTTGAGTGTATCGATGCACTGAGAGACAGCCTGAGGGGCCCCACTGCACTCTATGGCCAGGTCTGCCACGTAGCCCTTCTGTGTCTTCTCTTTGAGCACCTCGGGGCAGGTCACCTCGAACCCTGTCTCTGGAGAACAAAAAAAAAAAAACTTAATTCATTTCACCTTTTCTAAAATGGTTTCCGCTACCGTCTGTTGATAGTTTTTACTTGAATAAACCATCAACAAAAGTGAAAGTTCTGAGCGATGATAAATAATAGGTTTTTTTTTCCAATCTGAAACGCCAAAGAACCAAAACTACAACGGAGTTCCTGATAGAGGGCTCCTGCTTGTCAGCGGCCATTGGCTAGCAGACAAACAGTAGGCGAGTTCCTTCAGATATCGGGAACCTTTAACATTTTCAATCGCAGGCCCTGGTTGTTCAAATAAGAAGATTATAATATTTAGCGCAGTCAATAAAATAGACTATTGATATTATAGAGAGTACCATCGATAGATGTTCAACAGTTGTGGGATGTGTTACCTAGCCTCTTGTTGATCTCCCTCCTGGGCTCGGCGGGGTCGCAGAGCAGCACGTTGCGGTGTCCTGTGTGGTGGAGAATGGCCGAGACCATACTCCCGATGATTCCCGCTCCAGTGATCAGGATGGAATCCCCGACAGGTGTACTTCTGATGGAACGGTCAATGGCTCGCACCTGACATGACAATGGCTCGCACAACGCTCCTGCACAACAGACATTTTTTAAATGTATTTATTATTATTGTTTTCATTTCCCTTGCGTTTGCCACTGAGCCATAGCCAGCTGAGCACTTTAAAATAATGTAATAATGATCTTTTTGACCTTACACAAAAATTCGTCTTGCCTTACTGAATCTGTGTATATCGTTGAAAGCTCTACGGTTGACATAATTTTAAATCCTTCTCCGAAAACATAATGCGACTGTCTTTAAAAAACTAATAAAGATGGAAATATGTTCAAATGTATCGATATCACTTAGTTGAGTTATAAAACGGATCCATCCAAACAGTGCTTGTATCAACCATACAGATCGTGGTTGGAGCTCACACGACACATTTGCTTATTAGTCACACTTGGTAGTCGGCTCCCGTAGGGTCAAAGATAGAGACCCAACCCCATGATCCAGGTCCTTCTATACTCTAATAACCCTCCCAGACAGACTTTCCATTCTCTTCGAAAGGGTGAAGCAGACAAGCTTTGCAGCACAGCTACAGACACAGCTCGGCTATATAGCACAGCTACAGGCACAGCTCGGCTATATAGCACAGCTACATAGCACAGCTCGGCTATATAGCACAGCTACATAGCACAGCTCGGCTATATAGCAAAGCTACATAGCACAGCTCGGCTATATAGCACAGCTACATAGCACAGCTCGGCTATATATCACAGCTACTGGCACAGCTCAGCTATATAGCACAGCTACAGGCACAGCTCGGCTATATGGCACAGCTACAGGCACAGCTCGGCTATATAGCACAGCTACATAGCACAGCTCGGCTATATATCACAGCTACTGGCACAGCTCGGCTATAAAGCACAGCTACAGGCACAGCTCGGCTAAACAGCTGTTTTGCTACTTAGTGTAAACTCGGCTTTATATCCTGAGTTATAGCTGCCTAGTCAACATGTCGACAGCCTCAACCCTGAGTGAGTACTCACCCAGTCAAATAGCACTTCATCTCATCCTCTTTAACACAATAACATGTTCCATAATCTTGACAAACAACAGGGCGGGGTCCTATTGAAACATAACTTAGCCAACACTCACCAGATTATTTGACAAAATAAATATGTTCTCATGGTGTGATTAGAAACCAGTTCAAGGGTTCGACACACATTTCAACAATGTTTTATTATTCAACTTTGAAAAGTTACAATTTCTGCAAAATAATGGTTATTTTAATATACTTGAGAAATGAATATAAGTAAAGAGAAACAATTAATTATTGGACTTCTAAAAGAGAAAATATACCTAAAATAAGAGTATCGAATTCCAATAATGATTATACATGGAAATAAATTGTTTTTTACCATTATAATGCCTTCCCCTTTGTATAATATGTAACATTAATGTAATCTAAGGCCGGCGATTTAGGTGTGTTGTAAAATAATTGCATAATGTCAAATAATTAAATTTTCAAAACTTGCCTTGTTTAAGAGACATGCTTGGAGTGATTTTATAGATTTGTCGAGCACGAAGTTTGCAGAACTTGCTCCAGCCTCCGTCTGTCATGATCCCAGTAGCCCTGTCTCCTCCTCCTTCATAGCAATGGCTGTACCTGGCCGTCGTGCAGTAACGGCAGGTCTGGCACCACCTGCAACACGGTGCATCCAGATGTACAAGCAGACCTCTTCATAGAGCGACAGTGTAGTAGAGAGCAGGTTTGTCATCGCGAGATCTGAAATAACTGCTAATGTAATAAATGTATCGAGAGGGAATTGTATGTAAGCATTGAGGAGTACATTTGTAAGTCACCTATTGATTTTCCGCTAAATTGGCCAAAGAGGAAAAATGTGTAGAGGGAGAGTGAAAACTTAGTTAATTACATACAATTCGAGCTGGGGATCATTCATCACACCACACGGATGTTAATTCCGAAAATTTTTATTATTTTATTTTTGGCAATTCTTTTGGAGATACGCATAAAAAAAATTTCTTCAAGCACGTTTTCACAGACCATTCTAGTCCTCCATTTCGAGATCATTGCTATAGTCTTTCTGAGTTGGAGCGCTCAAAAAGTTCAGATCACATACACACTCAGAGACAGATTTCATCGTAACATTGGTCAAAACCTGTTCTGAGGACTTTGAAACGTCTAATTCCGTTGAAAAGTCGATTTTTGCCGAAACCTACAATACTTTCTTATACTGAAGTAAACATGATTGCAAAAACATGAATCGGAAACCTTTTTGTCGATAATGACTGATACAGATTTAAAATTTGTAAATGAGAAAACTTTGTCCAAAATGTTCCCCCAAAAAATCTGACGGAGAAACGTGACAGGTGACAGGTGCTCTGCTGGAAATGGAGTGGAGCTGAGTCCTAATTATGAATTCCATTTGTCCCGTTCATGTTCAGTTCTTCTGCAATTATATTGATTATTAATTTTCGAACGGATCCCCAAAAGCTTGCTGAAGCTTTTCATACATTTCCAAAACGTTATCGCAGAGTTTCATACAAAATAAGATGGCATGTCGATGTACGATTTCACGCAATTCCATTTTTGTTACAAGGAGTGCCCGTCAACCCGTTTTCATATCTCAAGCATCATCTCTGAGTCCAAGACGATGCCAGTTAGAGAAAACCATTCACAGAAAGAGAGACCTATCTCACTCTAGTGGCTAATGTACTCGCTCAACAAGATAAAAAAAAAACCCTCTTACGTTTGAGGATCGACGGCCACCTTGTCGCCAGGTTTGACATGGAACACCTCATTTCCCACCTCTCGGACCACCCCGGAGAACTCGTGTCCGAGGGTCAGTGGCTTCCTCGCTAGAAGGTCCAGGTGACCCTGCAATCAGGCGTAAGCTGAGTCAGTAACAAACAGGTTGGGTAACGAATGGTAATGCCAAAACCCTGGCAATTACTCCAATTAATAATGTTCTCAAATAAGAAATACAATAATAATATATATCCCCCGGCCAAACATCAATACGTTAAAAAGTAAGTGGAAGATACATTCACCTATTTACAAGTTATGTTAAATTAATATCGGTTGATGTATATAATTTATAAGCTATTTTGATGTACAAATTTGTACGACATGTTATGTTTACCATCTTATGGTTTAACTAAAATATATATTATCATTATTATTTGATCATAATCCCGTCCCGATGTGTGTCATTGGTTCCGAGATAGAAAAATATGGGTCTCCCTTATATTTATATAATATCTAAATACTGTATATATATAGACGTCAAGACGTCAAAGAGGCATTTCTGGCCTTGGAGGCACCGGCGAGGAGGTTGGGGCTTGTCATCAACGAAGCCAAGACCAAATACTTGGTTTCAGAGCAGGAGGTCGAGCCACCGGAGCAAGTCACCATTGGCCCTTACTTCTTCGAGAAAGTGCAAGAGTTTGTATACCTCGGCTCTCAGGTAAACGTGAACAACGACATGTCAGCCGAGGTAAAGCGAAGAACAGTGGCAGCGAACAGGAGCTTCTTCGGCCTGAGGCATCATATAAGAAGTCGCCTCCTTTCAAGAAAAACAAAGTTCAGGCTTTATAAAACGTTGATCCGCCCCATCCTAACATACGGGTCCGAGGCTTGGACTATCTCCAAGTCAGATGAACAACATCTTCTGGTCTTCGAAAGAAAGATCCTCCGCCGAATATATGGCCCAATACGCGATGGAGAAGACTGGAGACGACGCACGAACCAAGAAGTCTATTACCTCACCCAGGAACCAGACGTTGTGAAGGTCATCAGGCTGGGAAGGCTCAGGTGGGCCGGACATGTGGCAAGGATGGGCGAACATGAGATCCCGAGGAAGACGATGTCGGACCGGCTTTACGGAACAAGACGCGTCGGGAGGCCGAAGCTGAGGTGGCAGGATGGTGTGGCGAATGATGCGAGGAGCCTGCTTGGAGTCCGACACTGGAGTGCAGCTGCACAAAACAGGGATAACTGGCGGACACTGTTGGAGGAGGCCTTGACTCATTAGTGGGTTGTCGCGCCATTGTGAATGAATGAATGAATGTATATATATTACGTTACATAATCATGTAATTTACTGTGTACCTGCTAGTATATAATATATACCAGCCTGTACACAGTAAATTACATGATTTAAGGAATAAGTTGCAATTTTTAATGATTCTGAAGCTGGTGGCCTTAGTCCCCCTCGAATCAACTGAAGACCTGATGACACTTTTGGTAAATCATCTCAGCTCTCACGTGCTGCTTAGTAAAGTTTAAAAATCTCCAGTTAAAAGAAAGAGAAAAAAACGTTAAATGATTTTGGAAAGTCAAGGTTATTAACGCATAGTTTTCAATAGTATTAGAGAAACTTTGAGTTCTTAGTTCCAACAAACTGTTTTTTTTTCAAATCTTCTTTGGTACAATAGACATAAAACAACAAACGTAGGTACAAAGATCTAAAGTGTGTTCAATTATTTTCTCTAGCTTTCAACTTTATGATCTTTAATATTTTCTGCAGAGATATTGGCGCCGGTAGCTCAGTGCTTGCTCCCTGAATTTAAGGTCGTGGGTTCGAAACGGCCGAGGCCCTTAGTTTATTTTATCTGGGAGGTAAAGAAAACTTAAGCACTCCGTCCTTCGGAATTAATGGTCTCGAGCCTGTACGATGTCAGGTACTCGTACCCTAGTTGAATAAAAATTTAGGACTCCCATAGTAGTCGGACTCATGTCCACCAGAGTGACGAAAGAGCGCTCTGGCAGTAGACGATATGACCTTACAGTTAAAAGCCCGGGCATGAGTCATAATAACTATCATATAATATACAGGAGTACTTTCGGTATTGCTACCATATTCAGCCCCTACATAACAAATAATAAGTTGAAGTTCAACAGCTTCTCATCCGAACTCTTCTGCACAGTATGGTCTTAAAAAATTGAAAACCTAAAATAAAACTTCGTCTCTAATTGAAATCTGAATAACAAAATAATACCAATGATGATTAAAATAAAATATACAATATATATTATGTACTAATATACATATATATATATATATATGATATATTATATATATATATATAATATATCATATGATATATATATATAATCAACGTAAACACCATTTTGATATAAATACAGGCATACAATATCTACATTTTTGTGACAAAGGTACATTACTACACATATATATATATATATATACATAATGCATATGAAATAAATTAAAACTGATAGAGAACGACCGGATTATCTTGAATCCTACACAAAAATCGAAATAAAAATGTTTTTCAAAAAAAGTCGAACTAACTTCATATATCCCATTCTTCGAATTTCTCGCTTTTTAACGGTTTATAGACTTAATATTTGTTAAAACTGATACAGAACGACCGGATTATCTGAATCCTACACAAAAATCGAAATAAAAATGTGTTTTTTCAAAAAAAGTCGAGCTAACTTTATATATCCCATTCGTCAAATTTCTCGCTTATAGATCGGGTTATAGATCAAATATTTGTTAAAACTGTTAGAGAACGACAGGGTTATCTGAATCCTATACAAAAATCGAAATAAAAATGTTTTTTCAAAAAAAGTCGAGCTAACTTCATATATCACATCCTTCAAATTTCTCTCTTTTTAACGGTTTATAGACTTAATATTTGTTAAAGTTGACAATTTGAATAAAAGTTCACAGTTTAAAAGAAGTAAGTACGTACTGGAGGAGAATTATTTATATTATTGGCGATAAAAAGGGTGAATATCTGAGATTGGTCTGATCGTTCATATAATTTATTTTTTGTAGTGCTCTGTTTATTTCCAGTTGTTCCAGTGAGTTGAGTAATGTACCTTTGTCACAAAAATGTAGATATTGTATGCCTGTATTTATATCAAAATGGTGTTTACGTTGATTTCACTGTGTTGTGTTCTGTCAGTGGTTACCCCTATTTCTGATATACGTTCTTTTACCCTGTTTTTAAATTGTCTTCCTGTTTGACCTAGGTACGTAAACTGAATTGCAAGAACTACATTCCAGCTGGTAAACCCCACTTTTTTCTTCTGTTTTAGTTTTGTCTTTAGTGTAATTGAGATGTTTGTACAGTGTATTATTTGTTCTAAAACCTCCTGTGAATATCCCCTTTTTACTAGGTATATTGTCTGTCTGTTCTGAAATTTTCCCTAAATATGGTAATTCTGTCTTTTATTCCCTGTATTATTTGTTGTCTAACTTTGAAATTTATTTTATGACTTTACTTATGTTATCAATAATGTGACTATCGTACCCTTTTTCTCAAGCTTTGTTATGAATGATGCCTAACTCTATATTTCTATTGTCTTCGATTAATGATATTGTGAAGGCTCTGTGGAGTAGTGAATATAATGCTCCATGTGAGTGTTGTGGGAGCGTTGATCTATTGTGTATTACACCGTCTGTGGTTGTTGGACATATAGTTTTTGTTTATTATTTTTCGGCGAAACGATACCAAAATATTATTTTAATTTTTTTTGGAGTTTTATCAAGAATATGTTTTTCTGGATGATCCTTGAACAAAACCGCCAGTAGGGTACCCATACCTATATAATATATATATTTTGTGAAATAGACAAATAAATGTTTAACGTGCAGAAAATGTTGAGTATCGTTAATTTGTAAGTGTTGAGTTCTGCACTTCCCGTATTTTTTCAACTTAGGACTTGCCATGAGATAGAAGTTGTGAAACCTACCAACGAAATCCGCTAACTTTAAGCAGCTTCTGTGTGCACAAACTTTGTTAAATTTGATGCTATGTTAAATTTATGGTTTTGTACCCCAATGATATGGAGATCGGTGCCGCAGAGTCCGGCATAGGCAACCTCGATGATGACGTCATCCGGCCGCTGCAGTTTCGGTTTGGGTATCGAAGTGTACATCAGCTCCTTTTTGACCGGTTCGAACTGCAGTGCTTCCATTCTGACAACAAACATTTTTGATGTTAGTTTGTGTCCTAAACTTTCTGACACACCGTTTTGAAGGATTTTTCACGCTGAAATCAATGCCGCAATCCGATTTTAAATTGTTCAAGAAATAAAGTTATTGTGCAAAATTAGAAAAATTTACCTAATCTTGTTTGGTTTATTATTTTCAATAATTTGCTTCTTAATTTTAGTAAAATGTCTTTGCTTTTTTAATTATTGTTTTGATATTGTTTCCACAACTGGTCTTATGGGATCTGGGCAACAAGAAAGGCATTAGAGCTAATTCCAACTTACGTTTACTTCCATGAACAATTATTTTTACCTTGCTTTCAGTAAGTTTTTATCAATCAGTCAAAATAAGCCGAAGGGTGCATTTTTCCCGTCAAGAACGAGTTGATATGTACGATACTTTCATTGAAACTGGCGGTATTCTCGTCGTCCAGTCGAGTTGTACTCCCAGAAATTTCGTGTCGCTCGGCCGCGTAATTTCGACGACGAACTGTACATTTTGTTGTATGTTCGAGAAAGTCCAAACTCCTTCCTTCGAAATACCGGAAGGGGTTTGGGCTTTTCAAAGAACAAGGTTAGAGATGTACTCCGAACTTTACGCCATATCGCTCTCATCTTGTCCTGGGGCTTCGGCACATTCATTATGATAAGCGATTTAATGTTTTTTTCAGAAATGTTGATTTGGGGTACAAAAGAAAACATTCTCCCATACATCCTGTGGACTGATGAGTTCACCACGAATGATATTCTAAATCGGTGGAATTTTCGAACGTGGGCCGTGGAAAACCCTCGAAGAAAGTACCCATGTCTCACCAAGTGGTTCACAGCATTAACGTTTGGTGTGGTCTTCTCGGAAATCAATTAATTGGTCCTTACTTCTATCGAAATAATTTAAATAGAGCTCAGTTTCCGAATTTTCTCAGAGAGGATTTACCAACACTGTCTTTGAAGATGTTCCACTGCTGATACGCCAAAGAATGATATTCCAGCTTGACGGGTGCCCTGCACACAATTCTTTGCAGCTCAGAAATTTTGAATCGCCACTGCCGGGATGAGTGGATATAGCCACGCGGCCCCATCTGTTGGCCTTCACACTCACCCGATGTAAGTCCGTTAGATTATTTCTTGTGGGGACATAAAAAACCAGTGTTTATGCCGCCCACAACCTTGCAACCTCAGAGGGAGCGCAGAAACTTACGTTTGAACGCTAAGAAACTTGCACTCTATTTAGCTTACCGCGAATTTCATGAGAAGCTGGAAACGAGGACCCGGGTTCTGGTTTGGAACCGTGGAATCGAGTGTGAGTCTGGAATGTGCATCCGCATCCGGTTCTGGGGCTAAGAACTGAAAAGAGAGCTTGAAAGTACAAAGATCCGTTTATGCAATTGCCAGAAACAGGTTACGATTCTACCCGGAACTGTCTAATAGTTCTACTTGTAGGTATAAGTGTCCCATAAGTAAAGATAAAGAATATATTCTGGTTAAAGTCAAAGAAGAAAAATAGAATATAAGTTGTGATTGTAGCAACGATTTCTAATACTTTTTGAAAAACACTTTAATGCAGCAATCTCGGTAGTCAGGCTTCAACCTGATAACAAGGAAGTCAACAACAAGTAAAGATAAAAGATATATTCTTGTTTGTCCCAACTAAAATTGTCGATGACGAAATGTAGAATATGGGTGGTCCTTGCAGCACCGATTCCTTTCATTTTTGAATAACGATCTTGAGCTCAGAAGACAAGCACGCATACCACTGAGCTACCGACGCCCTCTATCTACACAAATATTTAAAAGTTCACATCCACATATTAATAATTTTATCATTGATATAAATAATATTGAGGGCTGCGGTAGCTCAGTGGTATGGGTGCTTGCTTACTGAGCTCAAGATCGTAGAGCATATTAACAAATTAATATGTTGACAGAAGATGTTGTATGAATGGGGTCCAATACTAAAATATCAATAATAAAAGTAAATATAAAAAACAGTATACTCGTTAAAGAGAGGGAGCATGGACGTGGAGAAGCGGCGGGCCGGCAGGCAGCGCTGTCTGTCTGCAGGATACCGCCCCAGAACATCGCTCCTCAAACCATTGCTTTTCCATTTCCTAAACACATTTTCACATTTATTAAATAAACTCTCCCCTGAGCACTTAAATGACAATATTTTCTCAAAACCCATTCTGGCTGATTTCGAGAAAAGTTCCTAAACGCATCAAATTTGTAAACTTTTTAAAAAAAGATAATGATTTTCTGAGTGAAATTTGTCTTTTTTCACAGATGTTGTATATACGTACGGTTAATGACTGCAAATCAGAGAAAAGTTTTTTTTTTTTATTTAGCTATTATGGGATTCTCAGAGCAGCCATTAAAAAAATAACCATTTATAATAAAAAGTTCCTATACTATTATAATTGCAATTTCATATTTTAATATAACTGTTAATGTTAAATGTCCCGGTTTTAGTTCTCAGCTCGGCCACCACGTCGCGCTCTAAATTTAGTGAAAAGCATTAAAGGTATTTTGGCTAAACGGCTTAACTTTATAATTTTTTTCTTTCTTTGTACTCCAAATTAATGTAGAATTAGTATGACACTCGGTTTTTTTTGAAAAATTTAAAATTCTAATATCATTTTTATTTATTTTTTTACATGTTATCTTTTCATTTTTTTTTAAATTTACAGATACGGCGCCGAAAGTAGACAGTTCAATGAGTTCAAATTATTTTTCAGATTCAAAATAGGATGAATAGATGAAACGGAAACAGAACAATACGAAATTAAAAGAGAAAGACAGTATTTACCATTATTTATTTTTTTTTTTTAATAATAATAAGTAATTAAATACTGTATTATGAGGAGCCAAAAAATTGCTGGTTTAAAATGTTATCATTCAAATGTACCATTTTTCATGGTTTAACCGGTGAGCTCATTGAGGTGCCATGGAACTGCTCTGGTCTTGCGTAAAAGTTCTTCATCTGATATATTATTAATATCGTTTTCTGTTCACAGATTAACAGTTGAAAATTTCTGAAGATGTCAACTTCTTCCCGCAAAGTGCAGCCCTTCCGTTTTTTCCCACCTACTCAGCATGGATGGATCAGGATAATTATTTTCCGGGCAATTATTCAATTGTATAAATTGTTTCTTTTATTTATTTCATTTCTTTGTAACAAAGTATAAAAAACATATTTCAGAAGCGATGGGAATATTTATATTATAATTAATGTAGTTAGAGGCAGACTCTTCTTGCCTTGTCTAAGGACTCGTTACACATCTGCAAGATGTAACATTTGTGTCCTGAGCCCGTCTTCCTTCCAAGGAAAAGTTAAGGTTTGTTAAATTAGAAATTGAAAATTTAAATTCTTTCAAAACTTCTGTGTGAGACGAATCAATAGAATATTTTTGTTGTCCGGGTTAGAACAATGTTTTTTCTCATCATACAGTCGAGTAACGAGAGCAAACAGTTAGAAGGAAGTACTTTAGATAAATATTTATTGCCACTTGATTTTGCCCAACAAAGTAAAAAACAATTAAATAAATTAGAGATACAATGGAGAAAAACATGAAAATAATAAATATAAATAAATAAAATAAACAGCGTCTTTATAATAACATCAAATATATTTATAAATACAGAGAAGAGAAGGAAATACAGAACAGAATACATAAACAGCTGACTACAAAAGGAAGAGGAGGATGCACAAACAAGGTTTGAAAGCAAATTAATTTAAGGAAAAACTTGGAGAAAATTAAAAATAATATAGAATAAAAATAAATACAGAGAAAATAAAAATGTATGTTAATCGAAATTAAATTTATTACAGTCATATAACGAATACTTGAGTAGGTAAATTACAAGACGAGTGTCAACAATCCAAGTCAGGGTTAAGTTTGAAGACGACCTTGGAGATCTCGAACTTCTTGAGGACCTCAATAGCTTCTTTGTACTGGCACAGGTCGTACTCCTTACAGCCCAGTCGTTCGTAGTCTATATATCTGAAAGAAGGCACATCATAAGCTTTTCAGGAAGCAAGTTGAGGCAGGGAAAGTGAAATGTCTGAGGTTCTGGGGACTCCATTACTAACGGTACAAAACAATGGTGGGGCCGGTCTCGCGAGGTAACAAGAGTTCCATCAACTCAACACGTCCTCATCCTATTTATTTGTGCTAGAACAAGGAAACTAAACAGCTCATTATTGTTCATAGGTAGTTTGAAGTAACAACCCCTGGCAGGTTGAGCTGCGGTAGAAGCAACTTGGGCAGTTTTACTCAAAACTCGATGAAACACAAATAAAAATATATATGTTTAAAATCAGTACGTTACCAGCTATCTTCTGACGCACATTTACATTTGTAATTAAAACATATGGGTACATATATATCATTTATTTTTTAAATCCTTCAAAGAAAGTTAATGATTTAAAAAATGAAAATGTTTTATAGTTGATGACACGATATCACACAATAAAAGTTCGAAATGCTACATTATTATATATATATTACTACATATTTCATTTAAAAAAATAAAAATTTGCCCCGCCGTCCTTCGGAGGGGACGATAAGCGATGGTAGCAAGTTTTAACGAAGTCAGGTACACGTTAAAGACCCCTCCTACCCTAGTACCATAGATAACTTAACCTCACGGTAGGCAAATTTTATTACTCCCATAATAGATTCGGGCTCATGTCCATCAGAACGACGAAAATAACGCTCTGGTAGTAGGCAATGTGGTTTCATAGTTAGAGCCCGGAGTTTTTAACAAAAACAAACAAATTAAGAGGTTAGGTTAGGTTAGGTTTTATGACTCATGCCCGGGCTTTAACTACGAGGTCATATCGCCTACTACCAGAGCGCTCTTTCGTCACTCTGGTGGACATGAGCCCGACTCTACTGTGGGAGTCCTAAATTTTGCCTACCCTAAATTTTTATTCATCTAGGGTAGGGGTCTTTAACGAGTACCTGACATCGTACAGGCTCGGGACCATCGCTTAACGTCCCATCCGAAGGACGGCGTGCTCAAGTTTATTTTACCTCCCAGATAAAATAAACTAAGGGCCTCGGTCGGGCTACGAACCCACGACCTTGAGCTCAGAAAACAAATTAAGATATATTTCTGCAAGCCAAAAAAAAACAAGTGCTTTCTCTAGCTTAGTTCCGAACGCTATTTGTTTTTATATCATATGTAATTTTTACGTAATTCGAAGGCTTATTTAATTACAGATCAATTGATATCTAAATGCATTTTATACACTGCATCCCAAAGCTTCAATACTAGCATTTAATAGTTGAGGTAAATTTTTTCTTTCGTATTATTAAACGAAAAAAAAAATTGATCAGCTGTTCGGGCTTCAAACAAAAACAAAACCAAAATTCATGCTCTTAAAAATAGTAATTTTAAATACTTTTTAACAGTTTTTTCATGTCTCAAAATGTAAAACTAAAGCCGTCCTTACGAACGAGAATGAAAACCACGACGGAGAAGGACAGAGGAAGCCCACAACCATTAAACTCAATTCCAGCTATCCTGAAACAATCTTGGGCGGACGAATGTGCATCCCTTTGTGAAGAGGAGACCGAAGGTGAGCCCTTTACAATAGTAGTATCCAAATCAGGAAGAGTGCCGAGCCCGGCCTCGATGGAGACCGACATCCACACACATAGCACCGCCACTACACACAACACAGCCACAGCCGCTCTCCACAACAGATACAGACTAACCACCAACCACATAACAACTCAAAACCGTTACGCACCCTTAGACACTCTCCCTGCCGACAATAACCAACTAAATTTAAATTCTGCACCCAAAATCAAAATATCTCCAATTTTCCTCTGCGATGCGGAAAACTACCAGCAGGTAATTAAAGGCATACAGGAAGTCGCTACTTCAACATTCACCACTCAACAATGCCGACAGAAAGTTAAAATCCAACTTACAAACATAGACGACTACAGAAAATTAACAAAATTCTACGACACGACAAACGTAAAATATTTCACTTTTTTAAACCCAGACGAAAAAAAGCTCTCCGTAGTTATAAGAGGCGTCCCTTACTCAATTACTGATGACGAAATTTTGACAGAACTCACACCTAACTTTCCCGTTCTCAAAGTGACTATGCTGCTTAACAGAGAAAAAAATCCAACCCCACTTTGTGCAGTCGAATTAGATAACACCCCATCAGGAAAAAATATTTTTAAATTAACCAACCTCCACTATAGCATTGTTTCAGTAGAAGAGAAGAAAGTCTCAAAGGATCCCCCAATGTCACAATTGTCAGCTCTATGGGCACACTAAAAATGTTTGCCACCTCGACCCTAAATGTTTGAAATGCGCAGGAGGACATAAGACAGTCAATTGCCCTGAGGCTGTATCGGCTGCTGCAAAATGTGCCAACTGCAGTGAGAACCACACCGCCAACTATAGCCATTGTCGCTATTTGGCAAAAATCCAAGACTCTAAGCGTACAACGCAGTTTCACAATAAACCCTGTAAAAACTACCAGGGATAGCCTCCTGTCTCTTATGCCGAGGTTCTTACCAGCTCCAGAGGCGACCTTCCATCCCAGCCCCTACCTCGCCGAGCCCAGCCACCCACCGCAGCCTCACAACAGGACCCCCTCTCTTCGCTCACCTCCATTCTAACTGAAATCATCCCTAAAATTATTGCACCTTTTATCTCACTCATCAAGAACTTTATCACACAATTTTTCACAAAATTCCTCAACAATTCCCATGACCAACCCTACATACACAAACATCCACGAATTCACCTTGCTAAATTGGAACGCAAATGGGCTCAAACAGAAAAGAAACACACTCTTGGACTTCGTAACTCGACATAATACTGTCCTATTATCTGTAAATTCTTTTCTGAACCGACTCTAACAGAACCACTTCCTCGCCTGATAAAAGGTAAGATATACTGGGATCTCTTCAGAGAATATTTTGATTCAGCCACTCATATCCCCCCGTACTACAAGACACGTGGACATAAATATTACCGTTAATCATCTCAAACACAATACACACTGCAATTCAAAACTCCACTTCTGACAACACAACACATCATAACACTGCACGCCAGCTCAGCAACATTGCTCCAAATTACATTTTAAATTTAATCAACGAAAAAAATATTCTTCGGAAACGCACTAGGGACCCACGTACAAAGCACGAATGTAACCGGCTAGCTCGAAGGATTAAGTGGGAACTGGACTCATAGGATTTCAAATTACAGATCCTACATGAATGACTTGATTCCCGGTGACCCCAATCTTTGGAAACAAACAAAACGTATTCTCAAACAGAAAGAACAAATCCCATACCTTACAGACGGACAAACAACAGCAATCACGGACGATGATAAATCTACACTCATTGCCAATCACTTACAGAATAAATTTCAACTGACTGCCCCCAATGACATACCGACGAACAGCATAATCGAAGACGACCTTTCCCGACCATTCCAAACCGCAGACATAACCGAGAAAGCCCCGGAGACGACTAAATCCCGAACATCGTTTTAAAAAATCTCCCCCCAAAAGGAATATCCTTCCTAACTAGCATATTTAATGCTTGCCTCAGATTAGGATACTTTCCCGACCAGTGGAAAAATGCAATAGTAACAGTCTTTCACAAACCCCGACGCCCTAAGCATAATCTTGACAGCTATAGACGCATATGCCTTTTGACAACAATTTCTAAAGTATTTGAAAAAATAATTCATTCACGACTTACAGACTACTTATCAGAGACACACGTCATTCCAACAGACCGATTCGGGTCCAAGCCACAACACTCCTCAGTACACCACTACAAAAGGTGTCAGAACTCATCGTGACCAGGTTCGAGCAGAAGAAGTACACCGCTGCTACTTTCTTGGACGTGGCCGCAGCGTTTGACACCGTCTGGCACAAAGGACTACTTTACAAATTGTGTCGAACATGGTCCCCATCCTTCCTCTTCAAGATTGTTGAGTCCTTTCTCAACAATAGAACGTTTCAAGTACGAATAAATTCTGCAGTGAGTTCGAGACGACAACTTAAATCCGGCGTTCCTCAGGAAGCTATTCTCAGCCCACTACTGTTTAATTTATATTGCAAAGACCTGCCAGTGCCGCCGTCCTCAACACTTGCAACATACGCAGACGATACAATGATTGCTACCCAGGAGAGTAGCCTGAACGAAGCCATCGAATCTCTTCAGACCTCACTAAATGTCTTGGCTGAATGGTTCAGAAAGTGGAACCTCTCCCTAGACCCTGAAAAAACGGAAGCCAAGATATTCACCTTGCGTAGGTTTCAGCTGGAAGGACTGAAAACAATAGCTCTTGGTGACATCTCTATCCCATGGAATCCTAAGGACCAGGGAGTAAAGTATCTAGGAGTAACCTTGGATACGAGGGCCACCTGGAAACTACTCATTAACACCAAACTACGACAAGCACACAGTAGACTCAACCAACTCTACCTTCTCATTAACAGAAAAACACCACTTAAACACGAAGCCACGATACTTCTGTACAAATCACTCATTAGACCCATATTAACATACGCCTCCCCCGTTTGGATGACAGCTAGCAAAACACTTATAACAAAAATACAGACATTTCAGAACAAAGTTGCGCGGGTGGCCCTCAAACGACCCTGGTTCGTTAGGAACTTGCAAATTTATGAAGAGCTGTGCCTGCCACCCATCAGGGAGCATCTCGAGCAACAGAAGGACCTCCACCATTCCAGACTCCATTTCACCTCTGGGGCTGATGTCTACGGTCTTGGGCAAATAACTGAAGGGAGAAGACTAAAGGCTCGCCTATATCGACATAATATTTTTTTTTTTTCCTATTTCATTTTGTAGAAAATAAATTTATGTATCTGCAAAATATTCATCGAAATATTATGCATATTTCTTAGTCACCCATTTTTATTCCTCGAACAAAATTGTCAACAGGAAAATTTCGATGAATATTTTGCAGATACAGAAATTTATTTTCTATTTTTGAGTGCATAGTGTTTGATGAAAATGTTGTGTAAGTTTCCGAGCGACCACATCAGCTGATTTGTGATTATTCAGATAAAATTGAATTTAGCTGCATAATATTTACAAGATTCAATTTCAATGTTTAGCGCAACAATTAAATTATACGTTACTTTTTACATCGGCTCACTCATGGTAATAGTTATAGTCAGAAATGTTAATAAGGAAATGTTTTGTAATGCTAGTTTTTTCGATAGAGTAGTTCAATCCGTTTTGGCATAAATCGAAGCAGCAACTAAGAAAGAGACGGTTTTCCAGAGAATGTTCAACCATTTTGCGTTTTTTGTTATTCTACAGCATCGTCCGCGTTTTTCCTATTTCAAATATAAAAACACATACCTTTCCAGAATTTCATGAAGATTATTTTGTTTCGACCGTAATTCAGATCAAAAGTGAAAAAAAAGGGCCAAAAATGTATGTTTTGCGCTGAGGAGAAAACTAAGGAAGAAACAATGTAGAATCTCGCTAAAAAAATAAAAATAGAACGGAAAGAGGCTCCATTACCTGGTGCCCATAGCCTCGATGAGGTTAATAGCTGAGGGCATCCCCCAACAGTTGATGTACGTGCCGAAGATAGTCAGCTCGCGATGGAATATCTCATAAGGACTCAATCTGAAAGAAAATAATGAAAATAATAACATACAATCCGAACAGGTTACAAAAGTACAAAACTTTGAAAAATAATAATTTTAGAAATTGAAATGTGTACTAGTGCAAACAACTATTATTTTTTTATCAAATACTTGTTCTTTAAAAATGTTCAAGACCTGATGATAATGATTAGCAATTAAATTTCTTCCACCTAAAGTATAGAACACAAAATAAGATATCACTTTTGAGTTGCTTAAGGATATTCTGAATTTATAATAATAAGAGTATATATTGACTACAGGTTTATACTCCTCCAATGTATTCTTGTTTTTTACAACCTAGCAATTATAGACTATTCGGGACGATCTTCCATCTCCTGTATCTATAATTTGTTTGCTGATCTTTATTGTAAACCATCTTTCCCCTTATATTGTCCATAATATACTTTTTGCCGACCATATTTTATGAGTGTTAGTTCAAATAAAAGTTTTAACATAGAGGTCGACTATCATGATCAGAGTTCTTCACAAAATCTCTATATTTGCTAGGTTATAAAAGAAGTTACTTGAAGAAGTTTCATTGAATCATCATATGCTAAAAAGGGTTTATTGTGTTTTTCGTCACTGAATCCGCAACTACGGATGATCGACCCCGAAAATAGCTGAGAGTAGCTTTTTCATTGCTAAACATTTAGAGAGAGAAAACATGGGTGGGGGGAGAGCCCTGATCTACCCTCTCCACTACCTTCTGGCACCGGCTCACTTTATCGTGTGGGTAGGAGGAACGACCCCGAAGATGCACAACCGTCCGTTCTTGTTGAGTGCATCGATGCACTGAGAGACGGCCTCAGGGGTGCCACTGCACTCTATGGCCAGGTCTGCCACGTAGCCCTTCTCTATCTTCTCCTTGAGTACCTCGGGGCAGGTCACCTCGAATCCTAAATCTGGAATACAAAAAAACTATATACAAGCAACTTAGTATATTCATTATGAGAAGCAACGGGTAAGCCAAAAAGCTGCAAGGTGAAACAAATTTTCCCTACAGGAATGATTTTTTTCTTAGTTGAAACGAATGTTTCCGCTACCGTCTGTTGATGTTTTTTTACATCAACAAAAGTGAAAGTTTATTAGTTTTCGATCTAAAACCCCAAAGACACAAACATACAACCGAATTTCTGATATAGAACACTGCCACCGTCCAACAATATAGATTTGTGGAGTGCCGCTATACCTTCAGTTAATGTACATATGTACACTATTCCACTCTGCCCTTTCATACAACAACATGAACCTCAAGAATATATTAAAATGTGTAACAGATGCAGGATCTAGAGGAACCTTGCCAGCTCTCCTCACCAAACAGGATCTAGAGGAACCTTGCCAGCTCTCCTCACCAAACAGGATCTAGAGGAACCTTGCCAGCTCTCCTCACCAAACAGGATCTAGAGGAACCTTGCCAGCTCTCCTCACCAAACAGGATCTAGAGGAACCTTGCCAGCTCTCCTCACCAAACAGGATCTAGAGGAACCTTGCCAGCTCTCCTCACCAAACAGGATCTAGAGGAACCTTGCCAGCTCTCCTCACCAAACAGGATCTAGAGGAACCTTGCCAGCTCTCCTCACCAAACAGGATCTAGAGGAACCTTGCCAGCTCTCCTCACCAAACAGGATCTAGAGGAACCTTGCCAGCTCTCCTCACCAAACAGGATCTAGAGGAACCTTGCCAGCTCTCCTCACCAAACAAAACAATGTTCAATCGCAAACATTCAGCTACCCTCTGAATCCGCCGATATGTAGGTCATACAAAGTAGTCCGCGCGACCAACAAGGTTCCGTAGTTGCCCTTGAAAGAAGACACCGATAAATGATTTTAGATCGGTTTTCCGACATTATCTTTAAAACCCTGTGTCTGAGGGATGAAAAATATTTTGCACCAACATTGAAGAGCATTAAATTTCCTTTCGAAGGAGTATACTCTGGCATATTTATGTTATGCAGTGCGACGTATTAAGGCCCAGAACGTACTTCTTTGTGTTTTCGCTATTGGCTCCTAAACCGGATACTGCAATTTCAATATTCAAGAAATTGAAGATGAAATAGTTAATTGATAGATAGCATTGGTCAGAGTTCATTAATTTTTAATAACAATTTATTTTTTTATTAAGTGCGCACGCACTAAATAATGAAAATGACACCTTCGAGGAGGCACAAAGCTATTCAGGAGACACAAGGCGATACGCGCTATTGAAACACGTCTTCCAAAGTGCCGACTGAACTGTTTGTAGATAGCCTTGGGCTAGTAACGGTGCCTACCTGCTTGTCACCGGCCATTGGCTAGCAGACAAACAGTTGAAGTTCCTTCACATCCTTTAACATTTTCAATCTCAGGCCCTGGTTGTTAAAATAAGGTTATAATATTTAACGCAGTCAATAAAATAGACTATTGATATTATAGAGAGTACCATTGATAGATGTTCAACAGTTGTGGGATGTGTTACCTAGCCTCTTGTTGATCTCCCTCCTGGGCTCGGCGGGGTCGCTGATCAGTACGTTGCG
Organism: Aradus depressus; assembly: GCA_963662175.1. Classification (NCBI taxonomy): domain Eukaryota; kingdom Metazoa; phylum Arthropoda; class Insecta; order Hemiptera; family Aradidae; genus Aradus; species Aradus depressus. The sequence goes on along the minus strand of OY759214.1, from coordinate 53,809,689 downwards.
GTGTCCTGTGTGGTGGAGAATGGCCGAGGACAGGTTCCCGATGATCCCGGACCCAGTGATCAGGATAGATTCCCCGACAGGTGTGCTTCTGATGGAACGGTCTATGGCTCGCGTCAGACATGAAACAGGCTCAACCAACGCTCCTGTAAAACAGACTATTTTTTATTTTTTTCATTTATTTTTATTATTGTTATTGTTTTCTTTGGCCTTGCCTTTGCCTCTGAGCCATAGTCAGCTGAATGCTTCAAAAGAATGTAACAATTGTATTTTCAATTTTACACGAAAATTCTACTTGCCTTACTGAATCAGTAGATACCATTTAGAGTCCTAAGGTTGACACAATTTAGAATCTCTCTCCGAAAACATAATGCGACTGTCTTTGAAAAATTTGGAATAAACATGAAAATATGTTCAAATCCCTTTCTTGAGTTATAAAACGGATCCAGCCAAACCTGTGCCTGAGCTCAGGTCCTTGTAAAATCATCGTAAATCTAACCTAACTGCATTCTGGTTCATTACTGAGGGGAAACTGAGTCTGTAGCCGACACTTAGACAACTTTGTAAGGATCCTCTTGTATCGAGCAAATTTGAATTTCACGAAACAGGCTGGTCACAATGATCCACCCAGTTTGATTAAATTACACAAAACATACAAAAAACTCATACTGAATGACATTAATGGACCAAGAAACGAACATTCTACATTTGTAAATAACTTAAATAGAAATAATAGAGTAATAAAAATGCAACAGACCTCAAATATGACATGGTAAGTTTTGATATACAATCATTGATTACTAATATCCTAATCGAATTTTGTACCTAAGTAATGGATGAAAATTGGAATAAAATAATGAAGGATAAAAGATAATTGTAATCAACACTTACTTTAGATATAATTACCTTTTTTATAGACAAAAATTCGGACAAGCAAAGGGAGGTAATATGTCTTTCAATTTAAGTTGAATAGTGTTAAATAATTGATTAGAGGAACAACTCTGTAAAACTTGGTAACTGCCCCAAAACAAGAACAGGAAACATTACTAATATTATTTAACCATTACAAAAAGATATGTTTCAGGGCTGAAAAATGGGAAGAGGACGGTTATGGTTTGTTATCAGGAAGGTTAAAATGGTTAACTATGGAATAACTTCTAAGGACCATGAAAAAAAAAACCTCAAGTTATAGAATTTTTAATTATATCAGTGAATACCCGACATATCAAAAAAATAGATACAGCTAAAGGGGGAGAAGGGACGGAAGAAAGAATGGTTGGAACATTTAGGGAAGCTGCCTAAGGTGGTATTTTGTGGTAAATATGTCGGATAGGGAGAATGGGGAAACTTAAGTAGTAGGAAATATAGCAGCGAATTTCAAGATAGTCTTTATAAGTAGTTTTAAGGGGTGACTAGCGGCTGAATAGTTGATATATACATTTAATCTTATTTTAATGACAAGTACCAGAAAAACTAGGGAAATAAATAATTTTACTAATATTATGAAGTGAAAAACAAAACAATTTCGAGTGACAAGAGTCCCGGCTCTTGTTGGGAGAATGAGCTAAATTTGATCAAAATAAATAAAAACAATGAACTTGTGCATCTTTTATGTTGTATAATTGCACAAAAAAAAGGCTTTTTTATTTATCCTTTATAAAACATTGTATATACTATACCGCCTATAATACTATACCGCCCAAAACGTGGTGTTTTTTGTAAGGGATCCTTTTAAAATTTTCCCTACCATGGGACCGAAAATAATTAAAATTTAATATTGTGAATATTAAATACAAAGTTTAAATCGTGAACTTACAGAGATAACATTTCAAAATACTGAATTACGTGTTGTAATGGGTTAAGGAGAATTCTGACATACTATCCAAAATTACTCTAACACAGTTGGTTTAATATCCGTTCGTTTCATGATTAAGAAATAAAAAAATATGGATGAAAATGGGTAATTGCATGGAGCCCTGAGCAACTAGCTACACCAAGGCCGGCACTTTTGGTGTATTAAAATGTCAAATAATTAAATTTTCAAAACTTGCCTTGTTTGAGGGACATGCTTGGCGGAATTTTATATATTTGGCGAGAACGAACTTTGCAGAACTTGGTCCAACCTCCGTCTGTCATGATCCCAGTAGCCCTGTCTCCTCCTCCTTCATAGCAATGGCTGTACCTGGCCGTCGTGCAGTAACGGCAGGTCTGGCACCACCTGCAACACGGTGCATCCAGATGTACATGCAGACCTCTTCATAGAGCGACAGTGTAGTAGAGAGCAGGTTTGTCTCTAATAATTGCCGATGAATCGATACCAATATATAATTGGTATATATGAATAAAAATATTATTGTTCTTTTTGAAAAGTACCTTCCTAAGTCATCTATTAATTTTCAGTAAAATACAGGTTTAATGTTTAGAGGGAGAGAGAACGGTTAGTTGATTACAAATAATTCGACCTGGAAAAATACATTTCTGGTGATTCACACTTTTTTTTTTTCCTCAAAACTAGGCGATAATTTTTTTTGAGATCCAATCTAAGATTAATAATAAAAAATATCTGTTATGGCCAAATAGGACTTTCAAAACGAGGTGACCAATCGACCCTTACCGTCCTCCCTCCTCTCAAATCCTTTCAAACTGGCGATATTGGCTCATATGTGTTGCCTGTGATTCTAAGAGACTTTCTTATGCCCAATAATGCCAGTTCGAAATGAATTTGAGAGGGGGGGGGGGGGGGGGGGGAAGAGAGATCTGTAAAAACCTGTTTGGTATAAAATAAAGTCCTTTTTTCCACAGTTTTTCAAATAGATGTAGTCTTAATATACTATATTATACTCCCCTTATGACCACAACACATAGTTTGTTTTTTTGTTTTTTCATCATGTTTAATGAAAAACTACAAATAATAAATTTTCGCCTGAGTTGAGCAAACATCTAAAACAATGAGTTTCGAGATGTTATTTTAAGACGATTATCGGCATGTATCTTACAAACCGGGCGGCATTAGAAAAATCGAATTTTATATAAAACGTACCTTTCAGTTTTCCCTACAACCATCTCGTTACTTCAGTGTTAGATCATGAATAACAGTATCAGTATGAACAGACTTAGAGGCATATTTCAGACCAGAATCATCAGCAAGAAGAAGGCCCAGTCCAGAAGAGAAGCCACAGGAAGAGAGACCTACCTCATACAGCGGCTAATGCCCTCCCTCAAAAATATTTTAAAAAACTTGTTACGTTTGAACATCGAGGGACACCTTGTCGCCAGGTTTGACATGGAACACCTCTTTTCCCACCTCTCGGACCACCCCGGAGAACTCGTGTCCTAGGGTCAGTGGCTTCCTCGCTAGAAGGTCCAGGTGACCCTGCAATCAGGCGTAAGCTGAATCAGTAACAAACAAGGTAGTTAATATCAAAACCCTAGCAATTACCCAAATTATAAAAGTTCATTTTTTAAAATTTTAGTTAATGTGCATATTCACCGGTCAATCTACAAATGCTCTTACCCATTTTGCGAATGTGAGGACAACGATGTTTTACGAATGAATACTAACTACAACATACGATGTAATGCCATTATATAAAAAGAACTTACTTTTTTCCATTTATCAGGAGAACCTGTACTTTTTCACTAAAAGGAATCAATATTTTATTCCCCCGGACACATCATGTGGAAAAAACAAATCATATATCAATCATATCATTTATCCGAAAGAATAAATGTCTGACCCTCCAGTCGGTCCTTTTAGTTAAACAGCCATTCAAATTAAAGGTTTCATCTACATTCCTCGACTTGTTTGGGAAATGTATACAGTTCCGTAAAAAACTGTCATAATTCAATAACTTTCGATCTATGATAAATCTAGACGATCTATTACGATCCCCTTTTTTCTGTTTTTGTTAGATCCTTTTACTCATTACATCGTATGTGGATCCTGTATATGAATCTACATATATTCTATTTTTTTCTCATCTTCTTTTATTCTTACTTATCATTCATTCTATCGGGAAGAATAATATTCCCAACATACCTAAACATCTTAAGCTTTCGTTAAATAATGAATATATTTCTAAATTCTATAATATCCTTTTTTGATATTATATTGTAAGTTTTTTCGTATATTCATTGCTATTGGGAAGAACAATATTCCCAACATTATAACACGAATAAATGAATAAAGAATGTTGACATTAATTCATTCGTTATTCAACTAATTACCTTTTACTGAATTATCTGAAAGTTATGGGCATTGGAAAACAAATATACATATATATATCACATATATATATCATACATATATATATCACCTAATCATTGAAATAATATACATATATGATCAAGCTATGTGATAATTCAGAAAATTGAAACTGACATTATAGGAGAAAACTGCAGTGACAAATAATTGGAGAGCTTATCATTTTGAAAACAAAATTAGGAATCATGTACAGTATTAGTCTAACATTTGTAGAAATTGTATCTTGAAAATTGTCAATTTCCTTTCGCTTCTTCAGCAAACTTCTTATTTTTTCAGTATTTTCCTGGAGTTTCCAAGCCGTGTTGAATAGTAGTGCCTTACCTCTAAAAGAACACCTTCAGTTATTTTGAAAGTGCTGACTGAGTAATGTACTTCTCGTATTTTTTTTTTCATGTTAGGAATTGCTATGAGATAAAAGTAGTGAAACCTACCAACGAAATCCGCTAACTTTAAGCAGCTTCTGTGTGCACAGACTTTGTTAAATGTGATGCTATGTTAAATTTATGGTTTTGTACCCCAATGATATGGAGATCGGTGCCGCAGAGTCCGGCGTAGGCAACCTCGACGATGACGTCATCCGGCCGCTGCAGTTTCGGTTTGGGGATCGAAGTGTACATCAGCTCCTTTTTGACCGGTTCGAACTGCAGTGCTTCCATTCTGACAACAAACATGTTTGATATCATTTGAGTAAGGCATTCTCAAGGAAATAACTTGAATATATATGTACAAATTAACAATGGTTAACCTAAAAGAAACTCAATCGTATGTTTTAATACCCTGGTGAAAAAGGCCAAAAAAAAACTTCAAACATTCATTTTATAGAGTACATATAAATTTTTTTCACTTCTTTTTTTTAATATTCATTTTGTAGGAATTTTTCATAAATATTAAATTAATTTCAGTGAGGTTTGAAATAAATATAAATATTATTCAAAAAGTAAAACAAAATTAAGAAAGTTGCGACAGTGTCTTTGAAGATCATTAATTGAATCCTGGGCTGGAACAACATTCTAGCAGACAAAATAGAAATTTTACTGAACCGTCCAAACTAATATAAAGATAGAACATTAGCTGAGTCCAGAAGTGACAACTTTACCAAGATAACCTTCACCATCTTACAGCTGGTTTATTTTATTGTTACAAGCGCATTGAGTCCCACTCTACATTTCACAAGTTTAACTAAACCATTTGAAACGACTCACTATGAATTAAAAAGTAATTATAATTTTTGTCAGTTTTGTTGTTCCAGCCTTCAATTTTTGTTGATTATATAGTTTTATGTTAACATTTTTGTCGGAATAAACATTCGATTGCAATATATACCCATGGTTATTGAGCTAAATACATGTTTTCCAATTTGAGTAGAACAGTTCTAAACAATTTTCTCAATAACTGAATCTGTTCCCAAAATTTTAAATATTAAAACATAACTACCAGACAGTTTTCTTTGATTTCTCAAAAAAAAAAAAATTAATACAGACTGATGCCCTTCTTGCCAGACGGCATTCTAATGCAATTTTCAAAAACTTGAGTAGAATAACATTTTTACAAACTTTTTTTCTAACATTTTGCTTAAATTTTCGATGAAAAATCATAATATTTATTTACATGAAATCAAAACTTATGTTTATTTAATTATTAGTATTTTTAGATACCCGTTTTTTTCGAGAACCGAACCCCGAAATACATGGTTCCAGCGCGAAAACCGTGGACTCGGGTCGGTCAGGAACCATGCATGGACCCGAGTCTGGGTTAGGTACCGTGGACCAGACGCTGGTCCGCAACTGAGGCTAAACCAAAAATCACCGTATGTTTCCGCTCTCTCTCTAAATTTCCTTGTTTCTTGGACCCTTATTCTCTGTTTTTGCTCTTTTGAGGTTTTTTGTCCCCGGAAGTAGAGGTAACATCCTGACTCACATACACGCATTGTTGCTCTTCTTCTAAACCTTCTTTCTCTTCATTTGGTAGACTAATATCTTCTGTTTTTGTTCTTTTGAAGTTTCGTAGATGTCAGAAGGAGGCTATCTTGAATGTGTAATGAGTGCCGCATTATATCAATACAGAAATATCAGTATAGAGTCTTCAACCAGAACAAAGCTGACGAGAACGGAAAATCTTCATTACAGGATCTCCGGTTTATCGACAACCGATACTCGCAATACCCAGTTCTGGGTCGAGACCCGTGGACCTGGTTTTGACATGGCTATACCCCGACTCACACATAAGTTTCCGCAATATCTTGCAACCCTTTATTTATAGGACGCTTCTGTTTCTGTGTTCACTTCTGTTTTTGCTCTTCTCAGGATCCTTCAGTCTTTGAATCAAGGCTATACCAACGGGAAAGCGGAAAGTCATGTGTGAATTGAGGTGCAGTCTCAAATTCAGAGGTCGAAAGAGTCTTCAAAGAGCAATAACAAAAGACGAATCAAATATTGGTGCTGACGAGGCGGTGTTAGAGCACATTAACAAATGAATATGTTGACAGAAGATGTTGTATGATTGGGGTCCAATACTAAAATATCAATAATAAAAGTAAATATAAAAAATAGTATACTCGTTAAAGAGAGGGAGCATGGATGTGGAGAAGCGGCGGGCCGGCAGGCAGCGCTGTCTGTCTGCAGGATACCGCCCCAGAACATCGCTCCTCAAACCATTACTTTTCCATTTCCTAAACACATTTTCACATTTATTAAATAAACTTTCCCCTGAGCACTTAAACCTCAATATTTTCTCAAAACTCATTCTGGCTGATCCCGTGAAAAGTTCCTAAACGCTACAATTTTGAAAACTTGTCGAAATTATAAAAAAAAATTTCAAAAAACTTGAACTGTTGATTTTCTGAAGTGTTGAATCAAATTATTTAATTTTTTTTTCCAGATGTTTCTAAAGTCACATATGAGTGCTTAGCCATTGCAAGCCAAAAGTTAATTTTTTTGAACAATTAGCGATTATTGGTTTCTTACAGCCATTAGGAAAAACAAAACATTTGTAATATAACGATTTTCTTTTTCCTTTTTGGCGTTATGCGTGTTAGCCATGTCTATAATGTTGTTATATTTAGTTCTTTAAGACATCCATGGCCTAGGGAGGGAGTTCTATCTACGATAATAAAACTCTCTCCCGGACGTGATTCTTTTTTCTTTTTATTTTTTTCATTTATTGGTAATTTTTGTACAATGTACATTCAATTGTGCTAAAATCAAATAAAAACAAAACATCTGGCACTTGAATGAGGCCCCTGACCAGCGTCAGTCCTCTTGGACGTGATTCGAACCCGCAAACCATGGTGCGACCATGCGACCAAAGCCCTTCGCTCTAGCCTGCACGGCACCATCGCCCCCGACAACCACATACAGAGGGAGTTATATTAACGGTCAAAAATTTGATATCGAAGTACAGAGGGACTTATATTAACGGTCAAAAATTTGATATCGAAGTACAGAGGGAGTTATACTAACGGTAAAAAATTCGACCCTAAATTTTTATTCATCTAGGGTTGGGGTTAACGAGTATCTGACTTCGTACAGCCTCGGAACCATCGCTTAACGTCCTATCTGTATTTAGGATCATTTTACCTCTACGATAAAATAAACTGAGGACCTCGGCCGGGTTTCGGCGAGGAATTTTGAGCTCAGTAAGCAAGCACGTATACCACTGAGCTACTGGCGCCCTCTTCAATTACTTTATTTAATTGTTTGTTTTTACTATAGAAGCTACAAATGTCTAATCTTTCAGGCTGTGAATGTTTTTCGAAATGAATTGATCTTTTTTTTTTTTTAAAGGAGATTTCTTGTATTGACTATTGGAACCTAGAATAAGGATCATCTAGAATAACCTAGAACTCCTGAACAATATCAATGGGGGAACTTTACTATTAGGGATCACTATCTGAAGAAACTAGACAACGAATTGGCTTCCTAATGATAGAACTGTTTTTGATGATATAAAGCCATTTGGATACTTCGAAAGTATTAAGGTCGGGGCGCTCAACGCTGTTGGCCCTTCGGATGGGACGTTAAGCGATGGTCCTGAGCCTGTGATATATCAGCTACTCGTTAAAGACCACTAGCCTCGATAAATTACTAGTTTTACTTTTCATAAAGACAATTTCAGATTGAGTCTTGGAAAGGGGAGTAGCCTTCTCGTTGTCAGAGATGCTCTTATTCATACGAGGGGAGGAACCAAGATATTCTCACTTCTGACACGCTGAAAGGATTTCCAATTCATTGATTGTTTGCTGCCGTTTCATTCGAATCAACTTTTAGTTCTCAGCTAAACGAAGTATAGGGGAAGTTATGTAATCGGTCAAACGTTTCAACGGACTTTTATGTTTTCCGACCTCCAGATTCCAAATATGAAAACAAAAATGGTGTCTGTCTGTGAACACATTAACTCCCCATAGAATGAATATATAGCACTAAATTTTACCTGTGAACCCAGAACCCTCTAACGACGACACCTACTTTTTCAGCCAAATCGACTAAAGGGAAAGGGGGATTAGGGGAGAGGCTTAACGTAAAAACTTAATTAACTGCCGATAGAATGAATGCATCAACAAGAAATTTTATAGGTGTCACCAAAACTCCATGAGGACAACATCTGTTTTCAGTCCAAGGGGAGGGGGGATTAGAAGAGAGGCTTAACTCAAAAACTACTAACTGCCGTTGTAATGAATGTTTCGACACAAGATTTCATATGTGAATTCAAAACCCCATAATTTTCAGCGGAATCGGGAGAAGGGGATGGGGGGATCAGAGGAGCTCAACTCAGTAACCACAATAACTACTGATTTGATGAATGTATCGACATGAAATTCCACATTTAAAGTCAAATCCAAATGAGGACATAATCTGTCAAACTTCAGCAATATCGGCTGGAGGAAAGGGGCTTCAGGGGAGGGTCACACTTCAAAAATCCTTACAACGGTATATATAATGAATTATTCGACATAAAATTTAGTATGAGGATTTAGGAGCCCCTATGCAAGTCAACTGTTGAATATTAGCGCAAACAACCGACTGGTTTTGGAGGGCAGCGAAAAGTTAATTAATTAATTCAGTGATAAATTACAATATTAATTAATTCACTGCCGCGGCGGTGCGATAACTTTTTGTTTTGTGGTGATTAAACTTTTTTGATTCTGTTAAATTGAGCGCTCGACCGTTCTTTTTTTTTTTCAAAGACATGATTCATGATTACCCGTCCTCCAAGATCCATTGGTTTTTATTTTCAAATAATTAGAAGCACTAGTAGCAATTCAAAAACTGGGGGTTTTCCCTTCAAGACCACAGTTGGTCGACATTTTGACTCGTCATGAAGATGCATAAAACAACCTGATCAAGGTTACATATATATATATATATATATATACTTTTTTTTTATTTTTTATTTTCAGAAAACTGAACCTTTCGACCTGTTATTACACCTTATTTAATTCCTTATTTTCATATGCGATTTGAAAATTGTGTTTTTTTAAGTTTGCAAGCACCGCCATGCTTTTTGTGCGAATTATAATCATTTCATGATAATCCTCTAAATTAAAAGCGGTCATCTGTAACTCATTAAGCCACTTTTCAGTAGTCACTCTTCAAAAATTGTGAAAAAAGTAATATTAATTCTAATTTTTCATTGCTTATCATAAAATATAGAATATATATCTTTATCGCACTGAATACACTAAGACTGGGGTTTAGGAGAATTATTAACATAATTTATTTCATTAAAAGTATTTATTATATATTATAAATATTATATTTTTTACAAGTATATTACACCAAAAGGTAGTAGCAGACATCATATTGTGGGATACGTATAAATATTGTGGGATCAGTCTATTCTAGGTTGGGGTTGATGGTGAAAATGACCTTGGATATCTCTGTCTTGCGAAGAGCTTCCATCGCCTCGGCGTATTCGGACAGCGGGTATTCCCTCGCCCCGAGTCTATCGTAGTTCACATATCTGCAATCACAAAAACACCATTAATTAACAGAGAACAAACATTGGTAACAGTCAGCAGTCATAAAAGATGATAGATACAGGCCCTTTAGTTTATTTTATCTGGGAGGTAGAATAAACTTAAGCACGCCATCCTTCGGATGGGACGTTAAGCGATGGTCCCGAGCCTGTACGATGTCAGTTACTCGTTATAGACCCCTACCCTAGGTGCATAAAAATTTAGGGTAGGCAAAATTTAGGACTCCCACAGTAGAGTCGGGCTCATGTCCACCAGAGTGACGAAAGAGCGCTCAGGTAGTAGGCGATATGACCTCGTAGTTAAAGCCCGGGCATGAGTCATAAAACCTAACCTAACCTAATAGATACAGTTAAACTGAATTCTCTTCGCGCGCAAACCGCAATAAACGACATAGGCAACTGGTGCTGCGCCAGTAAGCTGACTCTCCTGCCGAGAAAAACCTCGGCCTTGCTGATGAAGGGGAGACCCGATGCTCGACAATCCCTGCCTGGTTTTGACGATCCATAGGCGGCACATTGAGTGCCCGTTGTGATCACGTATTCACGTATCTTGGGGTGCGGATCGCATAGTACCTGAAAGTGATGCCCCACGTAGTTGCCATTAAGGAAAAGACTATAGCCACAATATACCCTGGGGTATTCGGGGCTGTAGCACGGTACGCTGTTGCAGGTTGGTGGCATCGCCCCACGAATCGGCAGCGCGCGATACTGATGCAAGCCTAGAGAGCAGCTCTTTTAAGAGTTACAAATGCCAATCGAACTGTCTCTATAGCTGCGCTACAGGTACTAGCGGGAGCCCCTCCCATTGACTTGGTCTTGGACGGGGTTGTCGCATCGTACGACTGTAGACGTAACATGCCTATAGAAGCAAATATTGATGAGCTTTCATGCCTAGCCCTGGAGGAAGAGATGCGAGGACAGTTCAGACCAGAGCGTTGCGAGGACATCGTCCAGAATTGGGTAGTGAATGGAAAAATGGCAACAATGTTGGTCACGAAGCTCGAATGGCCGAACAACGTAAACAAACTTCCTGGACGTCCGAGTACGCCTCGACTCTACGTGGGCACTGCCTGATCTTTGGATGTCCCAAATATTATCAGGTCATGGCGACTTCAACTCTAAGTTCTTCTTTTCTAAGAGAAAGAACAGCCTGAACTTTTCGTATGGTGGTATCGAGACTGCAGAACATGTTTATGAAACCCTTCTTTAAATAATATTGATAACTTGTAGATATGAACGTTTGTTTTCGCCTAGTTCAGACGAACAGCACACTGAATTACAATATTGAGCCGATACATTACGATATAGAGCCGGAGATAACAGGGATATTAGATACCAGGAGCTGTTATTAAAACAGTGACAAACAGATATGGGTTTACGTTACCTTGGACCCATGGCTGCCATGAGACCGATGGCTCCCTTCATTGAGTACGGGTTCACGTTGCAGCCGAAGATGGTCAATTCTTTTTTGTAGATCTCAAAGGGTGAAACACTAAACAGAAAGATTACTTTAAAAATAATAATAATAATAGTTATAAAGTATACTATAGCTAATAGAGATAAGTACCTCTTCTGCTTAGGTTAATTGGGCAAAAGTACATTCTTGGGTTGAATTATAGAAGGTTAATTAAAAATATGAGGGGGAACGTGGCCCGGGTAAATACGGGTGAGTAGGGTATTTGTGAAATATGTATATACTTGAAGCGGAGTATCTTTTATCCAAAAAAACTCTCACTTCAATTTAATAAAAATACCCGAATGAATACTGGATAGTTTTAAAATACAGAATATTGTTAAAACTGAATTAACTTTGATTTAATTCTAATTTCATAAAGCTTAGTTTTGTCAAGTATTTATGAAGTTAAAAAAATTGTATTCGTTAACACTGTCAATTGATTCGAACATACCCGGAATACAAGATATTTGTGAAATTAAACATTTTTTAAGAATTACAAATATCCACTTCTCAATGTTACTTGTAGTTCGAGAATGAAAAATATATTATTTACAATTTTTTAAACATATCTGTAAGAGGTTAGCAATGTAGAGTTAGCGGCCCTTCTTAATATCCTCAAAGACAGTGATTTATTTCAACATTTTATCATGAGAAGTCTTGGGGCTATATTTCTTGTATCCCATCCGCAAACAACATGAAAAAACAACCAGATTTCAATATTTTTTTATTCTTTTCCCGAAATAATTACTCAATTGAACTAACTAAAGTATGGGATTTGTTGTTCATTAACCTGCCCCCCCCCCCCCCCCCCCCCCTCATTAAGTAGAAAACATTAAGCAGAGGTTGGAAAACAGGAGTCGTTCAGATGTTTGAATTGTACATATTTAGGGTAGTAGGTGGAAGACGAGTGTTTGACGTAAACTATTCAGGCTATACAACTGAAACATTGGACAAAGTAAAAGGGTTGTTGTTGAAGTGACTCATGCCTGGGCTTCAACTACAAGGTCATATCGCGTACTACTACAGTTGTATAGCCTGAATAGTTTACAACGTCAAACACTCGTCTTCCACCTACTACCCTAAACATTCAAACATCAGAACGACTCCTGTTTTCCAACCTCTGCTTAATGTTTTTTACTTAATGGAGGGGAGGGGGGGGGGGGGGGCAGATTAATGAACAAATCCCATACTTTAGTTAGTTCAATTGAGTAATTATTTCGGGAAAGGAAAAAAATATTGAAAACTGGTTGTTTTTTCATGTACTACCAGAGGGATCTTTCGCCGCTCTGGTGGACATCAGGGAATACATAAATCTAACCATAATGATAACCTACTGACAGGGTTGATATATATTAAATAAACAAAATGCTACCTGATCTTGGCATGAGGAGAGGCGACGCCGAAAATGCACATCTTGCCGGATGACCGCAGAGCTTCCATCCCCTGTGATATTGCACCTGCGTTGCCACTGCAGTCAATGGTCAGATCACCCCGCCAGCCCGCCTGTATCTTAGCTTGAAGCTCGTCCGGACTGATCGTCTCGTACCCTGTCTCTGTTACCAACAATATCAAAAACATTAGCTATTTGTTATGTAAACGTACATAAATAGAGAATTCCAGTCCTAGTTTGTGCAACTTCATGTTTTTTTATAGATCAGAGGGCAGAGAGAAAGGTGAAATGATACCTACTCTACTGTTGAGAGACTTAAGAAATATATATTTTTTCAAAGATACAATAAAATGAGAAACCAGCTCGGCCAAGCGCTGTCGTTAATTTTGAGGACAAGCTTTAGTTAGTTTCATACCTAAAGCCAGCTACCTACCGAGTCTTTCGTTGATCTTCCTGCGGACGGAGGAGGGCTCGCAGACGGTCACGTTACGATGTCCCATGTGGTGGAGCGCAGCTGACCAGATGTTGCCGATGATTCCGGCTCCAATGATGAGGATGTTGGCCCCGATGTGGGTATCCTGCACCCCGCGGGTCAGTGCCCAGACCATGCAGGAGAACGGCTCACACAGAGCTCCTGCACACACAAGAACAAAGAGAGATATAGTAGAGGGCAAGACAAGAACAAGGCAGGTACAGGATCCAGACTTGACCGCCGCCACTCTCTGAGCTACCCTAGATGGGCTCCGATCAGCTCAAGTCAAGTCCGCCTAACCAGTGGCGCCTCAGTAAACCAGTGGGACTTGGTTCTCATTGGAAGGGTGAGAACTGTCTGAAACATACTGAAAACTTCATTTTTACTTATCCAGTTAGTTCATGAGGAGTTATGTAATCTGTCGTTGAATTCCCACCAGTATTTGATGCATTCCAAAAATGAAAAAAAAAAAAAAATGTATGCCTGTTCATTGACACATTTTGCATGAGAATCCAGGAGACTATAAGAACGACACCTGTAGTAGATTCTCAGCCAAATCAGACGAAGGGGAGGTAGTGGCATTATTTCAAAACTCAAATAACTCGATTTAGAAAAAAGTGCACCGATAAGAAATTTTATTTGTGGATTCAGAAGTGCATAAGTAAGACACGAGATGTAAACTTTTATCTATTTTGCGGTAGAGTGGATCGTTTTCATGTTATTGAAGAAACAGTAGCCAAAATTTATGCTACAGAAGGGCTACACCATATTAGTGGGACTTGAGGAAAACATTCTAAGATCAAAAATCATTAATATGGTACAAACTAAATGTTTGTAATACTTGAATGTTTCAACGTTAAGGCCTTCAAAATTATCTGTTACAGTTCGTATGAAATTTTCGCATTGAAATATTTCTCGAAACAGTGAGAACGTCAGTAGCGTATAAGGCAAAGTGTTTTTAATTTAAGAGAATGACATCAGGTCCCGAACAAAGTCAAAGTACAACGAAATATAGAACATATAATGAAAAACGTAAATTTTTTAAAAATATTGACTATTTCACAATATATAAAAACAATGCGGGAGTACTTTCGGTAATGCTACCATCTTCAGCCACGACTTAACAAATACTCAGTATTGGCGGCTGAAGATGGTAGCAATACCGAAAAAACTCCATATATTTTATGTATTTTGTGAAATAGACAATATTTTAAAAAAACACTTTTTTTCTTTATAATTTTTATTAAGTGTTTCACAATATCTCTCAAAAAATGTTAAGTACCATTAGAAATATAAAACGTTCTGTAATAGTTGGTGATATGCTCCAAAATATTTAGTATTTTCTGATAGTATTCATCTGTCACGTATAATTGGAAAAAAACAAGAGCCATTCATTGCCCTGCACTTTAAGGTCTGAGGGGATGAACGAATTGCGAGATATTTTTTCGCTTTCCTGATACACAATTATATAAACCTCCTGAATCAGCTGCAGTTCCACGACAAGCCTTGGTAGGGTTTTAAATGAGTTTGCATCTGAATGAACGTTGAGATATAATTTTATGCAACAATTTCGCCGAAATATAATTTTTCATTCAATTAAAGTACTCATATCTCTTTTACTAAAGGTTGCAGCTTTATAATGTAGCAAATACAAAAACTATTCAACAAGTTAATACTTACTGCTAATACCTAATGTTTAGACTTCTATTCTTCAAGTTGATATTCCGAAAGTTTCGCACGTTTAAAAAGAACAGATAACTTTTACTTTGTAATTTCTTATGATAACTTTTACAATGGTGCCAAAAACTACAGGCAACTCAAAACAAAATAAATTCATTTTCTTCGAGAGAATAAGAATAACTTTAAAGATTAGAAATTGGAAATGTGATATGTAAGGGGAGGTCCCTTCTCTGATGTTGTGAAACAGGCATTTACCTTGTTTTAATGAGAGGTTGGAAGGTAGTTGGTAGACCTGTCGTGCTCGCACTCTGGCAAACTGCGCCCAGCCACCATCGAAGAAGATCCCTGTCGCCAACTCCACTCCTCCTTCCACGCACAGATGGTATTGACCTGTCGTGCAGTAGTGACACGTCGTGCACCAACTGAAATATACATTTGGATCATTAGAGGGATTGAACAAAGCTAGAACCTCATAACGCATACGAACCGTTTCACTCTACTGATTACATTATTTGTTTCTTTTTGTTTTTTCATGCCCGGGCATTAACTACGAGGTTATATTACCAACCACCACAGCACTCTATCGTCGCTCCAAAGCATGAGCCCAACTCTGTGGGAGTCTTAAATTTTGTCTACCCAGGTTTAGTTATGTAGAGGAAGTACATTGTCGGTGATTGACAGACGACATATTAGCACCGTTCTATGGTCTGGTGATTGACATTGTCGGTGATTGACAGACGACATATTTGCACCGTTCTATGGTCTGGTGAGTGACATTGTCGGTGATTGACAGAAGACATATTTGCACCGTTCTATGGTCTTGAGATTGATATTGTCGGTGATTGACAGACGACATGTTTGCACCGTTCTATGGTCTGGTGACTGACATTGTCGGTGATTGACAATATTTGCACCGTTCTATGGTCTGGTGACTCTCTCTATGTACGTATACGAAGGGGGGGTCTTTAACGAGTACCTGACATCGTACAGGCTCGGGACCATCGCTTAACGTCCCATCCGAAGGACTTAAGCACGCCGTCCTTCGGATGGGACGTTAAGCGATGGTCCCGAGCCTGTACGATGTCAGGTACTCGTTAAAGACCCCTACCCTAGATGAATAAAAATTTAGGGTAGGCAAAATTTAGGACTCCCACAGTAGAGTCGGGCTCATGTCCACCAGAGTGACGAAAGAGCGCTCTGGTAGTAGGCGATATGACCTCGTAGTTAAAGCCCGGGCATGAGTCATAAAACCTAACCTAACCTATGTATACGAACAGTGGGAAGGAGACTTACTTCGGAGGATCCACGACTACTCGGTCGCCAGGCTTGACGTGAATGACTGCAGAGCCCGTCTCCCGCACCACACCGCTGAACTCGTGCCCAGGAGTGTAAGGTCTCGGGCAGCAAGGAAACTGTCCCTGGACAAGAAAAAACAACATTAGTAAACATTTAACCTTCATTCCAAAATGCAAAAGGTAAACATGTATTTAGAAAAAAGTACCTAAGTATTTAATAAAGATGGAATGAAAAATTACTTGATTCTATAAGAGTTATTACAAATAGGGCAAGAAAAAAACAACGAAATAAGGGAAGAATTAAGTACAACATAAAATAAAAGAATAACGTGAAAAACAGACAGAACAAAACAAAGAGTAAGATTATTAAAAAGAAACAAAGACAGTAAATAAAAGGGTATAAAATAAAACATAATATGAAAATAATTGAAAACAAATTGAATATACAAATAAATAAAATTAAATAAATATATGAACCTCATGGAGTAAAATACTTATGAGTACATTGGGTACTTACCTGTTTACTAGGTATTAGTACCTACCTAAGTTTGAAAAGTAGGTTCCTTTTGGATTTCAACATTTAAAATGATTTATTTGAATAAAAATATTCTACAGAAAATTCACTATAAACTTTCAAGTAAATTTGAAGAGACAGATTAGCCAGTTTTGTCATCTTAACTATGCTAAAAGTAATGAAATCAAGAAAATACTTTTCTACAATCACACACTAGGCATTTTCACCTGAAACGAACTAAGCAACAGTTCTGAAGCACACATTACCTAGATGTCAGTTAGTTATCGTGACACTTGTCCATGGGCTTTAACTATGAGGTCATATCGTATACTACCAGAGCGCTCTTTCGTCACATTGATGGACATGTGCCCGACTCTACTATGGAAGTCCTAAATTTAGCCTATTTAGGTAAATTCACCTAGGGTGGGGGTCTTTAACGAGAACCCTGGCATCGCACAGGCTCGGGACCATCGCTTAACGCCCCATCCGAAGGACGACGTGCTCAAGTTTTTTTCACCTCCCAGATAAAAAAACCTAAGGGGCTCGGTCGGATTTCAAACCCGCGATCTTGAGCACAGTAAGCAAGCAAGTACACTACGGAACACCCGGCGTCCCGGAACCCCCTAGATGTCTTCATATCAGATTTTTTATTTGCTTTCAATAGTTCCAACCAAGTTACAAGACTTGAAGTTAGAGCTGTATACATTGGGTGACCGTGCTAGTTAGTAAATAAATGCCATCGGAAAAATATATATAATGATTTGTGACTGAATATCTTTACAACATATGAAACTGATTTAAGAGTTCAAAGTGATAAGGAAATTAGTGCTCATAAATTTATTAAAACTAAAACAAACTATTTGAGGATTGGCCCTGACAATGACGTACTGTTGATTATCGAATTGACAAACTCGTAGATAACGATATCAGCCAGGTCATCAAATGACAAATTCTGTCGTGTGTAAACATTCCATCCCCCTCCTCAGTTATTTCTGTATTCTATCTTATGTTAATTATTACGTTATTTCTCATCAAGGCAGCTGTGGGTGATTAGAAATCTGGTCCGGATTTACATAATTCTCTTTTAGTTGTTTTTTCTACACCAAACACTTGATAGACAGTATCCTCAAGAATGGAATGCGAAGTGTGCAAGATTAGACCGATTTCCGGAAGAAAAACAGGAATTCATGAATAGGGGGACTTAATAAAAGTGGTTCACTTTTAGAGGAGTGGGAGGGGGGGGATTAGAGTAGTGACGGTTTGTAATTTAGCAATCTGTTAATTTTTTAGCTGCTATTATCTACAGACTGCTACTTACATTCAAAATTCATAGGAAGGTTTAGGGGACGA
Organism: Aradus depressus; assembly: GCA_963662175.1. Taxonomy (NCBI): domain Eukaryota; kingdom Metazoa; phylum Arthropoda; class Insecta; order Hemiptera; family Aradidae; genus Aradus; species Aradus depressus. The sequence goes on along the minus strand of OY759214.1, from coordinate 53,791,298 downwards.
AACTGAATTCAAAGATTATGTAGCAAGCAAAGAAGATTAATAGAATAAATATTTCAACTGTTGAAATAACCTCTTGATATTCGTTAGTCTTATAAGTGAAAATATATTAGAAAGTTTAAAAAAATAGTATTATTTCCAAAGCATACTGTAACAGATTCTGCGAAAAAGGAAGTAAAGAAATAATTATGTTAAGTCTCCGAACCTGACAACAGATGTAATAAAGCAAGAAATCCTCTTGAACTGCTAGGTCAGTACGAAAGGAACAGTCGCAGTTTCATAAAATAGCAGTATATACTATAATAAATAGAGCTTTCCACATCACTAAATTTAAACAAATTTTTACTGATCTATTTTTAGAAAAGGGAAGAGCAAAAAATTATCATATAGATATCCAAATTTTCCAGACAAAGCAATAATGAGGAGCTTGGATGTACCTCTGGAACATTTAGGGGCTTGGCTGGTGACACTGACCGAAGGACTTGTCGCTCAACTCAACAGTAACAATTCGAAGGGTACATTCCCTTCCTTCACTTGTTATTTAACCATTCAAGTCTTGCTCAAGGCCGATGTTTCCTGCTCTTGTGTTTACATGGTTGGCCTACATAAATTAGAGAAAAGACAACCAACGGGTTTTAGGTTTACTGAGTGCGGGATTCTGCAACACACCATCCTATCAAATCAGTGTTGCACTACGTTATCCTATAATATATTATTCTGTGCTTCTCATTTTATGCTGGCTCACTCCACAGTACATTTTCTGATTTATTTAGAACTATTTCCTAAAACTTTGAGTTATGAGTGCATTAGATCAAAAGAAACCTATCCTCTACTCCTGCGATCCCAAGGAATTCTATTTACAGATCTAGACTAGGTCCAAAAGAACAACATTATCAATGTTCGTAAGATTACATTATCATATGATAATTGACATGATGGACAGATAGTAAAATGGGGGGTTGTTTTTCTTTGTCTTCATTATATTTATCACTTATTTCTTTATAGTGTATCTAGATTTATGATATATGGGACTTATTATCCTAAAATTTGATATTTAAGTTTGAAATTATTTACATTGCGGAAAAAATTATTTTAAATTCGATTATGAACTCAGTACATTGACAGAGAGCCAATGTCCGTGCCACACAAACCGACTTGGACGCTGATGACCTTTGCTGTTTTGCGTCCTAAAACTCCAAATCCTATCCTATCCAAACCGAGTCAGTGCGATGTCAGGACTCTTTAAAGACCCTCTAGGTAACTAAACCTGGGTACGGAAAATTTAGGACTCCCATTGAAGAGTCGGCGGTCCTCATGTCCACCAGAGCGACGAAAGATGGTAGTAGACGACTTCGTATTTGAAGCATACTGTAACTAACAGATGGCGATATAAGACAACTAACAAATTAAATTTCATAACTTGCTAAGTTCCATAGTCTTAGTAATTCGTCATAACGTCCAACCTTAGGAGTACTTCAGTTAATTAGGGTCAAAACATTCTTCGTGTATTCCAAAATAACTGCGTCGCTTATATACCTACGTCGCTTACGTACCTACAGATCCTATTAATAATCCCTATTTTTTCCCAACTTCTTTCTTCAAGATCTGGTCTTCAGGCTGACCAACATACTTAGGCCCTTCTGTAAATACCTTTAATCTTTTCCAAATATATGATAGGTACACGTTTATAAAGTCATATTATTAACACCTATATTTGAGGGCGCCGGTAGCTCAGTGATATGAGCTCAAGATCGCGGGTTCGAACCCGGCCGAGTACCATAGATTTTCTATCTGGGGGGTGAAAAGACGTTGAGAACGCCGTCGTTCGGATGAGACGTTAAGCGATGGTCCCGAGCCTATGCGACGTTAGGTACTCGTTAAAGACCTCTACCACAGGTGAATAAGCCTAGGTAGGCAAAACTTAGGACTCCCACAAAAGAGTCGGGCTCATGTTCACTAAAGTGACGAAAGAGCGCTCTGGTAGTAGGCAATATGCCCTCGTAGTTAAGGCCCGGGCATGTCACAATAACTAACTAACCTATAGAACAGCTGTTTTGAGTCTAGGTTATTGAGTAAACATATATGGTTGATGGTTATTTATTTATTGTGACTCACGCCTGGGCTTTAACTGCCTAACTACGAGGTCATTGCCTACCACCAGAGCGCTCTTTCGTCGCTCTGTTGAACATGAACCTACTCTACTGTGAGAGTCCTAAATTTTTCTTAGACTCAGATTTATTCACCTAAGATATGGAGGGGAATTTTTTAGCTATATAAAGCAGAACTTAATATTATATTATTTGAGATGGCGTTGTCCTTAAATTATAATAGTAAGTTCTAACCTAATTTTTTTTAATATAAATTTTTTTCCTTGTTTGATTTCCATAGTTTTGTTTTTACGTTCACACTACAACTAATATCCAAGATGCATTTAGGAGACTTTTTTCAGATGTATCTTTTATTTGAGGTGTTGTGATCACAAAATTTATAGTTAATTTAATCCAACAGCAGATTAATGGTGGAATCCAGCAAAAAAAAAAAATGCCGATGAGTTTAGGAACATACCGAAATTAACGGAGTTACGGCGTTTCGAGCCACAATTGCATCAAACAACGAAGTAGGCATAATGTAAAACAAAAAGAGAGTAACTCCGTTTAAAACAAGAATTCGCAAAATAGAACTCAAGTTTCTCAACCACGTTAACAAATAATAAAAAAAATGTACCTAATTTAACATTTAATGTCTTTTTAATAGTTTAAATACGTGGGAAAGTAGCAACTGTGATGGGTGAGGTTAGGTTCTGTTTGGGACGCTCCTGTAAGACAGGTTCTCCTGGATAGACTCTGTTTCGGTTAATCAGGACAGAAACGTACCTACTGAGAACACAGAAAGTACAGAGTCACACATTTTTTGAGCAATTCTGAAACTTGGGGCTGTGTTTTGGATGTTTCCAATGGTTACAACTAGACGTCACGGCAGTTATGAGGGTGGGTCTTTTTCGAAATTTTATGTTTTTATCCAAAAGGACACCTATTGAGTTTCAGCCAAATCGACAAATGGGAGAAATAGGGGCTTAACTTTACAAAACCCAGAACTACCGATATAATGAATCTATCGATACAAAATTTTATATGAAGATTCAGCTTTACCTGAGTAAGACATTTATTATTTTCAGCCAAATTGTCCAAAGAGGAGAAGGGTTTAGAGCAACCGCGAAAGCCAGTTGATTACATATATTTTGTGCTAGGGAAGAAGTTAGCCGGTGATTGACTGGGGGGAGCAAGAAGAGCAGTTACATTCGATAGTGTTCATTATAAAGTTTAGGTTTACTTACGGAGATGATGTGTAGGTCGGTGCCGCAGAGGCCGGAGTAGGCCACCTCAATTAAGACATCATCCTCTTTGGAGACGACAGGGCGGGCAAGTCTCTGAAGGGAGAGTTGCTTCGTGGAGGAGTTCAGTTGGAGGGCTTCCATCGTGACTGAACTGAAAGGATCAAGGAACGAGCTGTGAGCAGACGGGACCCTTCTCTTCTACTTTAAACCTCCGCGCCCCTCTACGTCCTTCGGTTATCTCGGCAGTGAATCCCGTTATTGTTGTGATAACCACTAGTATCTCTATAATTCAAATATCAAAATTAGTTGACCTCTCAAGATAGCGATTGACAAATTCTTAGATAACTCATCTATTGGTAAAAAAATATACATATTATATATCCTCCGACTGGGCACGTGGGATCTTTTTTGGCCCTTCAAGCTTATTTTTGAAGAAAACTAGAGAAATCCATTTTCGTTTCTAAATAAGGGTCCTAGAAACAATCACTCAATACCGAAACTATCATGAGGTCACGCAACAATTATAAACACATGAGCCCAAGTTCACGACAATAATCATTCGGTCATTGCGGTGCAACCCTAAAGGGACCTCGTAAACGACGACTGGATCGTGACCTCCTGCGTGAAGAGGACTCCTAAGGAGGCCGTGGTGCTGACCAGTCGTTTCATCAAGTGACCCCACGTGTTTTTGGCATACTTCTTGTTTATCTGTCACAATAGAAAATAAATAATAGTAGAACCAACCAGCACCCCACCTTGATCTCGAGTTCTTTCGGTGTGCCAAAGAGCGACACGAATGACATTAAGGCATAGACATTTTAATAAATTCGTTTGAAAATGGTTATTAAAATATTATACTGTTTTCACAGACAGTAAACAATGCTGTTTACATTAGCAAAGGTCGAATTGGAATTAGAACCATAACCAAAGACGCTACAGTCAAAATAAACATTCCTTTATAAAAAAACGACAGAACTTTTAAAAGGACCATATACATGGTCATAGTGTGTCACTATAATAACATTAATAGTACTGTTGATTTGGGCATGCAATTCATATCTTAAAATGTTTTTCCGCTTTGTTCACTATAATGATAAATATCGGCTAGGCAACAACAACAGCTAAGCAAACCCGGAGATCCCCAACGAAACAAAATCAATATATCAATATACTATTGAAATTTTTTTAGACAATTTTAACTTAATTTAAAATTTTTAGAGAAATTCAAATTTGAAAATTTTCTTAACTGATCTTAAGATTAGAAGTATCTAAATAGAGTCATGATTTATAGCATATGAAAGCCAACGGAATGAGCGGATTTTTTTTTTTTTTTTTCATAGTGTTCAAAAACTTTAACAGTACAGCTAAAAAACTAGAGAAGATGAAATGTTGCATTTGGAGCTTACCAATGGGTACAACAAACCTGCCACGTTAGAACAAAATCGGAGATATGTAGTTAAGTTATTTTTTCCTAAATCGGAACACATGGAATGTACCTACATCACATAATAAGAATTAGATATGATTTTTTTTTTTCTGTAAGAAGCCATCTTAGTATTTGGAATTTTAAAAATAAACCTTAAACATACTCACGTTGGGAGAAGGTCCGCAGTGTTCTGCTGTCACCGGTAAACAACGATAATCCATCCATCTTATATAGGATTAGTGTCAACTTGGCAAATATCTCGATTTTAAAATAACAATAGTGAAGCCCCTCTCCACCATATTCTTCGACACTTTCAGCGACTTGGCTCTTATGTACTTACCAAAATATATTTGTACATCTCACAGTTTATTGAAGTCAACATTTGAATACTTCCTATTGAAATTTCAATAACAGATGCAAATTACACATAATTTTGTAAGTTTAATGAAATGTTAGAAAGAATATAACAGAGAATATTAGATGAACAAATGAGCTCTTAAAATGACCAACAATTCAGTAGATGTTCAAATTTATGGATGCCAAAGATGAAAAAAAAGTAGAACTCGGCCTTATCTCAATTTAATATATGTACAACTGTTTTTTTGGAGATCTCTTACAGGGTATGTAAGAGTTAGCATTGTTGGGGGGCCGTATGGGCTGGAGTGAAGAGCTTTGTTGGGGGGCCGTAGGAGTTAGCATTGTTGAGGGGCCGTAGGAGTTAGCATTGTTGGGGGGCCGTAGGAGTTAGCATTGTTGGGGAGCCGTATGGGCTGGAGCGAAGGGCTCTGGTTGCATGGACTCACCACTGGTTCGAAACACGTCCGGGCGAGAGATAAAACGTTTATGCCGAGTCCATGGATGTCTGTCAATAAAGACGGTAATGTAGGCCGCCCCTGTGGTCCCAAAAAAGGGCTACACTCCCCGGCATTCTAACAGCCCTAAGGAAGGACTTTCCATAAGAATGGACGTCATAACAAAAGAAAAAAAAAATGTTAGGGGCGTAGTCCTTTGGGGAGTCCCAAGATCGGTATTATCATCATCACAATGAGAGGTGGGACCTCATGGTGCCAACTAGTTGAAGAGTTCAACACGTTTTGTGGCCCGATTATCTATTTTTATTTTCATTGTTTGTCGCTACAACTAGTTTGATTATTAGCTGCTGGCTATTTACAGGTTCCCATCCTGCTCCAAACGAACCATCAATACACTGAAAAAATATTAAATTTAAACATATTGATGCCGATGGGACTCGGACGCTCTAACTTTGGGTTGGTTGGCACGAGTGCTATCCATTCTACCACCGACCCTACGTCATTGTCATGCTTGTGATCGTAGAACGTAAAGTACCGCTAAATATTTCACAAAATATTAGTCTAACTTATGTTTAATCTTATCATATTATCTTTCATAAGATTCGTCACTTTCTATATGACCTTTTTTTTGCGGAGAAGTCGAAAACTTTCGCCTGCACCCATATCGGAACGAATTCGTCGGAAACGAATTTCGGTTCTAACCTTCATGAGATAAGTCCATTGATTTTAGTTTTCTTCCGATTTTTAACATCAATAGTAACAGTTAGAGGGATGAGGAGCACATTCTGTTGTTCTTTCAGATGTCGTGAAGCTAACTGTATTGATTTTAAAATATTATTGTCATATACTCTCAGAACTCTTCAAACTGGACTATGTGCGAAAATATTTCGGTTTTCACAAAAGTGTTTTTTCACACTAAACATTTCTCTGAAACTGGTCACTATGCCCTGAAGGCATCCCTATCCTTGTACATATAATTTCTCCCTTCAAAACTCCAACTTCCCTCCCGCTGGGAAGAAGCCTTTGTACTCCCTCCCAACAAACTCCAAAAGAATTTCGCCTCATCTCCAGTCCGTATTCCTCATCCAAACCTAAAGAACAGATAGTTAATTCATATTTCTCAGATTCTCTCCTTGATTCCTTCGAATCTGGTTCCCGACCCGGGTATGGGCCTGAAACTAACGACAATTCACAGACAACTGACCCCGCTAGTACTGTTCGACTTTTGTAAAGCCTTCTCCAAACTCCTTTCCCGAAAGCCTGAGATCATCCTACACCATTCTCGTCTTCCTATAAGTCTCTCACTCCAACTGGACAGATTGCCACTCTTCATTTTCATCAGCTCAGTTTTTACAATGTATATATAAGTCATCATTGTTATCATGCTTCATATTATTATTCATAATTGTTTTTCTAATTTTTCCATTTTTATTTTTTTAGTTCTCTTTATCATTTTTCACTAGTTTATTATATTGACCATTGAATATAGATTTTGGTTCAAATCAAAAATTATCGATTTTTTAGACCCCAAATTTAGGGCGATTTTCATGAGACCCGTTTTGAACAGTCAAATTCAAACGCTAATAACTTCGAATGTAATCAACCGATTTTAATTATCGATAGCAAGTGTTAAAGAACCTTACTTCCTCTTTCGAACGATGTATCGTATGTCTGTCTAGGTTGAACTGTGCCCACTATAAAAAACTTGACAAAAAAGTAAAAATTTATGCTCATCAACCTTATTTTTAACATTACTTGAGACACTCGCCGATCCCATAGTCCCCATCTAAATTCCCCCAAGAAGGTTAAATAAAGAGAGTTTGGCACAGAGAACTTTTGTTATGAAGTGATGCCGTCAGGGTTGGAACCATCCCCCAGTAACGGAGCCATCCTTCCGGTAACGTGGTTCGGTTCTGGAAGTGGTTCCGTTACCGGAAGTGGTTGCGTTACCGGAAGTGGTTCCGTTACCTGAAGTGGTTCCGTTACCGGAATAGTTAAACAAAATGTTCATTTACAAAAGTTAACAAAAAAAATGAAAAATCCATTCACCGTGGAATACTTTTAAAGAGCTTCTTAATGGTTTCTTTTGAGATTTGCTGCCACTCTTCCAACACAGCGGTCTCCAACTCGGCGATGTTTATAGGGCGATTACGTGCTTCAACTCTTCTTTTAAAAATATCCCATAAGTGCTCAATCCTAACCACTTCTGGTTAACGAACCACTTCCTGTAACGGAACCAATCCCGGTAACGGGACCATTTCCGGTAACAGAACTACTTCCTCGTAGTTCGTCGTCTGTGAATCACCGGCAATGTACTTACATAGAATGAATTAACTTTTAATAATATCGATATCGCTGAAATTTGACAGATTATGACCTCAATGGGTTTTGGCTTCGAATATGTAGTTATAATACTATTGCAAGTAGGCTAGATAATTACTCGGTTTACTAAAGAGGATGAAGTTCTGTGTACGGCCCAATGTAACTATAATGTGAAAAATAACCAACATATTTCAGAGGTTGCCCGCTAAATTGAAACCGACCTAAGTAGCTACTGTGTGATCACTTTGTGTGACACCACACAACCAGAAAAACAGACTCAGCATCGGCACTTTTAGTAACAATATAATGGCATCCAGCTGCCGCGCGGGCAGTCTATTGAGTTCCGTTTTGCTGTCCACATAAATACCTTTACTTTATAATTCATATTTTCCCTGGTTTTCAATAAAAGTGTTTTTTTTTAATTACTTCGTTGAGTTCATAACGTTTGCTGCATTCAACGTTTCCGTTCTCGCCACAATATTGTTCATGAAAAAATTTCAGGTGAGTCAGCGACTGTTGACCGATCAATTACGAGTGATTGGGTTGAAAACGTGTGGCAAATGAATATTGTTTATTGTGTATGAATATTATGTACATAGGTTTACGTATATGCATACATATGTATGTACATAAATCATAGGTATGAACTAAGTTATCTTGTAACAGTCATAAACGCTGAAGTAATATAAAGTTAATATAAAGCAGCACCAGTGTGCCCAGTACTCAGGGAGTAGCCCGGATGAACGGTCGGTCCTCTGTCCCCTGGTTTGGCGGGGCCGCATGCTGGGGGCCTGGGGGCCCTCTGCTTGGTCATATAATTATGTAATTCCAAATAATGAAGCCCATTCACACATAATGACAGTGTAGTGATGGCTGATGTTCATAAAGCCAGAAAAGGGGAGAAAAAAAAAGTCATAAACTTAAACGGACTGTTTGTAGTAACCAGTGTAACACCATTTATAGCAAACTGTTCGTTATAACCGACAATACCGAGTTCGTTATAAACGATTTGACTGTATTGATTTACACATAGATTTTTTGACAAATTATAACATCCCTTACACTTCGTCAAGAAGAGGACGCCGGTAGCTCAGAAGCAGCTAGCCTACTGATTTCATGATCGCGGGTTCGGAACGGGTTTTTTATCTGAGAGGTGAAAAAAAAACATGAGCACACCCTCCTTGGAATGGGAAGTCAAGCCATGGTCCCGGGCCTTTACAATGCCATACACTCGTTAAAGACCATGTCCAACAGAATGACGAAAGAGTGCTCTGGTAGAAGGCGATATAACCTCGTAGTTAAAGACCGGCCTTGAATATGTCAAGCTGGGAAAGTAAAATGATAAAATGAACAGTTTGCTTTCTAATTATAACAGTTGACACAGTGCCAATAAAAGTAGGAGAGATAAGTTATGTTCTATCTTCTGCTTATCTCGCAGTTAATGTAATAGTTGAACAATAGAGATTACAGCCAACGCTATCAGTGGCCATCAGGTATGATTGCAATAACAGGCTATCTGTTAATTGTCTGTGTTTATGATAAAAAAACTAAAAGGTTAATGTAAAGGTAAACACAAAAATAAGTCCAATTACACAACAATAATCTTTAGTTTATTTAAATAATAACATCACTTAGTTTATTTATTATCAATTACACAATTTTTATTCATCTAGTATCAGATTGTACACCATAGTTCTCTATTCAGGTTACCACTTGTTACTAACAGCAGAATGCCAAAAACTCGCTGAAAATGACCACCAAAATCCGATGCCTTTATTTGAAAAATTATTTATTAATATTTATTTATATCTTATTTATTATTATAATTAATTATTTTTCAATTTACATATTTATTAATCCTCATTAATACAATGTGTAGGTTCCATGCACTCCCCCCTCAGTAACTGGGTTACGTAACACGACCTCCAGGTACCTGGGAAGGAAAGAGGACTCTTCGGCCGGCTCGGCTAGTTGCCTGTTTTGTGTCGTCTCTAGAAGGATTCGAAGGCGTAGGCAAGGGGACAGGTGTTGAATTTTCCTGACTAGCTGACTCTTTAGCATTTTCAGTCAATATTGAGGCCGGTGTTAAGCGGTCCAATGAGATGTTTTGTTCCTTCCCTTTTATCATTAGGGTATAAAACTTGTCTGCAAGGTGAACTACCGCATGAGGTCCTTCATAAGGTTTGTCTAAAGACGCTTTTAAGCGATCGACTCGGACGAAGACATGGTTGGCCGTCTGCTGACCTTTGTGGAGGAACGTGGATGATTTGTTTTCGTGCGTAGATTTAACCGCTGTGCTTGTATTGTCTCAGGTTTTGAATAAGTTCAGCTTAGTCTCAGGTTGGAGTTGTTTCAATGGAAAGATCTGCAGGCGATCTGAAAGAAGCGCCATAGTCAATTTCGGCGATGGAACATTTCGCCTCTTCTCTTATAACTGCAACTCAAGCAATATGCTAGCTAAAATCGATTTAGGCGTATAGTGTGCTCTAATAGCAGCTTTAAGGGTTCTGTGGAACCGTTCCACCTTACCATTCGCTTGTGTATTTTTCGCATATTTTTAGTAAAAACCAATTTTTTAATATAATAGAATTTCATATAATGTAGCCTCTAAGTCGGAAACATAGAATTTTTAGTTTTTGGTGCAAAAATTCAAGAACAATTCGAGCTATCTGTTGAATATTTTGCAAATAAGCAGTTCATAAAGTGGTATTTCAGTCATTTGTCGGAAGAGGACGCTAGTAACTGCATGTTAAAGGGCATTTTAATGTTTTGACGTAGGGCAGGTAACCGAGGGATGTCACTGTTTACGTTATTAAACCATTTCAGCTAAAGATACTTGAAAAGTAAATATGTTGTTATGGGAAACCTTAAATGGTAAAGTTGGTAGGACTGTAGTTGCAACTAAGATGCGAAGATGAAATACAAATTGATAAGGAGGAGTTGATTCGAACGGTAATCACTGAGTGCACGATCCCCAAACTATATTTAAACGAAATAAAAACATTTTGAGTTAGCTAATTATTTTAATGTTTTCGATTATTTTACTAAAGAGATTTTTTTTCTTTATTAAGAAATAATGTTTAATTTCATATACTTGTAACAAATATGTTATGTGGCCAGGACTTTTTTACACCAACCAAGTTTTTACAGATCACACTCTCTCCCCCTACTCAAAATTGTTGGCATCACCGGTTTTCTATGTTTCATTATGCAGGCTGTGTCAACAATCTCTGGCAATACCTCGGCATATGGATCTTCACTTCATTTGGAACAAAAAACTTCTAACTCCTTCATGGTCCGATTCGTTCACCTTCAAAAGTTATTCTTGATTTGGTAAAATTTTCAATTTTCCCACTTTTTCTCATAAAATCGATCATATCTCAAAACGTATTTTTCATAAATCAAATTCAATTACACTACTGGAAACAGCATTAAATTTTCTATAGGGGACAAAAGTTTTATTTTATTTAATTCAAATTCAATGATAATCGGCGGGAGAACATGTCGATCACTGATTCCCATCCAAACATTGATTTTAAATTGGTACTGGAGATTACGATTCTAAAGTTCGTTTTCTCGCTAATTAAATCAGATTTTTTCATTATTATTTTTTTTATCATTCCCAATTTCATCATTTTAACCACAGTAATAAACTTAGATTTATGAGAAAAAAATAGAGGCAATATTAGCTAATCTTAGGGTATTTTTCTCACAGTTCCCAATTTTGCATTTCGTTGTTTTACACATTTCTTTCCCATTTTCTTTGACAAAACAAAAAAGAAATCCCATGATATTTATATTTATTGGAAAGCTGGTAAAATGTAGATATTTTTTCCGTAATCGGACCCTTGAAGAAATTGTAAGAAAACACCATTCAAACGTTTTTAACAATCGAAGCGCTGTAGAGTTGAGCTTAAAGTCGCAGTAAAAACCTATAATAAATTAAATTTAAATAAATTCTGTCCCTTATAGGAAATTTAATGCTGTTTTCAATGGTGTAATTGAATTTGATTTATGACAAATACGTTTTGAGAAGGTTTATTAGAAGTTTTTTGTTCCAAATGAAGTGAAGAACCATATCCCGGAGTGGTTGCTGACACATCCTGTATAGCGTAACTCTGAAATCTGAGATTATCTTATAACCAGATGCCAGTAGGGGGGGAGGGGAAGGGTGATCTTTAAAAGCTTGCTTGGTGGAAGAGATTCCTGTAATGGCCACATGACATTATTTTTCTTTATTTTTACACTTTTTAATGAAAAACTACCAATAGTAAAATATTATTTTATAATTCGTAGCTACTCGATACATTTAAAGATTACTTTGAAATATTTGCTACGAAAATTTAATATTTATAATTTATCTGTAACTTTCTTCATATTGGTCCCATCTCAGAGCTGAGAACATATTGGAGATTAGAAATTCAATAAGAAATATTTGGTAAGAAACTATTTTTCGATAGGACTAACCGTTTACGGGTAAATTACGGTATATGAAAACAACAATTCAGAACGATTTTCGGCATGTCTTGGTTTCCCAGGTACTTTTACGATCTTGTAAAATGTATTTAGGTCTCGAAGTAAAATGGTCTCAATTTTCGTCCCATCTCGATTAAAATCTAATCTAATATAGAATGTAGGTTGCCTTTGATAGACAGATTCCTTAGATTTTCTGAAAACTCATAAATACCGCAATGTCGGTAGTCAGGCTTCAACCGCATGCGACAATAGTCTACTATAAGTAAAGATGAAAAATATATTGTCATTAGGCCAAACTAGGATAGCTGAAGAGGAAATATAAATTGTATGTGGATCTTGTGGCACCTGTACCTAATATTTTCTGAAAATCTCATTAATACAGCAATGTCGGTAGAGAGGATCCAATTAGATCCGATGATAGTTGAACATAAGTAAAGATAATAATTAACCATTTTTACTACATAAGACTTATATTTTCTTGAGTACATTAGCCCATATTGTGTACTTGAATGAACTTCAGGTCCACCCACCTGTGGTACTATGGTCTACATCTTAACGAACCAGATATACTGCTCATAGCGATGATATTCAGATCGGTGCCACAGAGGCCAGCTCCACTAAGACTTCATCCTCCTTGGAGACAACTCTGGAAGGGAGTCCAGCTGAAGGACTTCTATCGCCATCTGGGATAGTGTTCTGTCTTCAAGGGCCTTCAGGAAAGTTGATCTTTGCAGGTATTGACCAAGGTCAAGAAGACATATAAAAATAGTACACAGAAAATCTATTTAAAGAGAAAAAAGATATGAAAAAAGCAAAACCGATAAGTTATCTTCTCTTCTCTGAGAGCTAAGAAATATCGATGTTACGCATTCTTCAATTAACCATTAAAGCTATTTTTGTCTTTCAATTTTCTCATTATTTTTTGTTTATGATGAAGACTACGATTGGTAGCATGCAGCCAATTGCAGTGAATGAACTGTGAGCGTTGCACTCGCACTTCCCCAGCGCATTTGTTTCCGCTCTCCCCCTAAAATTAATCAACCGAATCATGTAAAAATCAATAGGTCAATTATCAAAATCAATCAGGAACTACCTCAATTCTCATATAAAATTTTGTGTCGATGCATTCGTTACATTGGCAGTTATCGAAGTTTTTTTATAATGATTACTTTGCATTTGAAGGAAGATGAGCAGAGCCTTATGGGGAAATTTCCATTCTATCGGTTTTTTTCATGTCAGCAGACATAATTTTTTTTTTTGATTATATGATTTAGGGTCATGAAATTCCGATTAAAACTCAACATCGAACTTCTCACCGATAACATAACTTCCCTCATATTACGGGGTTTACATAGTTTCAGGGCTCCGTCAATAGGATTTGGGAGGGGGGAGGGTTTCTTTTATTACATTTTGAAGGAATGAAAGTTCTAAAATAATTTTTCGGAAAAATGAACTTCTTTTTGAAAAACTTTCCGAGTAAAACCAAGTATCCCCCTATTCATTCCAGATTTTAAAGTTAAAGTCCACGAGCAGCGCCTCTGATGAGGGCTGTCAACATAATGTCACATATTGCCCCTTGGTCCGATGTTTGTGAATGTGTGAAATGATCTTCGATTTATTTAAAATCTCCACCTTCACCAGTGATTGTAAACAATCACCAATGGTTTTCGAAAGTAAGTCACATAATAACTAAAAAAGCAATACTAAAAAATCGAATGTTATTTGAGATTAAACCAATTTTCTTTTCAAAATGCAGTCAGTTACCATATACTAACAAAAATATAAAGAAAACTAATGATTTTAAAATATTGTCATTTTCACAAAATATATGGCAGTATAATGTCTTAACATTTTTGTTGTCGTGGCTGAAGATGATGATACCGAAATACTCCCATAAATTTAATATATTTTGTGAAATATTTTGTTTTTATTTTTTATTAAGTGTTTTACAATATCTCTGCAAAAATGTTAAATATCACCGATACTAACGTTCAACATTTCTGATTGTTACTAACCCTCCGTCGAAATGAAGGCTAATTTTTCAGAAAAATGTGTTTTGTTCTGGAAAACTAGATGATTTGGGGTTGTATTGTGAACAAAATGCTACTGATAAAAAAAATTGTTTTATTTTTATCATTAAAAAAATAAATACATGGTTAACTTTCATGAATGCAGAAACAATCTTTGGTGAATTCATTTATATATTTTTTTTAAACAGTTATATATATATACATATATAATCTCTCTTTACAGCACTTTCAGAGTTGATAGACTGCGGAGTAATACAAGAAATCTCCCAATACCAAATGATCGGGAGACAGAATACAAATGTTGTTCACTGTATATAAGATATGTCACATTTTCAGAAAATGCAGCATAAAACTTGTCAATAACATGAAAATTTTTAAATTCTAGTAAAACATAACAGTTATGTACTGTTAAGTTATGTACTTATCACAGATAAGTTTCTAGCGCTAAGTACTACAAAACTATTGGATTAAACCAAAAATTACCGACATCGAAAAGCTACGCCTCAAACTTGAACAGCTCCTTGTAATCCTTTAAATTTTTCAAAACTTTCACCATTTATATTCTATAAAATCATCGGAGATTGTTCAGTCACCAACTTAACAGACCCACAGTAACCTACATATACACCAATACATAATAATATAACACTACTGGCAGAACCACTTAATGAATAACTTTTGAAAGAATAGCGGTTGAACTTATTGTAGTACAATTGTTGTTGTTATCCTAACACAATTGTAGACCGTTAGGCTCCTCAGATTGTTTGGATTAGCTTTTGATCCCAAACTTTATATGTCTGTTACTTAGTGACTTAAAAAAGCTGATCGTATATTCACGAATTTTTCAGGGTACTTCAAGGAAGGCTCATTTCATATTATAGTTAGTTGCTGTGACTAACCCGCCCTCTAACTATGAGGCTCTGTCGCCTACTACAGTACGCTCTTTCGTCGCTCTGGTGAACATGGGCCCAACTCTAATGGGGGGGTCCTAAATTTTGCTCATCCTGGTTTATTCAAGTAGAGTAGGAGTCTTTCACGAGTACCTGGCATCCTACAGGCTTGGGGCTATCGCTTAACGCCCTATCCGATGGACGGCATGCTCAAGATTTTCTTACCTCCCATACAAAAAACTTAAGGGTCTCCGCTGGATTTCAAACCCGCGATCTTGAACTCAGCATGCTATCTCTGAGCTATAGCGCCCTTTTTAATATTACATAATTATTTTAGTTACTATAGTTATATTTGAACTAAAATTTCCCTCCAAGTTTGGTGAATACACGATGAGCCGTTTTTGAGTTATTAGTTAACAGATGCACAGTTTGTTAGTGATATTTGTACGGAGATCAGATCATTTTATACAAAGCAAAACAACAAAAAATGAGTTCAAATGATTTGATAAATAAGGAGGTAGAGACGGTAGTTGACATTGTGCAGACAACAGATAGATATCGGTGAGAAAATGGGCACAGATCCACAAACCATCATCGGGGAGTTAAGTATTGTGAAACGGGCATCTCTTTTCCCAGCGATAATAACAGGTTTCAGGATATCCCCACCCATTGTACATTTTGACCCGCCCTATAAGTCTATAATACTAACTTGTTTATTCTCGTGTTCTCTTGGCACACTATATTCGTGTTTTTCGATTTATGAATAACACGATTTGAGCTAAAACGTTTCGCTGCAGATACAATTCGTTTACACCGCCCCAATAGATATCGTCCATCAGGTCTTCAAAAGTCCATACTATAAAACCAAACATGTTCAAGACCCGAACTGCCTTCTGCTCAGCATCCCTTGTCTACGTTGCAACCTGCAAATGAGAAAATAATACATTAATATAACTCTAAAATAATATATAATATATATATATGGCATCTACATTGCTCAAAAAAAACAAAAAAAAACGGCGCACTCAGAAAATTTGATTTTTTTGTTGGAATTCTTTTTTGTAGTGTTCAAATATTGTTTAGCATGATAAACAGTTAGGGAAACCATAGGGAGAAATTAATCCTCTCTGTATTTACCAGGGGCTTTTGAATATCTTGATCCTTAAAAGTCGAAGTTTCGATAACAAGACAATGGTCGTTTATCCTCTGTATTTCGCCATCTTTCTCCAGCTTCTTTTGTGATTTTGTCCGAGAAAGATCTTTTCTTGTTAAATTAGTGATGACACCTGAACAAGTGGCCCGGGCTGTCGCTCTGATGGAAGATGGGCGTAGCCAGCATCACGCGGCGCGTGCTTTAGTTCTGCCGGAAACAATCCGTAGAGCCACCCGACAGTATAAGGAGGCAAGGACAGTATACAAAGAGGTCAGGTCGGCAGAGAGGCACTGGTCCGCATGACGACAGATTTTTGTTGATCCACACGTTAATCCGCAGCCTATGGGCCTCTTTTGACCGCAGACCACCGAAGAGCGCGTATGGACTTTGATAGAGAGCACCGTAATTCGACGGAAGAAGATTGTATCAACATCCTCTTCTCAGATGAGACCCGTTTTGCTCTCCATAGACCAGATGGTCGACTCTTTGTCTACAGGAGGCCTGGAGAACGGTACGTTCCATGGACCATGACCGGAAGAGAGTGATTTGGAGACGGGTCTGCTTTGTTGTGGGGAGCGATATCTTTACAAGCAAGGACGGACCTCCAGATCTTCAACCAGGCATCAATGAACGCTGAATTGTATCTCACATTATGTGGTGCCCTACGCTCCGTTCACAGGTGAAAAGGTTATGCTAATGCATGATAAAGCAAGCCCCCATGTGTTATGCAGTACCTACAAGAGTCGGTATTCGAACCCTCAAGTGGCCAGCTCGAAGCCCGGATTTAAACCCGAGCACCTTTGGGACGAGCTTGGACGACATTCGAGGTGACGTCATGACCCTCCCAGCAGCTTAGCAGAGCTAAGAATTGCTCTGGTAGACACCTGGGAGGACATACTTCAGGACACCCTCAAACACCTTATAAGGAGTATACCAAGGAGGCTAGAAGAAGTTCTTCAGGCAAGAGGCGGTACAATAAAGTACTGAAAACAAATATGCTACAAAAATGTAAAAACATGAGCAAAATTTTATTTTTTTAAATTTTTGATTGTGTTTTTTTTACATTAATTTTATTAAAAAATAAATTTCTTTAGTTTTCCAAGCATTTTGACTTTTCTTTCCTAATTCCATATGAGATTTACTGCATTCTAAACTATATTTGATCCGAAAAAACAGAATTACAACAAAAATTAAATTTTCAGAGTGCGCCAGTTTCTTTGTGGAGCGGTATATATTATTCTCCCATTTATATTCAGAATCGAAACAAACAGAAGTTCACTCATTACCAGTACCTCATTAATTCGATGTTTATGTATTTGTATGTATATTTTCTTTTTCAATATTTATGATGGTCTATTTACAATTATTGACGGAGACATTTTACTGGAGTCGACATATAGTATTTTATATATTTGATAAAGAAATATGTCAACTCAAATAAAAAGTCACTGTCAATTACTGAAAATAGAGCATCATAAATATTGAAAAAGAACATATACATACAAATACATAAACAACGAGTTAATGAAATACTGATGAAGGAAGTATATGCACGAACGTCTATGGTATGTTTTTAACTCAGAAATAAATACTGTTAATACAGCTTCCACACGTATTATTATACATACAAAATCTTCTACACATACCAAAAATGTTTTTTCTCGTCAGTTCATGGAACTTCGTGGAAATGAGAAATATCTCTCCTTAGTTATTTTGACTCATGCCCGAGCATTAATTACGAGGTCATATCGCCTAACACCAGAGCGCTCTGGTGGACATGAAACTCTACTATGGGAATCCTAAATTTTTATTCACCTAGGATAGGGGTCTTTAACGAGAATCTGACATCATACAGGATCCCATCCGAAGGACGGCTTACCACTGAACTACCGGCACTCTCTATCTCTCCTTATAGTTGGTTAGTTTAATTTGTGCAACTGGTTCAAAACCGGGCCGAGGCCTCCCATAGTAGAGTCGGGCTCACGTCCACCAGAGAGACGAAAGTAGGCGATATAACATTGTAGTTAAAGCCCGGGCATGAGTCCTAATAACTAGTTTCTGCAAGTGATGTCTGATCGGGCCCATACTGGCATCGTTCGATTAATCTAGTTGCTATCTTTCTTTTATTAAATTTCAACAATTCTGTAAAATGTCCTGTTGTGTAAAATGTCCCCAAAGTTGACTCTCCCTTCTGTCATTCAATTAGGCAAGTCATGCTGGAAGTGTTGACTCCAGCATCAGCTCATTGCTTCTATTTATATTTTAGTTTAATTTTACGACTAATTGGAGATAGTCTATTTCATCATTTAATAGATGCGCATGACCTCTCATTATCTATTACATAATTCAAGATCAAAAAAAGGGTTTTCTTTGTAGAAATAAGACCCATAAAAGTTTTCCCCATTTATTTTTGCAATATAATCTTACTGTTGATTCTTATCAGGGGGGTCAGATAGGATTTTAATTATTCATAATAATAGAAGGAAAAATCCGTTGCTACAACTTACTCAAGGCTAATTTCAATAAAGATATGACGCATTTTTTCATTACGAAAATTATATAATCTAATTAACTTCTTTGATATGACCAGCAATTGTCTCATCTTCGTAATGGAAACATTTCATATGCATCGTAAGAAAAAATAAATAAAATAAAAATCCGAGCCTACAGACTGCTATCGACCTCTAAGGATGGGGAAACACAGCAGACGACAGAGCACAGCATAGGGTAAAACACAGCCGAGGTAGAACACAGCAGACGACAGAGCATAGCATAGGGTGAAACATAACTGAGGGTAGAACATAGCAGACGACAGAGCATAGCATAGGGTGAAACATAACTGAGGGTAGAACATAGCCAGGGCACAACACAGCAGACGACAGAGCATAGCATAGGGTGGAGCCATGTTTTGTAGAGAGAACTGAATTTTGAGCAATACACTTACGATGAGCACAGATTCGTAAGAGCTTTTTTGAAAATTTCTTGGAAATGAAAATAAAAAAGCCGTCGGTGAATCGCTGATATATACTTCCCCAGGACGAATTAATTAATTAAGTTTTCGCTCTGCCTTCAAAACCAATCGACCATTTGGTTTAAAAATCTATAGTCGATTTACTTATAACAAATTTTATGTCGATGCATTCATTACATCGTCAGGATTTTGAGGCACCTCCGATCTCCCCTTCCCTTCGGCTGATTTCGCGAAAAATAGATAGGCGCCGTCCTTATGGAGTTTTATTTAAAATATAAAATTTTATGTCGATACATTCATTACATCGGCAGTTATTGGTTTTTTTTAGTTCAGCCACCCTCTGATCCCCCCCCCCCCCCCCCCCCCCTTCCACTGAGTCCCCTGAACATTAATATGTAATATGGGTGTCGCCCATATGGGGTTTTGAATTTACCCATAATATTACGTCAATATATTTATTGCAACGGCAGTTATTAGAGTTTTTGTGTTAAACCCTCTTCCTTTTCGCAAAATTGACTGAAAATCAACAGGTGTCGTCCCTATGAGGTTCCATGTGTACATGAAAAATTTCCCATTTACATTCATTCAATTACTTTTTTTTTTTCATTTTTGAAATCAGAAGATCGAAAAATATGAAATCTCAATATTCTGACCGATTACATAACTTATCCTATACTTTGTACAACTGCGGAAGTAAAAAATGATAAAAAAAGATCTTCATATATTCTGCTAAATATCTCAATTCCAAATCCAAAAATATCTTCTTATCTAGCCAATATGGCATGGTCATTACCTGGCACATACTATTTCGGTTTTATATATTATCATCATCTTCTATCAGCAAAAATAGAACAATAGACAACTGAACCATAACCATACACACTTAAAGTTTGAGATGAATAAGTCACACTTTCTACTTTAGATCTGATAACATTTTGGCCGAAATTAAGACCATTTATCTTAGAGCCTAAATACATTTTACCTGAAACCACATTTTATATTTATTTAATAGGAAATCTCTTCACATAAAAGTTGTAGAGAAAACTGAAAGGCACAAATTTATTAGAAACATTTTTTCGACGGTCGCCCAGTTTTAGAATAACTCAGATGTGAGATAGGATCAGGACCATAGCGCTCCAGATGTACAATAAATTGCTGAATGAAATAGTTCGAAATAATGTCTAAAATGTAAGGCATGCCAACGACTTAAAAAATATGTATTTTTTTCTTTGTCATCGGCAGTTTTTTTGACACACCCGGGCTTTAACTAATAGATCATATCGCCTACAACCAGAGCGCTCTTTTTTCATTTCTCTGGTGATCATAAGCCCGACTAAACTCTGGGAGTCTAGATTTAATTACCTGGGGTAAGTGACTTTAACACGTATCTGACATCGCACAGCCCTGGGTGCATCCGAAGGTCGGCGTGCTCATACTTGCCCAAGGTTCGAACCCGCGATTGTGAGCATAGCTAGCTTCATTATTGATAGCAAAGCTGACTTATTTCTCTAGATCTTACAAAATATTTATATGAATTTAATAATTATCACTATGGAGTAGTTCCACGTTTGTAATACAAGTATAGGAGACCGAATGGTGAGCCCTCTTCGTGTAGCTTCATTCAGAAAACCTTCTTAAAATTATATATTTTTATTGTGTACAAAACATCTGTCTATGAGCAGCCAAATAATATCTTTGAAACTACTGAAGCTTTGCATAAAGTGAAAGGATGTTATGAAGACCCAGACATAAATGGGTTGGGCAAGAACAATGAGGTAAACAAGAAATAAATAGAATACTTCCAGGTTATTGGGTGTGTAGCTATGATGGTGATCCAGGAGTTTACCTGAAGACAGGCCCCAATTACCAATTATATTCCATCGTCTTGGATATATATCAAAGTAATTCCAGACATATAAACCCACACCAAAAAAAAAAAAATTTAAATACTTAAGAACTCACTCCATAGGCAGAGTTAGTCATAACTTTGTTAATATATTTTTTTTTTAAACTTTTCTTATAGTATCCAATCAATATTCCTAACTTTAACAAAATTTTAAACCATGATATCGTTGAATTTTCATAAGTTAGTCAGACAAAAACTATATTTCAAAACTATAAAAATCATTAATTGTGTATTAATTAAATAAATAAAAACGAATAACTTGTTTAACTTTTATATTGTCTAATTCCACAAAAATATATTCATAGTGTACGCCACCGTCAACACAAGATGGCACTAGATACTTCCTTTCACAGTCGAGAAGAAATAATTTCTAATGTACTTTTTACCGTATATTATAATGTGACTTTGTTAAGGTAAGGCAAGTAAGAAAACAAATTCAATTTTTTTGATTAACATGCAAATTCCATTCAATAAAATCAGTGTCCATTGTCTCACATACTTTAAACATCTACTATTGCAATTTTGTTCAAACCCATTTGGAACAATCAGCATTTGGAACAATAATAGTCCAAGTTACGCTGAATATTTCTTCAGTTTTATATCTCTACAACTAATTAACGAATTTAACGCTTTAATAGAAACTTACAGAAGATAATCAACAAGGTTTTTGAAGCCAAAATCATTATTTAAAAAGTTGTCTTACTCTTTAAAAGGGCCGTTTAAATTCCGTGAAAATGGAGAAGCATACTTCCTGAGAACCAGGCCCTGTATTTATTTAATAATTTGAATAAAGTGCATTTAAGCGCATCTTAATCTTCCTATACATGATACCCAAGCGGAGTTCACCTAGGAGAGAGGATGGGCTATCGTGTAGAGAGACTGAAGGTGGCCGGTGGTGGGGTGGGGGCTCGTATCACGGCTCATCGCCACTCCGGCTCCTTCATTCTCCACAGCCTTCCGAACCAACAGTCGGTTGTTCTCATGCACTTCTGGATGCGTCAGGAACTCTTCTATCTAAAAAACAAATATATTTAAAAATAATGTACATTCTAGATACATTTTTGAATAATTTGAACATTTAGCCCAAGTGTAAGTATAATAAGTTCTACTTTGGCTGTCCCTTTCTACCTGCCAGAGGACATTTTCCACCTCCTTTACAGCAAATAATATGTCGAATGTTTTTTTTGCTTTAAATAAAATTGGTCCGAAATTGTCCCTCGAGTTTTCAACTGAATTTCGTGTTTCCCGGCCTTCTGATTCCAACAATGAAAACAAAATTTCGTGTATGTTTGTCTACGAACTGACTGTTTTCAACGAAACCTGTAAAAGGGAAGGGGGTTTGGAGGAAAGGAACCAACTGTCAATGTAAAGAATACATCAACATGAGATTCATATGAGGATTCAGGAGTGTAAGACCTTTTGATTTTGAAACTCCGTAAATTGGTATAGAGAGTGAAATATAGTTAATTCGCATTATTGGTGAAGTACATTGTCTGTGATTCATTTTGTTTCTCAAAATGAGATGCGTCCGCTACTCTGATCATTGGGGCCGTGCATTCAAGAGCTCTCCAACTTTCCGAGCTAGTAACAGCCGCCTGCGATATGGGAGGCTCCAGGCACTGCCACTGCCAGACATCATCGATAGGGTGTCTATTGAGAGGGAGAAATTGCGGTGAAAACTCCATCCAATTTTTCATCGATTACATAACTTTCCCTATACTCCGTATATGTAATGTAGTAATATTTTCTTTTAGAAGTGAATAAATAAGTAAATACATACTTACTTGCATCCATT
Organism: Aradus depressus; assembly: GCA_963662175.1. Taxonomy (NCBI): domain Eukaryota; kingdom Metazoa; phylum Arthropoda; class Insecta; order Hemiptera; family Aradidae; genus Aradus; species Aradus depressus. Next base: position 53,768,186 of record OY759214.1, on the reverse strand, counting down.
TGACCTGCTCGATCTCGTCCGGCTGCCTCACGAGTGGCTGGTCCTCTGAAGAGACTGGCCTGAGCCGAAGCACGAAGTAGAGGTCGGAGCACCCAAAGGCTGCCCTCTTCTGATGTCGGAACCCGACCAGACTCACGAACTCTGTCCTTACTCCTGTCTCCTCTTGAACCTCCCGGATCGCCGCCGTCGCAAGATCCTCATCTGTATATAATTTATGAATATATATATATCTGTGAGCGAGTTAAGGAAGGGCGTTGTCTGATTAATCAGTTTTGTTCACAATTTTATTTCGCTTTCTGCGAGCTCAATGTTTTATTTTCTCAACATTGGTTAGTTTTATTTAAATTTTAAGAGTTGTATGAAACGAATGAATGTTAGTTTAAACAGATAAGTCATGTATTTCAAGATTTTATATTTGGCTTGGGCCTTTTTGAGAATTAAAAATATATATATATAATTGGGAGATGTCGGTCCTGACTTCGTGCTAACACAGCTTCTTCAGTACAAAACGCACCCGCATGTGAAATTGTCTTGAAATGTATCATGGAAATAATAAAATAATGAATGAGAAGTCGCCTTAATATTTAAGACTCAGCCTTCTGTCAACTCCTGTACATCTGTGTTCCGTGAGGGAGTTTACAAAGTGGAGCAATAGGGGACACCATTCGGGTTTATGGAGGGCATTCAACATTCATTTTGTGGCAGGTAGAATAACGGCGTCTTTATACAGTGACGCCAGCAACTCCTCCTTAGTATTTTTATTTTCCGAGTAGGAGTTCTTGGACTAGCTACGACTAAATACAATCTTCTATGGATAATCTAAACTTAAGAAAAAAACAATTAGATTAGTAAATAAATTTTAAAAAAGCCAATATTGGATGTGCAAACCCCACTGTTTATTAACGATATATGTTACAATCAGCAAGGTCCGTTACCGCATTTTCGAGTAAACTAGCATAGAGCAAATTTCTCGAAGTGTTTACAAATGATGAGTGGAAGTACATGACTTGGGTGCTAGTCGGAATGGGAAGAAAACTAGGTACACAGACCACGGCTATACCAGTGTAGAATGAATAACATTGGGAACACATATCTGTCGACCATTTGCATATTTGTATGCAAATATTTGGCTATTTTGTTCTCTATTTACAGCTGTAGCTTAATGTATATTGTAGTAGTGACAAGTTCAAATTGTATTATAAACTTGTGTAATGATCCAAAAAAGGTTGTGTCCAGATTCTTTTTGTTTGGACTAAGGGTTATATACACAAAAATACTCAGATTGCAGAATAGGATATCTCTTATTAGTAGGGCATAATGGTGAGCCTTATCAAAACAGGATAAGTCCATTATTCATTATAATTGATTGTCAATTTCCAAAAATTAGTACCATGAATACTAACAATTTTTACTCTTTTTTAAAACGTTTATAATCATACTTAAATAGGATATTTGTTTTTCTCGGTTTCTGAAGAAGTTCGTTTATTGGATATATCCCATTTAAAAAAATGGCGACATATATATATATATAGCTAATTTTTCTAAAACCATTATAATTAGCAATACAAACAAATGTTCTTTTTTGTTTTTCAAATAATATTGAAAATTAGTTTTGTGTTTTGAACTGTATTAATTTTAGCAATATCCATGCATCTAACTGCAAATGGGGAAGGATGTTAGGCCACAGATCTAGAGACAGAAGGACATCTCTACCTTCCTTCAACACACAGAGTAACTATACACGTTCACAGCATCATAGCTATACAACTATATACAAGTAATCTAAGGGCATCTATATATATATATTACGGTTTCTAAGAGCTTAGTTTAAACATTTAAGCTCCAAGATTAATTCTGCGACATGCTCAGTTTTTAGATTAAATATGGAAGTATACTGACGAGGGTCGACGTATCCGCCAGGGAGCTTCCAGGAAGGTCGAGATCGGTAGCGCTCCCGGACGACGAGGAGCCGCCGTCGACTGTCCATGACGACAGCCCCTGCCCCGGCCATCGTGTGGGCGAAGTGTGGAATTTTGGAGGATTCAGTGGTGGGGAGCCAGAGACAGAGGACGATGACACCCTCCCTCTTCGCATGATGAACCAAGAACCCCCTCTGAAACCAGACCAACCCAACATATCAAAGCTCTACTTTACTGGACACCTCGAGGTTCACCATAGGAAGACCAGCCGTTCCATTACTTCGACTATTCTTATTTTTAGGGTTCCCTTGGTTAAAAATCGAAAACTGAGTCTTATAGCGGGCTATATCTGTTTAGGGACCAAACCACGAAGTATGATAGAATATTATAAAATGAAAAATAATCTGATAGAATGTTATAAAAAAAGCGCCATCACCTGAATTCCTCCGCCCCCCCCCCCCCAGAATTGCCGCAAAATAAAATATTCTATCAGAGAACCGAGTAGATGTCATGAAATCTCACTGCGAGTGAATATAAATATATTTTTTCACAATTTTATTTTCAGTATTGTGGCAGTGGGAGGGGAGGGGGGATCAAAAATATCGTCAACCTGTTTCCTCCTCCCCAAATCTTGGTCTATACTTAACACTTGAAAATCCGAGGAATATGCGGCAATTAATCAAGAAAAATTAACTCTTCCTCGAAGCATACATTTCTTTGATGGATAAGATTAAGTAGGATATCAAATGAAAAATGTGTACAACCAGAATACTTTTTTGTTCACTTTTAGTTTTAAAATGGCAGACATAATTATAACTTACTCTATGAATGTTCACTATGTTTCGTTAATTTGATCAGTTTTATTGTACAAAATAGAATAACTGCTCCTAAAAATTGATATTAAAATAATTATATATTGTATGGAAACGAACAGAACTTATCTATAGAAGGTGAATACTCTGCTAATTTGCGGCCTTGTGCTCTCCTAATGTGAACTGATAACATCTCATGGGACTGAACTGCATCTAGCGGCAGTCTCAGAAACCGATAGATGTTCGTGAAAATTAGTTAAATGTATTCGTCCATTCCACAAAAAATGTTTATTCATTTCCCTGGCTTTATAAAAAAATCCCTAACTAGTCCAGATATGAATTTTGAATTCACAGACTTCCCGGAATATCCCGGTCGATCGCAAACCTGAGACTTGACTCTAAAGATAAAATTAATGAATGCTCTTCCAGACAGATAATACATTATATACACAGAAAATATAATGAACAAAATATTAATAATATCATAATTACTTGAGCTAAGACGGGGATCCAGGTCACCTGAGGTATCGATATATTGAACCAAACTCCACGCAGTTTTTCTCCCTTCCACTTCTCTAGTGAAACTGAAACAATTAGTTTAGACATTTCAAAATATATAAATAGTAAAATATATGGATATATGGGATAATACATAGGGGAGAAGAGGGCGCCGGTAGTTGCGTGGTATGCGTGCTTGCTTACTGAGCTCAACATTGCGGCTTCGAAACCCGGCCGAGACCCTTGGTTTATTTTATCTGGAAGGTAAAATAAACCTAAGCACGCTGTCCTTCGGATAAGACGCTAAGCGATGATCCCGAGCCTGTGCGATGATAGGTCCTCGTTAAAGACCCCTACCCTAGGTGAATAGAAATTTAGGACTGCCATAGTAGAGTCGGGCTCATGTCCACCAGTGTGACGAAAGAGCGCTCTGGCAGTAGGTGATAATACCACATAGCCCGGGCATGAGTCATAATAACTAACTAACATAGGGGACCTCATACAATTCATTTTGTACTAATTATTAAATAACTACAGGACATGATTCTGATGCAGAATTTTATTAAGTACACATCCCCAGGTTCACTGAATTTGAAGTCACCTTTAATTAGTACCGAAAATTGTTTTTAAACAATTTTACACTCATATTGAACTAAAAAGAATTATCGATCAAAATTGAGTATCTCAGAAAATAAAGATTTTTTAAAAATATATTTCTAATGTGACGAATGGTTTGTTGAATAGAAACCGTAGCATCCAATCCAAAATCTTATAGAAAGTGAACATTGAACGTTTTAGACAGTAAATCGACAGAAATGATGTTTTTATACCCCGGGTGACGGGTGTTCCCTGGGGCCTCCTAACAAGTTTTCAATGCACAAGTTTCTTTCGTTAATTATAGCAAATGATATTAAATTCCATGCTTCATGTGCTCATTTAGATATCTAAATATACACAATACTAGCAATGTCTCAATACATTTCTGCGACCTGCGTCGATATAGAAGAAACCTAATTAAATTCCATGCTTCATGTGCTCATTTAGATATCTAAATATACACAATACTAGCAATGTCTCAATACATTTCTGCGACCTGCGTCGATATAGAAGAAACCTAATTAAATTCCATGCTTCATGTGCTCATTTAGATATCTAAATATACACAATACTAGCAATGTCTCAATACATTTCTGCGACCTGCGTCGATATAGAAGAAACCTAATTAAATTCCATGCTTCATGTGCTCATTTAGATATCTAAATATACACAATACTAGCAATGTCTCAATACATTTCTGCGACCTGCGTCGATATAGAAGAAACCTAATTAAATTCCATGCTTCATGTGCTCATTTAGATATCTAAATATACACAATACTAGCAATGTCTCAATACATTTCTGCGACCTGCGTCGATATAGAAGAAACCTAATTAAATTCCATGCTTCATGTGCTCATTTAGATATCTAAATATACACAATACTAGCAATGTCTCAATACATTTCTGCGACCTGCGTCGATATAGAAGAAACCTAATTAAATTCCATGCTTCATGTGCTCATTTAGATATCTAAATATACACAATACTAGCAATGTCTCAATACATTTCTGCGACCTGCGTCGATATAGAAGAAACCTAATTAAATTCCATGCTTCATGTGCTCATTTAGATATCTAAATATACACAATACTACCAATGTCTCAATACATTTCTGCGACCTGCGTCGATATAGAAGAAACCTAATTAAATTCCATGCTTCATGTGCTCATTTAGATATCTAAATATACACAATACTAGCAATGTCTCAATACATTTCTGCGACCTGCGTCGATATAGAAGAAACCTAATTAAATTCCATGCTTCATGTGCTCATTTAGATATCTAAATATACACAATACTAGCAATGTCTCAATACATTTCTGCGACCTGCGTCGATATAGAAGAAACCTAATTAAATTCCATGCTTCATGTGCTCATTTAGATATCTAAATATACACAATACTAGCAATGTCTCAATACATTTCTGCGACCTGCGTCGATATAGAAGAAACCTAATTAAATTCCATGCTTCATGTGCTCATTTAGATATCTAAATATACACAATACTACCAATGTCTCAATACATTTCTGCGACCTGCGTCGATATAGAAGAAACCTAATTAAATTCCATGCTTCATGTGCTCATTTAGATATCTAAATATACACAATACTAGCAATGTCTCAATACATTTCTGCGACCTGCGTCGATATAGAAGAAACCTAATTAAATTAACATTTCCCTGCCTTCTATAGCACGACACAGCCTCCATTATCTAGTTTAACTTGCGGCATGACACTCGAGATATCATCCACAAATGAAGTATTTTGTTTCATTTAATACATAAATATGAAAATTCTGTGCAATTTGATATTGTTTTACGTTTTAGGAAAGCAGTGGGTTCTCATAAATCTTTATGTTGAGCTGGGGACGTAACACAAGTTTTTACTTTTTAGTTTATACAATCTCTCAGCCTCATAGAATTTTTGTTAATTCCATTCGGAAAAAAAACTCATATTTGGTTGATAGTTGATTGATTGCTTTAGTAAAAGGGAGTTGATTTCATGAAACATTTTGAGAAAGACCCGAATACTTTAAATATAGAAGAATTAAAATTAACACTAAATACACATGTTTAAGGAAAAGGGTGAATATGAGACAGGTTTTGAATAAGAGACAGTAGATCGGGTGTTTTTCCCCTCAAAAAATTCAATATTGTTCAGATATACGAGCATTGAGTTGGGTTTCACAGAGTGCTTTATTTGCAAAGGCAATCATCCAAATAATAGCTTTAGCTAAATAATTTATATTTTTAGCTAATCTGCTGTTTTAAGAATCCTAATACTTTTCAGTCAACACAAAGACAAGATCTCCATCTCGGTTCTCTCCTCCAAAAGGAAGCCCTTACCTTCACATTAACTCATTTTATATTAAATTATTTATTACAACAATTTATTTTCCCTTCATCTTATTTTCTGATAAGTCTTCGGACAATATATGAGTGTAAAACTACCAGTTCCACAGGTCCTTACACGTTTCACTTGGTCATCTATTCACTAAGTTATAACTGGTTATCACATTCACCCCCTTCCTATATCCTATATCCCATTCATCCAAAACCACGAAATAAATGTAATATTGTTTTGTTTTCTTATTAAACCAGCGCATAGTTATTAATGACTTATAGGTAGAGACCGGATGTTTATGAAATTGCATACTTTGTTTACCACCACATGCGAACCAGGAGATTAATTATGCATCTAGGATACTATAGACTAAAGTTTAAACTGCATATTTGTCCATATTTGAAGAGTATTGCAAAAATTGTATATTTGAAGGATTTTTGCATATATTGCATATTTCGCGCAAAATATCAATATTTTAAAAGTCGATTTTTGGAGGTAGAATGAAAAAAAATAAGGTACTTATTAATTAGCTCGACCCCACCTCAATTTGCATTGTTGTAAGCGATGATGGGCTCTAGACAGATTATCAATATTTACTGACATCTATATCTGAAACAGAATAAAATTAGAACATGTATAAATCACAAGGGGTGGGTATGCGGGCGTGCCGCCCGCGGAACATATAATCTGCCCCTCACGTCGTACCAATCAGAATAGTTAGTCAGGTTAATAAAAAATCAACCGCATTTTCAATTGCAATGCGTATATGATGATGAGTGATTTGAAAATGCGGTTGATTTTTAATTAACCTGACTAACTATTCTGATTGGTACGACGTGAGGGGCAGATTATATGTTCCGCGGGCGGCACGCCCGCATACCCACCCCTTGTGATTTATACATGTTCTAATTTTATTCTGTTTCAGATATAGATGTCAGTAAATATTGATAATCTGTCTAGAGCCCATCATCGCTTACAACAATGGAAATTGAGGTGTGGTCGAGCTAATTAATAAGTACCAAAAATAAATACAAATAAAAGTTTTATTAAGTCTCTACATTAATAGAAAACGTAAACATTGTAAAATCATTGACATTCGTAAAAACGCATTGCTCTTTTTGGTAGATTCGATAAAAAAAAAAACTTGAAAAGAAAGGCATACCGTTAAACGAAAGCCTTTCTATAGTTGAAAATGAGGAAATGAAAATAGATTCGATTCCTGGAAAAAACCGGTAATGTACTTTAAAAAAAGAATGTTGTGGTATTAAAAAAATAATTTTGGATTAACAAAATTGAGAACCATCAATAAAATCCTTCTAGGCAAGGAAGACACCGAACTAAATGAAAATGACATGTGGGACCCAAATATTTTAAATTCCTTCAAATTTGCTATTACATTGTCTGTGGATGTGGAACGCTTTTTTTCATTGTGTAAAAAAATTTCAAGTGGCGGTCACTGTCTGCGCTAGACATAACTTTACGGAAGAGAAATTAGAAAAATACTTGTTTGTTAACCTAAATTATTCGCAATTGCAATAAAATTTTAAATATTCTTGATTAATATTTTTACTACATTTGTATTATTGCAATAATTATTACGTATGTATTAATGTAGAATGTTTTTAATAAAAAAAATCGTGCCTTTATTCAAATACCGTTTCTTTTTTGTTCAATTTCAATTTTTTACTGCATAAAAACGCACATTTCGACAGGTTTCACAGCATACTTTAATATATTATACTGTATATTACTTGCATATTTCAGCATTTTGAACTGCATATTTTTTTTATGGCATATTTTGACCGTTTTTACTGCTTAAAAATCCAGTCTCTACTTTAGATCACTACGATTAATGACAGATCACTACGATTAGGAGATAGGTATAGCCAAAGTTGAATTCTGTGTCTCATATTCATTCTGATTGAAATTATTATAAATTAAAATAAACTATAAAAACATAATGTACCTTCTAGTTTTTTCGTGAAATCATTTATGTCCTTACATGGGTTTGATTCAGATTCAATGGTAATACTTCTATGGTGATCCAAATTGCCTACAAATATTGGTGAATTTGAATTGTCAGACATTTCTGGGATTTCTCTTCTTCTCTTCTTGATTTGATCAAAACTGAAATCGAAAAAACAGATCTGTAATGAGATGTGATAAAGAATTAAGGAAGGCCTTGAAATAAATTACGTAAATTATACGACGTACGTAAAAGCTTGGCATTGGGCATAAGATCTTTCAAACAGATTACCAAAAAGTAACGTCCTATTCAACCTGCAGCTTCTTGTAAAAGAATTCAAGATGAACATTAAATATCAGGAACGTTGATACGGAACCTCCCGAAAAAAACAATAATAAATCGACTAATCGACCATTCTTGTTTCAAGAACATCGAATAAATAATTATATATTGAACAAAATAAAACAAACAAAATAGAGAAGGCTCATAAAAAATTCAAAATGATTAACATATCTCTAACCGAAGCAACAGTTCAACTTTCTATTTGTTATTTTGAGGTTCACTAATGTTTATAATACGGCACTTTATGAGGTAGCCTTTCTATTTGTCAGTGTTGCCAAAATTTAATAAATACCTATCTGAAATGCCCATGTAAGGTTTCAAATTGAAAATAGGTAACTATTTTCAAATTGATTAAAATAAAATTCTAGCTTATCACAAGTCAAAATGTTTTGCTCTTATACTGATCTAGGGAAAAGTCAGTGATATGTGTTGCATTATAGTGAGGTAATATGGATAGTATTAAAAAAACAAACACTAAGTGAAACTTGAAAATGAATAAAAAACGAACAATAATAATAAATATTTATTATGATATTAATTCATATTTATTTAATCCCAAAACATTTAAGATAACCATTCCATACGTTGGAAATGGTTCAACTTTTTTCGTATAAAAAAATATAATTTGATATCAAAATAAACACAAAATTTTATTAATTGGGATTTGTAGGATACTCTTATTTGTAGTAATTACTAGAGGAAAAACTTTTATCTTCTCATTAATGTGGGAGAAGATAAAAGTATACCTTCTGCATATGCACTGCTCCCTCTCACGCTGCCAATCTACAGACTAAAATGTTTTTTTTGCTTATTTCTATGTATAATATTTAGTGGCAAATATTGCTTTCATGCATCAACGAGCTACAAAGGATGGCGTAAGAAAGGAATGTAGATATTAGGTAGTGCTTCTGCACGTTTTTATCATATTATTTGAATAATTCATTAACATTGCAATGTCGGTAGATACACTTCAACCAGATACGATGAAAGTCAACCTCAAGTAAAGATAAATATATTTTTACGCTGGTCGTAACTAAAAAAATCGGGGAAGAAGTAAAGAATATAGGCGGATCTTATAGCACCAATCTCGTACAATTTTTAAAAACACATCAACACAGCATTGTCCGAAGACCGGCTATATACTATATATATGTACATAACTTCCCCTATACTTCGTATAGCTGGGAAGTAAAAGACATGTGAACGGGTGAAAGGCAAAGTGGTCTAAGTCAATTTTTTCGGCGAAGTGTCAATGGCCCTCAGGGCCTGTTTTACCTCGTAGTTCAACTATATGACCGACAGAAAGCAGCAGTTCACTGTGCCTGACTGCAATCAGCTGTTTATTTACAAAAGCACAGGGGTCCAAGTCAGACTTAGTCCACTCTGCCTGAAACTGTTTACTGATTCAGCGTGGTTTTTTTACTTGATCAGCGTGGTTTGTTTACTTGACTTTGTATCACAGCCATGGCCCCCACAAGGGTGGGGCTGGTGCAACTTTGGTTGCAGGGCCCGGGCCCAAGGGGGTCCGGGTCCAGTCCTTTTTATTTTAGTAGATTTTGCAAGGGATCATAGCTTAAAAGGGCAAAATATATAATTATAAGAAAATTTAGTATAATAGATACATATTCTAGTTGTGCGAGTAATTAAGTTATTATTTAATAAGTTGCGTGCATGGATAGTTACTCTTGTTTGCAAATTACTAGTATAAAACAGTCGGCACGAGACAGGTATAGACGGGCCCCACGGACTCCCTCAACCCTCCCCCACTCCTATTTCCCAGCCTATTGTCCAGCTGTTTCCCTCAGAGCAGTGTTCTAAAAATAGACGCATCGACGCATAGTATCAGTTTGACTGATTGAAAATGAATTGGCCAAAACTATTGACTTTTCAGATGTTATTGATAAATTTAGTCAAAATAAAGCTAGGAAAGCTATGATAATTTAGGGCAGTAAGGCTATAAGTAAGCTTTTGTTGTAGCCAGTGTATTAAACACACACAAACATCGTAATTTTTAGAGCTCTTAATGTTATTTTTTTTTAGATCGTAATACTAGTTTTTGTCAATTTTTATTTTAATGTTAGTGAGTCAAAGAAATCTAAAAATTTAAACGTTAATTTCAGTAAAATAAAAGTAAATGATATAATCACGCTAGCAATTGATGTGTGAAATAATTTAATCAATAAAGTTTGGTTTTAAAATCTAACTGATACTGTAACATTAATTGAGGAGTTTGGAGCCAGAGCGGACCAACCCACAATTTTTCGGAAAATGAGTTATTACCATCCTGATGTTGATATAGGTTCCCTTTTTCAAAACCAGTGTGGATCACTTGTTTCTTCACTTCAGTGATAGATAGCAGCACTTTAAGTTTAGTCCACAAATATTTTGTGCATATATTTTCAAATAATTTATGGTTTCCAATTAATTATCTATATATTTTCAAAGTCACAATGGATCATACGGCCTTCAAAAACTTTATAGAACACAAAAAGGGATCACTCATCCAATACTATTCTAAAATTTCAAATATAAATAAATATTTGGGGCCCATTTATGGAGATAAACAAAATGTACTCAATTTTCAATTGCCATTTTCTACCTGTTCAGTTTCAACCACTTGGTCCGCTCTGGCTCCAAACTCCTCAATTATACCTTACAATCTATTTTTAGTTTAAATAAAATTGTAAAAGGGTTAAAAAATAACCATGTAATTATAATATAGCACATGACTATGAGATGGGGGGCCCGACCCTGATCCTGGTTACAGGGCCCGCAATCGAATGTGGGGGCCATGATCACAGCTACAAATGTTGTATAGTTGAAGTTCGATAATAATATGGATTGTGATGGACGAGATATTAGTGAGCCAAGTATATTAGCATATTCTGGTTCAGATGAATATCAACCTTCAGATGTCGATGGCTCCAGTTCAGGTAAGGAAATAAAAATTTTTTAAGGTTATACTTAACCTATAACATTGTTAGGTTAGGTTAGGTTTTATGACTCATGCCCGGGCTTTAACTACGAGGTCATATCTCCTACTACCAAAGCGCTCTTTCGTCACTCTGGTGGACATGAGCCCGACTCTACTGTGGGAGTCCTAAATTTTACCTTCCCTAAATTTTTGTTCATCTAGGGTAGGGGTCTTTAACGAGTACCTGACATCGTACAGGCTCGGGACCATCGCTTAACGTCCCATCCGAAGGACGGCGTGCTTAAGTTTATTTTACCTCCCAGATATAATAAACTAAGGGCCTCGGTCGGGTTTCGAACCCACGTTCTTGAGCTCAGAATTTTGCCTATAACATTGTTACTGTGTACATTACGGGATTGATTTGAAGTAATAATGTGTATTTATATTATTAAATATCTAATAATAACTGTGCCACTAGTGGATCCGCAGATGAGTGGCTTCACGTCTCGGCCCCCAGGTTCTAGTATCTAAAAGGAAATTAATTGTGGTTCAGCTCATAATTTTAATTATGGTTTTTAGATGACTCTCGTCATGGTGAACCTCAGGTAAATGCCTCTGGAGACGAAATAAATAGGCCAACAGAAGAACTTCCTAACGAAGAAGGAGCAAGGAAAAGGCCGAGGAAGCGTCAAAAACATGAAGTAAGCTGCAAGCTCGAAAAAGGAAAAGGAACTCTGCTATGGCATGTAGAACTAAAAAAGGTAATATAGTTCCAAACAAAACATTTACGAATGAACCTTTCTTGTGCAAAAAGGTATGTAACAATCAATTTGATGAAGAATCCAGGAAACATGCATTTTCAGTTTTTTTGGAAATTAGCTTCTTTTAAGTTGCAGAATGCCTATTTGTATGGCCTAGTCAAACTAGAAATTCCTAAAAATCCGCCGCCCAAGAGAATGTTCCCGAATCTTTTACCTACATGATTTGAAGGGGGACAGCGTAAAGGTGTGTAGAAAGTATTTTCAAGATACTTTTCAGGTTAGTCATGGGCGGCTAACCCGTGCTGTAAATAAATTGAAACTGGGTAAACCCCCTGGTTTAGATGAAAGGGGCTCTCATGTACCTGTCAATAAAATTACTGAAGATAGAATGAATGTGGTTCGAGAACACATATCATCATTCCCAGCCTACCAATCTGACTATACTCGTACTCAAAACCCAAATAGAAAATACTTGCCTTCTGATATGACCATAATAAGTATGTACAAGTCATACCTACAATATTGTACTGGCAAAAGTCAACCTGTAAGTGAAGCAGTGTATCGCAGAACTTTTAATTCTGAATTCAACCTTTACTTTCATAAACCTATGAAAGACACATGTTCAAAATGCGATGCTTATAAAACTAAATTATCTTTTGTTGAAGATGAGCAAGAGAAACAACGTATGACCCCAATGCATGAACTTCACCTAAGAAAAGCAGAAGGTGCCAGAACTGCTATGAAAGAAGACACTACAAAATCAAAAAGTGAATCAAACGTTTATGAATTTTCTTTTGATTTAGAGAATGCGCTACCTTTCCCAAAATTGACCACTGGTATTGCTTATTATAAAAGAAACATGTACCCATATAACTTAGGGTACATGTACACTTGGGATGAAACTACTGGATCCCGAGGATCTCAAGAAATAAGCTCATGCGTGACAAAACACATATTGACTAGGGCAAAACATCATAAACACATTGCAATGTATAGTGATACATGCACGGAGCAGAACCGTAATTGGAATTTTGGTTTATCTACGCAAAAGTTGACACGGAAATTGATATCATTGACCTAAAATATATGGCCAGTGGTCATTCATTTTTACCAAATGACACGGACTTTGCTTCAATCGAGTCATATACAAGGAAAAAGTTATATTCGATTTTTATTATGTTATTTCTCCTGATGAATATAATGAAGCGATCTTAAAGTGTAGAAGCAAAAACCCATTTCATGTAACCAAAATGGTTCGAGAAGATTTCAAATCGACGAAGGAATTGAGGCTGTGTATGAAAGGTCTGTCAATGAAAGAGGGTGGAAATTTTCATGGCTGCATACACAGTTGAGTCGGTTCATACGAAGTGAGCCGTTAAAATTGTTTTATAAGGAATCCATACAAAATGATGTCCCATTTGAGTTGGTCAGACTCGAGTGGTCAAAACAGAAGAAGAAGAAATACCGCAATGGTGATCAAGTCCTTGTTGGACTTGTCCAACAAAAGTCTCTGTACAACGCTCCTCGTCCAGTCACCAAAGAGAAAAAGAGGGACATGCTCAGTTTACTGGACTCCCACCGGTTCATCATCCATTCTATCAGGGACTGATCACAACGGACGCTGTGGAGGATGTAGGATTTTTAGTCGAAATTCCCGAAGAAAATTATGACGAATTTTGTTTTATTGGCAGCTAATCTAATTTGTTTCAAATATTTTTTTTAAGTTACAATACTTTTTTAATCTTACCTTCAACAACTTAAGTTCATTAATTACCTGTTCTTTAATTATCTGTGTGACCTGATTCTTCTAGTAAACAAATTTTTCTGAATGATTGAGTTTATTGATTGACCAGATTCCCAGATAGCATATAGATATTTTAATTTACTAGCAAAGTGGTTTAAGTCATTCTTTAGGGCGTTTGCTGTTTAGGTTTAAGTCTGACTTAGACCACTTCTCTTCTATTCACTACTATGCAACACATTCTAAATACTTATATATTACTTTATGGCAAAGTGGTCTAAGTCTATTTTTTTTTTGCTCTATCAATGAAAATAATTATTTTAAAAGGTCAATTTGCACTTTATATAACAAAGAATTGTCCTTAGAAACATAATCTGGCTGCAATAATTCACTTACCAAAAAAAATAAGTTTTTATACCAAAATTTACAAAACATCACATTTCTCAGAAGTTAGTTTTTGTGACTTAGGCCACTTTGTCTTTCACCTGTCCGTGTAATCCAACCCATATACAAAGCGGCATAATTCAATCAAATTTCGCAGGTTCATTGGGGTGTACCACACCTTTCTTCAGGAAACAACGTCCTCTGCGGGCACCTCTGTCGAAGAAACTCCTTCTCGCATGGCCAAATCCTTAGTCTTTAGTTTCTCTTATTATTAAACACTTTATTTACAAGGTCAACATACAAATGTTGTTAATGGTACGTTTATAGTTTAAAGACATTGTTTTAGCTATGATTTGAATTTCAAATGTTTCTGAAGTGAACATTTTTCAATTGAAAATATCGAAATTTATGGAAAAAAATGTTCAGCTACTGTGCTAATTACAGCGGACTCGGACTGAAGATTTTTCTTAAGCCGATTTCGCCCCTTGAATAGGGTCTCCTCTACTGTTGTCCTCTCACTGCAGGGTGTTGGTTCAAGCTAGCCGTTCTTGAAGAATATGAGGGCGTTAAGCCCTGAAAAAACCTTGTTTAGTAGCTAGGTAGCCACACATTCAATTAAGTAGTGAGCCAAAAGGACTAGCGAGTATAAAGAAATTAAAATGCTGTCTAGTTTTAAAATAAATATTTATTGATCTGTTACAAACAATTGAATATTTTGAGGAAAATAAATACAATAAATAAATAAATATTTTACTAGGCTATTCAAGACTTAAATACACTGCAACAGTAATTGTAATTGTAAATACAAGATTGATATGATAGCTTTTTTTTTTTTTTTTAATAATATGACGACAGAAGTTTGGCAAATCCTAAATAATTTGGTGTTTAAATAACGGAACAAATTAAATAGATATAACATATAAATTACAGACCATACAAAAGTATTCGAAAATATTTTAGGAAATTCATGGTTAGTTAAAATTGTATTGGAACATAGTAGGTACAGAAAACAGAAAGGGGAATACTGATCCAGTTAAATATAAAAATACAATGTTGGGAGTATCTCTGTAAGTTTTTCTCTATCAGCAAATATTCCTTTCAAAGAATATTTGGGTTAGTTTTGTTTGGGGTTTGACACTCTGAGACTGTTTTCGTTTTTTTTTTATATCTCATACTTAATTAAAGTTATCTTAAAATGAATTAAATTTTAACAAAACAGTACATCTCTGTATTTCAGTAACAAAAAATCGGATTTCCATTTTTTGCAATATGGGTTTTATGAAGTGATGAATTTTCCGCCACAAGTCAGATCGAGTTGTAAAAGGTCCGTGACCAATATATTAACAAAGAATAACAACATCATATCAGCTGCATTGTCGCAGTTGACCACCTGAGTAATAATATATTATGTGAATATTTTGAAACTATTGTATTTTATTATATTGGAAGCAACGTTAATTAAATCATTACCATTCCCAGCCTTTTTCTTCCTATTTTTAGACTAAAAAAGTAAAATAGTTTTAAATTTGCCATCCCATTTTTCGTACGGATTGCGGAAATGTGTTTCGAAGTTTCGTTGAATCTGGAAGACTAAAGTAAAATTTATGTTGAGTACCGTACGGAGGTAGACCAGGAGAACCTACTCACTTTGGGGGTTCTCACAGGAGTGGATCTAAAAAAACATTATCTGGGAGCGGGATGACGACGAGGTGGGCGTCCTTGGGAGGCAGTTCGGGCAGAGGAGGGGCGGGAGCCAGTTCTGGGAGGAGGCGGCCGAACCGCTTGTAGCCACCTCCGGCGTAGTGTGTCCCTCCAAGATGACCTCCGCGGTCCATGGCCCCCGTGTACACGAGTGTATCTCCGAACTTGCCGCTACTCCCCATACCCACTCTGTTTAGGTCAGTCTTGTGGTAGCCACCCCGGCCCAAATGGCCGCCCTGATCCCGGAACCTGCAACAGACAACCACAACTCTACACACACACACCTACCACATTTTACTTGGCCAGCTTTAGGTAGGGTTATGTAATCGATTAGAAATTTCATGTTTAATTTCCATGGAAACCAAAAAATAAATAAATTAATCATTGCCAGTTTTAACTCGGAAAAGCCTCTTCATCAGTTCATTTGCTTGAGTTTCTCTATAGCGAGCATCCTTTGTGTTGGCTAGATAGGTAGGCAGAGCGTGGTCGATTGATCCGCGAGTTTGTTCTACGTCCAGACATAATCATCGCTTCAGTGATTTGTCGAACAAATGATCATTTCAGAGACATAAGAAAAAAAATAATTTGATTCATTAGTGCATCTCACAGATATTAATGTAAAAAAGGAAAATGCTTGAGCTAAAATAGATTGATTTAGTTCTAGATTAAGAAACTATTTATTTATTTTTTTGTTAATTTTTATGGAAGCAATGTGACTTCAATGTATTTAATTCTAGCTCTTTTTTTTTTTTTTTTTTCTTTATTATTGGGTGCTCTTTTAATACTAGCTATAGTAGCCGATGTTGCCTGGGGGTCAGAAAACTGCAGACAAGTCCAAGACGTTCACCAGCTATTGGAGCTAGCCAATCACCTAGCTACACAGTCACCGAGACAGTAGGTTCGCTAATCCCTCATCCCAGAGGTAACGTTGCTGAAAGAGGACGGTGTGCCTTCTCCATGGCACCCTGTACACTTTAGGTTAGATGATTCTAGAAATAACTTGGTATTTTCAATGATTTCGTCCTTTACACACCCCTATCGGCAAAAATTTAAATTTCTACTTTAGATAATTCTGAAGACATTTTGAAAATGTCAATAATTCAGTGGCCTCTGAAGAGTAATATGTCACTTACTCAGTCTCTTCGGTTTGTAAGATGTTCAGTCGTCACAGGGTCTATGTTTTAATTCTAGAGACGTGCAGAAAAGTAATAATCTTGGTACATAAGAATTGGACAGCGCACTCTGCTCGTGTTCGCCGTCATTTTACATTGTCATAATATGTTTTATTTCCTGTAGGTTAGCAGCAACGCCTGTTACTACAGCTAGTATCAATAAGCAGGACAGGACAATCCATGACAAGTGGGCCGTATATAAACAAAAAAAAATAACTGATTTGACTGAAACTTGGTGGTTAGACAGATTTAATAGGTCTCAAACATGACTGACACAATGCTGTTCAATAGTCACCAAACTTAATGAATACTTTTTGAAATTCTGAGATGTATCTAAAAGTAATCTGAGTGCTCTTCTAGGTAAGTGTGACCACTTAAGCCCATTTTTTAAAAAGTATATTGATATTTGGAGGTTTTAGATGTAAACAATGATATTCCTAAAATAGACCTACCTCCAGTTTTTTTTCTTTTCTTTTTTAGTGGCTCGAAATAAAGCTTATTTTGTTAATTCAATAACACCAAAGTAATTTGGATTGTGAGATTTTTCCTTTTAATTTATTAATCACAAAAATATAGAATTTAAAGTATTTATTATTCAGATTTAATTGACATCATGACCACCTCGGATCAATGAAAATGAGTGATTTTCAGGCCGAAGGCATCAACATAAGTCCAAAAATGCATTAAAATAATTGGAAATAATTGATCACTACTTGGTAACGGCGGTTTTATTAAATGTAAATTTTATGCGTTTTGAAGTACGATTTTTTTATATTTCGTTTAAAGTAACTAATTCGTTTTAAATCAAATGAAAAAAGGATGTTTCTTATAGGATTTTTGACGTAGATTACGAATCTCGCGTCAAAAGATTGATTTTTGCCAAACCAAACCCCCAAAAATGGCAATAATTCAAAAAATCGATAAATTTGAATATCTCAAAAACTTATGCCTAAAATTTTTTTTCTATACCGCCATTCTACTCCTATGGAGTCATACTAAGCTGCCAATATCAAATTTTTGTGGAGAATCACATTGACTGATTTTAACATGTAAATAACCAAATTTTTAATCAGTATATAAAGCTTTTTTTGTGGTTGTACTTAAATAACCATAACTTTTACCCATATAATAAAACAAAATAGATTTTTGGTATTTTCGAAATATATTTTTACGCTCTTCAATCGAAAAACAAAATACACTTTTCATATGAAATGCCAGGAATTAAATTCATGTTCAAATATTTTTGTTGGTAATGAATTGTTTTATACAATTTTATTTTGTTATAATTTTAATAAGTTACAAAATTATATTTCAATAAAAACAGCATATTTAAAGTACAACCACAAAAAAAGCTTTATATGCTGATTAAAAATTCGGTTATTTACATTTTAAAATCAGTCAATGTGATTCTCCAAAAAAAAATGATATTGGCAGCTTAGTATGACTCTATAGGAGTAGAATGGCGGTATAGAAAAACATTTTTAGGCATAAGTTTTTGATATATTCAAATTTATCGATTTTTTGAAATATTGCCATTTTTTGGAGTTTGGTTTGGCAAAAATCAACCTTTTGACGCGAGATTCGTAATCTACGTCTAAAACGAATTAGTTACTTGAAACGAAAATAAAAAAATCGTACTTCAAAACGCATAAAATTTACATTAAAAAAAACCGCCGTTACTAAGTAGTGATCAATTATTTCCAATTATTTTAATGCATTTTTGGACTTATGTTGATGCCTTCTGCCTGAAAATCACTCATTTTCAATGATCCGAGGTGGTCATGTGTCATGCCATGTCGAGTTGGCATGGAATTACCCTAATAATTTAAAAGTTTTTTGGGAAAGATTTGCTTTATTTAACTAGCCAGCACTTGCTTTTCTCCGCAGAGGGCATACAGGCGAGGCGTTGTTTTCCCTTCCTGCTATGGTTTAGGTGGATTCAATACGATTTTTCAAAGTGAGTTTAACTACCTCATGTGACACATTTCTTCGGAAAATATTTGTCTCATGTAGCTTATCAGGGATTACAAATAAAGAAATTCTATTATACATTCAAAAGTGGAGGACCTGCATTTTTTTGTCAAATATTGAGTCAAATAAAATTTTAAAGATCTTGGTTAAGGACAGTTAGAAAATATGATAAACATGAGTTGAGAACTTCATTCATATCACAAATATAGGCTACGAGTTATGATGACAAGCGTACCCCGGAAACTCTCTACTTTACAAGATATTGATGTTAACTTGTTATGATATGATAAGGGTTAGCTAGCTCTATTCTCAAGTAATTAATAAATAGGAATCTAAGAGTACACCAATTTATTACTCTCTATTTTTCATATCATTTCGAGTGTTCTGTCAGCACAACCCTGAATCCAATAGAACATTATTAACCAACGATAATATTTTGTTGCAACATCATGAAAGTGTCAAAATTGAATGAAAGGTAGTGGAATTTCCCGGACAACGCTGCATACCACAGATAGTTAGTTGAGGAGGAGGGTTGGTTACCTGTTGTCATGAGCGGCATAGTCTATGGCGCCCCGGTGTCCGAGTCCGTCATCATAGTAGGAAGACTTGTCCCCGGACTCATCCTTGCGGTACGAGTTAGAGAACCCCGTGGCAGTATGACCCTTGTTGCGGCCGCTCAGGTCCCGGAACCCGCCTCCAACCACCGCTCCCTTTCCGTAGTCAAACTGACCTGACAAATAAGTATTTCTCTGTATATACAATTTATAGTTTTACTTTCACACAGGGAGCGTTCATAAACTACATCACGATCCTCGGGGGGCGAGTGGGGAAGTTTCAAGATTTTGTGATGCAGAAGAGGGGGATGCAAAAATGAAATGTTAACATTATGCCGAGAAAAAACAATCTTAAAAGAAATCTACCTAATATCAATTATTTTTTCCGCCAATCAAGAAACTGTATTGCTGTAAAATGTTATCGCAATTTTTAACAGTATTTTTGTACGGACAGAAGACAGATATTAATCTCAGAGAAAAGTTATACTCATATATTTTTGGAAAATAACATTATTCATCTTGACAAAATGTTTATATTGTTATAATAAACGACAACAGAAAGGGGAGATTTTCAATTTGCGATTTCACATTAAAGGGAGCAAGGGTCATGTGACTGTTTAAATGAACGTGACGTAGTTAGTTTATGAACATTTGCTTATTTGAAATCATGAAAAACAAAAAGTTGGCGTTTGAGTTTTCTTTCAGTTTCAAAATGAGACCAACTCTGCATATTTTCTGTACACATGTGTATCCGTCATTCCTCTTATCTCGGAAACTAATAGGTCTAATAGTTAGATGTGAAAGTCCATGTGAGCAGCCATTATCAAGCGAAATCCCTTTGGACATTACATTTAATACTGCGACATTTCCCACTTCTATTTTATAAGAATGACATTTTGAAGAGCTTTAGTACAGAAACGTTTAAGAAAATTGAACTTCTTATTTTCCGGATTTTATCTTGAGTTATCTCAGTTGGTTTGTTCTATCAGCGGTGTACACAAGAGGACTTTTGTAACAAGTAACCACAAATATTGGCGAAAAAGCAACTTATTAATTTGTATGCGTAATTAAAAACAATCGACACTATAAAAAAAGTATTCTCTAAAACGGTCCAAAATATATATATATATATCTTCAAAAGATATATCATCAATATAAATGAAGCTGAATCGGCTCTAATAACGGATAATGTAATGAGTTTATCGACTTGAAATGTTTCATGTGAAAAGGACACAGACACAAAGTAGTTTGTCAGAAAATGGGATGTTCACTACTTTCCATCTGGTCTCTTGTTGAGGGACATTGTCATTGTACAATAAACTGTTGAGCATCACATTTCTTGTTTATTGTCAACTTCCAAAGATTCGGAAGTACTTTTATACCTTGCCTTCGTCTCAGAACACTTTCTGTGTCAGAAACTCCTTTGTTATGATGTTAGACACTAGGGGTTCCTCAACCCAGGAGGTTTGGAGAGGTCCTGCGATTCATTAAAGATATATGAGGTTAGGTAGATAAGTAGCGATGGCTGTTATAAGGGCCTACAGGTTTTTGATAACATGAGTACAAAATACCCCTCCATTCATTTTCTATTAATGACAAGAAGAACCTGTAAAAGTATGATTTACCTCCATAAGCTTTGCCTAGATCGTGAGCATTCTTCTTCCGCATGAGGTCATCGTAGAAACCTTGGTTTTTTGCAAAGCCACCTTTATCGTATCCTTCGTTGTAGCCGCCGTATTGGCCGCCCCCAAAACTGCCGCCCGCTCCAGAAGATCCGACCAACTTGGGTGGGGGTGGCTGCCAGATGACTTGAAGCGGCAGGTAACCATAGCCAGCCTCTCCATAGCCACCTCCAAGGCCTGCCCCATAACCTTTTCCGTAGCCTGCTCCATACCCGCCCCCGTAACCACCTCCGTAGCCGCCCCCACCTCCATACCCGCCCCCGTAACCACCTCCGTAGCCGCCCCCACCTCCATATCCGCCTCCATGACCACCTCCACCTCCAAAGCCATAAAAGTCAGGGGGCCCACTGCATGTCGCCTACAAAATATCAACTCAAATTGAAATACAAAATTTTGGGACATGAAGTATCTGTTAAACTGTAAATTTTAGTACTTACTATACTGAAAAATGTTACGATTGAAAATGTTCTTGGTAATTTTGTGAACCAACCCAATAATTGTGGGACGAATTTTGAGTAACGATTTTTGTATGATGTAATTTCGTTGCAAAATTTTTGGGTTAAGTGCCTCGCTACAAACATTTCTAATGTTAAAATTTTGAAACATGTATTGCATAAAATTCAACATGTCACAGATACTCTAGGTCCTAAATATACCTGTGATGTTGGAAATAAATAAACACCTCCTGGCAGATAAGTCTATATTTATTTATTTTCTTAAGGCAGGTACATTCTCTGTTCAATAATAAAACTCAAGAGCTTCCTTCCGTTCACTTAACGTCCTTCAGGGTCACAAGAATGTGAAGACATCAAATCAAAATTCGCGGTCTCCTTCGGCATTACTGGGAAGAAAGACTACGCGCAAAGACAACAGCCGAAGAACTACATACTTGTGTAGTTGAAGGTGAAGGAATGAGCTTACAAAATCAATCACAATAATAAATCCTTTTATAGTTTCAGATTGTGGTTTTTATGATTTTTTTTCGGTCTTTTATATTACAAATGTTTGTAAAAATGACATGAGAAGTGAGGACCTAGGTAACAAGAGTCTACCTTTTCCATGTCTTTTTCATTATCAACAGCCATGCAGGTAGCACATATATTTATTTTTGGAACGAAGAAATAAATATATTTATATTATATATTATATTCTCGAGTAAATATATATAAGGGATATTTGACAAATGATACATTCTTCTCTTTACAATTGGCCAGATCCTCCTGGAGAATGTTTGCAATAGCCTTGCTCCCTTTGGAGCTTCAAGACCCTCGTTGTACTCCCTCATCTGGACTTCCTATCTTTGGGTTAGAATCAGTATGCTGAGTACGAGTGCAGGGAACCCGAGCTATGAGCCGACATTAATGCTGTGGCGAAGATGTCCGAAAGTACAGGCCAACGAACCCGAAGCGGAAACAAGATGGCAGTAGACAATAGAGTGTTCTTCTGAGAGGATGTGGGCCAAATCTCATGAGGAGCACACTACATAGGACCAATGAGGACACAGGACCAGCCTGGCCTAGAACACAACAGGACGACGACACGTTAAGTATCCATGAGCGTGGCTCGACGAAGAAATTTGTAAAGGTTTTGCGAACGTTTTTTTTTATAAAGAACAGAATAGTATTTTTATTTGTTTGTTGAACAAATATGCATGCGAGTTTTTGATTAATTGTAGTTCTTATTCCCCTTCTTTTTGTTTTTATATGAGTCAATCTCAATATATGATGATATATTATAACGTTATTATGTTTGGTGTGTTTTGTTTTTGTTATGAGTATCAACCTAGTCTCGCTCTCTATGTGCTAAAAAGTTAGGATTCCTCCCTGAGATACATAATACATTTTAAAATTCATTGTGTTTCAATTACCTACCTACCTATTTTGTTAGTACGGAGGTATGAAATAAAAACATTTAGTTACCCGTATTTAGAAAAATATAATCAGAAGAAATAATTGTTATTATATATATATATATATATATATATATATATATATATATATATATATATATATATATATATATATATATATATATATATATATATATATATATATATATATATATATATATATATATATATATATATATATATATATATATATATATATATATATATATATATATATATATATATATATATATATATATATATATATATATATATATATATATATATATATATATATATATATATATATATATATATATATATATATATATATATATATATATATATATATATATATATATATATATATATATATATATATATATATATATATATATATATATATATATATATATATATATATATATATATATATATATATATATACTGTGACATGTAGAATTAAGGATGGGGGAGGGGGTTATTTTAATAAATAAAGATAAATATAAAGCGGTTGACGGGGTGGCAGCACTGAGGATTCAAGAAGGGTGGGGGAAGAGAGAGGCAGGTGGAAGGAGAGAAGGAGTCGTTGGTTGGAGAGAGAGAGAGAGTGGAAGTGGAAGGATGATAGAGAGTTGACTGGAGTAGTGAAGATTCTTTGTGGAGTTGGAAGTCTGGAGGAGTTCTGGAAGTGGGCAGATTGATGGAAGAATCGAGGAGACTTGTGATGTGCTGAGAAGAGCAGAGGAGAAGGATTGGACGGAGAGTGGGCATGTGAGTGAGGGGAAAAGGGAATAAATGTTGTACTATCATATCTACGATTTATGTTGGGATTAAAAAAAAAATATATATATATATATTTAAAAGTCTTATTTCATGAAAATATTTTATTTAAAGAATTCACCACCCATTTTAGTTCTTTAAAAACATAAAAAATTTATATGAGAACTAAGAAAGTTACAATATATATATATATATATATATATACAATATATATATATATATATATATATATATATATATATAATAGTATGTACAATGTGGTGCCTACCTGAGCGATGAGACTGAGAAAGCACAGGGCGAGGGCGCGAGTGGAGCTCCCGATCTTGAAGGCCATTCCGGGTAGCTCCAGAGCTGCTAGAACAGACAATCCCAGTGAAGGCTACATCAGTTTTATATCTATCTATGTACCTGTTTAAACCTTTCTAAGAACGAGACCTAGGCAGCAGAGTTACATCTGGAAGTCATATTTTGTTACGTATAAGAAGGAGGGGAGGGGAGTTGTGAACCCAAAAAGAAATAAAGTTTAAACATGATGAAATTATAAGAAAAAAAGTGGTCGGTGAATGACTGTCATTTTTGGGACCTAGAGGTGGGAAGACATGTAATTCAGTTGAACTCCGCATCCAATTTTTGACCGATTACTTGATATAGCCGCGGAAGTAAGAAAACAGAGGTTGGTGTTGAGCCTTGGATAAAGAGGCGTAACTTATGGGGGGCTTCAACATTTATTGGTTGAATGGTCTAGTCAGACTAAGATGGGTACAAACACCATTTAACGATGTGAAGAGCACTTTTTGGGATTATTATGAAACATAGAGCCGAATGTACACAAACAAACATGAGAGTGCGTTGCTCCTTTGGAGGTAAAATGGCTGCCCATCATTGTTTTGGATCATTTTTTTTTTTAAAGTTTGAGAACATTCGTAAGTTCTGCGGAATAACAACCAGAAAGTGATATAATTCTTACATCCTTTAGACAGGAAAATGTATTTCCTTTACCATTGCCTGGTACCTACGCATTATTCTGATTGTTTCTGTTCCGGTGGCTTCCGGATTTAATATTCCATAAGCATTCCCGAATTTTAAATAAATCAAGCTATCCTTTTCCCATTTAAACATCATATTGTATTGTTGAAAAAGACAAAATTAAAGACAACAGTGACATATAAATGGATCCAGCAGGCTGTGACCACTGAGTATAGAATGAACTAGGCGGCCTTGGGGAGGAGCCAGGTGTGTCCGCTTCCCCCACCCTTTGGTTACCCACAACTCCAGTCTTCTCTGGTCCCTGCAGTGATATTCCCTAACCTGAAATGGTAACCAGCTTAGTGCATATCCCATATATACATACCATTTTATAATGCTTTCTAATCATAATAATCAAAACCAATGTTGTATTCTTCACGAAAAATGTTTCGAAAATAACTTGCCTTCACCGCCAGGGTTCCATTTTGGGTGCAATACATTTTATACAACTTGGAAATGTTGAGAGTAGAGGGGTAAATACACCCGCTTAGATTTCCCTCGGCAGTAATGACTCTCACATCCTTGTAAACTTTCAATAAAACCCTTGACGCTCATCCGCTTTCCATGAAATGAAGCTTTCTTCCTGTCACCACCTCTCGTTTCGTTGCCCATGTTGTTGTTTGAATGAAATCTGTTGACAACCCTAATAACTCGATGCTTCCTCAACCCAAGAATAGCCAAAAACAATTTTTGGCAAAGCCTTACTTTTTTCCAAAGTTGAGTTTGAATGAAATATTCAATTGAGAGGGTTCGCCTCTTGACGCGATCGGCTTCACTCTTCCTGAATCGGTCTGGAGATCTTCCCTCGGTAAACTTGACGAGAAAAGCGTCCTGAACTCTTTTGTCACAACTCTGATAAAACAGATTATGAAAAAATCTTGCATCCTCAACTTGGATTTTATTGCATTGAGTATTGTTATACTTGTGCTTGCAACAAACAAAATTTTTTAGCGGCACGAAACCAAGGGATGAGTACCTCTCCCTTTTTTCTGTATTTCTCTTCCATCGTTCCTCGTTCTTTCGTCGTTTTCGAGGATTCTCCTTTTCTTCCACAATGTTCACATCCATGATTAGACTTTGATCACAATTGAAAATTCACTCTTGAACGTCACGAAAACTGCACTTTTAATGAGAAGCCGAACGCGTTGACAGACGAGTAATCAGCGAAAATGTGATAACAACAGGAGCCCGCCTTGAGCGCTACCACTGCATCCTGGCGGCTCCAAGAGGAACCTGGAGTTATCCGATTTTGAAACTAACACGATACTTTGCCGCCTTATTACTCGTGGTTTTAGTTTGATTTTGAACCTGAAATTTCTGGAGCACAAAACTACTTGTCTGAACATTGTAAAACATACAAAAAATCAATTTCTAGAATTTTGGAGTTATCCGGTTTTGATCCCAAACGCCTCATATAATTATATCGTCGGGAGTGTTATAATTTATAGTGTTTCATTTTATAAGTTAGTAGCGGACGGAGCCGCTCTGTGCTATTCAGTTATACTGTGTGGGAAATTATCCAGCGTCAAAATGGGCATGTGTGTGACATATGGATTCAACAACCGAAAGAGAAAGCCACAAGATGAAGGAATAAAAATTTCCTTCCACCGTTTCCCGAACAATCCAGAACAAAAAGAAAAATGGGTTCGAGCAATGAGGAGAAACAACTGGAAACCGTCCAAACATAGTCGTATTTGTAGTGACCATTCTAAAGAAGATGGTTACGACACTTCTTCTCCTTTTCGGCGATATTTGTAAAAAGATGCCGTTCCATCGGTATTCAATGCACACCCATCGCATTTACAGCCGTCAACATCTACGGCAAAGGTAAGAAGAATTTTAAAGCGTATACTTTCTTCGATTTCTTCGTCTTTATCCGAAAAAATACCAAAAACTGACTTGGAAATAAGTTCAGAAGAACTTGTAAAACCCCAAAAGAAACTGACTGAAACAAGAAAAAAATTGAGAAATGTAACATTGAAACAAAAAAGACTAAAATTAGAAGTGCCTAATTTGAAAGATATCATTAAAGGATTACGAAATAAGAATTTTATTCAGTGGGAGCAGGGTGGTTTACAGAACAATATTATCAAGACATCGTTCTGTGTCCTGAAGAGAGAATCTGACAAGCACGTCAACAGCAAATTGAAAAAAGTGTACGATGACCGCTTACGGAATTTTGCCACGTTTTTTTTTTTATCCCCTAAAGCACACAACTTGGTTCGACAAACATTTCAGACTTGTCTTCCACATCTTCGAACAATAGCTAAGTGGTAAAAGTTGTATGGGTACATGGACTTGGGTTGTGGAAATACAGACGACGGAGCTCCAATAGCCAATGAAGTGTTTGTCATACATCTCGTAAGTGTCAATGCGTTGTGGAAAATACCTCTGGGGTACTTTTTCTTTAAAGGAATCACCGGTGAACAAATTTATTCTCTGAATTCTCAATGCTTGCAACTTCTATCAGACGTAAACATCATTATTGCCTCAATCACTTGTGATGGTACGTCAACCAATTTTTCTTCTTTCGCGAGATTTGGTTGTAATTTGAAAGACTCTCATCAACTGCTGACACATTTCACCACTAAATCTCACCATGTCAATGTTTTTCTAGACCCATCCCACATGCTAAAGTTAGTTCGAAATTCTCTCCACGACTTGAAAGAACTTACTGACTCGTATGGGAGAGTGATCAGTTGGATTTTTTTTGAAAAATATATTATATTGCGGATATTAGCCGCAAATGTAAGATTTGTGAAACAATTTTCAAGATGGCCACTTTGAAACACAAAATAAATAGCAACCTCAGCCATTATTCCAACAGGTTACTTACAAAGTGGTCAAATATGAGCTTCTTCATAGGGTCACCTCACTTGTCTACTCCTGGAGAAGAGAACCACAGGAACTGGTTGATTGAAAGCATTGGGAATGTTTATTTTAGTATTAGAATAAAGAAGTACATCCGTGACCAAAACCAGAAAATTGAGAAACAAAAAGTAAGACACAATCTTAGAAAACTAATTCATTTCAAAGGACAATAACAAATGTGTTAAACTTCATTAATAATATCGTCTATTGAAGAAAACATTTCATTTTTCAGTTTAAAGTGTGTTACAATCTAGTAACAATCAGAATAATCTGATAGTGCTAATCAATATTAATAACGAGATTCTTGTTTTCCATTACTCATTTTCTCAATGTACTAATGATAATAATAGTTTACAGGCAATTATGGTTTTTGATTGCAGTGTAATAAAACAATTGGACGAACCAATCTGTATTATACTAATGCTTGTAAAATTTAATAAAGAAATACCAGTTCATTTTTCATTTTTATATACGAATTTGTTCTTCACCCCCTATATTATTCAACTCATTCTTTCATTTATATAATTATCTCGAAAATTAAAAAAAAAAAAAACCCAAGGGGAGGCGAGATGAAGGAGCGAGAAAAGAACTGGACGGAAAAGAGGAGCTAGACTGGGGCTAGGCTAGGCGAGATACATAGGTAACCAAGGAGTGGAGGGAGGGACTAGAAGAGCTAGAGCACACAGCCGGGGGAAGGCCGTTCTAGTTCATTATATACTCCAGTGGCTGTGACTTTGTATTTATATGGTTCGATAATCGACAAGATTCAAAGGAAGTTGTCAGCTGTCATCTTGCTCACTGTCATTGAGTTCATCACGTTCCTTCAAATGTTTACATGGTTCAATTTGATTGACCCAATCGCGTTGATCAATCCGGGAGACACTTATAAATTCATCTTTCGATTCTTCAATGATCCGTGGATAAAAACATTCGCGGATAGCAAGAGTAAATAAATAAAATATAATATGAGACGTTCAATTGCCTTGATGTTGGCTGACAGGACTCTACTCGAAATTGGGCTAAAATCAATCCTTATTGACTTTTTGTTGATTTGAGATATAAATGTTGCAACATATTCTTCCTTCTCCAGCTGATTGGTTGAAGAACTCACTGTCTTCATCTACGTACTTCCGTCTTGCTACAATTGGGCTCCTCAAGAAGCCTCTGCCAGACGGTTCTGTCTTGTGCAGCTCTCCTTCAGGTCCGGACTCCGATCAGCCTCGTGGCATCTAACCCAGTCGGACCAGCCTCTCTGTTAGCACTTTCTGGGGGATTTCATTTGCTTTTGTACAAGATGATCTTTGTGCTCCAGTTTTGGGTCGCTTTCCCCAGAGCTTCTGCGTATAATCGTTCTGGCTCCTAAAATTCCCTTTTTTCTTCCCAGCGGAACTTCGTTGTTGACACTGACTTGAAAAACGAAGCAAGTGAACTCGGTGGAAGATTATTAGAACTCCTCTGATCCCCCATTCGACCGATTTCGCTGAATATTGACAGGTTTCGTATTTATTGAGCCCTAAATCCACATATAAAATTTCATTTCGATACGTCATTACATCCTACACTTTGTCAGTTATTGGGTTATAGTGTTAAGTCCTTCCCTAATCAATCCCCTTCCCTTTGGCCGATTTGACTGAGAACCAACAGGTACCGTCCTTAAGGGGTTCTGGTTACTTATATAAAATCTCATGTCGATATATTCATTCTAACAGGAGTTATCGTATTCCTGTACAGACAAGAATATTGTTTCTTCATACTTAGAATCAGGCGGTCCGAAAACATGTTGCTTTCAAATACCCGCTAAATACAATGGAGAGGGCGCCGGTAGCTCAGGGGGTAGCTTGCTTGCTTACTGAGCTTAAGATCGCGGGTTCGAAACTCGGCCAAAGCCCTTAGGACAAAACCTTGAGCACGCCGTCATTCGGATGAGACGTCAACCGATTGTCCCGTGTGTATGATGTCAGATACTCGTTAAAGTCCCCCATCCAAGGTGAATAAAATTTAGGGTAGGCAAAGTTTAGGACACCCATAGTAGAATCAGGTTCATGTTCACCAGAGTGACGAAAGAGCGCGGTAGTAGGCGATATGACCTGGTAGTTAAAGCCCTGGCATGAGTCATAATAACTAACTAATACAGTCAATAGACTAACATGTTTTTTGTCCAGTTGCTTCTCTTTTTTCTAGTGTGTTTGGTTCTGTTTTACCCCGATGCACTTAATTACAAATTAATTTATTGCGAAAAAAATCGGTGATGGGACCATATCGGTTTTCCTGCAATCGGATTCCAAAAATTTAGAATCTCTCGTGTCTCGAACCTTTGAAGTTATTTTATATTTATTTCTATCTTTTTTTAATTCTTCAAAGAAAGTGAATGATTTGTCAAAGAAAAGGTTTTGTAGTAATAGCTAGCACTGATATCAGTTGACTTCGTGTAATGCAATGCAGTTTGAAGGGTACTTAATTCAAAACCATAAACCGTATTGTCATTATTAAAAGTAAGTTTCACTCGGTCATGAGTCACAGGAACTAACTATGTAATACGACTGAGGACCGGACATGCCAGAACAAACAAATACTTACATCTAATCAAAATAAAACCATCCCCCAACTGTGAACACTGCGACGAGACTGAGGACGTAGTCCACATTTTCACTAAGTGCAAAAAGTACGACTACCAGAGACAACATGAGACGCTACTATCCAACGATAACAAAGAAAACGTTAACAAACTTTTTAAATTTATTACCAAATCAAAAATAGAATTGTAAGAAGAAGATAAATAGACTACTACATACTCGCTCCGGCTTTATAGGACTACAATTAGTCTTATGGCAAAAAAAACTAAAAAAAAAAAACTATGTAGTTGGATCATAACAAGAAACAATGGATATCGTGAAACACAAACAAACTCAAAGCATCCTCTCTCAGAAGGGAACACCTCTCACTGATCCGTCAAATTATTTTGTATTATGATGTTATGTTTATGTTTATTTTATGATGTTATATTTGACATTGTGTATTTTCAATTGAACTTTTTACTGTCGAATAATTGACAACATTATGACAGTAAAAAGTTCAATTGTTATATAATTCTATATATATCAATCAATAATTATAATAATAATCATTTTTCATGTGTCATTTTTTTTTTGTTCCTAGTGTCTTTGAAAGTTCTTATGACGTATTGTTTGGTTGAAGAAGAAAAAAAAATTAAGTTTTAAATATATTTTTAATCGTGTGTTCCCAATTATTTTATAGAATAGAATAGAATAATTTTTATTTATCGGCGTCCAATGTCATGGAGTAGTCGAGGTCTGAATTGTGTGGTAGAGAGTCTGGTTTGAGATGGGGGAACAGTGACAGTTGGAGACTTGAAGTGAAGTGAAGTACAAGATTGAAAACAGAGATTGTTGCGTCAAGAAGGTACATTTATTCAGTTATTTTTTTATATGGCCAAAACAAAAGAACTTTAGAAGGATTGAAATAGTTTTAAGTATTTAGTTTTTATGATTTTGTTCTTTTGGTTTTTTTGTTTGTTCAATGTTTATTTTTTTAAATTCAATTATGTAAATTAAAAAAAAATAACCCAAATATTTGTTCTTTAAAATTCTA
The DNA here is from genome assembly GCA_963662175.1 of Aradus depressus. Taxonomy (NCBI): domain Eukaryota; kingdom Metazoa; phylum Arthropoda; class Insecta; order Hemiptera; family Aradidae; genus Aradus; species Aradus depressus. The sequence continues at coordinate 53,736,650 of OY759214.1, read as the reverse complement.
TCCTATTCATCTTCCCTGTTAGTCCAGTAATATCATTTGAAAACCCTTGGATTAGAATTAATATTATTTAAAATTATTAAAAAATTGGTTTCTCTTTATAAATCCAAGTGAAAAATTTGTTAAATGGAATTTGTTTTCTGTATACATGTACTTTCTTCAAAATTGCACGTCTTAAATTATTGATAATTTTTTTAGGGCCCTTTTTTCGAAAAAATTACTGTAGAAATCAAAATTTAAATAAAGAAAAGAGATCAAATTTCTACAGGAAATGTGGTAATTCTTATTGTTTATTTAATTGTTATGATTATTTCATTATTATTATTATTATATATATAATATTTATCTATTCAAGTTAAAAACATTGAAAGCCTTTTTGGATTTAGTAAAATTAATTTATTTTTTTAAATATTATAATTTCAAAATTGATTACCACATTTTATATATATAGGTAGATATATATTTTTTTTTTTAACTTTTTTAATTTCCCCTTCCAAACCTGGTCGCTGCAAAACTCCTCAAATCCAAATTTACATCTCATACTAGTAAAACATTTCAACTGTAAAACCAAAATAAGTATTGAGTTTTTGAAAAATTGTTCATTACGGCATTGAGAAGTTTTGTAATTGAAGGGACTTTCATATACAATTATAATCGTATATTAAAGTCTCCTTCAATTACAAAATAATTATTTTTACTATTTACTCTTTTCAATTTTGTTCCAGGCTCATCTCTATCCATCATGTTTTCACTTCATTTCAACTACTTTTATCTTTTGATGTTGACGCCATAATTTTAAAAATATCAACAAGAAGATAAGTATCTCAACCTATACAAACTTATTTTTTTCATCCGACGAGCACGTTCTTCTGCGGGATACAGATTCGAAAACTTTGATGACCAAATGTTATCGAAGAGCGGTTTTTGTTGACAATATACATATATAAATGAAGAGGAATTAGGCTCTCAGAAGCCTAACAATTTGTTTTCCTCCAAAACAAAAACCATTTTACCTTTTCTCTGGATTTGTGTAACTACGTATCTATGTAAATCACTGATGAAAACAGCGTCAAAAATGTATTGTTGAATAATGGACTAGAAATGGCATGAAGGATAGTGATTTTCCCGGGCAATACCGGGTGCAATACCTAGAATGAATTCGAACGACACCAAGCAGGTTTAATGAAGACATGGTGGTGAAATCCGATACAATGCCCCCCCCCCCCCCCACATTAATGTTTCTGAAATCCAAGTAGTCATATTTTACTTGAGCCATCTTTGTTGATCTTTTTTGGACCGCTCCCGTCGAATCCTTCCAAACGATTTACCACAACATTTACTTGTAAAATTGTCTCCCTTAACAGCTATTCCAAGTTTTTGCCTGACAAAGCGTATATTCGCTATTCCGTCACGTCATGGCCGGACAAACAGAAATCAGTGGTAGCTCTTCAACGGTTAATTGGATTTTCATAAACCGATAAGCCGCTTCAAACGTAGGCCATATGGCATCTCAGCATACTGAACGCGGAGGGTGGGGGGCCCGAAACATATATATATATTTTTAACTTCCCAGCATATAGGGAAGTTATTGTAATGGGTCGGAAAATTGAAATCAAAATTTTCTACATTTTTTTTTTTTTTGGCATAGGGGGTCGCTTGCTAAAACCAAATGTAACAAAAACATGTAACACTAATACCGCTTATACCTTTGCATCCGAACTACCCGCGCATCTAACTTTGGTATCGTTACGTAGAGGAAAGAAGCCATTACTCGATCACGCATGTGTCGTGTGCGCAGATAGCGCCGTTGTCGCGGCACGCATGACACAATCGGAGCTAAATTTAGCCTCGAGCGCGGCGTCCACTGAGGCGTGTGTGTCGCGTTTGAGAGATCTCACTCTGCCGTAGTAGGTATAATCCATTTGTTGCAGATATTGCCTATGGTCCCCCCGCGTTCGACCCATTTGGTTATTTTTTGGGGGGGTGGGAGCTTCTATTCTTTGTCTTGGCATTGCGCATATTCAGCTACATTTGGTGAAGTATTATAACGCAAAATTACAGACTGGCTATGCAAATACTAAAGTTTTTAAATAGAAAACTTTGTTTTTGGAAATAAATTAAAGTTTTATCTAATTAAATAACAAAGTTAGATGAAGGATGAGGCAACACTGGGTAGACTTACCAATAAAATGGAAGCAGTGAGCTGAGTTGAGGAGAGAGCAGGGCTGCCAACTGGTGGAATGAGGGGGTGGCTCCCTTAAGTACTCCGCGCCCCACCTCACCAATGCAAGGCTTGACCTCAGAGCTCCTAATGGGAACTTCACGGAGCATCATCTCAGGAGAACACCTTGGACGGGATTCGGCTCCAGTCTTCAACTGGCCCGTCACTAAGCCAACATTTTCCACGAGAAAGTCCGTCAGTAGATCATGTTGGACAGTGTGTTGCAGCCCTGTCTGTAGATCATGTTGGAGAGTGTGTTGCAGCCCTGTCAGTAGATCATGTTGGACAGTGTGTTGCAGCCCTGTCAGTAGATCATGTTGGACAGTGTGTTGCAGACTCCCGACCTCTTTATAAAGTTCATCCGGGACACTTGTTTGTTCCAGATTTCATGAAACTGTCCCGGGAAAGTTACACAATGGAGAGGGAAGCTCATCTAATTCCTAATCAAAACAGCTTACTCTTCCCATTAACTTGTACCCAGTTTTCGTACCACAGCAGATGAAAGGGAACGAAATGGAAAGCTCCCAGAGTCTGTCCGTCTTTCTATCACAGTTTTATAACTTTTGAACCATTAAACCAAGAAAGCTAAAATTTGACAAATAGGTCAAAATATGTGCCCGCAGACATAGGACATGATAGTTCTGAAAAAAAAAAAAAAAAATGATTCAACTTAAAAAGAAATATCTCCATTTTGATTAAATAATTGTTTTTGAATAACTAATCGAAAAACCTCAAATAAATATTTGTGACATTAAAAAGGTCTTAATCAAATGTAGGTCTTTTGGCGCAAATTTTACCATCTTTACGGGTAAATGTAGTTTTAAAAATGAAATTTTTTCTAAATTTTTGACTCAACATTTTTGGAGGCAATTGCAATTAGAACTTTTACCTAACATTCTCAAATGAAGACAGGCAAATGTAAAAAGGCTTTCCAAAAATTATATCAAATTACTTCATTCAAGCTGCTGAATATCTCAGAAATGCGACCTTTTGGCCAAGAAATCATATCCACTGAAGAAATACATAACCCGTTGAAAACGACTGGTGGTGTAATATAAAATATACTGAAAGGTATATGTATAATAGATAAGAAGAAGTTTATTTTATTCATTTATTATGTTTCTACAATATGTCCGCTCATTTCAACTTAGAAAATATGTATACAGGGTATCGACACTTCATAGGATCAGCGGTTTTTCCGTGAAGATATGCGTGTTGAGAAAATGTTCGTAAGGATAGCAGCGCAGACCTCGCAGAGCCCGGACCTGGTGGCCTTAGTGAAGCAGGGACGGCTCCGATGGCTGGGGCATTTACTGAGGATGAACCAGACAGATTGCCGAGGAAGACACTGGAGAGACACCCGGGAGGACAAAGAAGAAGAGGTAGACCCCGCTTACGTTGGCTGGAGGACGTAGAGAACGACCTCAGAACGATGGGTGTGAGAAGATGGAGACGGGAGGCCGAGGATAGAGTAGAATGGCGGAAGATTGTTGCGGAGGCCCAGGTTCTACAAGGACCGTAGCGTCAGGGAAAGTAAAAGTAAGTAAGATAGCAGCGCACCTAATTTCTATAGTAGGTAATATAAATACATATTTCAATAAAGTTGCGACAACCTGTATATAATATAATATTTTGGTATAAATATATGAAATATAAAAATTCAAGTTTATTGTTAATAATGAACAAGATACATATATATTATTCTACATTATTATTAACACTCCTCTCGTACAATTTAAAAAAAATAAATAATGATATTGCCTGTTGTTTTAAATTGTACGAGAGGAGTGAACAATGTTTTTCACTCTCCCGCTCCCTATCCCCTCCCTGTTCTCCTGTTCAACACCATTTGAAAATTTCAAAAATGTCTCATTTAGAGTTGGTTTTCTGTTGTTTACAGCCTTTCCCTGCACACTTTTGACAACTTTGTTTGGTTTTCAGGCTCCGAATGAAGCCCCATTTTTGGATTTGAAGTCTTCACTCTCGAGGTTTCTGCTCCTAGAGACAGTCTTTCGCCCTCACGACTTTCTGCAACGATGATACAATAATTGAGGGGGTTAGAAGCAAAGGGATGTAAGTGACAAAAATGTCATTTCGAGATAATTACCTTCAAAGTTATAGTAACATCGTAAATTCAGGTATTACCCAGGTATTTTCCACTAGTAACAGCATTACTGGTACTAACAATCGTTCTGATCTTTAGCCAGAAGTCAGGGTAGGTGTCAAGGAAGATGTTGACACACATATCTCAATTTCAGCCGATTTGTCACTTACATCCCTCTGCTTCTAACCCCCTCAATTGTGATTGAATGACCAATATGTTATTAAAATATTGATGTAATAATATATAATAAATATATCGACAATTCTCAAAGCTCTGCGATTTATTTAATTTGTAGTGCACTTGTGAAATACAAATTTTTGGAACAGTTGAGAAAATATTTCAAGAGAAGAAAAGAAAATGGAATCTGGTGGTCGCACTCCCTCTAAACTTTCTACTTCTTTATTTGGTGTACCTTCCCCTTCAGTGTCTCCTCTTTAGAGGGTCCTTCTATCTCTCAACTTGAGGCTAACCCGGGCTCTCACCTTATTTCCGCTTTCTTTCTATTTCTTTATTTGGTGTACCTTCCCCTTCAGTTTCTCCCCTTTTGAGGGTCCTTCTATCTCTCAACTTAAGGCTAACCCGGGCTCTCACCTTATTTCCGCTTTCTTTCTATTTCTTTATTTGGTGTACCTTCCCCTTCAGTGTCTCCTCTTTAGAGGGTCCTTCTATCTCTCAACTTGAGGCTAACCCGGGCTCTCACCTTAGTTTCCGCTTTCTTTCTATTTCATTATTTGGCGTACCTTCCCCTTCAGTGTCTCCTCTTTAGAGGGTCCTTCTATCTCTCAACTTGAGGCTAACCCGGGCTCTCACCTTAGTTTCCGCTTTCTTTCTATTTCTTTATTTGGTGTACCTTCCCCTTCAGTGTCTCCTCTTTAGAGGGTCCTTCTATCTCTCAACTTGAGACTAACCCGGGCTCTCACCTTAGTTTCCGCTTTCTTTCTATTTCATTATTTGGCGTACCTTCCCCTTCAGTGTCTCCTCTTTAGAGGGTCCTTCTATCTCTCAACTTGAGGCTAACCCGGGCTCTCACCTTAGTTTCCGCTTTCTTTCTATTTCTTTATTTGGTGTACCTTCCCCTTCAGTGTCTCCTCTTTAGAGGGTCCTTCTATCTCTCAACTTGAGGCTAACCCGGGCTCTCACCTTAGTTTCCGCTTTCTTTCTATTTCATTATTTGGCGTACCTTCCCCTTCAGTGTCTCCTCTTTAGAGGGTCCTTCTATCTCTCAACTTGAGGCTAACCCGGGCTCTCACTTTAGTTTCCGCTTTCTTTCTATTTCTTTATTTGGTGTACCTTCCCCTTCAGTGTCTCCTCTTTAGAGGGTCCTTCTATCTCTCAACTTGAGGCTAACCCGGGCTCTCACCTTAGTTTCCGCTTTCTTTCTATTTCATTATTTGGCGTACCTTCCCCTTCAGTGTCTCCTCTTTAGAGGGTCCTTCTATCTCTCAACTTGAGGCTAACCCGGGCTCTCACCTTAGTTTCCGCTTTCTTTCTATTTCTTTATTTGGTGTACCTTCCCCTTCAGTGTCTCCTCTTTAGAGGGTCCTTCTATCTCTCAACTTGAGGCTAACCCGGGCTCTCACCTTAGTTTCCGCTTTCTTTCTATTTCATTATTTGGCGTACCTTCCCCTTCAGTGTCTCCTCTTTAGAGGGTCCTTCTATCTCTCAACTTGAGGCTAACCCGGGCTCTCACCTTAGTTTCCGCTTTCTTTCTATTTCTTTATTTGGTGTACCTTCCCCTTCAGTGTCTCCTCTTTAGAGGGTCCTTCTATCTCTCAACTTGAGGCTAACCCGGGCTCTCACCTTAGTTTCCGCTTTCTTTCTATTTCTTTATTTGGCGTACCTTCCCCTTCAGTTTCTCCCCTTTTGAGGGTCCTTCTATCTCTCAACTTGAGGCTAACCCGGGCTCTCACCTTAGTTTCCGCTTTCTTTCTATTTCTTTATTTGGTGTACCTTCCCCTTCAGTGTCTCCTCTTTAGAGGGTCCTTCTATCTCTCAACTTGAGGCTAACCCGGGCTCTCACCTTAGTTTCCGCTTTCTTTCTATTTCATTATTTGGCGTACCTTCCCCTTCAGTTTCTCCCCTTTTGAGGGTCCTTCTATCTCTCAACTTGAGGCTAACCCGGGCTCTCACCTTATTTCCGCTTTCTTTCTATTTCTTTATTTGGTGTACCTTCCCCTTCAGTTTCTCCTCTTTTGAGGGTCCTTCTATCTCTCAACTTGAGGCTAACCCGGGCTCTCACCTTAGTTTCCGCTTTCTTTCTATTTCATTATTTGGCGTACCTTCCCCTTCAGTTTCTCCCCTTTTGAGGGTCCTTCTATCTCTCAACTTGAGGCTAACCCGGGCTCTCACCTTAGTTTCCGCTTTCTTTCTATTTCTTTATTTGGTGTACCTTCCCCTTCAGTGTCTCCTCTTTAGAGGGTCCTTCTATCTCTCAACTTGAGGCTAACCCGGGCTCTCACCTTAGTTTCCGCTTTCTTTCTATTTCATTATTTGGCGTACCTTCCCCTTCAGTTTCTCCCCTTTTGAGGGTCCTTCTATCTCTCAACTTGAGGCTAACCCGGGCTCTCACCTTATTTCCGCTTTCTTTCTATTTCTTTATTTGGTGTACCTTCCCCTTCAGTTTCTCCTCTTTTGAGGGTCCTTCTATCTCTCAACTTGAGGCTAACCCGGGCTCTCACCTTAGTTTCCGCTTTCTTTCTATTTCATTATTTGGCGTACCTTCCCCTTCAGTTTCTCCCCTTTTGAGGGTCCTTCTATCTCTCAACTTGAGGCTAACCCGGGCTCTCACCTTATTTCCGCTTTATTTCTATTTCTTTATTTGGTGTACCTTCCCCTTCAGTGTCTCCCCTTTTGAGGGTCCTTCTATCTCTCAACTTGAGGCTAACCCGGGCTCTCACCTTATTTCCGCTTTCTTTCTATTTCTTTATTTGGTGTACCTTCCCCTTCAGTTTCTCCTCTTTTGAGGGTCCTTCTATCTCTCAACTTGAGGCTAACCCGGGCTCTCACCTTAGTTTCCGCTTTCTTTCTATTTCTTTATTTGGTGTACCTTCCTCTTCAGTGTCTCCTCTTTTGAGGGTTCTTCTATCTCTCAACTTGAGGCTAACCCGGGCTCTCACCTTAGTTTCCGCTTTCTTTCTATTTCTTTATTTGGCGTACCTTCCCCTTCAGTGTCTCCTCTTTTGAGGGTTCTTCTATCTCTCAACTTGAGGCTAACCCGGGCTCTCACCTTAGTTTCCGCTTTCTTTCTATTTCTTTATTTGGTGTACCTTCCTCTTCAGTGTCTCCTCTTTTGAGGGTTCTTCTATCTCTCAACTTGAGGCTAACCCGGGCTCTCACCTTAGTTTCCGCTTTCTTTCTATTTCTTTATTTGGTGTACCTTCCCCTTCAGTGTCTCCTCTTTAGAGGGTCCTTCTATCTCTCAACTTGAGGCTAACCCGGGCTCTCACCTTAGTTTCCGCTTTCTTTCTATTTCTTTATTTGGCGTACCTTCCCCTTCAGTTTCTCCCCTTTTGAGGGTCCTTCTATCTCTCAACTTGAGGCTAACCCGGGCTCTCACCTTAGTTTCCGCTTTCTTTCTATTTCTTTATTTGGTGTACCTTCCCCTTCAGTGTCTCCTCTTTAGAGGGTCCTTCTATCTCTCAACTTGAGGCTAACCCGGGCTCTCACCTTAGTTTCCGCTTTCTTTCTATTTCATTATTTGACGTACCTTCCCCTTCAGTTTCTCCCCTTTTGAGGGTCCTTCTATCTCTCAACTTGAGGCTAACCCGGGCTCTCACCTTATTTCCGCTTTCTTTCTATTTCTTTATTTGGTGTACCTTCCCCTTCAGTTTCTCCTCTTTTGAGGGTCCTTCTATCTCTCAACTTGAGGCTAACCCGGGCTCTCACCTTAGTTTCCGCTTTCTTTCTATTTCATTATTTGGCGTACGTTCCCCTTCAGTTTCTCCCCTTTTGAGGGTCCTTCTATCTCTCAACTTGAGGCTAACCCGGACTCTCACCTTATTTCCGCTTTCTTTCTATTTCTTTATTTGGTGTACCTTCCCCTTCAGTGTCTCCCCTTTTGAGGGTCCTTCTATCTCTCAACTTGAGGCTAACCCGGGCTCTCACCTTATTTCCGCTTTCTTTCTATTTCTTTATTTGGTGTACCTTCCCCTTCAGTTTCTCCTCTTTTGAGGGTCCTTCTATCTCTCAACTTGAGGCTAACCCGGGCTCTCACCTTAGTTTCCGCTTTCTTTCTATTTCTTTATTTGGCGTACCTTCCCCTTCAGTTTCTCCCCTTTTGAGGGTCCTTCTATCTCTCAACTTGAGGCTAACCCGGGCTCTCACCTTAGTTTCCGCTTTCTTTCTATTTCTTTATTTGGTGTACCTTCCCCTTCAGTGTCTCCTCTTTAGAGGGTCCTTCTATCTCTCAACTTGAGGCTAACCCGGGCTCTCACCTTAGTTTCCGCTTTCTTTCTATTTCATTATTTGGCGTACCTTCCCCTTCAGTTTCTCCCCTTTTGAGGGTCCTTCTATCTCTCAACTTGAGGCTAACCCGGGCTCTCACCTTATTTCCGCTTTCTTTCTATTTCATTATTTGGCGTACCTTCCCCTTCAGTGTCTCCTCTTTTGAGGGTTCTTCTATCTCTCAACTTGAGGCTAACCCGGGCTCTCACCTTAGTTTCCGCTTTCTTTCTATTTCATTATTTGGCGTACCTTCCCCTTCAGTTTCTCCCCTTTTGAGGGTCCTTCTATCTCTCAACTTGAGGCTAACCCGGGCTCTCACCTTATTTCCGCTTTCTTTCTATTTCTTTATTTGGTGTACCTTCCCCTTCAGTGTCTCCTCTTTAGAGGGTCCTTCTATCTCTCAACTTGAGGCTAACCCGGGCTCTCACCTTAGTTTCCGCTTTCTTTCTATTTCTTTATTTGGTGTATCTTCCCCTTCAGTGTCTCCTCTTTAGAGGGTCCTTCTATCTCTCAACTTGAGGCTAACCCGGGCTCTCACCTTAGTTTCCGCTTTCTTTCTATTTCATTATTTGGCGTACCTTCCCCTTCAGTTTCTCCCCTTTTGAGGGTCCTTCTATCTCTCAACTTGAGGCTAACCCGGGCTCTCACCTTATTTCCGCTTTCTTTCTATTTCTTTATTTGGTGTATCTTCCCCTTCAGTGTCTCCTCTTTTGAGGGTTCTTCTATCTCTCAACTTGAGGCTAACCCGGGCTCTCACCTTATTTCCGCTTTCTTTCTATTTCTTTATTTGGTGTATCTTCCCCTTCAGTGTCTCCCCTTTTGAGGGTCCTTCTATCTCTCAACTTGAGGCTAACCCGGGCTCTCACCTTATTTCCGCTTTCTTTCTATTTCTTTATTTGGTGTACCTTCCCCTTCAGTGTCTCCTCTTTTGAGGGTCCTTCTATCTCTCAACTTGAGGCTAACCCGGGCTCTCACCTTAGTTTCCGCTTTCTTTCTATTTCATTATTTGGCGTACCTTCCCCTTCAGTTTCTCCCCTTTTGAGGGTCCTTCTATCTCTCAACTTGAGGCTAACCCGGGCTCTCACCTTAGTTTCCGCTTTCTTTCTATTTCTTTATTTGGTGTACCTTCCTCTTCAGTGTCTCCTCTTTTGAGGGTTCTTCTATCTCTCAACTTGAGGCTAACCCGGGCTCTCACCTTAGTTTCCGCTTTCTTTCTATTTCTTTATTTGGTGTACCTTCCCCTTCAGTTTCTCCTCTTTTGAGGGTCCTTCTATCTCTCAACTTGAGGCTAACCCGGGCTCTCACCTTAGTTTCCGCTTTCTTTCTATTTCTTTATTTGGTGTACCTTCCCCTTCAGTTTCTCCCCTTTTGAGGGTCCTTCTATCTCTCAACTTGAGGCTAACCCGGGCTCTCACCTTATTTCCGCTTTCTTTCTATTTCTTTATTTGGTGTACCTTCCTCTTCAGTGTCTCCTCTTTTGAGGGTTCTTCTATCTCTCAACTTGAGGCTAACCCGGGCTCTCACCTTAGTTTCCGCTTTCTTTCTATTTCTTTATTTGGTGTACCTTCCCCTTCAGTTTCTCCTCTTTTGAGGGTCCTTCTATCTCTCAACTTGAGGCTAACCCGGGCTCTCACATTAGTTTCCGCTTTCTTTCTATTTCTTTATTTGGTGTACCTTCCCCTTCAGTGTCTCCTCTTTAGAGGGTCCTTCTATCTCTCAACTTGAGGCTAACCCGGGCTCTCACCTTAGTTTCCGCTTTCTTTCTATTTCATTATTTGGCGTACCTTCCCCTTCAGTTTCTCCCCTTTTGAGGGTCCTTCTATCTCTCAACTTGAGGCTAACCCGGGCTCTCACCTTATTTCCGCTTTCTTTCTATTTCTTTATTTGGTGTATCTTCCCCTTCAGTGTCTCCTCTTTTGAGGGTTCTTCTATCTCTCAACTTGAGGCTAACCCGGGCTCTCACCTTATTTCCGCTTTCTTTCTATTTCTTTATTTGGTGTATCTTCCCCTTCAGTTTCTCCTCTTTTGAGGGTCCTTCTATCTCTCAACTTGAGGCTAACCCGGGCTCTCACCTTAGTTTCCGCTTTCTTTCTATTTCTTTATTTGGTGTACCTTCCCCTTCAGTTTCTCCTCTTTTGAGGGTCCTTCTATCTCTCAACTTGAGGCTAACCCGGGCTCTCACCTTAGTTTCCGCTTTCTTTCTATTTCTTTATTTGGTGTACCTTCCCCTTCAGTTTCTCCTCTTTTGAGGGTCCTTCTATCTCTCAACTTGAGGCTAACCCGGGCTCTCACATTAGTTCCGCTTCCTTTCTATTTCTTTATTTGGTGTACCTTCCTCTTCAGTGTCTCCTCTTTTGAGGGTTCTTCTATCTCTCAACTTGAGGCTAACCCGGGCTCTCACCTTAGTTTCCGCTTTCTTTCTATTTCTTTATTTGGTGTACCTTCCCCTTCAGTGTCTCCTCTTTTGAGGGTTCTTCTATCTCTCAACTTGAGGCTAACCCGGGCTCTCACCTTAGTTTCCGCTTTCTTTAAATGGTGTAGAGGGAGAGCGAAAACCGTTCACCAAATATAGAGAATAAAGGTGTAGAGGGAGAGCGAAAACCGTTCACCAAATATAGAGAATAAAGGTGTAGAGGGAGAGCGAAAACCGTTCACCAAATATAAAGAATAAAGGTGTAGAGGGAGAGCGAAAACCGTTCACCAAATATAAAGAATAAAGGTGTAGAGGGAGAGCGAAAACCATCCAACAAGTATTGAGATCGAAGTTGTGGAGGGAGAGCGAAAACCGTTCACCAAATATAGAGAATAAAAGTGTAGAGGGAGAGCGAAAACCATCCAACAAGTATAGAGATCGAAGTTGTGGAGGGAGAGCGAAAACCGTTCACCAAATATAGAGAATAAAGGTGTAGAGGGATAGTTTTGATTGAGTGTGGAAGTAGCCTCAAATTCAGAGATCGAAGGACAAAGATTAGGATACATCATATTAAGAGATGAAAGATTTAGAGAGAGAGCGGAAACGTTCTTGGGAGTCGGGATGTACCCTAAGTTTTGAAGGAGGGATTTTGGTTTCTTTCTTTCTCTTAACACAAAGAAATAAAAATGAACAATGCAATATGAAATGTGTATTAGTGGTTAGTTAATAATGTTATATTTAACTATTGTATTTACTTTAATATAATTTTATTTTAGTGAAATTTTATAATAATAAGCAGTAAAATACTTAGTTGTAGTGTCCTAGCACATAAGAAATATCGTAAATAAATAAGAACAGATTCTCTTAAACATTGTGCAAGAAGGCAGCCATCACTAATAATTTTATTTTCCGTCTTCCTTGGCAATAACAGGATGTCAAAAGGTTAACTTCCTTGTTCACTAATAATGTTATGATAATCATCCGTTAACTTATGCACAATGTTCAAAGAACAGCATCAAATATTTTTTTTTTAAACTCAGTTGAATTTTCTATAATAATTCCTTTTGCATTGCTCTTTTTAAATTGTTTTCATTTTCCTCGGTATTAAAATAAATTTGTTACATCATAATTCAAATAAATATAACATTTAACATAACAAATTCAAATAAATAATAACAATTTTTCAACAAAGATGTACATATTATACTTTTGAAAAATAACGGTCGAGTCAGTTGTAGATGCAGCCGGGTCCTTCCACACCATCTCACAGACGCTCATAGTAGTTCTCTTCTCATATTTGGGATTTACGGAACTGAGCTCATGTTTACTTCCTCAGGTATAGGGGAAGTTATGTAATCGGCCAGAAATTCCATGATGAGTTTTCACCGGAATTTCATGTTTTCTCGCTCCTTGATTCCAAAAATGAAAAACAGTACATAATTTTCTCAATACTTTGTATAATTAAGGAAGTAAAATCCTGACTAACTGTTTATATATTTAGGTGCAACTCCCTTGAAACCCTCCCGCTCATTTTGTTACTTTTTCACATGAATAGTCATTTTGGAGCGGGAGTGGTGTCGAAGTATAGTTATCTAGGCACAGGGATTGGGTAGAGACCTGTCTTCTTGGGTCTGGAAGGTGGGATGTGGCTTCCGGAGGGGTCAGTTTGGAGCGGGAGTGGTGTCGAAGTATAGTTTGCTAGGCACAGGGACTGGGTAGAGACCTGTCTTCTTGGGTCTGGAAGGTGGGATGCGGCTTCCGGAGGGGTCAGTTTGGAGCGGGAGTGGTGTCGAAGTATAGTTTGCTAGGCACAGGAACTGGGTAGAGACCTGTCTTCTTGGGTCTGGAAGGTGGGATGCGGCTTCTGCTACCTCCGGAGACCCAATCGTGGGGCGGTGCAGCGGGGGCGGGTGAGGGAAGGACCCGACCTGCCCGCTCTCCCAACCTGAAGTCTGCTGGCGGTCTGAACACTTGAACTGGCGGCTCAAGCACCTGAGCTGGTGAATCAAGCACTTCCTCAGTGGGGGCGGGCGGCAACAAGCGCCCTTCTCGGCCTCCAGCCCCCAGACCGTACAGCCAGTCTGCGAACTGGTCGGGGTCTTCCGATCTCGGCTCATTCCGGTTGGAGTTGTGGAAGTTACCTGCTCCTTGGACGCCTCCTTGATTTCTAAACCTACAAAAAAATAATTTATTAAAAATCAACTTTTATAAGTTGAACCTCCAATAAGTTATAACGATATTGTAATAAATAAGTGAGCTAAATGTCCACATCAGTCGTATTGTAGGTCATTTTCGGGTTCATTTGATTTTTTTTTTGTCGTGTTAACTACAATGATTACTAGCAATAGGCTATCTACAGGTTGACAGTGCCTTTACAATCAATTAATATAATCATAGGTGGCAACCTAACCTCAACAGTACGCACCATTCTATAGGGAAGGGAGCTACCGTGGGGACTGAGGATGCCCTCTAACACCCGAAAACAGGTGGCAACCTAACCTCAACAGTACGCGCCATTCTAGAAGAAAGAGAGCTACAGTGGGGCCTGAAGATGCCCTCTAGCACCCGAAAACGGGTGGCAACCTAACCTCAACAGTACGCGCCATTCTAGAGGAAAGAGAGCTACAGTGGGGCCTGAAGATGCCCTCTAGCACCCGAAAACAGGTGGCAACCTAACCTCAACAGTACGCGCCATTCTAGAGGGAAGGGAGCTACAGTGGGGCCTGAAGATGCCCTCTAGCACCCGAAAACAGGTGGCAACCTAACCTCAACAGTACGCGCCATTCTAGAGGAAAGAGAGCTACAGTGGGGCCTGAAGATGCCCTCTAGCACCCGAAAACAGGTGGCAACCTAACCTCAACAGTACGCGCCATTCTAGAGGGAAGAGAGCTACAGTGGGGCCTGAAGATGCCCTCTAGCACCCGAAAACAGGTGGCAACCTAACCTCAACAGTACGCGCCATTCTAGAGGAAAGAGAGCTACGGTGGGGCCTGAAGATGCCCTCTAGCACCCGAAAACAGGTGGCAACCTAACCTCAACAGTACGCGCCATTCTAGAGGGAAGGGAGCTACCGTGGGGCCTGAGGATGCCCTCTAACACCCGAAAACAGGTGGCAACCTAACCTCAACAGTACGCGCCATTCTAGAGGAAAGAGAGCTACAGTGGGGCCTGAAGATGCCCTCTAGCACCCGAAAACAGGTGGCAACCTAACCTCAACAGTACGCGCCATTCTAGAGGAAAGAGAGCTACAGTGGGGCCTGAAGATGCCCTCTAGCACCCGAAAACAGGTGGCAACCTAACCTCAACAGTACGCGCCATTCTAGAGGGAAGAGAGCTACAGTGGGGCCTGAAGATGCCCTCTAGCACCCGAAAACAGGTGGCAACCTAACCTCAACAGTACGAGCCATTCTAGAGGAAAGAGAGCTACGGTGGGGCCTGAAGATGCCCTCTAGCACCCGAAAACAGGTGGCAACCTAACCTCAACAGTACGCGCCATTCTAGAGGGAAGGGAGCTACCGTGGGGCCTGAGGATGCCCTCTAACACCCGAAAACAGGTGGCAACCTAACCTCAACAGTACGCGCCATTCTAGAGGAAAGAGAGCTACAGTGGGGCCTGAAGATGCCCTCTAGCACCCGAAAACAGGTGGCAACCTAACCTCAACAGTACGCGCCATTCTAGAGGGAAGAGAGCTACCGTGGGGCCTGAGGATGCCCTCTAACACCCGAAAACAGGTGGCAACCTAACCTCAACAGTACGCGCCATTCTAGAGGGAAGGGAGCTACCGTGGGGCCTGAGGATGCCCTCTAACACCCGAAAACAGGTGGCAACCTAACCTCAACAGTACGCGCCATTCTAGAGGAAAGAGAGCTACAGTGGGGCCTGAAGATGCCCTCTAACACCCGAAAACGGGTGGCAACCTAACCTCAACAGTACGCGCCATTCTAGAGGGAAGGGAGCTACCGTGGGGCCTGAGGATGCCCTCTAACACCCGATTTTCCACGCATTCGAAAGACGCTACTGAGACAACAGGAGTGTGTGGCTCTAGATATTTACTCCAGTCCTGTCGGGAGAGCTGCATAGATATCACAAGTATATTTAAAATAGATTCATTCAACTATCACTTTTACAGAACTATTGTCCTCAGTTTCTTTCAATGTTTTTCTTCATTTCCATTTCTAATTTTTTTTTTTTTTTCTCTCAATCAAATTTATACATGTTGCTTTCAAATACCCACTAAATACAATGCAAGGAGAGGGCGCCAGTAGCTCAGTGGTAGCGAGCTTGCTTACTGAGCTCAATATTTTTATGCAGGCTAACTTTGAAAAGTATTATAATGACGGAAATGTATAAGAATGAAAGTGAATGTACAATTTTTAGTTTTAAACAATGTAATTTATTTAAAAAATATATATATTTTCTTATGCTGCCCCAAAAAATCTCAACAAAATAAAAAAGAAAGATGAAAAGAGTCTAGGATTATGTATGTACCTTGTGCTTATACGGTTAGATATAATTTCCCAAAAGTACAACTAGGGCATGTGTTGGGCATGATGACTCCACTCACCTGGCATCCTGAGCTCCATAGTTAAGTCTCCCTTCCTGGTCGAGCCCATCGTCGTGGTAGGTCAGCCGGTCCCCGCTCTCGTTCCTCCTGTACGACGTGGAGAACCCTGAGAGGGTATGTCCCTTGGTGCGGCCCCCCACCTTCCTGTAGCCACCCCCGGCCACGCCACCCCCTCCATACTCCAAACGCCCTGGAAAACACCCTCATCTCTTAGTACAATAGTAATTGATGGTTCTTATACCTCCCAAGTACCAGCGATTTTGTCATTATATCCGAAATTTCTTGAAATCGAGAAGAGAAGCTAATTGTATACACCCCTTTACCATCTACATACGAGATTTAAATATTTACGACCATTCACTTGAGACAAGTGAAAGAAAAACGTTTGGAAAAAAGTTTGTAGGTATTCATTGTTAATGAATAATGTATTTCTACTTCCATTTTATATTTATATGCAACACTCTCATGCCCACTCCATATTTACTTTCTTTGTCATATTATTATTATTAATTTGTATTTATTTATTTTACATATACGTTTTTTCTTTCTTTTTTCTCTGCAATTCTCTTCAATTTTCTCTTAATCACTATTATTAATTGCATTTATTTCCCTATTTAAAATCATATCAATGTCATTTATATATTTTAGACTTTATTCTCAACCTAAGTTTTGTACTGATTTATCAAAATAAATGTATTGTTTATTTTATTTAGGTAATCTTATAGGATTATCTTTTATATAGTCACTACCGTTCAGCTTATCAATCTGTTATTTTGAATATATTAATGTAATGGTCATATTACACCTCAAAGATACCCGTTCAGTACTCAACTACTTCTCTTCTATTAAATTGAACTCTATATAATCTGTTTGAAACAAGAAATTACAATATTTAATTTTTTTAGAGAGGACCAGGTAACCTCAAAACAAGGACTATTTATTTAAAACTTTTAAAGAGTAACATTTTCACTGTAATCTCATAGATAGCAGCACTCCCTTAACATTCATTACCTTTACCAATATTTTGCCCATTCAATTCACAGAAAACAGAGCATGATTAGAAATTTAGTCAAGTTAAAATCAAAACGAAAGAAAACTATTTTTAAAATGCGCCTTGTATATATCAAATGAAACTTCATTGCTTTAATATAGAAACATTATACAGCAAGTAATGGAATAAAATAGAAAAATAATACCTCGTGAACTATAGAAACAGAAAGATTTCAAATATTTGCTTCAAAGGACTTTCCCTCGTAGAAATTACTTAGCGATATTTTTTGTTAAAAAACAAAAACAAATTCCTTTGAAGAATGTTCATAGAAAAAAGAACCAAAACAAAAATATTTCGTTTAATTTTCTTTTTATTGTGACCTGTAGTTAGTAAACTAATACAACTGAGACATAAAGAAATAAATGCAAAATGGACCAACTGTAAGAAAATAAATAACTAACGAATTAATAAACTAATATTCTTAGCTTTAATTTCAATAAGGCTAAAGAGTATAGTCTTCTTTTGTTATTTATATAGTTTCATTAATAATAAATAAAAACAAAATTAGGTTTACAGTACTTAATTTCAAGTTCGTTTTTATAATTTAACTGCTTAAATATCTTGATTTTGTAATTATTCAAACTATTTATTAAACAATATCGACATTAGCGTTCGTTTTTTACAGCAAATAGTTTTTTAAATATGCAAAAAGGTTATTATTTACAGTGAATTATATTTACAAAAAGGTTTTTGATATTCTAAAATTATTTTCTATTCGTTCTAAGAATACTTTTCAATTGTAATTCGATCTGAGAAAAAAATATACAATACTCTAATTGACTGATGAAAACTGTCTGCTATAAATATGTTTTTTAATGACTTATACGGCAAATTTTTGGTGAATCATGCGAGGGAAGAGAATCATGTCTCTCGGACTGTTGAAAAACAGGGTGGGGTGAGTTTGCTCTTTTGTTTTCAACTGTTGGTGAGAAAATTACATGTAAAGTGGAACTCTTTTGTTAGAGATTGATTTGATTTAAAGTATATATTGAAAATAACCTTCCTTAGTTTATTAAAATTAGTTTCGGGTTAACTTATTAGCTGTTTAAGTATCCAATTACATAATTTACATGGTCCTCAATCAAATCTCTCATTAATTATATCGATTGATTGCTTACTGATTCTTTCTATTACAAAATTTGAAGTTACTAGTAACAATTTTGCTTTTCAGACATTCCGCTGATGGATTTTGGTATTTCCCATTGGAACGCCGGGTCCCGGAGCTATAAAGGCTGAGTTAGACCAGGATGAACATTGTCCACTCACCACCAAAACCACTTCCCAAGTCCTGAGTGTTCTTTTTTGCCAAGATGTTGTCCGAGGCTTGACTGTTCCCATCTAGGCCAGTATTTCCACCGTAGCGGTGAAAAGCGCCAATGGCAAGACGAGTGAGTAACTCAGGCCAGAACATGGCCGGCACTCCCAGATACTGTTCATTCCGCTCCTCGCTACCGTCCGCCTGAAAAACAGAACCGGTCTTACAGCAAAACAACATTAACTCATATTTTATTTTTCTGAGTTACTTCATTTTAAACGCCAGTACAAAGTTCTGTAATTTGTAGAAATCTAAAAAAAAAATCATCTCTAAAAAAAGGCATCTAAGAAAAAAGAAAGTTTTTACACTTAAGACTTTTTTTTTCTAGAATCCATAAAGATACTTCTTAAGGACTCAACTTAGTTGGATTACCTTTCGAAAAACATTTGGGGAAAATAGTTCAACTGAGTTGGTCTACTTCTTGTAAATCTACAATTGTTAACTAATGCCAGTATATATGTATATTGAAATGTATACATTTTGCTCTCATTTTTTCCTACAAATCTTTCCACAACCTAGTTTTCGACTAATCCTCTCAGATCTAACACTGCTCCCTACAACAGGGTACAGATGGGGGGAAGGAATAAACACAGTCCAACCAATATAGTCTTATGTGTAAATGTGATGCCGAGGGACTATCGACGGCAGAGAATCCACATTTTGGGATCGAATATAATAGCTTTTGTGATTTGGATCAGTAAAAATAGTATCGATACTCCATAATTTGTCCTTAAGACCATTAATTTACCGGTTATATTGAGTACTTTTTTCTCAAACATAAAATAAAATTTAATATTAAATGTTTAACAGAATATCGTTGGTTGGAAATGAGAATTCTATATGACTCAGAGAACTGCAGGGAAAACGAGCATTCCCATTCCGCTTGACGGCATTTCGCAAACACAAGAGATCTACTCGAACGAGGACTAGTTGCACGTGGAAATACACCTGAAAATGTGACTTTTTATAATCAAGTTTTTCTATCAACCTTTGAATAATTTTTAGTCTACAATGAATTTTCCTGAAATTCACTTACACTTCACCTATTTTATAAGCATGTAACATGGTTACGAAATACGGTCATAAACGTTTCATAAATTCATTCATTCAATTGTCATTTAAGATTTAATTTGAATATATATATATATATATATATATATATATATTTCATTAAAAGCAAGCCTTCCCTGGAGCTGGTCCGTGTGCCCCTTCAGCCCACTTCCAGTTCGTAGTGTCGTTGCCTCAACTCCCATCCAAGCATCGTTTTCACATTGCCGAGTGGCTCCCCTTCAACAAATAGTTTGTCCTTCTTCACAGTCCAAGGGCCTCTTGCTCCTTACCGACGTTGGACCTCATACTCTCCCCCAGGGTATCCAACAGAGTGCCAACCAGTCTGCCCGTCTGCAACTCGCTAGGAGCCCGCCCGTGGGTACTGTGTGAACCCACGCGACACCTCTGGAGAAATATATCTATTTTTTTCTGCAATGTATTTCACTGGTTTTCATAGCACAGAGGCTTAGTTTGAGACTCTGCATAAATCGCTCCATCTGCCCTATCGTCACCGGAAGGCACGGAGCGCACTTGAGGTGCATACTATTATTTCTTCTCAGAGTCGGCAAACCATGGTCCGTTGTCCGTGATCACTTATTCTGGAATAGCGAACCTAGCAAAAAGATACCTTTGTACATTTACCGGAAAGTCTGAGATTTTGAAACTCATCTTGAAGACTTCCAACCACGTCTGCAGTTTACCACTAAGAATGATGTTCCCATAAATGACACCAAATACTCGGTATGTAGGCGGGCCATGAACCACCCGAATGGTTGCCTCCCTTTGATAAGCCCCCTACCTTGTGGAGGGTGAGGTTGAGGTAGACTGCAGAGAGGATGAGTCCGAGTGTCTTATTGGAGGTGGTCCTCCCCATTGCCAGGTTGTATGGGGCCGCACCTCCGTAGTCCAGCACTCCCGGATCCACCTGAAACAACGCAACCTTAGATCATATCAACAAACCTCTCCAACAATAATCACTCAAATCCAATATCAGTGGATTTTTCAAAATCACTATTGACAACAAATAATTGGCATTAAGAGCCAGAGCCATCTATTACTATTTTCAGAAGTCAAGTCGGGAATTATCGGTTATTCCTTGTCCGATGATATTGGTATGGAGTAAGCAGCAAATTATGGTATATATGGATCCAGGGATGGTCTGGAGCCTGGGATGTTGTGTATCTAACGCTGGTCTGGATCCTTCGATGAGGTGAATCTAACAATGGTCAGGAGCCTGCGATACTGTGCAGCCTATGAAGTTGTGGATCTAAAGATGATCTGGAACCTTGAAACTTGTGGACCCAGCGGTGATCTGGAGTCTGGGATGTTGTGGATCTAACGATGTTCTGGAGCCTGGGATGTTGTGGATCTAACGATGTCTTGGAGCCTGGGATGTTGTGGATCTAACGATGTTCTGGAGCCTGGGATGTTGTGGATCTAATGATGTTCCGGAGCAGATGATCGTGCGATATTATGTTATGGATCCAGGGACGGATGCTATGTGGGGCTGGAGAGTCCTGGAGATGACCTATATTGCAGACCAAGCTCCGCCCCCACCCCCTCCAACCTGCTCCCCTCGATCATGCCTCCATCACATCCAATGATCAAGTCGAGCTTCCCTCTTCTCGACTGCAGCCCAATTCCCCAATTTTGTTTGGTTTGACAAGAGTGGATCCAAGAGAGGGAAGCCAAATCCCCCTGAAATCATATTCTAGTAAACGGAGCATGAGACTTGAAAATTACAACTCCTGACCTAGTGGAACTTGGCCGTGGAAAGCCTTCATAGAGCGATTTGTTTTGTTATTTTTTTTCAAAAATCTACGGATTACAAACAAGTTCTATACAGGTAGTAATATAAGAGAAGTTACTTAACCTTGTTTGAATTCCTTGTCTTACGACCCCCTAATTCGAAAATTGAAAAACAAATGTCATGTCTCCCAACCTCTTGATGATCCGAAACCCCAAAAGACAACCCCTACAGATTTCCAACCAAATCGGTCAAAGGGAAATGCGGAATCACGGGAAAGGGTAGAAGTCAAACACTCTAATAACCACCAATATAACGGATATATCGGAACGAAATTCTACACGAAGATTAAGAAGTCCCTGGATTGTGTTGTACCCGACCCTCAAACAGCAACAGATAATTAGATTGTGCAAGTGCCAACGATCCCACAAACTAGGTATGTCTATGGGGTTGATCGCATGATTACCGAAGTACAACGTCCAGCTACATTAACCTCTATATAGTACTTCAGAGAGAAATGGAATGCATAGATGCCAAAGGAATGCGTGCCTCTCCTCCGCCCCCACCACCACCACAACCCTAAAACCTAAAAACCACTTTATTGTATTGTCAACATTTATTTTATATCTTGAAATTCAGTCTATATTTTAGTCAATACGCTTCGAGCTTAGTCAAAACGCTAATGTTTTCGGCCCTGTTTTTCTGACAATGTGTGTGTGTACCTTAAGTTGACTCCCCCCTCTCTGTAAGGTATAATCTATTAATGGGTTAGATATAGAGGGCGCCGAAACCCGGCCTAGGCCCTTAGGTTTTTAACATTTAGCACGCCATCCTTCGGATGGGACGTTAAGCGATGGTCCCGAGCCTGTACAATGTAAGATACTCGTTAAAGACTCCTAGGTGAACAAACCTGGATAGGAAAAATTTAGTACTCTCTTGTCCACCAGCGTGAAAAATGACGAAGGAGCGCTCTGGTAGTAGGTGATATAACCAGTTAAAGCCTGGGCATGAGTCATAATATCTAACTATTATAAAGACAAACTACTAATCACTCATTGAATTCTAACCCACTTCCGCTAAATTAAGAAAAACTTCAACATGGGTTTAGCTTTTAAATGACCGGCCAACTCGATAACGACTGCCTCTAGAGAGATGCGGTGTTCTTCATTTGTTTATGGTTGATAAAAACGCTACGAAGCTCTGTCTATATTTCTAAGGTAAGTGCATTCAAAATGCAAGAACAAAATTCAAAAAGTTATTTAGTCTACTTATTCCTGAGACATATGACGTCATCTACAAAGTATTGAAGAAGCACATTGAGGTAAGAGGAACAAAATAATTTTTATTTTTTTTATTAATATAAATATTTTTCTAGAAGTGCTGCATACGTCATGTCCTTCTTCTTCCTGTCGAGGTAATCCTTATTTTTACCTGCCAGTAGACAAAACTTCGGTAGAAATGAATAAAGTCTTTTGAAAATTCCCGTGACGCCTGAGTCATGTCAGACATGGTTTACAAATGTAAAAGAAATACCTAAGCAGGTACCGACAGGAAACTGCGAAGATTGAACGGCACGTGCTACAGTCTGAGAATGGGCCGGCAACTGAGCTTGGAGTGGAAGTTGGGACTAAAGACGGAGCCACTCGTCCACACGCTCCGTCTTGTCTCTGCGATTCCCAGAAATTGATACCGTCCGTATCAATTTTCAACCAAACTCCAACTCCGACTAGTAACTATTTTTCGTCAACACGAAACAACTTGTTTGCAAGGATTTGTCGATACCGACAAAACGACTTGCTGGAGCGTGTAAACAGGACCTGAAGGTAGAAACGAAAGTGAAGTGGATAGTAGTTAGGTTAGGATTCAGACTAAAGACAAGGATGGAAAAAATATTGAGGATACAATTTTGGGCGTCTCAATTGGGAATAAAACTTTTTTGTGGAATAGATTATATTAAAAAGAAAAAAGTTAGTTTTGTTTATTAGGTTAATAACGTCATCTGCATTGGTTAGGTGTTGAGGCTGTAAAAACGTTGATTACAGTTACTAGCCGGGTAATCTGCTTCTCTGTTATGACACATTTAAATTTATAACAATAAACATAAAATGTCAGATTTTGATTGACGTATGAACATTATTAGAATTTCATTATGACCCTTTTACATTCTTAGTGCAATGTAAAGGCTGTAAGAAAATAAGATTTCGCAGATTAACAAATAATCAAGAGAAACACCTGAAAACTAATGGGCATACGCCCTGAAAAAGGGAGTAGAATGAGAGAAAAATGTAAACGAGAAATTAAAACAATGAAGCTTAAGGTTAATGAAAATATGAAACAAATGTCTGACAACGAGAAAAACAAGTTGGCTAATAATAAGAAGTTTGTTAATTTCAAGACCGGGGCTTTACTACGATGTCGTATCACCTACCTCCTACAAAGGATGTCGAAAACTGCTCCTATACAGCAACTGGAACAAATTATTACTGCACCAAAAAATCACACGCAAACCATGGTGACATGTAATAATTTATTTTAGTTAGTAACTAACTTCATTTTTTTGGTCGCATGGTCTCACCATGGTTTGCGGGTTCGAATCCCGCCCGGGAGTGAGTTTTATTTCGTAGATAGAACTTCTTCCCGGGGCCATAGATGTCGTAAATAACTAGATAACACATTGACAGGGCTAATATGCACCGTCCATAAAGCAAAAAAAATAAATAAAAAACTTCATTTTATTGTGTTAGGTTAGTTTGCTTGAATGATGTTATTTCGTGTTACAGAAGATGCCCTTCTTTTTCTTCTTCTGCCTTTCTGGCACATTCTTCTACCTCTGTGGTTCATATTAAAAGTGACGGACTGTTACGAGTACCTAATGAGACCGAGGCATAATTTTGCTGTTGGAAATAATTGTTTTCAGATATAAGGGGACATTCATAAATTACGTAAGGCTTTTTTAAAGATAATTTAAAGATAAATAACGTTACTTATTTATTTATCCATGGACTGACTAACTTTCAGAAACACAGGTCTCAAAAGCACTGGAGTTAAGTATTTTTAAAAGTTTCTTTATTAGTTTTCCAAAACATGTTTGGCTCTTCTTGAAAAATCTTTGAAGTTTTACGTGGAAAAGCTTGTACCCAAGCTTTAAATAATAGTGGATGTAAATATCCAGACATGTCAGGTATAATAAATAAATTATACTAAAATTACAATTATTTTTCAAAATTCAACCAATAGGGAAATCCCTAGTCAGCGAGACAATAGCATAAAAAAATGTCTAGAAGTACTGAGACCATATGATTTCTGTAGGATTCAATACTGAATTTGGGAAATAAGTACATATGGCGCTCTCCAATAGCGCCATTTCTTAGCGCGAAAGTAGTAAATTTTAAATTCAAAAACTTACGTAAGATCAAATTCTTTACCCCCTTCCCCTATAGTAAGAATTAGTAATATTGAGCTTATCCCCCCCTAAATGCCTTACGTAATTTATGAATGACCCCTAAGTATGCTAATCTTCTTTTAAAATACTTTTTATTGTAGCTTTTACTTCAATTTGCAGTTAGAACCATTTTTAATTATTTTTGGTAATACTCCTTACACGAATGCCTGAAATTCAATGTTCACTTATTAATACTGCAAATAAAGAAAGAGATGTTTCTTCAGTCTTCATTCATTTTCATGTATTTAGTTGTTTGTTCAATGTTTCCCTCTTAAATAGTTTCACTGCACAATAACAAGAAAAATACAACAAAAAAAAACCAATAACTCGGTTAGCTGATAATGATAGCCCGGACGTACAGAAAATCCGAAAAAATTAACTTATATTATGTATAAAAATATACATGAGAGAAAGATATTTGAAAGTTTCTTGACAAGGACAATCTAGTACATAAAAAGTGTATCGAATAATAACAAATAATGAAAACCAAAGTTATGAATGACGGCTGTATAATTAGATAAAGGCCATGTCAAGGGACTCAAGTACTCCAGTCGAATTACTCCAATATATTGTATGCATATCGTTGTGATTATTAGCGAACAGGTGAGTGATATCCTATAAAAGAGCAGTTCCAATGATCCACGGGTTAATCTACGAAGAATGGGACATTTCAATGATACTTGCAGCTAAATTCTGGCTCAATACATTCCTGAAAATTAGTTAGGTACTGCTTCTGTCTGTCACAACATGGCAAAAAACATTACCAATTCCAAGAAGTAGCTCTAAGAGCTAATATTTTCATGAGTGTGCAACATATTGTCACAGTGACAGAACCATACCAGTTACCCAAATAACAGGACATGGCTACGTACGACCAGAGCGCTCTTTCGTCACTCCGATGGACATGAGTACCCAGGTTTTGTTACATAGGAAAGAGGTCTTTAACAAGTAACCTAACATCGCAGAAGCTCGGGACCTTTGTTTAACGACCCGCCCGAAGGATGGCGAGCTCAAGTTTCTTTTTTTTTCCTTCCAAATAAAAAAAAACCTACAGGTCTCGACCGGGATCTTGAGCCGAGTAGTAGCAAGCATTGAAAGGCACTGTTGAAAAACTCAATAATAAACTTCTACTTGAGTTTAGTTTTTACATACAACTAACCTTTTAAATACAGTAATCTACCCGACTTTGTAGTAAGACGTCGATACTCACACTGCCTTAAGGCCCTTAGTTTATTTTATCTGGGAGGTAAAACAAACTTAAGCACGCCGTCCTTCGGATGGAGCGTTAAGCGATGGGGAGCCAGTACGATGTCAGATACTCGTTAACCCCCTAATGTAGGTGAATAAAAATTTAGGGTAGGCAAAATTTGAACTCCCATAGTAGAGTCGGGCTCATAAAGACCTTGTAGTTAAAGCCCGAGCATGAGTCATAATAACTAATTAACTAACTATAAATTAGTTAGTATTATTACATTGTTAGTATTTAATATTTTTAAATGTTATTTTAGTTGTACCACTGTAATTGAAAAAATTGAAAAAATATTTGAGGGCAAACAAATTCCAAACAGTAAAGCCACGGGGATTTGTTCGATGAAATTCCAACCCTTCCCTTATCTACCGGGTATACCCATAAGAATGGTTCCCAGTCAGCAAACATTTTTTTGATTTTAACTAAACCTGACGATGGAGTAATGCAGAAACCAGTAGTGTGTGTATAACTCTTCTGTTAAACAAACAATATATTTAAAAAACTGTGTGCGTCGCGGGACGCGCGGCAGGAGCGGAGGTACTCCGTGATGTTTTTGGTGAAAAATAATTTTTGGCTGAAAGTAATTTTAAATTGAAATTATAAAATTGTTCAGGTAAATGAAGGTAAAATAATCGAATTGACGAATGGATGGTCTTACGGAGTATTATGTTGAAAGTGGGCCTTCTAAGAAGAGTATTCAGGAATGAAATATTGTAGAGTAGTTGTAACAACATTTTATTTACATATTATTATAATATTAAAATAGTGTACTATGGTATAATGTACAATTTGTCATGGAATCATGTAGATACATAAAATCATTTCATCGCAAGTATTTTCCAAGTATTTTGCCTAGCAAAGTTTATCAGTATTGTACATTGTCATGTAGTTTATAATAATAATACTTATTCATCAACTGAATCTATCGTCATCTTAGCTATCAACATCCACATCATCAGATTTTGCCTCATTATTTACATCATTGTTATGTACAGTTATTGGCCTAGACTCGTCACATTCAGTATCGTGCACATTATTAGATTTTCTTCAAAATCTATAATTGAAATGATTGGTTTATGGTAATTAAAGTAAGAAACATAAAATTTAGACTCTTTTCTACGAATCTTGCAAAAACAGCGTCCGTAGTTGTGCCACGTTTATATTGATAATTTCTTGTTGTAGTTAACTTTCGATCATTAACCAATCTCAGTTTAAATATATCAGAAAGAAGCTTAATCAATGGCTTAGCCCTTTCTTCTGCAAAATTTAAATTGACAGCCAAAACAAAGGAAGTTCTTGATAATTTGACTTTAGAAAGTTTTTTGATACCTACTTCTTCAGAGTATACAGCAAATAAAAAACGAATAAATTTAATAATTGCCTCCAAGCTGTTTGAAGATGATATATAACTATAACAATTAAAATTAGGAATAGCTATTGTTGTAACACTTTCCAATCTCGTTTCTGATAGTCAGGGAGGGGAGAGTGAAACTTTCGTTGCGCATGTCAGTGTCGTAATGCGCAACGCTTTTGCCAACTCACTGCCTGCCAAGCAAAAGACCAACGGCACGGCACATAAGAACTCCGCTTCAAAAATAAGTTTGTTTAACATACATCGTATAGAAACTGAAGCAGGGTTACCAGTCATAAATTTACCAAGTCTGTATTGTGTCCAAACTGACTGTTTTTTAGGTTATGTCACTATGACCAGGTTATGTCTCTATGACCAACATAGGATTCACTATATTAATATTTTCTTACTTCTATCTTGCAACCTTGGTCTGAATTTGACGTAGAAACATCATATAAATTAAATTGAATATTGGCCATTTGATTCAAATTTTGTCATCACTTTTTTGAAATTTGCAACTTTAAAGAAAAATTACTAAAAATCTGCAAAAATACTCGATTCTAGAAACATTCATAGTATGTATCGAAATGTTAGCTACTTTGAACAGTATTGTTATCGAGGTTTTGTCTTCTCTAGGCCTTATAGCCTGTGACCATGAGGAAGGCCGAGGAGGAGGCGTGATAATGCGGGATGATCCCAGGCCGGGACCTCGGGGGGGCCCACAAGGGCGTAGCCCCCGTTTACATTATTTACACTCTTAAACAATTACTTGGCTCAGAATCAATCAACCGAGAAGAGTGACTGTAGCTGGAGGTCTCCAACCTTTGAATTTCTGGGCCCTCCTTGCGAGGGCAGTCTTCTCTTAATTTTCTATATTACGAAATGGCTAAAGTGCAAAGAAGTCGGCACGATTGAATCAGTATGAAGTTTATCTTCTGAATGTTTTTTTTTTTTTTTTTTTTTTTTTTTTTTTTGGCCATATGTACGATGCATATTAGCCATGACACTTATAATGGTGTTTTACCTAATTATTTACGACATCCATGGCCCCGGGAGGAAGTTTTATCTACGAAATAAAACTCACTCCCGGACGGGATTCGAACCCGCAAACCAAGATGAGACCATGCGACCAAAGTACTACGCTCTAGCCCGCACTGCCACCATGGCTCCCCTTCTGAATGTTCAGTGTGGTTTTTATTTTCATATAAATAAAATATTTCATTTAAATAGTTCTAAAATGTGGAAATGAACCACAATAAATAAATAAAGCAGTTTTTGTTATCGTTTCAAATATTACATTTTTCAACCATCCTACATATGATGAGCTTTCGGCTCTTAGCGACGGGTTGTTATTCCCCCCCCTCCCCAACCCTTCGCTTTCTCCTTTAAAAAAAAAAAAAAGAATAAATTTTGTTGAACCCGTCTTGTCGAACCCTTTAGAATTATATGCCACACATTGAAGTTGTTGAAAAATAATTGAGTCCCCCCACTGTGGTCCACATTTTGAAATTTTTGGATGTCACACTGCTCATAAGTTAGGTCATCCTTGAAATACACTGCAAATTTTTGTGTGTATATGTACAGCTGTTTTCCGCAAACTTTTCAGCCCGACTTTCACAGCTTTATTCTTTTACATACATACATTTTTATTTAAAACAATAATAAATCATTTTTGACCTATTATAAACGGAAAATATTAGATTTATAATATAATAACAATTTTTATGTTTTATAATTATTATAAATGTAAATTAGTGGATCCATATGTTACATATGTTGTGTTACGTTGTGTTAAGGTTGGTCCAGAGGTTAGCTAGATGTCAAACCGAATCCAGAAGCTGCTCTACACCGAATACTCTGACTTTGATGATGTCATCATCCTGGAAAGTCCCTTCGCGCAGACCACCCGCGACGGCTCCGGAATCCGACAACTTCAAATTGGTAACTATATATATATGTATATACGATGTGGAGGCCGGAAACCCCGAGGTGCTGGTGGACCCGGAGATAGAGACTCCGGAGCTGCTGTCTGCAGGAGCATGCTGTACTGTTGCAGGTCTGACCCCGACCAAGCTGATCCTGGCGTGCGACTATGTGGAGGCCGGAGACCCGGAGATGCAGGTGGACCCGGAGATAGAGACCCTGGAGCTGCTGTCAGTGTTCCCTGTGGATGCTGTCTGTCTCTCCGTCTTCAGGAGGAAGACGAGGAACACGATCAAGGCCCACTTCTCCAACGACCAGGTCCTCTACTTTGAGCTCGCCAGCCCCGATCGCAGGAATGTACGTAAGGCCACCAGCTCTAGCATGTTCCTCTTTCGGCTTCTATTAACTATTAAAGTACTATTAAAAATTACCCGCCTCACAAAATGAAGGTAACAGAGCGGAGATATAGATGTATGAGTATAGATGGAGTTAGCTAGTTGGGCACAAGTGAGGCGCCTCGACTGCTACCTAAACTAGCAGATATTCTGCACAGTTCGTACAACATTAACTTTATTAAAATATCATACAAATCTTCTTTATTCTGTAAATTACATATTGAACATATTTCAGTCAAATGAAAATAAAAAAAATATTATTGTTTAATGTAATTTTTGCAGAAACTTTATTCCAGGTTCTTAACTGTGCTATTATTTCTATTATCTGTTCTGGTGAATTAACGGAAATATTGTTGAGGACTTTTGAAATCGTCTGTAAATGGTACAAATGTGGCTTTTGACTTATAACATCTGTTTAAACTTCTCTAGAACGACTGGGATTTGAATTTTTAATTCTGTATAATTTATGTTTTCTAAGTCGAAATTAAAGCCACTGCTCAATTGTATTTATCAATTTTCTGCACTGCACGATCCAAGAGTTTCAATCTGTTAAGCAAATTAAAGGGTTAGCGTTCTAGGCCTCTTGCCAGTATCTTGAGAAGTCACCAAATGGGTATAAAATGGCGTCAAGAAGCGTCACGTGTATGTACGTTTCGAAATAATTCAGGAATATGAAAGAATTTTTTTCGATTCAATGATTTTCCAGGGGTGCAATTTTACGTCATTTAAAAGTGATGACCACCCATGGATCTCATGGGGATGGTTTCATGAAAATAAACATCTTTTGTTTGACATTTTTGAAAAAGTGGCGCAATAAAATAAATCCTGCTCTCATGGCCCACTGTCACCTGATTGGACAAGTAAAGCAAATACTCCTCGCTTCTAAAAGCTTTAAATATATGTCACATGACGTGACATGACGTAACATGACGTGACATGACGTGACATATATATAAGCTTTTAGAAGCGAGGAGTATTTGCTTTACTTATCCAATCAAGTGACAGTGGGCGATGAGAGCCGGATATTTTATTTTATTGCGCCACTATTTCAAAAGGTCAAACAAAAGATGTTTATTTTCATGAAACCATCCCCATGAGATTCATGTCCGTCCACATTTTTTCTTGAAACATGTTGGAAAGCCCCTCGCCACTCCCTTCTTTCGGAGGTTTAACGTTTTACAAGTTTGTATTTGATGAATTGTAATTCAGTTATTTAGCAAAGTGTATTGAACAGTTATATTTCTAACATTTTAATCGTTTTTATAAGGAATCAACTGAAAAACAATGTATATAGAAACTTTTAAACTCAAAATTAAATTTCCTATACGGTGCCAAAATTAGTCTGTGACGAACGCATCTTGCCTCTCAATATAAAATAATTAATGAGGATTGTTGTTGTCAGATGTTCTGGGGTATGTGGTGTGAGCGAGTGAAGCTACTGAGGCGCCAGCCTTCAGGCTCCACGCAGTCTGAGACTAGTGTGGGTTCATCCTCTTCAACCGTCACTCTGTATCCATCACATCGGGACCTCACCAATAACAAAACTGTAAGTATAACCTCACAAAATGCGGGTGCACACCCCTACCTCTTTGTGAACCTCAACCTAAGTTGTCCTTATCTCATTCCTTCTGTAGATTACAACCAGAGTTGGCCGTAACTAAGTACTGAGTAATTCAGTTTTAATTAATAATTCTTATTCTATCTCAGGATCATGGTGTCATCAATGAATGTTTCTATATTCCAGACATTTACCCATTCATTTACCATATTTGCTTTTTATGTATTGGACATAGAGGGTGCCGGTAGCATGCGTGCTTGGTTACTGAGCTCAAGATCGCGGGTCCTTAATTTTTTTATCTGAAGGTGAAAAAACCTTGAGCACGCCGTCCTTCGGATGAGACGTTTAGCGATGGTCCCAAGCTTGTTCTCAGGTACTCGTTAAAGGCCCCTCCTAGGTGAATATAAAATTTAGGGTAGGCAAAATTTAGGACTCTCGCAGTACAGTCGGGCTCATGTCCAACAGACGTCGAAAGAGCACTCTGGTTGGCGATATGATCTCTTTTTAAACAGTTTATTTATAATTATTTTTTATATTTTTCATGGAATTTAACATGATTACCCGATTGAAAAATAGATTATGTGGCGGCGTCTCATCTCTGTAGGAGGAGAGGAAAGCATAAAATTATTCATAGTTCATTAATAGCTGATCGGATTTTCATGAAATTTCTCACTCAGCTCGATTAAAAATGAGCTATATAGCGTCTCAAAATTTTAACGCAAGGTTATAAATTTAACAATGGCACCGAAAGAAATTCCTCATAATACCCTTATAAAACTCTAATTAATCCACTATGAACTGACATTCTGCCAACTCAAGGTTCGTATAGTAGAAGCTATGAGAATAAGAAAATATTTTGGTTTTACGAAACAATTTTTCGTGTCTAAGCTGAAGGCTGCTATATAGTATATATATGCATTTTTTTGTCTCCTGCAAACTACATAACTGAAAAAAAGTGCAATGGGCATAAAGCCAGTTTAAATTGTGAGAACATGTTAACCGGACATGCATAAGTGATAGATGGTGATGTACTTGCAGTGGTACCAACGTGACCTGTACCTGGGCCCCAGGTTCGGTACAGGGACCTCAAAGAAGAAGCGGCGGCCCCTCGGCCAGCCGCACGTCCCCCGGGAGAAGGAGAGTGCGAACCTTCTCAGGTAACACTACTTTTGTATATTTCACGTTCCTCTAGTTTTAGCCACTCTGTACAAATATCCCATGAAACACGGCGCCAATTGCAATACCTCCTAACTACATAAAATGTATATGAATTATTGTTATTATTGAGAAGTGTGATGAGGTCACACATTGAAGGGTTCCATAAGTGAACAACTAAAAAATTCTCTCCCAGACGGGATTCGAACCCGCACTGATGAGTCCATGCAACCTAAGCCCTACGCTCTAGCCCACACGACCACCACGGTCCCCTCAAAAAATATAGTTGGTCTTTCTGGGTCCGATTTCTACTATTAAAAAAAAAAACAGCCAATATCCACAGATAGCTTTCAACCAGATACGATGTTAGGCTACCATAAGTAAAGATAAAAATATATTCTGGTTTGTCCAAAATAGTTGAAGAAGAAATATGGAATACAGGTGGTCCTAATGAAAAGAAGAAGAAAAAATAGTAGAAATCCATGCCACAAGATGAACCTCTATTCTATATTTCTTCTTCGGCTTTTTCATTTATGACCAACCAGTTTATATTTTCTATCTTTAATTATCATCGTAATGTCATCGTATCCGGTTGATCCCTATCTACTGACATTTATATTAATGTGTTTTCTCAAAAAATATTAGAAATCCATCCCACAAAGTGGACTTGTATTCTATATTTCTTCTTTGGCTTTTTTATTTATGACCAATCAGAATATATTTTTCAACTTTAATTATGGTTGTGTCATCGTATCTGGTTGATCCCTATCTACTGACATTTATATTAATGTGTTTTCTCAAAAAATATTAGAAATCCATCCCACAAAGTGGACTTGTATTCTATATTTCTTTTTTGGCTTTTTTATTTATGACCAATCAGAATATATTTTTCAACTTTAATTATGGTTGTGTCATCGTATCTGGTTGATTACTGTCTGCCGACATTGCTGTATAATTGTGTTTTTCAAAAAATATTAGGATCGCAGTCAAAAGGACTACTTATTCTATTTGGTCCTGTCTAAAAGAACAGAAGAAGAAATAAAGAATATAGGTGGACCTTGTGGAACCAATTCCTTATATTTATTGGAAAAGAAAAAAAAAAAAAAAAACTTTCTTTTAGCAATATCAGCGTCTCTACGGACTCTTCAACCTGATTTGAGCTGTCGAAAACAGAAAATCTTCAGTTTCGGGTACCCGTTTTAAAAGAACCAATACCCGATACATCAGGTGAACACGGTTCAGCAGGGTCAAGCTCACTAGTCTGAAAGGGCGACGAACATTATACATCGATCTTGGAGATAACATCAAAAAAGGTTAAAGGGCACAACATTATCCACAAAGATTGCTCGGCCCGGACTGCAGTTATGTCATCGAGACTGTTGACCTGTTAGCTTCTGAAAAACATGAAAATAAGCGGTTAAATATCGGGACAAAGGATGCAGGCGCCATCAGTTCTGGGACCCTTCATAGCTGGCATCTTGCTCTATCTCTCTCTGCTGTGTGACGTAACTTGAATTCATCTAGATCATGTTTGTCATTCTGGCTGTTATTAAGTTCTGATTTTAATAAATTCTAAAGTATATGTATTATAATTGAAGCCTCCCTTGCTATCCTAAGTAATAACACCTCCCGCAAATAGCCGAGCTAAATAAGTAACATATAAAGATAAGATCCTGGTTGGTGATTGAAGCACCAAAGCTGATCTAGTAACAGTCAGTTGCTACAAATTTACTTCTTCAACTAGTCTAGCCTATTTCTAGTTTATGCTAATCTTTTTTTGCCCTTTTGAGGTATCGTCGATTTCGGAACTTGAGCTATATCCTGACTCATATCTCAATCTTTTTTTTTGGTATACTCCTATTTTCTGTTTTTTTCTCTTATGAGGGTATTTGATCTCCGAATTTGATGTACACCCTGACTCACACGTAGGTTTTCACTCTCCCTCTAAACATTCGATCGCTTTATTTAATGAAACTTTACCGTCTGTTTTAGCTTTTTTGTATTTTTTTTCGATCTCTGAAAGGTTACACCCACCCCGACTCACACACATGTTTTCGGTCTCCTTCTAAGTCTTCGGTCTCTTTTTTTGGTTGATCCCTTACCTTCTGCTTTTGCTCAAATGAGACGCCCCGCTTCATACGATAGTTTCCACTCTCTCCCTAAACTTTCAAACACTTGCTGGACTAGGTCTGTTTTTGCTAATTTGAAGTTTCCAACCGTCCCCACCGTGGAACATCTGGAACCATGCTTGGACAAAGGTCCAGGTCTGCAAGAAACCAAGTTTACGGGGAGAGCGGAAACTTACGTGTATATTGGGGTGCAATCTCAAATTGAGAAATCAAAGCGGCTTATTTGAGCAAAAACAGAAGGTAAGAGTCCAACCAATAAAGATAGAAATTTTAGATGGAGAGCGGAAACTTATGTGAGAGGTGAGTTAAAGTCTTGAATTCAGAGATCGAAGCTCAAACGAGGAGAAAAGCAAGTAAAAATCAAAAAAATAAAGAAATCGACAATTTAGAGGGAGAGCGTAAACTCATTTTTGACAGCTAATAAACTTGCAGGCTTTTTTACTAATTTATTTTATCAGGATGCTTGTGAAAATGGCCCCCGGTTCCGGGTCTACAACAAAGTTCCGGGTACCTGAAAATTCAAGTACCCAGTTCAGCAGTCGCCAATAACCGGTCCCAGTAACCCGGAATTGTCTAACAATCCTAGTTGTAGTTGTAAGACGACCATAAATAAAAGAAAAAAACTATATTCTAGGTGATCATAAATAAAAAAACCGATAGAAATGTAAAATATAGGTTGTCTTTGGGGGTCTGATTTCTACTATTTTTTGAAGAATACACTAATACAGCAATGTCCATAGATAAGCTACAATCTGATTTGATGTTAGAACTTTAGTCATTAAGATATTTTCAGAAATATCGTGGAATTGGTGCCACGAGCATCACCTAAATATCGTGGAATTGGTGCCACGAGCATCACCTAAATATCGTGGAATTGGTGCCACGAGCACCACCTAAACCACATGATTCTTCCTCCACCTTTTTGGCTATGACATACTAGAAAATATATTTATTGAAAATTTCAGAATATAAGAGGTCTTTGTGGGACGGATTTATAATATTTTCAAAAATACATTAATACAGCGATGTCCATAAATAGGTTTCAATCAGATACGATGACATTGAACCATAAGTTACAAAAATTCTATTCTGGTTTGTCCTAAGTAAGAATGCCGAAGAAGAAATATAGAATATAGGAGGTCTTTGTGGGACGGATATCCAATATTTTTTTGAAAACCACATTAATACAACAATTTCGGTAGACAGGCTTCAACCAGAGAAGAACCAATACGAGTATTGGGTGAACACGGTTCTGGGTCATGAACCATGCATGGACCCAGATCTAGATTCGAATAGTAGACTCGAGGCGGGTCTAGAACCGTGAACCCAGGTGCTCTTTGTATCTCTAAACCATCGATCATTCTATTTGTAGTTTTTGCTTAGCTTCTGTTTTTGCTTTTTTGTAGTTTTCTTCGATATCTGAAAGTAAGGCTACACCCACCCCGACCCTAACATATGTTTCCGCTCTCCTTGTAAACCTTCGGCCTTTATTTGGTTGGAACCTTACTTTCTCTGTTTGCTCAAATGCGGCTCTTTGACCTCTGATTTTGATTCTACACCCTGTTCATAGTTAGTTTGTTTTTGTTTTTACTCATTTGAGTGTTCCAGCTATCGAAGAAGTATAAAATTTAAGTAGTCCTTGTGAAGCAAATTCCTAATAATTTTAGAAAAAACATTAGTACAACAATTACGGAAAAATTAATTAATGATAAAAAAATTATTCTTATTGACCCTAACTAAAAGCCCAAAGAAGAAATATAGATATATATTTTTATTATCTGCACTTAATTATCACTTACCTTTTTTTTTTGTGTGTGTAATGGAGATTCGAAAATGATATGTTCAGTTGTTCTCAATCTTATTTTTTGGAATTTTGCAATTTAACTTTCGACCTATCTCAACTTATTGACTCACATCCTTCTCTCATAAGGAAAGCTTGACAAACAACTAACTTACCTGGATCAAACAATCTTCTCAGGAGCTATTTGATAAGAAATTATCTTATATTATTTTTATGGTGTTAACTATAAAAATAATATAAGAGAATTCCTGTTTCCATAATAGATCAAATTTTCATCAGATATTTCATCCATAACTCAAATAAAACTGATTTTTCTTAGGGTAAAAAAGTTCTGTAGCCTAATATCAGTTTTATTCTATGGGTAAAGAGAACCTGTTTATTCAGATGTCTCATTATAATTATAAGTAAGACATGCTGCTAGTAGCGAACTGACAATGTGCCGAGGCGACGCGCAGGCCTGTGTCCCGCCTGACAAGAGCAAGATGAATACCATAGCATTAGTTACCATGGAGGATACTCTCTCTGTTTTTAAATATTTGTAAGACGTGGAGTGGAGGGACAGGTGTGATATCTGTGATGTTAACATATGAAGTGTTGCCGTGAGTCAGGGGGCCCCCAACGGCCCCGAGCACGGTCTGTCTTGTCAACAGGTTCGGAGCCGGCATCTCGGAGAACTGCTCCACCTCTCTCTTTCTCCCGGCACAGATCCTTGTCCAACCCGACCTTGATGGACAGTCAATCATCTCCGTAATCAGTGTAAGTATTGCCTCTCACAAAACTTTAAACCAAGCCACAATTTGAGTAGGTTCGGGTGCGCTAATAATATTAATAATATTTATTTTCGTTAAACCATAACATGGTATTTCGATACGTCATACCATCTTGTACGTCAAACCAACGTGCTGCTGGCAGTTTAGGATTAAGCTTGAGATCGAATCTAAGAAAAAGCGGAGGTATTTTTGAAACATAACATTCACTTGGTTAGTTTTTTTATAATCAAATTAATATTTAGCAGAAAGCGCAAAATTGGGCATGGAAATTAGGATAAATAATAAAAAAAGATTAAGTACGATAAACTAAATAAACAGAGAGTTGATACAATTTTGGGGACGGATAACTTGGCTGTTGCTGGACAGAAATGAAAACAGATCGGCATCCTGTTGAAGTCCTATTGACAAAAAATGCCAAATGTGAAATCAAAATACCATAAGGATGACACTTATCAATTTTCAGCGGAATCAGAAGAAGGAGAGAAGGGGATGAACGTTTAAATGTTAGTTAGCGCTAACTAGTCGACTGGTTTTGGAGAGGGAGCGAAAAGTTAATTGATTAATTCGTTGTGGGGAAGTACATTGCCGTTAATTCACCGACGACTTTTTCTTTTATTGCATGAGAGATAAAGAAGGATGAATTTGCAGAGCGACTCCTCGCTAGGGCTGGACCCACAGGAGGCGGCAGTACTCCTCTGGGAAGCAGTCGACCTGGACAGGATGCGCCACCCCCGCAGGTACGGCATCCTCCCGCTTCCCCACCTCATGTGGGGCCTCGGTCTCTGGCCCGTCTCCTTCCCCCAGGCTCGACTCCTTCAGGTAACCTTCACTATTATCATGAATCTTAGAACTGATACGGATCGATTTGATTATTGATTATTTCGTTTTTTTTTAATTATTAATTCAGAGTCCTCAGGTTTAGACAGACCATCAGGTTCAGTAAATGACTAACTTTACTTGTCGACCGTCCAGTCACAAAATTAGTAGTCATTTTACATTTGTGTGCCACAGGCAATATTTCAAATGATATATTTCACGTTTAATTCTACTAGTATACTAGAAGAAGAAGGAAGCATGGGATGTTGATCGTTTGACAAAAGTGTGTGTTGCAGAGTCGGGAGTGGGGCTCGGAGCTGCGGCTGTCTTCGCTATGTCCGGAGACCTCTCTCAGACTCCCGCACCGGCTCCTCGTCTCTTCCGTCTCCCAGGACCCTCTCTGCAGATACAACAAGCAGTACAAGTAAGCTATTCCCTCTCTCAACTCAACGGATTTTAAGCAAGAAGCTACAGTAAAAAGAGAATAGAGAAAAAAGTCCCAGTGAGCCCCATTTTTCAAATTGAATTTTAAAAAATGCCTCGCACAAAACTAGTTTAGAAATAATTTTCCCTGCTTTTCGACTAGGTAAAAAATTCATCCCCATAGAAAGACTTACGTAAGACGCTCCTCTAATAGAATTAACCTTTTTAAGGACCTAATAGGACGTCATACTACGGAACAGCATGCCATGATGAGTAGAGTTAGATAAACACATGGTGTTCTACCGTGAGTTGTCGATTTGACTTCCGAGTGGGGACTCATCTTATTGTGTTGTGTTTCAGCGGGATGTTGGTGTTCTGGACGCCTGGATACTGGTACCGGCCTCGCCAACTCGCTCGAGCTTACTCTCTTCTCAGGTCTCACCTAAGGACCACCACAACCTTCCTGGCGAGTACGTATCACATCCTTTCATCTATATAAATTGTCAAGTGTCTGTACGTCTCGACAACAACTAGACGACTCCTCTTCTTTAAAAATTCTTCCTATCCTATTCGTCCTTTTATTATGAAACTATAGAAGATAGAAGCAGAATGTATCACCTCGAATGGGAATCATGCAGTTCGTTTGATATAGGCCAATCAGGACATAAATTCAAAGTACGGGTGAAAGGTAAAATAAGGAAAAACGGGGAAAATCCACATATTCAACGTTCCTTTCCTTCCGAAAAAAAAAATAATAATAAAAAATAAAATAAACGTTCCCGGCGGAGATCTTTGGCATAGTAGGCAAACTCTGTGCTAGCGGAGCCTACTCTTTCTCTAGTATATATTTTTTAAAACTATTTCTCAAGAGAATCCTTACTACATTGGTCAATCAATGCACCAATTCGGCTTCCAAATACACTATTCAGGGTGCCATCATGTGATGAGTAGTTATAGACTTCACCTTTGTTATAACCTCAACAATGTTTACCTGTTTACTTCATAAGTTGTTTACTAGAGGTTATGGCGTCACTTTTCCAACCAGACTATTCTAATGTGTTCATGTTACAATGTTCTATCCAGGTTATAGTGAAAGATCAAATGCGTGCTTATATTATACTTCCCTGTTTTCAAATAGTAGACCTAAATAGGCACAATATTTGGCGACGATTAAACAACATTCCGTAACTGTAAGTGACCAAGTGGATTTATATCGAAAATAACTACAATGGACGCCGAACAATTCGAAAGGTTTTTAGATCTTTTCAACCGAAGTCAAGCAACCCTGGCAACAACTCTGGTCAGTCAACTTACTGAAAAATTGTCATTTTCTCGCGTCGATACTGTAAGTACTGTTCTTAATAATAACTTTCCTCCGTTTGAAGTTTTCGATTCACAAAAAGAGAGATTCAAAAACTACCTGGAGCGCTTCGAAAACTATTTGTTGGTCAAAAATGTCACTGACCCTTCCAAGCAAGCTCAACTTCTCAGTGTTTCGATCGGTTCCACTCATTATAACAACTTATCTTCGATGCTGGGTCCCGACAAACCAATCAAAAACCTCTCATACAGGGATCTCACTGAAGCATTTAGCCGAATGCTTGCACCACCCAGAAACACAGTTGTATCACATTATTTTTTGAGTACCTACCAGAAACCTAACGAAAACATCGCTGAATTTGTTGCGGCGCTACAGCGCGACCTTCCTGAATGTAAATTTTCTGCAACATGCACTTGTAGCAAAACCGTCTCGGTGGCGGATGTTTTCTTGAGGGCACAGTTTATCAGAGGGCTTAAAGACAACTGGATTAGGGAACTGTTGTTACAGTCCGATTCAAATACTTTTTCTGATGTATTGACTAAAGCTACGGCTTTGGAAGCTTCTCGACTTCTCGAAAATTCTGTGTCAATCAAACCAAGTCAGTTTTTCTAAATGAATCCTTTTCTATTGAAGATATTATTAGTCGCTATTCTCATGTGTTCGAACAGACAATAGGTTGCATTCCAAACTATAAGGTTTCTCTGAAATTGCGCGAAAACGCCAAGCCTATCTACACTAGGGAACGCGATGTGCCTTATGCTCTCAGATCCAAAGTGGAAGTGAATTGGATAACCTGGAATCAGCGGGTATTATTTCTAGGATCGACAAGACTGACTGGGGCTCTCCCTTGGTGGTCATTCCCAATGGAAACAACGCAGTTCGCTTGTGCGTCGATTATAAGGTAGGGGTAAATGAACGCCTTGTCTCAGTAAACTACCCAATTCGACCTATTCCAGACGTTCTTCACAATTTGCGAAATTCTAAATTTTTCTGTAAATTAGATATATTTAAAGCATACCTCCATGTTGCGGTCGATGACGCAAGTAGTGAAATCCAGACTATAACTACTCATAGGGGAACCTACCGAATGCTCAGATTGAGTTTTGGAATTAAAACAGCCCCAAGCGAATTTAATAGAATTTTGAATCAAATTTTGCACGGGTTGAATAAAACAGAGACGTATTATGATGATATCGTAGTACATGGCTCAACTAGAGACTAGTGTTATTCAAACTTGGTGGCTTGCCTCAACCGTCTGCAGGCTCATGAATTGCACTTGAACAAAGATAAGTGTTCTTTCTTTTCCGAAAAAATCGAATACCTGGGCCATATAATCGAACATAACAAAATTTCAAAATCACCAGAAAAAGTTCAAGCCGTCCTAGATATGCCTCGCCCTAGTAACGTTGATGATGTTAGACGTTTCCTTGGCATGCTAACATACTATGCACGATTTATTCCAGACCTCTCTACTATGACTACACCCTTAAGAAACCTGCTTTGTAAACATAAAACATTCAAGTGGTCCAAGGCATGCGAATCTGCCTTTATCCACCTCAAGAATGAAATGACTACAGACAGAGTCTTGGTACCATATGACCCACATCTTCCGATCGTTCTGACCTCCGACGCCAGTCCTACCGGCATTGCTGCAGTGATGAGTCACATGGTCAATGATGAAGAACGACCAATCGCTTATGCTTCCAGATCACTGACAGTTTCTGAACGTAACTATAGTCAGCTCGATAGAGAAGCCCTTGCCATTATGTTTGCCGTAACTCATTTTTTTAACTATCTTTATGGTATCCATTTCACACTTCTCACCGATAACGAGCCACTTACTCGTATATTTCACCAGAAAAAACATTTGCCTCCTATGACTTCCAGCAGACTCCTACGTTACGCTTCATTTCTGTATGGCTTTGATTATTCAGTTAAATTCAAAAAGGGCGAAGCCAATACGAACGTAGATTGCCTTTCTAGAGCAGCTGTGGAACAGAATCATCCTTCAATTGACACGATGCTTAATGAGGAAGTTCAACTTTTGCACATGGATTCAATTTTCGAAATATCTAACGAGTTGCTCACTGCTGAAGTATTAGCTCAGGAAACTGGAAAAGATGTTGAGTTAAATCGAAACAAACATCAACTCATGAATGAATCCGCCGAATCTCCTTTTACCTTGGATAACGGTGTTTTGTTCAAAGACAGCCGTGTCGTAATCCCATGTACTCTTCGAGACCTCGTACTTCAGGAGCTCCATTCCACACATGTTGGTATAACCAAAATGAAGCAACTTGCACGACGGTATGTATATTGGAAGAACATCGACTCTGACATCGAAAAAGTAGTCAAGTCTTGCAAACGCTGCGCGTTGGTGAAGCACAATCCACCGAAAAACCCTGTACATCCTTGGGAGGAGCCTAAATCAAACTGGGAAAGGATACATATTGATTACGCTGGACCCTATAACAATCACTATTTTCTTGTTTGCGTGGATGCGAAATCTAAGTGGGTAGACGTGAAGGTCATTTCAACCGCACCTACTACCATGAGTACCATCAAACTTCTAAACAATATTTTTTCAACACATGGGTATCCGCAGATCATGGTGAGTGATAACGCTTCGATATTCACAAGCGCTGAATTCAAATCCTATTGCACCGAACATGGAATGTTTCAAAAACTAATTGCTCCCGGACATCCAGCTACCAATGGCTTAGCTGAACGGACAGTTCAGACTCTGAAGCAGCGACTGAAGGCACTCGAGGATGATCCACGTCCAATTCATGTAAAGGTTCAGGACGTCCTTCTTCGTTATCGCGCAACGCCACTTGCTTGTGGCCAGTCTCCAGCTGAGCGCTACCTTCATCGGAAGCTCAGGATCAAGCTAGATGCACTCCGACCTTATCATCCAGCTAAAAATCCAGATTCAACATACCAGGTTCTCCGCACTTTTAAAGTGGGGGAGAGGGTCCAAGTAAGGGACTACTCGCAGAACAATAAGTACACCTGGGTTTTTGGTACCATCATTCAAAAATTAGGGGTACTGCACTACATTGTCAAACTCGACTCTGGCTACACCATCAAACGACATTTGGACCAAATCCGCCATACCTTAGTGAAGAAGGTCCATTTTAATCTGCAAGCCACAGAACCTCGGCTATGGCAAGTTCCTCTGGCTACTCATCAGGAAGAGAAGCCTATCTCGGTTCCAGAAAGAAACCCTGCATTACCTCAGTACACTTCCGCCTCAGCACCAGCACCGGGAGATCCAGGTCCGAGAGCTCCTACGGTCGAGCCGAGACGTTCTGGACGGACTCGCCGACCTCCAGCCTATCTGGGGGACTATCAGCTCAAGTTTTGAACCCCATGAAATTTTTCAATATTCAAGTTCCAAATTAAGGGGGAAGACTGTTATAACCTCAACAATGTTTACCTGTTTACTTCATAAGTTGTTTACTAGAGGTTATGGCATCACTTTTCCAACCAGACTATTCTAATGTGTTCATGTTACAATGTTCTATCCAGATTATAGTGAAAGATCAAATGCGTGCTTATATTATACTTCCCTGTTTTCAAATAGTAGACCTAAATAGACACAATAACCTTGTAGCGAAAATAGTACGGCTCGGTGCCTCGAACAAGCTTTCGAAAAATTCGGACAGCAGAGCTAGTAGTAGTAATGGAAGCTCAGTGCTGTCCTTCGCTTCATCCCCCCTCATCAACCCGATCCCGTCCTACCAAAAGACATTGTCAAGAACTCCTGTGATCCCTTCATCCTCCCTCCTCAACCCGACCCAGTCCTACCACAAGACATCAAGAACTCCTGTGATCTCTTCATCCTCCCTCCTCAACCCGACCCAGTCCTACCACAAGACATCTCCAAGAACTCCTGTGATCCCTTCATCCTCCCTCCTCAACCCGACCCAGTCCTACCAAAAGACATTGTCAAGAACTCCTGTGATCCCTTCATCCTCCCTCCTCAACCCGACCCAGTCCTACCACAAGACATCTCCAAGAACTCCTGTGATCTCTTCATCCTCCCTCCTCAACCCGACCCAGTCCTACCACAAGACATCTCCAAGAACTCCTGGGATCCCTTCATCCTCCCTCCTCAACCCGACCCAGTCCTACCACAAGACATCTCCAAGAACTCCTGTGATCCCTTCATCCTCCCTCCTCAACCCGACCCAGTCCTACCACAAGACATCTTCAAGAACTCACGTGATCCCTTCGGTCCTGAAAATGCGTGATAGTAATCACTGTTATTGTATGAAATATTCAAAAACTGAAGCCCGCACCTAGGCGAGCATCTATATTCACGACATTTTCAGGAAGAATTCCCAAGAAATTTAATTCGGTATGACAGCGTGGTCCTGTTCGACATAAATTCACAAAATTAGAAGTGTGGCTCTTGGCTACATATAGCTATCTCAAAATATCTAACTTTCTATAGTACTCGGTATTGCCCGGGAAAGTCTGTGTTTTTCGTACCATTTTGAGTCTTCTCCCAGCGAAATGTCGCATTACCATTTAAATCAATGAAATTTATTGCAGTATCATACTGCTCGTAAAAGTGCCGATTTGGCCTAATTAATTGTCAGTGAATTTCCCGGGCATCACCGGGTAACGCAGCTATTACACTATAATAACATAGTCTTCCTTTCAGTTGACAGAAAGAGGAAAGGTTGGTTCCACACCAAAAAGAAGATTACGGCCATGTTAAGTATTATTAGGAATATTTACATTAAGTTATTTTGTTTTCTTAGTTTGAACACAAGTTTTATGTTAATTGTGTTCCTGTTCACAGGAAAGGAGCCGGAGACATTCTCAGAACAAAGAACGGTAAACATGAACATTCTCTTGCCTTATTCTCGTCGGCTGCTCCACCTCAAGCCGCTCTTTCTTG
This sequence comes from Aradus depressus, assembly GCA_963662175.1. Lineage (NCBI taxonomy): Eukaryota > Metazoa > Arthropoda > Insecta > Hemiptera > Aradidae > Aradus > Aradus depressus. The sequence continues at coordinate 53,692,499 of OY759214.1, read as the reverse complement.
AAACCTAATATAGTTTATCCATTATTATTTATTTTTAAATGCTTTTAGGCCTGAAGAAGGTATTTCCAAGTTATTAACCAAATTGATGGTTACATTTTACATGCTCTGTTGCCAATTAGAATTAACTATTGTCATCATCACAAAGATACAATGAGAATAGTATCTTGCAGCTTGTCAACTAATCGTTACATCCCCGACACAAAGTATAGGCATAGTTACGTAGTCGCTCAGAAATTTGATGCAGACTTTTCAATGGAATTTGATGTTTTCCGAATTCCTGAGATCAAAAGTGGAAACAACAATATTTATTTTTCCATGTGTGTTTCTTTGTAGACGATAACTCCTGATAGAATGAATGTATCGGCAGGAAATGTTATAAGTGCATTCAAAACCTTCCGTGGACCACAACTATTGGTTTACATCCATATCTGCCAAAGGATAGGGGGAGACTCAATAACTGCCGTTGTAATGAAAAGGCATTTGCTCTAATATTCAACAGACTTACATAGGGGCTCCTAAATCCTCATAGTGAATGTTGTGACGATAAGTTCATTACATCGTATTAGGGTTTTTGAATCCCCTGATCCTGCCCTGAACCCCCTTCCTTTCGGCCGATATCGCTGAAATTTGACAGGTTATGTTCTCATTGGGTTTTAACTTCAAAAATGAAATTCATATTGATCATACGATCACGTTCATTACATCGGAAATTATTGGTGTTTATGAGATGAGCCCACCTCAGATTTCCCCTTCCCTTATGCCGATTCCGCTTAAAATTAATAAGTAAGATAGATGTTGTCCTTATGGGGATCGGGTCAAACATTTTTTCATATTTGGAATCTGGACGTCGGAAAACAAGAAATTCTGCTGAGAAGTCCGCATCGAGTATTTTACCGATTCCATAACTTCGTATAGCTCTGGAAGTAAAATGAAACGAAAATAATGAAATAACCGTCAAAAACTTTGTGTACGACCAGTGGGGAAAATAATTTAGCGAAATTCAAGATATTGTGGCTACTGATATATCCATAATTTGGTCTTTGGAGAGTAATTGTGAAAATAATGTAATATAAACATGCCTCAGGCATTGTCAGAAAGGTTATCGTCTTTAAAATGAAACTCAACACATCATTGTCAGTAATATCCTGAGATATAAGCAATGTTGTAATGAGGATCCGGGAAAATCAACAAATCACAAAATGTCTCAGAAAGCAGTAAATATCTCAAATTGAGGAAAAATATCCTTGATTTGAGACAATATAATATTCACTTGATGAAGGTGGTTTGATAACAAACAAGAATTAGCCTTAAATCTCCCAGAATATGTTTGTAATATTTTTATTACAATTCGGTAAACACATATGGTCGTCATTACTTGAATACCGTCGGTTGAATATCATGTGATCTTTGGTAAATATGATTTTAAACGTTGCATACGTAAAGTTGTTGTGATCGTGGTCTATATAGTGTCTGTGTGTTTTGACAGATACTGGCTGGCTCCGGAACAAACTCAGGACGGACATCTCCCTAACTAGCTGGGACTTCGACTCCTCTCTCATCGCCTACCAGATCACCCTTCTCCATAGAGATCTCTTCGTCAAGGTAGATCTTCCACTCCCATTCACAGACTCCAGCCTACGTTTGAACTGGTTGCCTAAGGAAGCTGTGTTAAATACAATTTCGTGTCGACACATTCATTCTCTCGAGAGTTTTTTTGTACACATACATTTTTTTTTTTCATATTTAATATGGACGTCAGAAAATATAAAATTCTGTTGAAAACTCCGCATCGAATTTTTAACCGATTCCATAACTTCGTATAGCTGGGGAACTAAATTGAAACGAAAATAATGAAATAACTGTCAAAAACTTTGTGTATGACCAGTGGGGAAACATGCGAAAAAAAATAATTTAACGAAATTCAAGATATTGCGGCTATTGATCAAAATTTCATGAAAATCCGATGAACCGTTAAAGAGCTAGGTCATCTATGTTTTAGGACCCCAATAACTCCGCCTATTGTTATATGCAAGAATAATATCCCTCTAACACTACTTGCATTTTACCTGTCACCTAACAACTCTTCAAGCGGTCTTGACGAAAGAAACCAGAGAAAAGTATGCTTTCTGATGAATTCCGAGGATAAGGGCGATGAAACAAGGAGTTTACTTCGTAAACTGTAAAATAACTGTATTGTTGCTAAACGACAGGGAAGGAGAGACAGAGAGCTCCTAGTCTGGCCTCTGTGGATTGGAGAACAGACAATCAAAGGGGAAAAACCAACAGTCTGCAATTATTTAAATTTAGTGGTCTCGGTTTTATTTGTTAAGATAGTCAGAAACATGAGTTGGTATACTAGAAGAGTTAACTGTCCGATGAATGTTACAGATCACGATGAGGGACCTAAGCGCTCTGCTCAGGGAGAAGAACTCAAAGAACGCTCCTAACTTCGGGGCAATAGTGGCTTTCTCCAATAGGCTGGCCAACCTCGTCGCATCCGAGATCATCCGCATCACCTCTCTCAAGGTTGCCAAGACTGTAACAAATGCTCTGGTGTGCGATGAAGGTGGGACAGGTCTGTTATTTTGCACGTTTGTTGGCAGATGCGAGGCCGGCTGGTGGCTCGCTGGGTCAACGTAGCTGACAAGTTGCACCGGCTCCACAACCTAGAGGGTGTAAAGGCTGTTCTTGGAGGACTCCACTCGCCCGGGGTCTACCGACTAGCCCACACCTGGGCCTACCTCCGTCTCCACCACGCCACCAAATACAGGTGATTCCGGGTAGATATACTCGTACCTAGCCTAGTGTCGACATAAAGACAATCCTCTACTCTGTGAGGTGTGACTTTAAGTACTCTAAGCGTTAAGCCCCTTAACACTTTAAGTACTCTAAGCGTTAAGCCCCTTAACACTTTAAGTTTTAAGGTCACCTCACTTTAAGGTGGGGGGGGGGGGGGGGGGGGGGGAATCCTACATTGACATAATATGATGATATTATCATCACACATGTCAATAATCTAATAAAATTAAGATAATACAAAATTTTAAAAATATAATTGTAAATTTATAAAATATAAAGAGAAAAAAGTTTACAGGAGAATACTTTTTATATATACATATATGTACATATTATATAAATGATATCAGGTACTCGTTAAAGACCCCTCTCCTAGGGGAATAAAAATTTAGGGTAGGCAAAAATTAGGACTCCCACAGTAGAGTGGGACCACACATGTCCACCAGAGTGACGAATGAGCGCTCTGGTAGTAGGCGATATAACCTCATAGTTAAAGCCCGGGCATGAGTCATAATAACTAACTATAAAAGAAATTAGGACTAAAAGACATAATGTTAAAGTGCAAGAAGAAACAAATAAGTAAAAATGCTTACAATCTTTATAATGAAAATTCACAGTGTAATATATTAACTTCATATTTTAATGTTAGTTTGGTCGTTCAAGCACTTCCCATTTTTTCATAGTTACATTAATTTCCATCTGTTAAAGCTGTCTACTTTTTTCACAAAGATGGTTATTCCCGGCGAGTGCTCTTTTAATCAACTATAAAAAATGGGAAAGACCAAACTCACTTCAAAATCTCATCCCTATTAATGCTACTAAGTTAATATAATATATTGTGTATTTTCATTATAAAGATTGTACGCATTTTTATTTTATTTTTCTTCTTGTACTTTAATATTATGTCATAATATGACATAATATTAAAGTATAGTCCTTTTTTCTTATATATAATATGCATTCTACTGTAAACCATTTTTTTCTTTATATTTTATAAATTTACAATTATATTTTCTTTATTTTCGTATTTTCTTCATATTATTAGAAAATTGGCAATTCAGATATTTGTAAACGTTTGCTACGTTAACGTAAGACTTCCCCAACCCCTCCCCTAACCCAGGGACTTACACAGGGACTGTCACAGTCTTAGTTAACCGGAGAATTATATAAATATGACAGCCTAGCAAACTTAAATGTCACATTTGAACTTTGTGTTGACGATGGCGTAAGCAGAAACCGATACACTTATTTATATACTAGCAGTAATACCCAGCGTTGCCCGGGGAACTTTGATTTTTTCTCCTAATATCTCCCATTCGAATCCTATTCAATTCTTCAACAATACATTCATGATGTTACAATTTGCAGAAACCCCAGCTAGTATCTGCTTTGCAGCGGCGGACACCCCAGCTAGTAGGTGCTTAGGACCGCTGGGCACCAGAGCTGTGTACCTTTCATGTCCCGGCTCTCCAAGACCCCGCCATATCTTCCTTTCGCAGAGATCCTGGGCAGCACCCTTCTCGGCTCGAGTCACTAGTTAGTTGTGCTGTGTTACAGACGGCTTGCCAGATTGTCCCGGCTCCACAGGGATCCTCGCTCCCCGAACTACTGTCGCCTCATGTCCCGGCTCTCCAAAACCCCGCCATATCTTCCTTCCATAGAGTTCCTGGTCTGCACCCTCCTCGGCTGGAGCTCCTTCCTCGTCACTTTCATGTAAGTAGCCTTACCGCTTTCGTCCTTCACGGCTAACGATCGACAGCTCGATCCAGAGGTTAAGGTCCATGTTGGACCTTGGTCTCCTTCACTCGGTTTCGAACCCGCGATCTTGAGCTCAGAAGGCAAGCAAGCACGCTACCTCTGAGCGACCGGCACCCTTCTACATAATAATATGACATAACAAAAAAAAATGTTGAGCAATGTGCGGCAGTTATTAAAGAAAAAAATAACTGCTTTACGTCGAAACTTGAATTTTATACTAGGATAGAGACGAACAGAATGAGAATGTATTTTCTGATCTGAGTTTTTGAAATGGGGATGCGAGAAGTGTTGTCTACTCAAGTTGCCCCCTCCCCTCCCCCCTCAACTATTTCGAAAATGTTGATGAGTCTTATGGGGAAAAGGGGATAACATTGTTTTTAACATTTCTGAATTTCAAGAAGGAAAAATTACTTTATTTAGTAACAATTTTAAATGTATGCCTAAAATTCGAACAAAATATATAGGTATTAGGGTAAATATAGAGGTGTGTTGTCCTCATATTTGGAGGTGCGAAGTGGGAAGGTTGTCTTGTTAACCACCTTGCCTGGTGGCATTGTGATCAACTAATGGATATTTCAAGAAGTATATTTGCATTTTTTACTTTCCAAGCTATAGGAAGTGTAGGGGAAATTATGTAATCCATCAGAAATTCTATGCTGAGTTTTCAACGGAATTTTATGTTTTCCGACCTCTTAATTCCAAAAATGAAAAAATATGACTGTCTGTTCGTGTGTCTGTGAACACACGATAACTCCCTATAGAATGAATCTATTGACTCGAAATTTCATATGTAAATTCAAAGCCATTATAAGGACGACACCTATTGAATTCGAGCGGAATCAGCCGAAGGGGAAGTGGATCAAAGAGGGGCTCCACACAATATCAGAACTTCGATGCTGTTTTCAACTAAATTTCATGTTTTCCGACCCCCTGACTCCAAGTCTACCTTAACGTAACATTTACAAATATTTGAGTTGTCCATAATATAATAAAATAAAGTAAATATAATAGTAAAAAAATTAAATAAAAAATACGATGCGAAAAGGTCGTAAATAAAACCAAATTTTAACAGGAATAAATATTTTTTTATCTTTTGTAAAATCCATTTTGATGAACTATACTTGTTAGCATATTCTCTGATCATACGGTTGTGTTGTCTAAAGGAGCGAGGAAATGGTGGAGCGGCTTCTGCAGGTGTGGCAGAGCTCAGCCGCCGAGTATGGCCTCGTCGAGACTCCCCTCGTCAAAGAGTTCCTCACCAAAGCCCGCTATTTAGAAGAATTTGACAACTTCTTCCAAGCAAAAGATTTGGAACCAGGATTTTTTTAACAGCACAACTTTGGAAATCCAGCTTAGATGAATTTTAAATGAAAAGATTACTTTAATTATAAAATGATGGATTGTTAAGACACTAGAGAGGAGATAATAAAGTATTGAGTGAATGTCACTTTCAATCTTCATCAAAAATAAAATAAATGTAAATACATTGAAAAACTGGAATATTCTTCACTTTAGAAAAAGTTCACTAACAAATAACTAAATGCACAGAACCGTTAGTTACGAGAGAGATTTTTAGTCATGCTTTATTCACATTATTGTGACACTTTAAGTAGGTAATGAAATTAATATTTAATTCAACAAAAAGAAAACATTTATTTATAAACCCAAACATATTTATACATAAATATATAGGGACAAATACTTATTTATATACACATACAAATCTATATACATGGGAGCAGTTTTGGAACAAACAAAAAAGGTAATAACCAAGACAAAATAGGATATTAGAAAAGACCATAATATAATTGATAAAGTTGAAAGTTCTAATGGACACTAATATAATTTAATTAATTAAGTACACAAGGTATGAGGTATTACTAATACTAAGGGCGAATGAGAGTTAGTTCAAAGGGAGTTTTGTTATTTTGATATTTGTAATGTGAGTGAAGCAGGGTTTATTGAAGAATGATATATATTATAGAGGCGCCATTCTGAAGAGGAGGGAAATAAAAAAACTTTAAAGTGGGATGCTACTCAAGACAGCAGCGTACAAGACCGGTCTGCAGTGGCCTTCACCGGCCACATTCCACAAGGAAGTTATATCCACTCTATCGAGAGGTGGAGGTGAGTTAGAATTGTTCCCGAACGGGATCCGTCTTGATGACTGGGAGGCCGGCCCAGGTGGTGAGGTAAGTACAGCTGTGAGGACAGACAGGGGCGATCAAACTCGGTCTGCAGTGGCCTTCACCGGCCACATTCCACAAGGAAGTCCTCATATGGCTGATATCCACTCTATCGAGAGGTGGAGGTGAGTTAGAATTGTTCCCGAACGGGATCCGTCTTGATGACTGGGAGGCCGGCCCAGGTGGTGAGGTAAGTACAGCTGTGAGGACAGACAGGGGCCCCCAAGTCCGGTCTGCAATTGGCCATCACCGGACAGACACCACACGGGGTCACTGAGAGTCCTGCGGGGCCCGTTCCGCGACTTACCGCCCTATAGCTCACATCCCCGCCTCGCGCCTCTCGGACCACCTTCCCGTCGTAGACCAGAGTGTCCAGGATGGCCTGGATGTCGTCCTCAGACAGCGGCACCTGGAACCAAGACCAGACATCTCTTGTCATCAATCTATCAATTACAACACACCAAATTAAGAAATACATTCTGACAAAAATGCACAAAGTTAAATTGCCGAAAGAATACGAATTTAGAACTTATTTTAGGTGGTTGTGTTTTCCAACAAAGAAATTTTTAAATAAAATGTTATTCGACATCATATACCATGTTATTCGATGTCATATACCATGTTATTCGATGTCATTTGAAAGTCTCACGTAAACAAACAAGTGGTGTTAATAACATTTTCTGATATCTCCTCCTCCAAAATAGTGGCCCTAAAAATATTCACCTTCTGAAAATCCTCTCACTCTCAGATATTCGGAATGAAAATTGTACATAATGTTAACCAGAAATCCACTCCCAATACTTAGCAGAGTCGAATTTGTCAAAAACTTCTGATAATTATGGTTATTTTAGCGATACTAACAACTGATTAGTAACAGCAATCCCTTTCCTTCAAAAAACTATGTTCGCTACCTGGGCCTAATACTTGACAAACTAATGACGTGGAATCCTCACACCAGACTGAAAAGACAAGAAACGAATAGACGATACAAACTGTTACCGATACTACTGAACAAAAGATCGAAATTAACTCTGAGAACGAAAGGACTAACAAATAACGCAATACTCAAGCCTATATGGACTTATATGGATTTGAATTATGGGGTTCTGCCAAAGCTTCCAATCTTCAGCGCAATCAATCCTTGCAATCCAAAAGCCTTCATACAACAGCCAATTCTCCTTATTACATCTCCAACTAAACCCCTCACATTGAATTGGATATTCCCGAGTATCCGCAAGCTACAGGAGGAGGAAGATATAGCTGCATAAACATAGTCAATATTTACAGGGTGTCTCAGTTGAGTCTTCAACAAACAAGCTTCTAGTAACATAGATATCTTTGTAAAAGTAAAAAAAAAAGACATATGTGAGTGACGCGGTACTCACAAGAATTGATGTGTAAACATCTGCTTTAGTATCAAAAATTTGCTGTCGTGCACTGATTTTGATTAAAATTGTTTTATAATGTTACAATAAGAAAAGTAGTAAGAACAATTAAACTTTCAAATGTATTGTTCTTCAATTTCTTTTATACCTGAAATTATAGGTTATTATTGTGATAGCTAAAATAATTATATTTCTTTTAGATTTACACTGCTATATTATTTTCTTTTACCACAAATTTTATTTATTCTTCATCTTAACCTAAAAGTTTTTTACCGAAAGATCGTTTTATAGTTCGTAATATTGATATTTTAGTTACAATTCACACGATACAATCAATTGTTAGTATCGCTAAAATAACCATTTTTGGGGACAGGAAGCTGGTCTAATATACGGGTGTCCCAGATAAAATGGTCTCGTCAAGGAAGAACAATTGAGAAATATGCGGTAAGAGACATTTTACACTGGAGCGGCGTTCATGTAACATGCAGCATGCGGCACTGTTGCCAGATCTCGGCGTGACTAGGGACATGCGGTAAGAGACATGTCACCGGTCCTATCACCTACATGTCACCAGTCCTATCACCTCAGACGCGGTGATTTCGACCACGATAAATGACAATCAATCCACAAAAACACAGTTGGCAAAATACACTGAAGTATGGGCATCTTAGTGGACCTATATAGATAGCACTGATCTAGTTTGGACATGATTCCCGTCATAGTAATAGCTCGTATTATCTCTTCAATAGTTGGCCCAACAACACACAAACTTAAAATTGATTATATCAATAAAAATAAATATATCTTCCATCATTCTCGATTTATTGTTAAAAAAATATTAATAAAAAAAATGAAGATATGCGCCCTCAAGAAGAGAGTCTTGGGCTCCCTCGTGCCTCTCCGTCATTAGAATGGAAATAATAAAATACTCCAAGTCTATCTCTCTCCATCTAACAAAGCGGTAACACATAACAGCCTGTACAGTGACTGAACCACCGATCTTTTTGGATTTCGGGGAAGGGGGCTGGAAAAACATGAATTCTGGAAAAAAAACATCATATAATTTTTGGTGGATTTGATTGGAGAAAATGAGATGGATGACCTTGCTGATGCCCAGCTGTGTGATGTATTTGCAGACCTGAGCCGGACTCGCGGATGTGATGTTGTAGAGCGCGAGAGGACCCTTGGCGAGCGACTCGGCCGAGCACTCATGGCGCTCTCTCAGCTCACTCAGGAACCTACACACACACATTCAAATAATTATCATAATGTTCTGTGAAAAAGTGCCTCCAAGTTCATTTGCGTCTTAAAAACCCCAAATTTCCCCATTTCAATTTCCTTATCCTCAAAAGTAGAGCTCTAACTCAGAAACGATTGTAGCAATCTACAGGAAACGTAGATGTCACATATCCTAACTTGGACGAAATCAGACGACAATTAAGACCATTTCACTTCGGGCCCTGAGTTCATTTTACAAGATACCGCTTATATTTATGACTTCACAAAAATCTCTTCGAATAAAAGTTGCAGAAAAAACTGAAAGGCACATTTTACATTAAAAACATTTTTTCGAAGGCCGCCGAAAAGCTTCTTAAAATGTCAACTCTACTATGGAGTAGTTCCATATTTGAAATAAAAGTGTAGAAGACTGGAATGCCTCAACTTGTCCGCCCTCTCATGTAAAGTGAACACTCTTGTTAAATATACGCATACATTTAAAACAAAAATAGAGTATCTTTCTAATATCCAAAAATAGTAACCACTTTCCAATATCCGCCATGTTTTTAGCGGTCACTCCCTTCTTCACTCTCAAATTCGTTTCACTTTCATTTCAAACTGACAATACTGGGTATAAAAAAGTCACTCCCAGAATTACGCTGTAATTACAATGAATATACTTACAATATTTTTTCAGATTTGGTTACCTATGGTAGGAGTGGTTGACGAGTGGTTGACCTAAGAGCGCACAGGCTCGGGACCATCGCTCTACATCCCATCCAACTACAATTATTGTCGTATTGATATCATCTTCTAAAGTCACAAATGACAGCCAGTACAGTATATGAAGCTACAACTTACATCATTTAAAATGAGATCTCAGACCATTTACTTCACACCAGATAACTATAAATGTTGAAATAAAAAACGCAAAAAAAAATTAAACCGCATACGAAAAAAATCTTCTAAAAGTTAAAAACAATTACATAATCGGCATAATTACACAGCCACCGCAAGATTATGCACTATCAATATACACAATTAATCTATCATAAATATATAAATACATATTAGATACTTTTGCGCCGACTTCAAAAAGATTCAAAGATATTTAGTAAATTAGGTTTCTTATCTTTTCTGTTTCTTATCTGTCAACATTTGTCTTAACATTTTGAATTATTGAAGGTCTACAGACCAAACCCATTCTCCAAAACAATAGATTTCAAACGGCATTTCATACAATTTGTTGTCAAACATTTTTAGATTAATCCGACACATCGCTATTCTTTATAATGTTCATCGAAATCTCGACCGCAAATGGAGTTCCGGTTCAGAATATGTACAATTGTTTTTTTTGTTTTTTTGCGAATATTTCGTGAACTATTGATTTTATATTTAAAAAAAAACTTAATATTTAAGAATATAAAATTTTCTATTAAAAAAATTCTATTCATTTCTTTTCCTATAAATCTGGAATTTACGAGGAAATCTATGAACAATCGCTGTTAACAAGTAATATCAGAACCGAAAGTGGTACATTTTTTGATTTTTGCGAATACCTCATGATTTATTGTTTTATATGGAAGAATTTTGGCAACTTCAAAATTAAAGAGAATCTCTACAAAAAAAAATGTTATTCATATTTTCACTTAACAAGTTGATTAGGAGTGGATATCACAGCCAATAGATAGGTACATTTTCTCGGTAGCTTTTTCACTGATGGCACACATTTCTAAATTTGATGATTTAGAAAAGGATTATTTATGTGATTACTGATTTTAATGTGAAGAATAATACTCTTCAAAAAAGGAAGTGTCAGGTAAATGTGAATTTTTCCTACAGCAGTCTGAAATCAGGGAAGAAATTACACGATGAACCATACAGTTACTAATGTGATACATAAGTTATATTATAGCAAAATATGGTAGCGACTTCTTCTGATATAAAGACGTAAAGTGTTACTTATAGAAGGGGGAGCTTCAGGCGTCTTCAGTTCTGCGATCAGTGGCTCATCCGCACTGCACACATATAGCATAACCTATAGCAATAAATTGTGTCGACGTGCTGAAAACGATATTTCAAAAGGTTAACACTCCTAAAGACAAAGAGTTCTCTTTTGATAAAGCTAAAGAACTAGTTAATACAGGAATGGCAAGTGTAAGTACTTTGGATCTCTTGTCCACTGTAGATGCTGTGCAACTTGCGGGCTCTGGCAATGCCGCCAAACAATCACACATGGGATCCTCTCCTCCTATGCAGACGACCAACTTAACTGACGATACACTTGTCCTCCATGGCATCAACAGCTCTTCAGATGTAGCGGTTGTGACGGCGAGTGGCAGGTTCTTGTTCTTTATCTGCATAAACATCCCATGTGTGGTTGTGGCTGCAAGTTCATTCCTGTGTACAGCAACTGCAATAGATCAAGGAACAAAAAATGAAAACTATACTTGCTTTTCATCCATTAACTGGATGATTGAGCGCTTCATCATCATCATCATCTTTTTAGGAGCGTTAATAATCTTGTGAAAAAAAATATGTATTATTTGTAGAAATTTTTATATTTATCTTATGTCGACTTCTTTAAAAAAAAAAAAAGGAGTTCACGAAATATTTGCTAAAAACCGAAATAAATACCACTTTCTGTCGATTTTTACATATTAATTGCGATTGTCAGCAAGTTACTCGTGAAATACCTGTTATAAAAAAAAAACTAATGGAACCTTTTTTCTAGAGAATTTTAAACTCTTTACTTTTGATTCAACTATTTTTTTGTATAAAATCAATAGTTCATGAGATATGCGTAAAAAACATAAAAGTCCTTCCACTTCCGGTCAAGATTTCGGCTCTATAATAGCAATTTTTTTACTCAGCAGGGTCGAATTAGTCTAAAAACTTTTGATAACAAATTGATATATGAAATGTCGTTAACATCGTTAAAATAACGATTTTTGGTGATAGAGAACTGCTCTAATAAGTTAGATTATGTAACTATCTTTTACTATTTAGAGTATTTTTTTCATAGTCAGTACAATTACTTAAGGTTTCTATTGCAGGGTGATACAAATTGAGTCTAATATCTCAAGACGATATAGACTGCAGTTCTGCAGATTCTGGAATATGGGTTGGGAAGGGAATAATGCATCACAGTCAAGTAAAATGTTGATCATACCTCGTTGAATGCTTCTGATAACCCATATCTATGAGACATTTTTGGTATTATTTTTAATAGGGAATACCACGATGATATCAATTTTTCAATGATTTTTGTATTAATTTAGTTACAGTGAATAGTTTGTGGCTATTCTATTGAATTCGTTTGCACTCATGAAAGATATCACTTATCATTGACCTTCATCCTAATTATTTTTTTGATTAGACTTCAAAATTGAATTTTTGGGATTAATATAATGGTAAATTTTTGTTTTCGAAGTGAGTGTTCAAAAATATTTCCCTCAACCCGTCAACTTGTATGCACTTATCAGGTCTTCTTCTTGTCAAAGTTTGAACAGGCCGCAAGATATCATCGCTCCTTATAAGCTGCCAGTATTCTCCCCTAACTAGTGCCGCAAGATATCATCGCTCCTTATAAGCTGCCAGTATTCTCCCCAAACTAGTGCCGCAAGATATCATCGCTACTTATAAGCTGCCAGTATTCTCCCCTAACTAATGCCGCAAGATATCATCGCTACTTATAAGCTGCCAGTATTCTCCCCTAACTAGTGCCGCAAGATATCATCGCTACTTATAAGCTGCCAGTATTCTCCCCTAACTAGTGCCGCAAGATATATCGCTACTTATAAGCTGCCAGTATTCTCCCCTAACTAGTGCCGCAAGATATCATCGCTACTTATAAGCTGCCAGTATTCTCCCCTAACTAGTGCCGCAAGATATCATCGCTACTTATAAGCTGCCAGTATTCTCCCCTAACTAGTGCCGCAAGATATCATCGCTATTTATAAGCTGCCAGTATTCTCCCCTAACTAGTGCCGCAAGATATCATCGCTACTTATAAGCTGCCAGTATTCTCCCCTAACTAGTGCCGCAAGATATCATCGCTAACTATAAGCTGCCAGTATTCTCCCCTAACTAGTGCCGCAAGATATCATCGCTACTTATAAGCTGCCAGTATTCTCCCCTAACTAGTGCCGCAAGATATCATCGCTATTTATAAGCTGCCAGTATTCTCTCCTAACTAGTGCCGCAAGATATCATCGCTACCTATAAGCTACCAGTTTTTTCCCCTAACTAGTAAGATGTCACTTGAACTTGATGGTGTGTCAGAAATATTAAACCATTTGATATACTCATAAATGCTTTTTTTTCAACATTTAGTTGAATATTTCTATCTTCCCCAACTATTTATCGATTTCGCTGAATTACTTTTCGCTGGTTCTACATATGACCCTCTAATTTTGTACAACGTTTCAGGAATATAGCTTCAATAATTTCTAAAATGTCGAGGGGAGGATAGATGTCAAACTCTCGATAAAAGGGTTCCTACAGTCTTCAACCAACGGAACCCTTCCACCGGAAAAATCAACCTACATATTCAGTGCATTATTTTCTAGTCATTTTTCTATTAAACAAAAAAAGTGTTACCTGAAGCATTGCTGGTTGAGGACGTCGACGAATTCTGACTCGAAGTCCTGGTCGGTATACCAGGCTCCTCCAGTGACAGACGTGTCAGGTTCCATGCCCCACACCATGTACACCACTTTCCTCGTCCCCTGAAACACCAAATCAAATAAATAAATAAAACTTAATACTTTTTTTTTTAAATATTGTCGATTCCACAACAAAAACTACCTGTTTCGGCGTTACACCATTATCAGGGTTAGTTATAAATAATATTTATAAATGAGCGATATGTTGGGTTCGCACTGTCTTAGTATATTATACTAAGAAAGTGCGAACCCAACATATCGCTCATTTACAGCAACAGCGACATAACTAAAACTTGATTTTTCAGGAGAAGCAATTCAAACTTTTGACGTGTAATAACTTGATGCATTCATTCAAAAATAACTTATCAGCATGTTTTATTGAAATAATACAATATAAAAGAAGAGAAAATGTACAGTAACATAGACCTTGCTGAGATTTTTCCCCTAACTTCATAATTACCTTCACTTTGAATTATTATGTGTCGTTCTACCCGCTAAAAATATAGGTGAGAATGGTTCTTCCTACGCCCATAACTCAAAAACGTATGTAAGGAACATCATGTAAGTATGGGAGGGGTTGAAATTTCAACTAGGAAATTCCCGTGGATTACAGTTAGGTATCTGTTTGTTCTGAAATATTTACTTCAAATAACAGAGGAGGTGAAACTAAAATTAAAGATACAAATTATTAAATTCTAACAAGATAAACTTATTTATATGTGATATGCGTGAAACACTGTTGGTGTATTTAACAAAAAGATTACTGATGGCATGAAAATATTAATAAAATTAAATAATTGGCTTTCCCTACCATTAAAAACTAAATTAATAACAATGAAGATATAAATTGAAATTGTAACAAAATAAAAAAATCAAGTAGTGATGACAAATATTGAGTACAAAAAATGATATATGGAACACAATTAACCACTTAATACATACATATGTGGAAATAGAACAGGATCTAAGGTGTTAACAAAAGGGAGTAGTAGTTAGAATAAATTGGGTCATTCATAGACATGTTATTTTTAGGGGCTTTATTTGGTTTTCAGTTGTTCTATCAAGTAACCTCTTTCTTGAGCAGAAATGGAGGTATTTCATGCATTCGGTTGGATTAAAAGTGTAGCTAATGTGGGTTGCGAAAATGGACCGGTTGCCTTGGTTTCATATTTCAGTCGTATGTTTTTAAATTCTGTCTCGAAACCGGTAGTTTTTGCATAAAAATGTTTTTCTTAGAATAGACAATACTTCAAAAGAAAGTTTCTTTTATTTATTACAAATTTCCAGGTGGCTTGCTAATTTTTTGTGACTCACCACCGGGCTTCTTCAATGAGCTCATTTCGCCTGCTAGCAACCTCTAATGTGGGAGCCCTAAATTGTGCCTACTCAAATTTTCCCCAGGGTAGGGGTCTTTAATGAGTAGCTGACAACATAACGTCCCATCCATCCAACTTCAAGTGAAATTACGTTGGAAACTCGATCTCAAATGTTTACAGGATTACTATTATAGGAAAGTATTTTTTCTTATTCTACGGTATAAGAATATGAGAACCATTGACACCAAGCGGTGTCCATTGGGCCCTCTGGTTAATGTACGCGGCAAAGCTCCACATGGTGCGCATTGCTTGACTCCTGCCACTACTTTTCATTTGTACAGATGCAGCTATACATCACAACCATTGCAGAGGCCAGGCAAGGAGCACCTGGTTCTCGTGCTGACGGGCCCGTGGGTATATTCAAGAGGAATACTGCTTCGCGGCAATGATTTTGAAATTTATAGCAAAATACATTAAAACTAATCATGAAATAATAATAATGTTTTTAAAAGTCAAGTTTTTAAAGCTCAATTGTCATAAAATGATGGGCGGGAAGAAGAGTCCATTTTTGGCTAAAACTTGTATTATTACATATTTCACAATGTGAAGTCAATCTCTAGAAGAGGACAAGTCGGTAATGTCTCTCACGTAGCGTAGACCTAATTTTTTGGTAGTTCAAAAAAAATTGTCGTGGCAAAAGACATTTTCTGTTCTCTTGAAAAATTTACTTTTTTGACTTGTACTGTTATGGCCTCCCAACAAAGAAATATTGTATCATTTTCAATATTGAAATGAAGTCGTGGCATTTACGTTCCACCTTCATTGAAGAAATATTACATTCAAAATTGTAGTTAAGGTTTAAAATAATTACATGCATGAAAATAGTAAAAGAAAAAATAATATCTTGGAATAATAACTGATATGGCAGACCGAGTGAGTCATAAGACCCAGTCCCAGCCTCCTACATCACTAACCTTCCTTACACCATACTGCCCCTGCGACCCGCTCCGTTTTTTAATTTGCTTTTTTAAAGTCCTGTCTTCCGGTCGACCATTTCGGCTGAAATAAACTTAACACCCTACGGTCATATCAGATTAAGCCGAGATTTTGGGTATTAAATTACTCTAGAAATGTGATTTTCAAATACCAGATATTAGGGGGGTATAATTAAATGAAAACCCCAAAAACCTGGCATGTAACGAATGTATCGACACGATATTTTATAAGATGACCCAAAACACCATACGGTCGACACCTGTTGGTATTCTGAAAGAAACAGGGGATCAGAAGAGGAGGGTTCAACTCAAAAACCCTAATAACTGTCGTAAAGAGTGCATAGACACGAAATTTTGGAGGATTGAAAAGTCCCTGAGTGAGACACTTATTTATTATCAGACAAATCGGTCGACTGGTTTTAGAGTAAGTGCAAAAACATAGTTGCAAGATTCGCGCTGGGGAAGTACATTGCTGGTGATTCACCTAAAACGGTTCAACATCCAAAACCCCAAAAATGGCGTCCAACATAAACTTTTACAAAAGAAGAGGAGGTTTGAGATAGGATGTTTACATACACTGATGGACTTGACGGCCTTGATCATCTTCCTGTTCTCGAGGGCCTTGATGCTCTTCTTGAGGGTGGGTTCATGAAGCTTGCTCTGGAACCTGATGTCCCGGAGCCAGATCCCACGACTCCCCGCCTCTCGGATGATCTCGTACACCACCTTCTCCTCCAGATCCGCACCCCGGAGGCCCGCTGGAGTCTCCCCTCCCTCCGCCCGTCTCTTGTACAGCAGACCTCCCCCCGCTCCTTCGTACACGTCTATCTGCCTCTGCAATCACAAATACAGAGTTATTTCATGGGGCTATTAGAATCAAACATCGTTATCTCCAGATCTCAGAAAAGTTAATTTTTCGGAAGATAATAACTGTTACAGTATGAAGGACCACTGTTAGTCGAGAAAATTTCCTGATTTTCATTGGGGGGGAGGCTAGATTTAAACTTTTTTTCATTCAATATTTCGAATTTAACAAGCAACACAATACTACAAGCAGGGCGCCGGTAGCTCAGTGGTATGCGTGCTTGCTTATTGAGCTCAAGAACAATCAGCTCAATTTAAGACTCACATAGAGTCGGGCTCATGTCCACCACAGTGACGAAAGAGCGCTCTGTTAGTAGGCGATATGATCTTGAAGTTAGAGCCCGGGCATGAGTCATAAACCATGAAATCCAGAAACCTCAGCTGCAAAATATGAGATTTCTACACTTATACGAAGGTTCATCAAGAAGTTCCAGGACTGATTTTTTTTTTAAAACTTACGTTAGTATTAAAAGTTATTGGACATTGTCACCTTCAAAGAACTCCCTTGGGAAGCTAAACATTTTTCCCACCGCCGTTTCCACTGCTGGAAGGACCCTGAGAACTCATAGTTTGGAATGCAGTTCAGCTCCACCAGCGATTTGTCTTTAATTTCGTCAGTTGAGTGAAATCTCTGCCCTTTTAAGGGTCTCTTGAGTTTCAGAAACAGGAAAAAATCCGCAGGGGCCAGGACTGGTGAGAATGGGGGCTGGGGGATGACGCCCATGGCGATTTTTTTTGCAATAGTAGCGAATAAGCAACGCAGAATGAATAGGCGCGTTGTCATGGTGCAGCACCCACTCCCCACAGCTCAGGTCTCTTCCTCCTCACAGCCTACAACTCCAGAAGTTTTTAAAAATATTGTTAGTTTAAGTTATTATGACTCATGCCCGGGCTTTAACTACAAGGGCACATCGCCTACTACCAGAGCTCTCTTTCGTCAGGGAGTACTTAATTTTGCCTACCCTAAATTTGTATTCACCTAGGGTGTCTTTAACGAGTACCTGACACCGTACATTTTTAAAAAG
Source organism: Aradus depressus (assembly GCA_963662175.1). Lineage (NCBI taxonomy): Eukaryota > Metazoa > Arthropoda > Insecta > Hemiptera > Aradidae > Aradus > Aradus depressus. The sequence goes on along the minus strand of OY759214.1, from coordinate 53,674,289 downwards.
TACATCGTACATGTTTACAATCATTTTTAAAAATATGTGCAGGTAGGAGGACAACGGAACCTCCCCATAAGCCTGTTTGTGGGCTTTAGTTTAAGTAATGCTCCTAATTCCAAGAAATTAAGAAATGCCCCGTCACGATTCACAAAAACAACAATCAAAAAATCGTCCATTGCTATAGTTGCCTCGGCAACACAGCTTTTCATTCAATTTTATATATATATATTTTGAACTAACCGCTGAACCGATTTTACCCAAAATTGTGAGCTACGTGAAGGGGACATTCCTTTCCAATGTCACAACTTTACTAATTCCTTAAATAACAGTTTGAAAAATGATTTTTTGAAATTTAGATTTTTTAAATGTACATACAAGCTAATAATGTGCGTTTTGCAACCTTCACTGAGATAATGGATGCCAAAAACTGAAAATTCTATAAAAATTATATTTCTAACGAAATTTAATTGGAACGTTTGTCTAGCTGAGCGCTAAAGCTGTGCGAAGTTATTCTTGTAACTTCAACAATGAAATTACTACATCACAAAACGTTGTCTACCTTCTGAGGAGCTTGAGCGTTTTCCTTGAAAGCTGCTCACCCAAATCCGACGATTAGTTTCAGACATATGAAGAACGACGGACGTATTTATGAAGGTACATACAGACACTTTCCAAAAATTGTCACATTTTGATCCTGAAATCAAACCACACAAAAACCCCCAAAAAAAACGCAAAAATCCAGTTTCGAATTTTATCATTATTACATAACTTTGCTAGGTGTAAGGTATTCCCCAATGACAGGGACGAAACATTTCCTCCAAACAGGGCCGCACCTCTACCTTAGTGGAAATGCACATGTTTTCGGAACACAAAAATAGAGATTTGTACAAAAACATTTGAAAGGTTTCTTTGTGGAGATGTAGAGAAGGGTCGTCACCTTGGCTATGAGGGAGTTCATGATGAGAATCCTCTGTTCTATGTTGAGGCTGGGGAAGGAGTTCTGGATGTGGTCGTCATGACAACCACGGGCGCCCGTCTCAGCAACCACAGCAAGCACACTACAACATACAGTACGAGCTCATTAACACTCACTACAGTCTTATCCATCGATTAAAACAAGTATTGAAATAATATTTAAGTCTAAGATGATGTCTAGGACGAAAATCTCACTGGTGTCGATCCATCCGTATGACCGTAACACTGCAAATTGTGAACTTCATCTCCGCAACTACCTAATTTGATTGAAGAAAAATGTTTTTTTGTGTAATTTTTCTTTTCGGAAACAACCCCCATGAACTTTTATGGGATGGTCTTAGAAACGAAAGAAAAATTTGGTTACTATGAGACCCAAGTCGTAATCGATGGGGATTTTATGTGAATTTATTAAATTGAGCTGGTTGGGAAGTTGTGCTAAAGTTACTCAAATGTACGTTTTTTTAAATGTCAGTTTCACAAAATATATATACAATACATGGAAGTACTTTCGGTACTCAGCCACAACTTAACAAATACTGTTATTGGGTCTTATTTATTTATTGCTCTCTAATGTGTCGCGTTCACCTTGCGTTTGTGCAACAGCACCCGTCTCTGTTTGTAGAGGGAGCTCGGGATCTGGCTAGTGCTTAAGGCGGATCGGTGTGTGGCGATCGATGGTCGCCCCAGTCCGTCACACCGCTTTTTTCTGCTCCCGCCAGGAGCCGACAAATTGGCTGAATACTGGGTAACCGGTCTCCGTCACCAGCAGGCGCAGATCCAGTCCCAGGTATGATCCGGTTCCGCGAATCCACTCCACCCTGGCCTGGCCATACAGCGAGCAATCGAGGAACACGTGATCTGCAGTCTCGATGCCCCCAAATAAACTGTTTGAATTGTTCTTTCTCCTACAGAAAAAGAGTTTGGAGTTAAAGTCTCCGTGACCTGATAATATCTCGGACATCCAGTGGTAAGGCTGTACCCACGCCGAGTCAAGGCGTACCCGGACATTCGGACAGTATGCATAAGTCGTTCGGCCATCCGAACTTCGCGATCAACGTTGTTGCCATTTTTCTACTATCCATTCCTGGACAATGTCCTTGCAACTTGTTACTGGGTCTGTCAGCATTTGTTAAGTCGTGGCTGAAGATTTTAGCAATATCAAAAGAACTCCCATGTATTGTATATATTTTGTAGACTATATTTTTCTTAACATTCGTTAAGTGTCCACAATATCTCTGCAGAAAATGTTAAGTATCCCTAACAGAGGAATGTGAATTTCATATCGTCGAATGGAAAACGGCGGCCAAGCAGGATCTGGACAGTTCGACAAAAGATCGCATGGGTCTCACACTAACCGAGTGAGGGTATATAATTGGATTTCAAGTAGTTTCTTGCACTCATTCGTTAATCTGCTACGATATAATATGCAAATTAATTCTTAGAAACTAGTTTCAAAAAATTAATTATTTAAATGGTCATACATTGGCGACAAGAAGTCACCAAAAAATCATTTTAAGGTTCTTCTTTTATACCCATGATCCAGATATTTACTTTTTTCTATTATATAAATGCATAGATATCAAGACATAGTGAAGTATCCGACACCTTATTTCTGGCGATATCTTGTAGATGATAAACCTGATCATTTTGTTTACTACCTCTGATTTCTTCATACTAAAATATGTTAAACTTATCACCCATATTAAAAGAGCAAAAGGTAGAAACTCGGAAATGTATTTATAAGTTATACATTTGCCGCAATGGGACGAGACAATGCCGCTTATTTTTGACTAAAAAATATGAAGCCCCATTTCACAAAACTGCAGACCCTGACAAGTTCAAAAGATAAAAAATAAAATATTTAGCATCCTTTCTCCACAATGTATGTATTCCGACAATGATCACATAATGTCTTTTGATTCCAGTGATATTAAGTTCAGTATAAATGGACGGAGATCAGTCAATAGTAAACAATTACTTTAAACATTGTCAACTTGTCACTCAAAAAATGCTTAATAAATTACCTCTCTTCAGTCACATCCGAGATATCTGAAACAGGTTGTTTTTTCCCATCTTGAGCCATTTCAGGTAATAATTATTTTTGACTTATGTTATATATTAATAGACGTTTTAACCTTATTTTCTCTCTTATTACAATACATAACAACTAGGGAAATAAAACACCATAAGAAAAGGAACCTCGTCGCAGGTTATCCAGAACGGGTATTGGTTCTTTGAGCCTTTATGATCACAATAAACTATAAATGTTTGAAAAAAAAAAACACATATTTTTTGAGGTTCGATAAACCAAGCTACAAAACAAAAAAAAAATGTATTATACTTCATTCCCAAATCGGAAAACAGTGGTTTACATGATTTACTGGGGAACTGGTTTCCCCCAAAAAACGGAACATATTAACAGTGAGAGCACGTAAAAATATTAGTGAAAATCAAATGTATTTGCATTTGAGTAAATTGAATTCTATATTATTATTTGTAGGAAACAAAATAATTATGATATCTCAGGTGAGTTCGGTAAATAATGGAACCGCCTACTCATTGGGATGTTCTGCTAAACTACGAAGATTGATATTCCTGTTAACTCCAATGCTATTTTAAATTATTATATTAATCAATTGTATCATTTTGCTATGATTCCAAAAAAGTAATTTGAAAAAGCTCAACTTTTTCAGTTGCTTAAAAATGAAGATCACGTTCAAACAATGAACCAGTATCAAACCAAAATGGCACTGGCGAAAAACGAAATATCGATTTTATGTATGTATGAGTAATTAATAAATTAGTTCAAAAAAAGGAATTTTGCAAAAAAGTATTGCTATTGAATATGAATTTTCACTTGCTCAAATAAATAAAATTTGTAAGAGGCGACACTTGTAAATAAATACAGTGTAATAATAGTATCTTAAAGATGTTAGTTCTTCCATTAATATTGCATAGTAAAATATTTCATAAATTTGGATAAGGAATATATGGGGAGTGCAAAATAAAAGTCCATCTAACAGTGATGATTTAGTTATCATTGGTAGTCGAAGTCATCAGGCTATTGAGGTCATCAAGGTTACATTTGTGAAAACCCCCAGTGAAAGTTCCGTATCGTTATAGTTTGTTTCGTGCTCTCTTCTGACATATATCTCGTCGTCTATTTTTTCGTAATATTCAAGAATCATGACTTGTCCGTTTTTAAGTATGTTACCTACTTCTTATGTTAAAAACTACTGGCCATTCTTAATGAAGAATTTCGGGCAAAACTGCCCTGCGATATTGAATTCAGTGGGTATTTCGAAACTGAATACGTATTCTGGGGATGTCACCAAGTGCCCATTTCTCACTGCCAAACCTCAGGTAATAAAGGAAGCCAGTCAGGAAATTCGGGAAGATATTATAGAACTTTCACTTCCCGAAAAACCTGATGTTTTGAGTGATAAGGAGGACAAGTTTCCATATGATAAGTTTTTTCATGAACAAATCATGAAGAAGAAAAAAGACCATTCGTATAGAGTTTTCAAGAAAGTAAATAGAAATGCCCTTAACTTCCCTCATGCAACTGAAAGTAGTTGGGGAAACAGAGCTATCACTGTATGGTGCGCCAATGACTACTTGGGCATGTCTTGTCATCCCAAAGTGAAGGAAGCAGTTCGGAGTGCCCTGGACAACTTCGGAGCAGGAGCTGGAGGTACTAGAAATATCTCTGGAAACTCTCTCCTACACGAAAAACTAGAAAGAGAGGTTGCCAAGTTGCATAACAAGGAAGCTGGTCTCATATTCACATCCTGTTTCGTGGCCAACGACTCGACTCTGTTCACGCTAGCTAAGTCCATCCCAGGCTGCCATATCTTCTCGGACGAAGGTAACCACGCCTCAATGATTCAAGGGATCCGCAACAGCCGGGCCCCGAAACATATCTTCAGACATAACGACCCAGCGCATCTGCACCAGCTGCTGCAGGCCGTGCCCAAGACGACCCCCAAGATAGTCGCCTTCGAGACTGTCCACTCCATGACTGGAGCCATCTGTCCTCTCGATCAGCTATTAGACATCTCTAAAGAGTTTGGTGCCTTGACGTTCATTGACGAGGTGCATGCAGTAGGACTGTACGGCGAGCATGGGGCAGGTATCGGGGAGCGGGAAGACGAACTGGAGAGGATGGACGTAATCTCGGGAACCCTCGGTAAGGCGTTCGGAAACATCGGTGGTTACATCGCCGGCTCCGCCGCTCTGGTTGACATGGTCCGCAGCTATGCTGCCGGCTTCATCTTCACCACCTCCTTGCCTCCCACTGTCCTGGCAGGCGCCCTCAAATCCATTGAGATTCTGTCCTCTCGGGAAGGCCAGGAGCTCCGTCAAAGACACCAGGCCAACGTACGATTCTTGCGGGAGCTGCTCGTGAAGCGTGGGTTCCCTGTTGAGCCGACACCCTCCCACATTATCCCTATCCACATCGGGGACGCCTACCTGTGCTCTCGGATCTCGGACCAGCTGTTGCGGGAGAAGGGCCACTACATCCAGGCCATCAACTTCCCAACAGTGCCCCGTGGGGAGGAGAAGCTCCGGTTGGTCCCCACTCCCTTCCATACGCAGCAGATGATGTCCTCCTTCGTGGAGGACCTTATAGACGTCTGGCACGAGCTGGGTCTCCATCACTCCACCCCCTGTCAGTATTGTTACAAGCGTGTTGACAATTCCTGTCGCCAGGATAACTTCTTCTGCGAAATGCCGAACTGCCCCCAGGTTTTAGCTGGCCTTTAGTTTCTTCAAATGTAAATTAGCTCTTTTAACCGCACTTATACGGGATTTTAAAGTTATATTTCATCTGAAAACTCTTATTTTTTTTGAAATCTTAACGCCTAGGGAATGGATTTTTTTATTAGTATAGAGTCTTGGACATAATCCACAAGTCGAAATCAAAGAGTGTACGTCTTACCACGAAAAAAAGCTTTGTTTTCTTTAAATATTTATATTTCGAAAAAGAGCATTTCGAAATATAAATGGGCAGTTATCTAGATTTATCCCAAATAAATGTATTGTCGATATAAAATGACTGAGTGGTTATTGACTGTTATTTTTTACTGCACTCTTATCTATATTTTAACGTATTCATTGTATATGAAGAATAAGTATTACAAATGTTGCCTCATCATGGTGCTGTTGGACAGGTTCGAGCTGAGCGGTATTGCAAATAGCCCCCTCTTAGGCCTTGAACCCCCCCCCCCCCCCCCCCCCCCCCCCTCTATTCGTGGCCTACCTCCTAGCTATCCGAATATCCAACTTTGAAAATCGGGAGGCCACCAGAAATCGGAATTAGTCATATCAAGGGGAAAAAATACGTATACCCGGAGACTATACTATCATCCTCACATACTAATCCCTTATTCTCGAAGTAAAAGAGAATAACGTTGGTGCCTTCTCCCATGGCATAAATGACAATTTTTGCTGCCGCATACACTCTAGGCTACATAATTCTAGGAATTAATCAATAATTTTGAGAAATATAATAAATACCCCGTTTGACCGAGAGGTCTGTTAACTCTCCTCAATATACCTGAATAGATCAACTAGGGCTGGTCCTTGTCTGTTTATCGTCATTCCTATACTGTTAGTTTCACTGGGCTTATCAAATATTGAAAATTCCCCAAACTCTGTTGATGGTGGATGTATATTTTTTTAAATATAGGTACCTAATTGTTATGTATTGCTTAACGAAAAGACAACAAATTGAAGTAATCCTTTGATTAATTTCTGTGATCTGGAAATGTTACCATTATTATTGTAAATTCGGAAAAAGTGATCCTGAAATGTTGTATTGTCTTGTCCTTGGAATTACGAGTACATACAGAGGGCCGGATCACAACAAATTCCAGGTTCTTAACAACAAAGTTGTTTGCCTTTTTTTTTTTTTTTTTATCGTTTTTTACTTTATATATATATATATATATACATAAGGGATACATATAAATATTTTAGAAATTGTTAAACCTACAATTTTGTTTTTGTTAAGTTTGTGCAGGCACCTGTTGCCACCTTTAATCCGGCTCTCTACACACATATATATATATATAGATTACCACTATTTATGTATTTTAGTTTTAATAAAGGATAATAATGTTATTATTAAATAAATGTGCTTGTTATTTAGGTCGAGGATTGTACTTTTTTTTTCCTTTTCTAATTTTAAAATTATTTATTTTTATTTAAATCTATATATTGAATATGCTAATCCTTGAATTGGAGGAACTATTGTTAGTTTTGGGTTTAGGGTGTGTGATATGAAACAATGTAAATAAAGTGATATGGCTGAGAGGTTGGGTTGGTTTGCTGAACTCACCTCAACACACTTCCATCCAGTCCTCTCCCTCCCATCCCAACTTTCCTAGCTACCGCCAGAAACTTCCGCCGATAAATATTATATTTTAGAAATAAATATTTTAGAAATTGTTAAATCTACAATTTTTTTTGTTAGTTTCATGAAGCTAATTTTTTTACCTAAGCCTGCTATGGTTCTTTTCCAAGTCGTGTATTACTTTCCAAAAAAAAAAAATCTCGAAAATTTTACAATTTTTCAAAATTAATCCGTTATGCATTCTCTCATAATAATGTCAACCGTAATTGTAAACAAAAATTAAATGAAAATGTTGTCTTGTCGCTATTTTATTTCAATGTTTTTCTGAAGTATCTCAAAAGTTAGCTTCATTACCCGCAAATTTACAAATAACCGCTTAATGTTTCTGAGTTATACATAAAGAGCATTTATAATTTCATTCCATTACAAGAACTTGTGTATTTTCGTTGTCAATATTTATTCGTTCAAAGCGTTACCTAAGAATTAGTTTAAATCCAACAGCAATTTGCGGGACAGTACATCCGTTGGTATGTTAAAATGGCCGAACCTATATTTCATGAAGGCAAGTGCTCACCTTCATCCGTAGCTTTACTGCACTCAAATTTTTACTTTCCTATACCAATAGTATAAGGAAGTATTGTAGTCGTGCAAAAGTCCGAGATGGAGGTTTCAACGGAATTTCACCTTTCAAGGTCCCCTCAATGAAATACAATTTTTTATATGTTGTCCGGTTTCCGAGGTATATGCCGAAAACCATCTTGAAATGTTTTGAAACATATTTTTAGACGTTTTCTTGATTTACTAGAAAACGGTTAGTCCTATCGAAAAATAGATTCTTATCAAAATTATTCCTTATAAAATTATCAATCGCAAGTAAGTCCTCAGATTTTAGATAGGATCAAAAGAAAAAAAAGTTATAGCGCCGCGAAGAATGTAAACTAAATGTCAGTAAGGAATATATTTATGTAAGAATAGATAATTAAAATACACAATTTCTTTGTCAAACTTCACTATATAAATGTAAATATCTGTTTATTGGAATGTTTAGAGTAACAAAAACAAGGGATTCCCCGTCATTACCTAAAAACCCCCTCCATAACTGTACCTTCTACCCTGTCAACCAATTCTGTCAGTTTGTAAGTGACTCTTGATAATGCCTTAACACGGCGAAACTAGTTAAAATATAGTGAAGTTTGACAAAGAAATTGTGTATTTTAATTATCTATTCCTAGAATGGAGCTTCACAAAGTAAATCTGGAAACCATAAATTATATTTATTTAATTTTTGAATCGTAACTCATAGCAACGAACTTTAAAATAAGGTTTATGTATTGGTAGTTTGTTTTTTAACTGATAAAATTAAGCAAAATATATTTGATATGGCCATAACAGAACTTACTTATGCCAACAACGCTTACAGATCACTTTCTCAAAATCATTTCATTTAGTCTCTTTGTACAACATAAACTTGAGAGTCGACATTCTTATACCTGATGATGAATGCCAATATGAAATATTTTGAGAAATGGGAGGGGGAGAAGAGTGATCGGTAAGCGTCCATGGTATAAGAAAGTCTTGCAATGGCCACATCACACATTTCTCTTATGAACCAATTTTTATACCATATTGAAAGTGTTGCATATACAATATAATAATTACTATAATAGGGACAGTTGAAGACAAATACATAATTGAGAAACACTTACGTGTCATTTCTACGATGCTAACCTAACTTCGGAGGAAACAAAATCGTAATCAGCCAACATAAAATACTTTAGCGTTCTAGATCTTAAAGATGGCTTCTATGAACCAGAACCTAATTATAGTGCCCTGGGAATTGAGAAACTACATGCCTGTAATGGTTCATGAAAGCCATATGGGAATAAGAAGACTAGGTCCCGGGCCAAGCAAATCTATGGTGGGACCTAAAATACGTTATGACAGAAACCTGCATTTAAAATTTCAGATTTATAAGCTATCAAGAAGTAGCTCGCGATGAGATAAGTGAGTGTTCCCTGCTCAGCTCCCATTTGATAAGTGAGTGTTCCCTGCTCAGCTCCCATTTGATAAGTGAGTGTTCCCTGCTCAGCTCCCATTTGATAAGTGAGTGTTCCCTGCTCAGCTCCCATTTGATAAGTGAGTGTTACCTGCCCATACTGTGATTTACTCCTTAAACTTATCTGAACAAAAGCTGTCTGTTGGTTGTTGACATTAAAAATAAGTTAGGACACAAAATAGTCCTGCGGTACTTTATGTTGATATTTTACATTTGTATAGTGTTGTAGCTTTTAAGGTTTGAGTTGAATAAATAGTAATTAATTGAATTGAATAAATAGTAATTAAATATCTATATCATTAACTATCTGTTTTTTTGATCAGATGCTTACATTTGAAAAGTTTTTTTTTTTTTCCCGATAACTTCCACCAATTTGACACAGTGAGGACTCACGGCCCCTCTGACTGATCAAATGTTTTGGATATATGCGCAATTTAGCACATACGTATTCTATACTTGTAACAATATCGTTTAAGTATCGTTAAGGGCTTTTTGGTTGAGTCCACTGAAATAGCCGAACAATAACTATACATTAAACATTAACGAATCATTTGAGTTTTATCAGAACTTCCAAAAAAATACTTCATATTATACGATTCTTCAAACCGATATATTAGTCTTTGGTGGAACCGAAATTTTTGAAGCAGTTACATAACACTTCGATATCTTTATATTTTCGGTATGATATACTTTTTTATATCACAAGAGAAGGTCACAGTGTGCGGGGGTCACTGATTTCAACTAAACTTTTTTTTTTTTGCAGACTAGGTCAAAACATATTAGACACATGTCGCAGGGTTGTTCCCTACAAGCCTTGGTTGTGCCAGGAAAATACATTTTTGATGAGATTTGTGGCAATTTCAGATTTTTTAAAATCTGTCTTCCAGTGAACATAATACCTACCAATCTGATAGTTTCTCTGTGTAGGATAAAAAAAAATGTATTACCGTTACAAATATTTAACAGTCGAAAATTCGAATAACACCTGTCTTGCTTTTAAGAGAACACGACCGTAATCTCTCTTTTTTGGGGGTGCTGAAACCAAATAATGAGATGGAACCGCGCTAAAAGAATCCCTGAACCTACCTCTACCTATGATAAAATGTCAGGTAAGGTTGGTACAATTCTAACAGGTTGGCCCGGTTAGTTACTTTACTCAGATTGGTCAAGTTAGCTGTCCGGTTGTTCTTTGAAGAAGTGCGTGTCGTTCTAAAATTAAATTTCTTATTGATTTTATCTGTGGTTTCTTGTTCGCTTTACTCTCGAAGCGGAGCAGAGTTATCATTCAATACGTAGTTCAAAAAGTGATGGAGACCATACATAGTTTTGCCAACTTGTCCCCTACTATAATAACCAAGGAGGATACTACATATGGAATTTATTAGTCAATCGTTATAAACCAATTACATACTCATTTTATGTGTTGACCCCGCCCACAACTCCCAACCAGTCAACATTTTAAAATGCCACATAGCCTCTGTTTAAAAGACTCTTATAAGGATGGTGTACGTGAAATTTAATAAAAATCAAGATGGAGTACTCATTTAATGTGCTCACCCCGTCCATTTCTAGGCTTTTCGTGAAATGACCTGTTACGCTATTTGACGCGAACTAATACTACGGTTCATCTGGTTTATTTCATTAGGATCATCACGCTACCTCTGAGCTACTGGCGCCATCACTTTCCTATTAACTCGCATTTAACGGAAGAACAAGACTTAGCAGAACCAAATTTGGTATTCTCTTAGGGTGCTTTTGGTAATAAGTATACCAACGTATAACCGTATTAGCTATTTGAAACTAAAACTTACTGGTGAAACGTTTTGTTTAAAAATAACGAACGGAATGAAACTTGTGAAATTAAGTTCTAAACTAAAAACTGAAATTAACCGTACTAGGACGAACTAAAAATTAAATTATAGTAAAAATATACAACTATTAAATCCAATGATTTAGGTACAAACTAATATTTATTTTATTTATATAATGGAAGCAATATTCATTCGCAAAAAAAAAACGTTCTGGCCCTTACATTACATTCAAACGTCCTTCTCCAAATCCAGTGAATTTAAATTTAGGAACTGGAAACACTGATTGCAACCTCTCTGCTCAGCATGCTGCTCGAAGGTTATATGTCGGTTACAAGTGTCCGATCAGTAATAAGTGATTTGTGTTGTTACATCTTCTGTCCGGGTGAATATATTTAAAATCCTCTTATGATTAATTACATTTCAATGTGTGTTATGAGGATTATTTTTTAAAACTATTTTTTTTTTCTGTTGGTTATGAATCCAGTGAATTTTTGGTTCCGAACATGTAGTTATAAACGTTTCTTATTGAAGACAAACTCTTTGGAAATATTATATGCATTCAAAATGTCGCGAGGTACTTCATTTGCTCAGTCACTGACAACGCAAAGAGTAAAAATAAAGGAGAAAAGTCAGAAATACTCTCCAGGAACAGTGCAGCTGCAGGTCTTGGGTAGCGGCGCTCCGGGGGCACCTCGCTCTCTGTATCTGTTCACTGACCAGGCCAGGTAGGCACAGTCCACTCTTTATGATTAATAATTATTCCAGTTAATTCCAGCTGTAGACATATCATCATGGCTCTATCTCACTCACAACTAATATAAGTATATAATTGTCAATGACTCAGGTGAGTTAAATGAATAAAACAAACTTATTTTTGAAATATTGTCTATTCCACTAAAGATATATATCTTTAGTGGAATAGACAATATTTAAAAAATAAGTTTGTTTTATTCATTTATTACAAGTTTCCACAATATGTCCGCGTTCCTCAACTTAGAAGTTCTCAGGTGAGCTGTTTTGATATATTGATTTTTCGTGATATTCCATAAATTTGAAAAAAAAAAAAAAAATGAAAAACATGTTGAGACCAGGACTTGGCCGTTTTTCCCCTGTAATTATTACCAGATTTAACAAATGACACTAGATATTCCAGTCGATTACCAGATCTAACAAAATTTATATTCTTTAGTAAAATTCTAGATGAGAAACAACAAATTGAACTCATTTAGGCAAACTCTGATGGAATGGTTCAAATCTTTTCAAGACTTGTAAGTCCGAATATTGTTTTTCAGTTCTGAAGTAAATCTGTCAACATTAAATAAAGAACCATTAATATTTCCAACATAATGGTAGTTTCTTGGCAAAATTTAGGACTCTCTAGTAGAGTCGGGCTCATGTCCACCAGAATGACGAAAGAGCGCTCTGGTAGTAGGCGATATGACCTTGTAGTTAAAGCCCGGGCACCAGTAATAACTAACTATCTGAAATTTGGCCTGTGGTGACCTTGGCCCGGATCTAGGCAATGTTCTATATTAATGTTATTTATGTAATTATTTATCAAATAAAGTTCTAACAAGAAACAATGTGAGTGAGTTGTCAAATGAAAGATCTTTAACAATAGATTTCAGAAATATTTTTCAATACAATTTAGGAAATTAGAAATTTTTAGTACAAAATTATGCTATTTTTTACCCTCCCCCTCATTTATTTCTGAAGGTATAAGTGGCAGGTAAATGAAATTTTTTAGAAAATGTACAGGGGATTTATTTTTTCGAAATGTTTGAAAATCATGAATGTGAACATAAACATAAAACGGGGAAATAAGGGATGTTCTATAGTTCTAGCATTCCATGGTTAGGTTTACCTTTTATGTGAACTGCGTATTAGAAGTAATGTTTTTCATCCTAATATTGTTCTATGCACACATCTGTAATAATCGTATGGAATTTTATTGTAAGATTTTTTTTAATTTTTAGAGAAATATTCATATTTGAAATGTGATGTTGATTTCTTGGTAAAAATACCATTAAAAAGTTAAAAATCTGTTCACATGAGGCCTGTCTGACCAGTGTTTGATCCAGATAGAACTTTCTCTTCTACTTCAATGAACCTTGCTAACTTTGTACTTTTGTCCACTGTTTGGACGATTTGGCCAACAATTTAAACACACGATAGAAAAGACCTATTTCAACCAATATTTTCAGTAATCTCCATTTTGTCAAAAATGTAAATTGATTCTCGTCCTTAACTTATAATATAATTTAATGAAGATTTCAAGACAGCTTATTATCTAGCTGTCTTGAAATCTTTATTTTACTCTTATTTATTCATTGTGTAAAGAAGCATTTCAAGAGATAGGTTTAATATGAGATGATTACAGGTATTTATTTAACTGCGGGGAAGGAAGCCAGCGCCTGGCTCATGAACACAAAATGAAGTTATCTAAATTAGAACATATTTTCATTACGTACAAGTGTTGGGACAATCTTGGAGGGCTCCCTGGAGTGGCACTCACTCTCCAGGATGTTGGCATACCTCACCTTGTCTTACACGGCCCCGACCACATTGTAAGTTCAACTGTTATTTTATTACAAGCAGTAGATAGCTCATCTCGTCATTTTATGATTCTTTTTCTCAAGAAAATCGGAATGTATCACATATCTAGTTTTATTATATATATAATATATAATGACAAAATGTTTCACAAAACTGTAATTTTTCAAAGCGCCTTCTATATCCTGTGATGTATACGCCAGACTCATATTGAACGTCAGATCATTCGATAGGAAATTTTGTGATTACAATTTGTTCACTATCGTTTAGGTTTGTTCGCGAATTCAGTCTAAGATGAAATGTTCACCTCTAAAAGGCACCACCCTGTTGAATTAGAATCGTAGTATAAAACATTTCACTTAGTAGGTTTCAGCTTTAGTACTTCAGACATGAAATTCCGGTGAGAACTTAATATCGAATTTCTGGCCGATTGCATAACTTCTCCTCTAGATTACTTGCGACCCTATAGCCGAGGGAGTGTAGAGGTGCCATAGATTACTTGGGACCCTATAGCCGAGGGAGTTTAGAGGTGCCATAGATTACTTGGGACCCTATAGCCGAAGGAGTGTAGAGGTGCCATAGATTACTTGGGACCCTATAGCCGAGGGAGTGTAGAGGTGCCATAGATTACTTGGGACCCTATAGCCGAAGGAGTGTAGAGGTGCCATAGATTACTTGGGACCCTATAGCCGAGGGAGTGTAGAGGTGCCATAGATTACTCGGGACCCTATAGCCGAGGGAGTGTAGAGGTGCCATAGATTACTTGGGACCCTATAGCCGAGGGAGTGTAGAGGTGCCATGGATTACTGGGGACCCTATAGCCGAGGGAGTGTAGAGGTGCCATAGATTACTTGGGACCCTATAGCCGAGGGAGTGTAGTGCTATAGATTACTTGGGACTCTATAGCCGAGGGAGTGTAGAGGTGCCATAGATTACTTGGGACCCTATAGCCGAGGGAGTGTAGAGGTGCTATAGATTACTCGGGACCCTATAGCCGAGGGAGTGTAGAGGTGCCATAGATTACTTGGGACCCTATAGCCGAGGGAGTGTAGAGGTGCTATAGATTACTTGGGACTCTATAGCCGAGGGAGTGTAGAGGTGCTATAGATTACTTGGGACCCTATAGCTGAGGGAGTGTAGAGGTGCCATAGATTACTTGGGACCCTATAGCCGAGGGAGTATAGAGGTGCCATAGATACTTTATATTTACAAGCTGTTATAAAAATATTAAAAACCATTTATTTACATTACTCAATATTGAATATATATACTTATATATATTTTTGTTTTTACAGGAGGACATTTTTACAGCAACGAGTCGATTTATTGTTTTGAAAAACTTACATATAAAGAAGTGGACTGGTATGGAGTATGAAGATAACGCTATCAAGGTGCGGTGCGTGACTCTTTCAGCCAAGTCGGCCAGAACTCCGGCTCCACCCGCTCACAGGTCCGTATCCAACCTCCCGCCATACTAATAGCACTCAGACACCTTTTCTCTAATACGTACAATGATGTGGGCTGCTTAAGTCCTGTCCGGCTTATCTGCGGCTTTGGAGTAAAATAACTGTTCTTCTCAATTCAGTTAATATAAAATTAAATTAAAACAATTCATCAGATAGACCACATCTACTTCATAAATTAATAACAATTTTCCATTTTTTTTCTTTTTCTACCCTGTCTCTTTCACTTAAAATTGTCCATTATCGTTAGTTTGACTGACTTCTGCTCACTTGCTGGAGTATGGGCATATATTTGGAATATTATATAAGTTATAACAGTCATTTTATAATTTTTGTATGAGGTCATTTCTAGTTCTAGAGTCGCATCGTTTAGGGATGTAGATGGATATTTTTCTTAATTCATAACTTTTATTATTATTTTTAATGTATTTTTTATTATTATCTGAATACGGACTCTCCTAATACTCGATGTATAAAATATAGTGAAAAACATATGTTTTTTTATAATTCGGTCGATTGTGTACCTCACTTCAATGTAGATGTTGATTAGCGACTGTAGATTCTAATTGTAGGAATATTGAGGGTCAGTCAAAGATCGAAAAAAAACACTATTCAAATGCCAACGTTTCGATATATTTTATATCATCATCAGGGGCCTACAAACATGGGGGGTGGAATCAAGATTAGAATCAAAAATAAACAATTTTTTTTTTTTTTTGTTGATAAACATTACTGAACGTTAAAAATACATTATAACAAGTTAAAAATTGAAACTGACTTACTATGAATAATTACTAAAATTAAATATGAATACATTACTAAACATAAACATTAATAATGGAAATAGATAAATAGGTGGAACATAATAAAGAGTAAACATTAAAATGACTTACTATGAATAAGCAGGGTTGGGGAGAAGACATGTACACTGGATGGAGTCTTAAGCCGGGTTTACACGTATAGCTGGAGAGCTATATAGCTCCCCAGCTATATAGCTCCGCTACATAGTTCAGCTATAGTTTAAAAGATTTGCAGTTTGTGTAGCTGTAGCAGACGTTCATTTTTAGTTCGCCTCGAGATGCCGAGCAATCAAGTCCTTGCTGCAGCTGCTACAAGTATGACAGTCTTACCTGATTAGTTCCAGACTCATTCAAGTTACTGGTTTCACTAAATTTTCTTGGTTTACACTTGTATTTCAAAAAATGAAACATGTTGTAAAAAGGCCATTTTGGATCGCTGTCTGCTCCAGAACCACTTTTACATTTCTTCGAATTCCGCTGGTATTGGCCAATCAGCTCGACTTCATCTCTGTCCACATTCATTTCTAAGGCAATGTCACTCCATGCATCTTGTTTCTTGTTTCTCATTTTGTAATCTACATGTGTGGCATCCCATAATACACGATGTTCTCTAAAAAGCTCTATCAGTTTTGATATATTTTCTTTACTCCACTCGAATTCACTTAATAGATTCTCCATTTCTTCAAAAAATCACACAAAACTAATTAAAGCGAAACAATAGAGAGTAGTTTAGCGTCCTTGCAACACTGTACCAATGCTCAGACTAGACAGTACTGGCGGAAATAAAGTGGAGGGGGAGCTACATATAGCTCTGCTACAAATAAAAAGCGCTTCTAGCCCAGCTATATAGCCGGGCTACAAGTTTTCTTTGATGTTTACCGACAACCAACGGATAGCTCGTTTTCTGCTATATAGCTCTGAATATTTGCTATATAGCTGAGCTATATAGCTGGCACATTTGGTAAATTTTAATGAATTTGTAGCACGGCTATATAGCTCTCCAGCTATAAGTGTAAACCCGGGTTTACATTGCAATGAAATTCAGTGTACATGTCTTCTCCCCAACCCTGCTTATTCATAGTAAGTCATTTTAATGTTTACTCTTTATTATGTTCCACCTATTTATCTATTTCCATTATTAATGTTTATGGTTAGTATTGTACTCATATTTAATTTTAATGTTTAGTAATTATTCATAGTAAGTCAGTTTCAATTTTTAACTTGTTATAATGTATTTTTAACGTTCAGTAATGTTTATCCAAAAAAAAAAAAAAAAAAATTTGTTTATTTTTGATTCTAATCTTTTATTCTCTATTGCCCCCCCCCCCCCCCCCCCCCCCCCCCATGTTTGTAGGCCCTGATGATGATAAAAAATATATTGAAATGTTGACATTTGAATAGTGTTTTTTTCCATCTTTGACTGACCCTCAATATTCCTAAAAATTTTTTATAATAATATCTATTTCACAAAATATATATAAAATATGGGAGAACTTCCGGTATTGCTGCCATCTTCAGTCACAATTTGTTGTTTTTTTAAAATTATGTGGTAGTACATTCTTTGGAAGCAGTTTTAGGATATATTTTACTTGTGATATTCGGTCACCATCTTAGGGATTCGCCATATTAAATGTTCTTTAAAATGTATCCGTTCGAAGTAAAGTTGACCTGTAATAGTACTTTTGACAGTAGAGAATATGTTTCTGGAGTATTATTCCAACTTTTCGCCAGTTTGGATTTTCTTAAAAGTTGTTCAAGCCAAGTGAAATTTAAAATGTACTAATACTTCCAACAACAGGATTTTGTTTTGGAGCGATATTGGTAAATTCTTCTATTAAATATTGCTGAGTAGTTTACAAAGGTTCCACAGCCCCCCCCCCCCCCCCCCCCCCTCCCCCCCGTAAAACATTAGTCGAAATGCGACATTTTTATATTTTTCAATGTGATTTTTGGTCGAGGGTTTCTAAATTTTTAATTTTTTTCTTGCAGTGATGAAGACGTGTCTGAGGACGAAACTGACTACTATGATTATGACAATTCTGTTAGTGGAAAAAGAGCTCGGACAGTGTCCGTGTCGGTAGAACCAGGTGAGAACATTATTATAATGTTATAGATATGTTGGTGTTAGTGTTTTAATATCGAGGGGAAGTTTATATTTTTGCTAATAAGATCTAATTTTAATAATAAGATTCTATGTGTATGATTTCCATTATGTTTTATGTTCATGGTTTCAGACATTCTACAATGTTCAACGTTGTCTATATTTTAAGTTGGACCTTTCTTGAAAAACCTGCGTTTCGTGAATATACGATTAGCCATTTTTGAGTTATTAGGAAACATACAGACAGTCAAAGTTTGAATTTTATGTATACGGATTGTTTTGTATAATCAAACTTCGTAACATTTTTTTCCCCCAAACAATTCAGTTTTAGTTATTTCTATGATCTGTGTGAAAAATCACGATTCTGCTTCCCTGAAAAGCGATCAAGAGGCGAACAGATTGGTCGTTACTGCTAAATGTTTTAAGAGGGGGTCCTCAGTTCTGACCCTGGATATACCTCTATGTTTAACTAATTGGAAATATCTACAGTCTAATTCCAGTACCCCGCTTCTGCATATTAGTATTTTTATATTCTGTAAATTTACTATTTGCAGATACAGGCTAGAATTAGACCATCGATATATAGACCCAGACATTACTTTTAATGCGTTTGGGAAAATAGTGAAGAAATAACTTAAACTTTAGATTTCGCAGCTACAATGACCATGAAATAAATAAAATAAAAACAGAAGTCTATATTCATTTCATAAATAAAAAGTTATTTGAGGGGTGGTGTATTTCAGGTGGAAAAAGGCATAGTGTGTCTGAGGATGTAGCGATGTGCTACGTGGTGCGGCTACAGCCCAAGGCAGGGACTCTCTGTCTGGAGCAGTGTGTGCAGGCTGGGGTCCCTCCCGGTCCCCTTCTGGGTCTGCTCAAGAGTGGCCAGGACGTCCGTCTCCAGAATGGCCAGATCGTCCGGTCCCAGGATGTCACTCTCCCCCATGATCCTGGACCCATCTTTATCGGTCAGACTTTCACTATAATTGTACCAGTTCCTTTCCATTTTAAATTTGTATTCATGTATTTTTTATTATACTTTGTATACATACTTTGTTCAATACAAAATAATAATAATGTAAATGTAAATCCCACATGTAAATGTAAATCCCCCGCATCACTCCTGTAAGATCTGAAGAAATAGTCTTAAAAGTAACAGTTTTTTAAAATTAGAACGATAGGTACACCATGAAAAGGGTATTCCGTTTTTTATTACTCTTTTAATTTGAGCCATTAGAAAAAAATCGGGGATGGTATATTTTGGGATTATCATTCTTTAACCTCCATTATACCTCCATTAACTTTTTTTGATAATGAAACCGAAATGTTAGCGATTGTCTGAAAAAGCGTTGAGTTGACTTTTGAAAACGATATCTCAAATGTTGAAAAGTATTCATTAAGTTTGGAGAATATTGGAAAGGAAGATGTTACTTTTTGTTCTTAAAACATTCAACCCCCAACCTTCCTCATTGTCAGGTATACTAAAGTAAGATATTTAATTAAGAATGAACCATTTCATACAAATTGGGTGGTTATTGGTCTGTAGCTGGAGTCGTGTGTTGCAGTGGTGGAGGTTCCCGACGAAAGGTTCCTGCCCAGCCTCCAGGACGCCTTCTCCAGGTACCAGACAGACGCTTCTGAAGAGGAGACTCCCTACCTGGTCTGCCACTTCACTCCTTCCCGAGTGATGGACCACCCCCAGTAAGTGCTGCGCTACAGACAAGGGTTAGGTACCGCGAGTGTTAGGTCCCTACTTTGACATGTCTAGCGCCGCGTTTGTTTGTATCTGTAAACACAATTATTGATGTCAATATAGTATGCTTTCCTCCTTTCCATTTCTCTCAAACTTTTCATAACGATCCAGTTTGGTTTTTCCTCTTTTGTTCTCAGTATACTTTTTTTTTTTATTTGATATCAAAACAAAGTCAAAATACATTTATAAAATTAGGGGCGCCGGTAGCTCAGTGGTATGCGTGCTTGACTTCTGAGCTCAAGGTTGTGGGTTCGTAGCCCGACCGAGGCCCTTAGTTTATTTTATCTGGGAGGTAAAATAAACTTAAGCACGCCGTCCTTCGGATGGGACGTTAAGCGATGGTCCCGAGCCTGTACGATGTCAGGTACTCGTTAAAGACCCCTGCCCTAGGTGAATAAAAATTTAGGGTCGGCAAAATTTAGAACTACCACAGTAGAGTCGGGCTCATGTCCACCAGAGTGACGAAAGAGCGCTCTGGTAGTAGGCGATATGACCTCGTAGTTAAAGCCCGGGCATGAGTCATAAAACCTAACCTAACCATTTATAAAATTATAAGTTCTATGAATAAGGAATATTTAAATATTATTGTAAATTTTAGAATTTTCCGCGAGGATGGTGTTTTTTTTTTTTAAACTTTTTAAATTTTGAATATGG
This sequence comes from Aradus depressus, assembly GCA_963662175.1. Lineage (NCBI taxonomy): Eukaryota > Metazoa > Arthropoda > Insecta > Hemiptera > Aradidae > Aradus > Aradus depressus. The sequence continues at coordinate 53,653,771 of OY759214.1, read as the reverse complement.
ACTTCAAAATAAAACCAGTGTCACTGAAATTCGTTTAATATTTCAATAAAAAGAGAAGAAAATCAATTATTTTATAAAATACAATATCAAGAACTGGAGTGGAGATGTACTTGCTGGAAAGACCGCTAGGTTCGCCAGTGAAACTGTTTCTTTCGAATATTCAATATTTAAATTAATTGTATTTCAAGTGTAATGTCACACAACGAATCTTTACGTATTTGTTCATTATTACCCGATTGTGGACGCGAAAGGTGGGTATTATTTTTCACAATTTTGTATATATGTAATATTCTTAATTCCCTTCGGAGAGCCTGATGGCTGGGCGGATTCTTCGTTCCCTTCAGAGAGCCTGATAGCTGGGCGGATTCTTTGTTCCCTTCGGAGACCCTGATGGATGGGCGGATTTTAATTATTTATATGTAATTTGATTCGTCGTAATCTCCCGAATGACATAGACCATGTGACATTCTCGAAAAACTTGTCAACTACAAAAATCAAAACTCATCGAGGGGGTAACATACGGAAGGGCTTAGAAATACATATATTCCAAAAATATATGTATTCTATACGTTCGTTTTAAGAATAATCTTATTATTAAATAAAAAAAACAATAAACCCGTGTACTTAAAAAATTACAAAACACTCCATAATAAAAGAACTAAATAGACTAATAAAATAAAAATGTCTTATTTACGTAAGCTGTAATATTGATCCCTGTCTGTAAATGGATTGACTAAGTTTTTTAAGTATATCTAGGGCATCAAGGTAATATTCACGAGCAGGTTTTTTTGTAGCCATCCATAGATTAAATTGTAATAATTGCTTCTTATAAATAATGCATAATAATTGCAGTCGGAGGCCATTTTATCATGAAATCCTGAACAGGCGTCACGGGGGCCTCCGACTGTAATCATCATGCATTATTTTTAAGGAGCAGTCACAATAGTTATTTTAGTTCATGCCCAGGCTTTAACTGCGAGGTCATATCGCCTACTACCAGAGCGCTCTTTCGTCACTCTGATGGACATGAGCCCGACTCTACTAAAATTTTTATTCACGGTAGGAGTCTTTAACGAGTTCCTGACATCGTACAGGCTCAGGTCAATCGCTAAACGTCTCATCCGAAGGATGGCGTGCTCAAGGTATTCAGGCAATCACAATATAATCTACGGCTGAAAACATCTACTCGTAAATATTGCCTCGGTATGCTAGATATACATAGTAAATCCATTTACAGATGCGGATCAATATTATAAATTAGACATTTTTATCTTATTTTAGTATTTTTGGTTTTTTTTGAGTGTTTTGGAACATTTTTGAGCAGCTGGTTTTTTTTCAAATTAAGTTTTCCTTTTATTTATTTTAAAGTATCCTTTCATACTATTTTTTAAAAAGGGGCCTTTCACTAGGCGATGTTAAGGCAGTCCGTTCGAGCGACCTCGTTTTTTTCGACCCAATCTCCCAAATATCTCCAAATATATCGTCAGTGGGACAATGGGATCAGATCCCCGAAAAACTTTTTGGCTGACGGATCAGGTTGTCCAGGTTAAATGTGGGTCTGCAACCGAATTGCTCGACTCGAGAAGTCGACAGAACTGATGGGAAATGGAGAAAAAGATTGATTGGCTAACAAAGAGCCTTGATGTTGGTTAGTGAACAGGAAACTGGGAGAGCCGAATCTCCCAGCAATTTCAGAGTAATTCGAATCTTAGGATTCGCTTATTGAATAGCCACTTTATCTGTCTTATATACTATCAGGTAGTATTTATACAAGGAGGCCATGTTGTAACCCCCCAGGGAGGTGAGTGAACTAGTGGATAATGCTGATTGGTTGGTCCCCCCAGGTACAGAGACTGGATGGGGAGGTTCTCGTTGAGTACTCATCATCTCCTCCTCAACGACTCCAACTCCTGCATGGGGAGTGTCGCTGTCCATCGTCTCCAACACAAGCTGAACCTTCTTCAGCCGGACATCTTCCCCCTCCTCAACGACCCTGGTTTCTCTTCTCAGGTATGCGTCTCTATTTTCTTGAGTTTGTAATTTACGTGCCTAGAAAACACATTTTAATGTTACTTTGATTAAAATCAGAAAAAATACATTCTAAAATGTGTTAATTACCTTCAAAATAAAATGTTTTCTACCCAAGTAAATTAGCTGGAACTCTTGAACTTAATTTAGAAACTTTAAATTCTCCAACTTTGATTCCATATTTTTGAAGTATATCGATTGTTTTGAACTCCAACGTATTAACTTCAATGTTCCTTCCGTTCTGTGTTGCTGTTTTACAAATTTTATTGTGTATTTTTGTAAAAGTAATTATATTTACCAGTCCCTTGTGAACAGAAATCAAAAAACAATTATAACTTATTTAATATCTAACTTTGGATCAGATTTAAAACGAATGTATATAATATATAGTTAACGGAGTTGATATATATATATATATATATAGTTAATAGACCTCACGGTGTTCAGCAGAGAGCTTAAGGGAAGGTTACAGTGTCTTTGTGTAAGTAAGATTCTTTCAATTCAGTATATTTTCCATTGTATAAATGTTAATAAAGGAGATTAAATGAGTTAATTTCTAAGGGTTTGTGTGAATCCATCGACAGTTGGAAGACTGAAGAGGTATGTTGTTCCAAACCGAACTGCTCATCAATTAATTAGAAATAACTTAAAACTGTAATGTGGGTTGTCTTAAAATATTTGTATGTCTCTTCCTTTAAGATAGCTTTCATTATTGTCATTTTCTTTCACTCACTACATATAATTGTTGTTTATTATATTTTTAGGACCAAACCAAGATGGCAGTGAGTAGCAATTTTGAGTGTCTAACGATTGAAGGCAGGACCAACATGAAGATAAATCTGAGACCCAAGAAGGGTTCCGTTCTGAGCAGGTTAGTTGTTAGACATGTCATAGACTGAACCTGGGGTCTCAACGGGAATTGTAGGGACTAATATGGGAGGACTCTGTTGTTGCAGCTTGGAGCCGCCGCTGAAAATAGAGCCGGAGGCTTACCGCCAGGAGGTGCTGAGTCTGGAGGAGTTCCCGACGACTTTGGCTGAGATGGAGGCCAGGGTGGCCAAACTCGGTCTCAAGGCAGCCAACCCCGAGTATCCCCATCTCATCTTCCTCGGGACCGGCTCCTGCATCCCCAACAAAGTCAGGAACACTTCCGGCATCCTTCTTACTTTGGGGTACGAGTAAATATCAATAATAAAAATAATTTTTCCCTAGACTTAGCATTGTAAATTTTTTCTCCCCTTTACCCTCTTTTACACATACACATGCCGTCTCCAACTTCTATGGTAAGTAGCTTTCGATGTCTTCTGACTTTAGTGCAGGATTGGTTCAAATCCTCGTTTGTATTTTCCTTGTAAAAGGTTTGAGAATAATCGCAGCATAGTCATTTTGTTATAACACCTTCTAGGTTGAGAAACGCGGACATTTTGTGGAAACTTGTAATAAATAAAATTATTTGACTTTTAAAAAATATTGTCTAATAATATATAATATGGGAGTACTTTCGGTATTGCTACCATCTTCAGCCACTACTTAACAACAATTTTTGTTAAGTCGTGGCTGAAGATGGTAGCAATACCGAAAGTACTCCCATATTATATGTATATTATTTGTGAAATAGACAATATTTTTTAAAAAACATACGTTTTCTTTATTTTTATCAAGTGTTTCACAATATCTCTGCAAAAATGTTAAGTATCATATTTTACTTTTGAAATATTGTCTTCTATAGGAATTTTTCATATCCTACCAGTTTCTGCATTACGCCGTCAGGTTTAATTATAAACTACGACTCTTAGTTTTCTAAACCCAGCGATGATGTTTATGTATCAATTTCTTGTGGAATAGGCAATATTAAAAAAAAAAAAAAAAAAAAAAAAAAAAAAAAAAACAGAAGTTTGTCTGTAATTTATTTAGTTATAATCCTTCCCCGTTGAGTAAATAGTGCCTATCAAAGATGTTGGACTTAATGTGGTTGGTTTGGTACTTTGCAGTGAGGATTGCCGGATGGTGCTGGACTGCGGAGAAGGTACCTTAGGGCAGCTAGTCCGCTACTTTGGTCCGTCTGAGTCCGTGAGAGTGCTCTCCAGTCTGCGGGCGGTCTACGTCTCCCATCTCCATGCTGACCACCACCTAGGCTTGGTCGGACTGCTCAAGGCACGCCCCCCTACCGCCCCTCCTCTCTACCTCCTCGCCCCCCAACAGATCATGACCTGGTTACGTTTCTTCCATGACCAGCTAGAGCCCATACTTGACAGAGTACGACTTGTGTCTAACGTGGATCTGGTATGTGAGACCATCATTAGACTTTTGAAGAGTTTACCTTCTAAGAAGAACAGTCTTTCAGGAAAGCTGCTCATTTAGACCAGCCGTTTTAAGCAGATTTAGTACATGGTTTTAAAGCTTATTTTTAGACAAATTTTCCATAAATCTGATGGCTTTTGAGACAGAATTTGATAGTAAACAAGTAATAGGGGAGGGTGTGAGATGAGGCTAAATCGAACTTGTAGAATTTCTGTCAGGCTTTCGGCACTGAGTGTCTTCAGGATCTGTTTTGACATATATACATTACCAGTAAGGTTATAATTATAAGGTACAATTACGTAAATATATAACACTAAAAACTAAATGTGACAAAACAAACAAAACCTACGTCATGAGCGAATATAACTTGTAAACTATTTACGCTAAACCAAAGTAAAATATGATAGTGCGAATATATTTCTGCGGTCTGTACCGATATATTGGAAAGCTAATGAAATATGGTATCATCGACAGAAACAAACATAAAAACGTATATCATGAGTGATATAATTGATGTTATATGTTCTCATGATGTAGGTTTTGTTTGTATAGGCATATTTAGTTTTTATTGTTATATCTTTACGTAATTGTAGCATAATAAACTCATTGATAATGTATATATGTCAATACATGCCCTGAAGAAGACACACTCAGTGCCGAAAGCTTAGCAGAAATTCTTTGTTGGTTTTTATCGATCACAAGCCCGATCTCACCCCCTTCCTATTACATCGTTGGTCAATCCTTCCTAAAATTAAGGTAAACCAGTAAATTGAAGGTTTTCAAAAAATTTAATTTTTTTTATTTAGTATGCTCGTGCCGCTGTTGCCGGGCCGTTTTTAACGATATTGGAAGTTTCAGTGGTAGCTTCAGATATGAGAAACACATTATGGTCGATTCTCCGTTAACGGGCAATTTTCCACTCCCTTTTGTGTCATTTACCGTAAGTTTTTAACTATTATTTTTCTTCTCGTTAGTACCTATTTGCTCCATTTTTTCTAATTAATAATGAAAAATAGTTTGATAATGGTTACACCCTAATGATAATTGCTTTCAAATACAAGTTTAGTAACTACCAGGGCTGTCCCTCTCTCAAGTTTTGCCTAAATTTTCTTATTTAAAAAAAAAAACACTTATGTGTATTTTTATTGATGCGATCAATTTTTTTAAAAGAGGTTTCTGTGATTTGAAATTGATAAAAAATGCTTTTAAAAATTAAAAGTCTATTTCCTAGGACATAATTGAAGTTTTTCCTCTGAAAAACTGTAACTCCCGTGGTAATATTTTTAAAATGGGAAAGGAAATTTTTCGACGAAGATTTCGAAATGGGGATTTTTTAATAAACAGCTGAAACCATGTTTTACACGTGGCATTCATTTGTGTACTTGATTCATATCAGTTAACTGCCGAGCTTAGGGCTGGAAGTACCAGGACGGCGTAGCATGATTCTAAGAAAGTAACTCCTGTGTAAGTAAGTAGCTTTTTTATTCTATATTTTTAATCTTGATTCTTTCCCCCTAAAAGTACTTTTTGAGTGTTAACCTATGGCGTTTAAATCATTCATACATTCCTTTAACTTCTTCTGAAAAAAAATATTTTACTTATGAAATGTAACTTCCGTCGTTTCAGTATTTCCAGAAGTTACAATGTCGTCCATGGTTGTTACATTAGAAGAAACTTATAAAAAATAAGGGAAGTCGATCAAAATTTTAAAGCAATTCTAATAATAGTTCATAATTATTTAAGGAGTGTAATATAATTTGCGTTTTACGTACAAATAACAATAAATAAATAGGACCAAAACTCATTGATACCAGCTAGAAAATACAATTTTTTTTACATTATCACTAAATACTTATAAATAGTTTTTATTTTAAATGCCTGGTTTTTTCTCTTCTAAGACTTTATCTCTTTTTAGATACAATTCCGCCAAAATCCAAGTTGTGTAAATAAGAAATGCTCGAAAAGAAAAGGGAAGCCGAGTGAGAAAGAAGACAACGGATATGAGAAGATCCACGGCTTTATGCAAAATATAAGGGGAAGGAAACACGTAGATATGAAAGTTAGAAAGAAGGGGAAATTAAATTGGTAGATCAGTTAACATTAAGAGCAAAAAAAATAAATAAATAAAAATCAGAAGGAAAGAAGTTGGAGAAAGTCAGGAAATATCGATTGAAGAAAAAGATTAATGAACGTGCCTCTAGTTATATCCCACCGTTAACTGCTGAGCAACAGAAAAGAGAGTCCATGTAAAAGAAGCAGAAGAGAAAAAGCAAAAGTTTACAGACATTTGGAGAAAGAAAAAAGAAAAGAGCCATCCAGTTAAAAGAAAAGTATAAAAGAGGTACCAAGATAGTTGTCAAAAATAAAGAAAATGGAAAATAGCCCGAACTCGAAAGTATCAGCTTTACTATCAAAGAACAAAATTAACTCAAAAAAAACTTGTAAAAAGAAAATTAGCAAACATGTAATGGGGCGTCAAATGGCTAGCAGATATGTATCTTGCAGCAAACATGTAATGGGGCGTCAAATGGCTAGCAGATATGTATCTTGCAGCAAACATGTAATGGGGCGTCAAATGGCTAGCAGATATGTATGTATCTTGCAGCAAACATGTAATGGGGCGTCAAAATGCTAGCAGATATGTATCTTGCAGCAAATATGTAATAGGGCGTCAAATGGCTAGCAGATATGTATCAACTAATAATAACTTAATGAGATAACAGTTTTATATATTTATAGAAGTTATTGTTTTTCTTTCTCGTGTCATATTTACTGTATTGAATATTTGAGTTTTTGTTTGAAGTGAATAAGTTCGGGCCAAAGACAAATCTACAGTTAAATTTAATTGAAATAGATAATTAGTTATTACTCATGCCCGGGCTTTAACTATAAGGTCATATCGCCTACTACTTTCGTCATTCTGGTCATGAGCTCGAATCTACTAATTACCCTACTACAGTAAAACAAAGGAAAGAGGAATACCATTTCTTATTAAATTCAGTTAGTTGAAAATAAATAGTCCTGTATACATTTTGTAAAAATTATTTTTGTGCTGACAGTAAACATTTACATCATTGCATCTATACTCGGCGACATGAAATACGGCGGATGGAAATACGGCGTTGTCAATTCTTGCTTTACCATCCACTGGGTTGGGTGCTATGGGTCGGCCACGACCCCTTTCCTCCATCGCAAGTTCCAAGTGCGGCAACATGGCCTATTTCCCGAACCGCCTTATTTCGTGTCGCAGGGTATAGAGTGTCGACAGTAAGTAGCTTGCTTGCCTTTGTCAATAAGAACTTGCCTTGTGAAGTAGGGCGGTGTGTTGTTTTAACTGATGTTTGTCGTCTGTTCCAGCTGTGGAAGAAGCCGGGGGGAGTGTGTGGTCCTCTCTGGAAGGAACCCTTGCTTTCCTCCCTCCACATGTCTGCCATACAGACCACTTATGTTCGCCATTGTCCCAACGCCTTCGGAGTGTGCCTCAGCTCCAAGGCTGGCTGGCGACTCACCTACTCCGGGGATACCATGCCTTCCCAGGATCTCATCTCTCTCGGTAATTAATCCCATCTTGCTCCAAATATTCTTGACCCATTTTTGGAGTCTACAAATCTACGCATTTGTTTCATATGATTTATAGTTGGCTCATTCCATGTCAAATAACCAATGTCTGAACTTGAACCTCTCAAATGTGTCAACAATTGTGCCTAGTGAGAATACAAGTACACATTTTCAGATTGTGTTTGAGCTATCGTCCCAGGAATGCAAGCTTATGAAAACGCTCAAAATTGAGCATGTTTTAAACAGTTATACTTTAAAATCTATTGCAGCTCCGAGGATGGCTCTGGGCTCTTTAATATCAGATTTATCGCACTCTTACTAAGATTAAAACTATAATTTTGCGCGTCTTCCTCTTTACATGCTGGCATCTTCATTCACATTAGGCTCAAGGAGAGACGAAGGTTCAAACAAGAGCCAGTAAATAAATGTATACATGCATGTATACAAAATATATGAAAACGTTTATCGATAAGACTAGAGCGCAAAATTTATAATGTCTCCAACATGAGAATGAAACAAGGTCTTCTAGAGAAATGACTTTCTGAAGACTCCAATATTGTTTGAGGAATTTTTGGAGGTTGTTGTGAGCGTGCTGTATTTAATAAAAGACACAGAGCTGTTGTCCACTCACGAGTTTAAAAAACTAAAACTCGTGAATGGACAACAGCTCTGTGTTTTATCCAATATTGTTTGTTTCCTTAATATTATTTCTTAACTAGCTGTAGTATCCGGCGTTGCCCAGGGGTCACAAAACGATAGGTTCGTCTAAGACGTGTGTCAGTTCAGTTGGTGGGGCTAACCAGTGGCTACACAGTCACCCAGACGATAGGTTTGCCTATCTCTCTCCCTGGAGGTAAAGCAGTTAAAAAACAATGGCATCCTCGCTGGTCCCTTCCTGAGTGGCATAAATGACAGATTTTGACGCCATATGCATTTTAAGCTAAATAATGCTAAAAATAAGTTGAAATTAGGCCGTACATGTGTTGTGTCATTTACGCTATCCCCTCAGCATAAATATTTTCATCTCAGGAGACAACGCCAGCCACTAGAGCTGTTAGCTATAAGCGTTATCTAACATAGTTGTCCACAAGTCTTCATTTAGCTGAGGGGCGGGTAAGTGACACCACTGCCTCGTCTCAAAATTGTTGAACATATTTTTAAAATCATCCTAACTGTGGTGTCAAAAATATTCATTTATGCCATATGGGAGGGGGCCAGCAACCAGCCACCCTCGTTCAACACCCGTTTCCCTAAATTTAAAATATCGAAATTACTATTATCCATTATCTCAGACTTTTCATCTCATCGAGGAGATGTACAGGTGAAGGGATTCTTTAAAAACCATTTTGAAGCACTTGAAATAAAAGTTGTTTTTATTGCAATTTGTTATCATAGTGATTGGTCATTGTTTGTTGGGTATTGTTGCAGGAGAGGAATGTGAGCTGCTGATCCACGAGGCAACAATGGAAGACGACTTGGCGCGGGAAGCCCGGGCCAAGATGCACTGTACCACCTCAGAGGCAGTGGAGGTGGGCCGGGCCATGAAGGCAAGGTTCACACTCCTTACACACTTCAGCCAGCGGTACGCCAAACTGCCACGGATTCAAGGAGAGGGTCTCGGGGAGACTGTCGGAGTTGCCTTCGACAACATGAAGGTAACAACCCCGCCATTAACTCGCACATTGAAGGTTTCCGTAGACAAACTTCATCCCTCTCACCCACTTCAGCCTTCAGCCAGAGAGCGTAGAAACTCCGCCACTCCTTCAGTTTATTTGTGTCTTTTTCAACAACCAAACAAAGACGTGGATCGAGGCGTACCACGTATGAATGGAAAATCACTTATAATTTCCTAAAATTAGTTATGCTCGTGCTTTAATTACGAGGTTATATCGCCTACTACCTGAGCGCTTTTACGTCGCTATGCTGGACGAGCCTGACTCTACTGTGGAGTCCTAAATGTTGGCTATCCTACGGCTACCTGACCATCGCTAAACGTTCCAACCGAAGGACGACGCGCTCAAGGTTTTTTATCTAAAAGCCTCGGTTTGTTGATGGATGTTTTCCTGTAATGCAAGCAAAGGCCAGCTCCTTTTTTATTATCCAAAAAGCAATAATGACTTTCTATTGTATTCTATTCTGTATTATTATGTGATGTTTGAATTGACTGTTTGTTTGTTAAAGGTTAGTCTGAGTGACTTGCCTAAACTGAGCTGTATGTACCCCGCGTTAAAGCTGATCTTCAGAGAGGATTGCGAAGAACTGGAGTTGAAGGCCCTGAAGCGGCAGCTCAAGGAAGAGAGAGATCTCACCATACAGTCGTCCCTCCGATGACAGACCCCCCCCACCTATCATGTAAAAACCAGCTGTGTTATCGCGAATAAATATGGCGCCTCTGTTGTGACGTCCAATTAGGATTGGCCCTTAAATGTAGGCGTAAAATTGAATATTTTAAACAGGATTACAGGAAGTAAATGAACAAATAGGTCGTATAAAATTAAAAATGTGAGAGTTTATAATGCTGTATTACTTAGGTCTCAATGTTTATTATATTGACATTGACTATTGTATCAGCCATTTTAATTCAAAAAGGCTTGTTGTATTTTCTATTTCTATTTTATTTTCTAATTTTAAATTAAACTAATTTGTTGACTATCCTCAAATATTATTAAATCCTCGCTGATAGTTGGGTCTGAGTCCAGTGTAGCTCTGCCAGCTGCAGTTTCATCCGGGGTACAGAACGGGCCTCCCCTGTTCCTTGCCTCCTTACTCTCCTGTTCTCCTTTAGACAACTCCTCTTCCAGCTTCGAGGTCCTCATCTCATTTTACTGATGCTATATGCTTTTGTTACTCGATTTCACACACCCCTCCCTTCAAGTTCATTACTTTCGTCTCTAGTACCAATCATTGTTGTTTCGTATAAATTGTTTATATATTATATATTAGGTTCGGAGGTACAATCTATCAAAATGTTTAAATTTTCCATAACGATACGATTTATCAGCCTGGTGCCCCAAATGGTTGAGATATAAGGACAGTATTAAAAACCCTCACGAAATATGAACAACGCGAAACAGCGCGACATTGAACACGATTAATATTTTTTTACATTTCACATATAACTTTTATATTTAAATAATTAAAAACCCGACCGAGGCCCTTAGTTTATTTTATCTGGGAGTTAAAATAAACTTAAGCACGCCGTCCTTCGGATGGGACGTTAAGCGATGGTCCCGAGCCTGTACGATGTCAGGTACTCGTTAAAGACCCCTGCCCTAGGTGAATAAAAATTTAGGGTAGGCAAAATTTAGGACTCCCACAGTAGAGTCGGGCTCATGTCCACCAGAGTGACGAATGAGCGCTCTGGTAGTAGGCGATATGACCTCGTAGTTAAAGCCCGGGCATGAGTCATAAAACCTAACCTAAATAATTAAAACCTTAAAATATACCGCTATGAAAATAGAAAATATTCGCATGACCTTTACTAACAGCTGTTGGAGGCACCGTCCTTGCCTACTGTGCTTAAGATCGTGGGTTCGAACTCAGCCGAGGCCAATAGGATTTTTATCTAGAAAGTGAAAAAAAAAAAAAAAACTTGAGTATGGCGCCCTTCGGAGGGATCGTTAAATGGCAATGCCGAGCGGTACTCGTTGGAGATCCCTACCCTATGTAACTAAACCTGGATAGGTAAAATTTAGGATTCCAACAGTAGAGTCGGGCTCCTTGAGTAAGGAACACACAAACTAATAATTATTTCGAATTTTTTCTCCAATATTGAATAATATAAATGTACGTTTAGAAGACTTGATGTACCTAAAGCCCAGGCATCATTTGTTACTTATCAGCTGAAACGGACATTTCAGAAGGACTCAGTCGCCCCATTTCACTATATTCGATACTTCTTTGTTTAGAAGTCTCAACGGGACTTACACTTTGGTTCTTTTAAACAATAATTGTTATAAATTATTTATACTGTAGATTTAACTAGTAGAGATCACAAGTTACACGTTCCGCGAGCTCCCCCCCTCCCCCCCTTACCGACTCTCTACTCGACTTGCGATCCCCCACGACACCCGCTAATCTAGTCCGATAATAACCTCCTTATGATATTGGATGTTTCAAATGGTTTTAATGAGTTGTTAAACAATTAGAAAATATTATCTTATTCCTAGTAAGCACCAACAGAAAAAATGTTTTTGATTTATATTTATTTATGAAAAAATAATATATTAAAATTTTTGTTTATTACATTTTATAACTTACTGTACCTATTGATAAATGAAAGTTAATAAAAAGGATTTGTTCAAAAAATTAATGTATTCTTAAATGTTGTTAGTTATTATGCAAATACCTTTTCGACACTTTGAAAAAAAAAAAAAAAAAAAAATATTGACACATACAAAACTTCGTTAATAACAGGTATGAAATTGTATTATCTTTATATAAATAATATAGAGGGCGCCGGTAGCTCAGTGGTATGCGTGCTTGACTTCTGAGCTCAAGGTCGTGGGTTCGTAGCCCGACCGAGGCCCTTAGTTTATTTTATCTGGGAGGTAAAATAAACTTAAGCACGCCGTCCTTCGGATGGGACGTTAAGCCATGGTCCCGAGCCTGTACGATGTCAGGTACTCGTTAAAGACCCCTACCCTAGATGAATAAAAATTTAGGGTAGGCAAAATTTAGGACTCCCACAGTAGAGTCGGGCTCATGTCCACCAGAGTGACGAAAGAGCGCTCTGGTAGTAGGCGATATGACCTCGTAGTTAAAGCCCGGGCATGAGTCATAAAACCTAACCTAACCTATAAATAATATATTATATGAATAATATTTTGTTGAATAATATAATAAAGAATATTTTTTTTTAAAGGATAAAACTGTTAATAGCCTTCCATTATTACGTGAGGATGTAGAGCAGTACCCTTCTTCCCACCCCTATTCAATTGGTACTCTCTACCATGATAAGTGTGCAAGGTGGAGTATTGCGCACCAACAGAATCCCACGATTTTCTTAGAAGGATCTTAGTTCACAAGAGAGAGCTTCAATACTCAATCTACGGCCTAAGGTCGATTCTAACCCACATTTAACTTGACAGAAATAATTCCAGCAAAGCTTCATAAATTTTTAGCTGGGAATTGTAAGGGAAACGTTGACAGGACTATTCATGAATATCCCAAACCATAATCTGTCCATTTTCTGGAGAAAAAATTATTCACCTCGGCTTCTGAATAAATAATCTAGAAATTTAATTTTAATTTACCTTTTCCAAGTGCAATGAAACCCCTCAAGGTACAAAAAGCAATCCAGTTTTACAGTAACTATTGATTGCAGGGGTGGGTGTTGTACCCGTTGTTATCCAAACCCTCAAGGCCATTATATAAGCGCTATGGTAGTAAATAAGTTATGAAAAATATAAGTTAATGTACAACATTCATTCTAATGGCATCAAGGCAAAGTACAGTGAAATTGAAACTTATGGGAAATATTGTATTTTAGATAATTTTATTTACATAAGGTTTGAAATTGGAATGAAAGGTTTGAGAATATTCTCTCTAAGTAAGAAAAAAGGAGATTTGTAATGTAAAGTGATCTAGGAACTACAAGATAGGCAGGAAGGTCCATTTACATGAAACAATACTCCCCAGCTAACGAACGTATAGACAATAAATCATCATATTTCTGCAACAGATCCGGACCCCGTATTTATTTAATACACATGGAAAATTTTTGTCCCACGGATTACTTTTATTATATTCAACATTCTGAGTATCTTAAATTCATATTTTTCTTGTGACCGATGACTTCGTTTATAATTTGATGTTAACGTACTTTAGTTTTACAATTGAGGGGGTTAGAAGCAAAGGGATGTAAGTGACAAAAATGTCATTTCGAGATAATTACCTTCAAAGTTATAGTTACATCGTAAATTCAGGTATTTTCCACTAGTAACAGCATTACTGGTACTAACAATCGTTCTGATCTTTAGCCAGTAGTCAGGGTAGGTGTCAAGGAAGATGTTGACACACATATCTCAATTTCAGCCGATTTGTCACTTACATCCCTTTGCTTCTAACCCCCTCAATTATTATATATAAAAAAAAAATGTATTTAATGTTTTAAGAAAACATGCTTGCCCCAGGCATAGCCACTAATCCTACATACTAGTACTGTATTGTACATTTTATTGGGAAGTTGTAGCAAATGTTGCCAGAATCCTCCAGTTGAGATCGCTGTTTGTCGAGCTATCCCACCGTCAGTCTAGATCACTCTCCAACACTTAGGCAGGGCATTTTCACCTCTTCAGATGGACTTACAATGTAATCGAATGCAGAGATTCCCAAACCTTTAATTTGGCGTACCATCCAATGAAAGGCAAGAATCACTGTACATGACCCCACAAATGTCAACACGCCATCAGTTGTCTTCATACAAATACATCATCGACTGGTATTTGTTGTTTGTTAACTTAGGTGGAAACCCATATTCGAAGATTGGTAGCACTGGCAAATAAACGACCAATTTAATGGAGAGGTGTTTATACTAAAAATTAACAATTTAGTTGAACATGTTGATTTTTCCGGTCTTTTTTTGACAATATTTCGAGACACTTCCACGTCCCTTATTTTAATCACTATGAAAGTTCACAGTGACCAGAAAAAGGGACGTGGATGTGTCCCGAAGTATTGTCAAACAAAGAAAAAAAGATCTCTATATTAAAAAAAAAATGCCAGAAAAAATGAACATAGAGAAGCTTGAGAAACACATTAAGTTGAATATCCACAAAATATAATAATAACGTTTGTCCAATAATATTCAAATATAAAAGTTAAAATGAATCCTAATCAAACAAAAGTTTAGTTCGACAAATTATGTTCGGGGAGGCCAGGATATAGGACTCCACTGATTTAACACTCACCTGGCGCCTTTGGAAATTTTACCTGGATTAACATTAACATTTATTTGACCAACATTTCTATAATTATTTTGTTCAGTGCGAAAAAAAAAGTCTTCTGTACATCACCGACAATGTACATCCCCAGCGCGAATTAATGAAGTAAGTTTTTACTCTCCCTCTAAAACCAATTACCGATTTAATTGAAATCCATAGGAGTCTTACTCAGAATCCTCAAATACAATTATATGTCGATACATTCATTATATTCGCAGTTAATGAGTTAAATATTCCTACATGTAATTCCCCCGTGCCTTCTGTCGATTTGGATGAAAAAGGTTTGTGAGCTTGTGGATACACGTATAAAGTTTCGTGTCGATATATTCATTCTATCGGGAGTTATCGTGCCCACAGACAGAATTTTTTTTTTTTTTTTAATTTTTGGAATGAAAGGCGGAAAACCTGAAATTCTCGTGAAGGTCAATCGGAAAAGGGCCAGAGTACCACTAGTTTAGGAACCGCTGAGGTAATGTAATGAACTGATATTACCAAGGGGCACTTGACTTTTATGTATGTTACAGGGATCGAATCAAAATTCAAATTATCACAAACGGAATCTTTATCATTTATTTTGTACAATATGCATACATTGCAAGAACAATTACAATTAATGACAGGGAGTAACACACATGGACCAGACATTCCTAGCGGGCCACCAACCACCAGATCAGAGTTGTGTACCGGTAGGTCAACTCTCCTTAAAGCAACTACTGTAGTATGGGCTCCAGATATCAGTATATCTACTGTAGTATGGGCTGCAGCAGTACATTAATGTACCGTACAGGTAACCTTTACTGTAAAAAGACAACTGCTGGGTCCGGGGACAACCAGTGTAGAACTATTCGCTTCTTCTCTCGGTGGTAGTCAATGTCAGAAACAAGACTGACAGTATGAAAGTCAGTACCAGAAATATGGCTAGTAGGGTGACAATAAGTGTCAAAATCATGGCTGGTAAGGTGACAGTCAGTCAGTACCAGAAACATGGCTGGAAGGGTGACAGTCAGTCAGTACCAGAAACATGGCTGGAAGGGTGACAGTCAGTCAGTACCAGAAACATGGCTGGAAGGGTGGCAGTCAGTGCCAGAAACAAAATCATGACTGGTAGTGTTGTGACAGTATCAGAAACTTGGCTGGTAGGGTGGCAGTCAGTATCGCAAACATGGCTAGTAGGGTGGCAGTCAGTGTCAAAATCATGTCTGGTAGTGTTGTGATAGACAGTATCAGAAACTTGGCTGGTAGGGTGGCAGTCAGTATCGCAAACATGGCTAGTAGGGTGGCAGTCAGTGTCAAAATCATGTCTGGTAGTGTTGTGATAGACAGTATCAGAAACTTGGCTGGTAGGGTGGCAGTCAGTATCGCAAACATGGGTGGCAGTCAGTGTCAAAATCATGTCTGGTAGTGTTGTGATAGACAGTATCGGAAATTTGGCTGGTAGGGTGACAGTCAGTATCGGAAAGAACTAAATCAACTGTCAACAATAAAATGTGTCTACTATAAAACACTAACACAATTTAATATTTAGAAAAAAAATTAATAAGATCTTTACATACAGACTTTTGTTAATAAAGTACAATACTTCTTTTTATTTAAAAAAATTAAAAGAAATTTAAAAAAGAATAATAAATAATACAAAAGAGTAAATAAATAACAATTAAATGGAACAGAATAAAGGATGCTAATAGATAGAGGGGGAGGGGAGAGGTTCACCTGAACTCGTAGATCTGAGTGCTGTGTTCGGGTACGTGGCTGAGTGTGAGTGACTGGTACCTGTGGGCAACGTAAACATCACTACTTCAATAAAACCACTGCTACACACAAACTGGCCTCTCCTACAGTATAGTTATGAATGTTATATAAATAAATAACACATTTATTTTTTTATGCTATGCATCTTTCCTGATATGCCAATGATTTTTAATCCGTTTTACATCCTCTGCATAAGTAATGTCAGTAGAATAGGAAAAAACATAGAGATTGTTGTCATCGTGTTCTCTCTTATAATATTAACGTCACAACTAAATAATTTATCAAATGAAAGTGATTTTAAATAAATATTGTACAGGACAAAACGTTGGCACTCTTAATTGTAAAGTAAGTCATAACAAGTTTCTTTGATATTCATTATCACTTCTAAGCTGAGAAACGCGGACCTTAAGGTCTTATTTATTTAATTTATATCAGAAGCTGACGATGGTGTAGTGCGAAACCGGTATTACATGTTTACATTTTTTATGTAATAGACAATACTTATAAAAGAAGTTTGTTTTATTTATTTATCAGCATGACTTAGGTTACTTTTGCACTTCAAGCAAGTTCCCTCTTTTCGTCCTCTCTTACAATCAAACGGTTAAAGCTATACATACATCTGCTTAAGCACTCATACTTTTTATTCAAAATGTTGTCATCAACAATATTCATTTGAAACCATTTTAAACTAAAGGTTAAAGTCTCAGACGAATGTTTCATTTTTTAAAGAAAACCATGTTTTTTATTTTTTTCGTCAAGAATTTACGGATCCATGTTTATAGGAAGTTTTTGTTCAAAATTCTATTTACCAAAGTTTGGCAACTTTATTTGGAAACAACTTGTATGAAGAACATGCCTAAAACCAACCCACAAAGATGCATAACATAAGTTATCCACAAAGAATAGGTACTCAATATTTTTTTGGATTTATTTTTAGTCGGAATTAACTTTTTTTTGGCAGCTAGGACTTGCATAAGTTTTCTATGGTCGAGAAGAAGTAACTCAAGTGATGAATGCTTGAATAAATTGTGGTGTGCAATTTTGAACCACATTGATAAGAATGAAGAAAAGAATAATTGCACTATAGCTGAAGGTTGTATCGAATAGAGGAAGCATCAGCTTTCTTGTTGATCTGATGATGATTCCATCAGGTTCTATGGAACTCGGATAACCGAGTTAATAGCGAAGCAACTACCGGTGAGAGAGTTAGTGAAATATATAATTTAAATTTATCTAGGTGATAGCCACCTAGTGTTCGAGAGGACAAGCCATTTAAGTATAAATTTGTAGTGATAATTCCATTTTATCGATAGGACTGTCTGCAATTTGAAGGTATTCACATTTTTACTTTACTGCATATTTTACTTTTCTTAATCCAGAAGATAGAATGGTACCTCAGGGGAACATAGATTAATGGTACCTCAGGGGAACATAGATTAATGGTACCTCAGGGGAACATAATGGTCCCTCAGGGGTACCTCAGGGGAACATAAAATTATTGCTCTTTACACTTGATCTAATTTTCATGATATTCACATGTAGTTTTGCTTTGGTTTTTTATTCGTTGTCCGGACATCGCCCGTAATCAGCTTCATGTTTTAATAAGTAGGTAGCGTTACTGGCGGCAGGAAGTGAGGAACCCCAGTTTTGTATTGCAATGGAGGTGCTGTTCTATAAATATACACCTAAGAAATTTCAACGAAGTCGGTAAAGAAACCCACCCGTTTAGAGACGAGGCGCACCTATTGGCCGGAAATGGAAGCTGCCGGTAAGTTCCTTTGTGCTAGTCGGATATTTCTGTGAAAAAAAAACGTTTAATCAAGGTGTTATAACCAGTCTTACATATAATAGTGTGAACGTTTCTTAAATAACTATTGTTATAATAAATCACAGCGTGTTATATGCACTGTAAAGAAGAATTACCCCCCCCCCCCCCCTCCCCCCCTAGCACAGAGGCTCATAAATCAGTTTCGTTAAGGATAAATAAATCGGAAAAGGGCCTAGAGATGCGCGAAGGACCTCTTGCGGTCTTGCGCACAGACTTTAATGACATCATTCGTTTTCAGACTCATACTCTCAGACTGTTATTCAACCTGTCAACGAAATTATATAATCACGAAGTACATATTGCTGAAATTTTGGTTACACCTTACATACACTATACCGTATTACAAAAATGTCTTAAAGAAAGAGAAAAGCGTTTTAAAGTGCCTCAAGGAGAGAGAACCCCAAGGAAGGAGCCTTCTACACTTATACTAGTTTTTTCCGACACTCGAGGTAAATTTTACAAATACTATAGCTAACAGCCAATACGACATAAAATATAGACGAGCATAAGCCGGTACTAGAACAGGGCGTCCAGCAGAACACCATTTCTAAATTCTCTTATCTCCTTAACTATATTTATTATTTTTACCCTGGTCCATCAAACTAATACAATAATTAACTTATAATTAGGTGCACAAAGAGTAAAGGAATACTAAACAAACTAGAAAAAAGAGAGGCAACTGTACTAACTAAAACAAGTCAGTCTATAAACGGAATTCAGTATACAAATGTTAAAAGGACTGGACAATTATATCGAATAGCTTAAATTATATGTGGTAGACTATTAAACACAATTTTTTAACTGTGAGACTGCAACTGGAAAAGTGGAAACAAAAGACAATGAGACACGAGTGCGAAACCGATAACCAACTACTAATACAGTGTTCCCAAAATAACGTTGAAGACGCAAAACAACTACACGATGATAAAGGAAAACTTACTTTTTAGTAGAGATTCCCTTCCAAAACAGGCTCAGAGCTTGACGTATTTAGTTACTACAAAATTAATTTGGTTCTTAACTTATTTACTTTAGAAAAAAATTTAAATACCACTTATTTTACCCCGTATATTTTTTAGACTTTCTAATTCACGATTTTCCCTATAAGTGTTCAAAAAAGTGTTTTATCCATCATTTTATTTTATTCAATATAAAATGATATATTTCTTCATAAATATAAATGTTTACATACTTATCCAGAAACAGAATTAAAATATTCAAAATTATTTTTTAAAAAAGATACCCGATGGTGAGATGTACAGAAGGTACATAACCTAATTTTTACGAATACTTCAGTAGCGACAAAGGTTTCTTTCAGGAATCGAAAACAATACCACTACCACAACAATACCACTACCTAGATATTCAAAACTGTTCCATTTCGATGTGTACTGGCGGGTTCACTTACTTTCTTTTACTTTCCCTGGCGCTACGGTCCTTGTAGAACCTGGGTCTCCGCTGATGGGTTCACATATGCGAGAAAAGACTATTGTTGTACCCGGAGAGATGGATAAATGACCACTAGAGATGTAACGAACATCCCACAAGTCCCCCTAGACCCAAGTCAACCCCAGGAAGAACCCTAGAACCAAGTCAACCCCAGGAAGAACCCTAGAACCAAGTCAACCCCAAGAAGAACCCTAGAACCAAGTCAACCCCTAGAAGAATTCTAGAACCAAGTCAACCCCAGGAAGAACCCTAGAACCAACTCTCCCACCAGCCATCAGACTTCTAAATGAAGAAACAGCTCATTACTGTATTTAGGAAAACATGTTATTTCCTGGTTAGTATTTTCTTTTAGTTTAAGCTTGGCTCGATAAGGTTCTTCATCTGTTGAATCATGGCACGGGTTTTATATGGTAATACGAACAATATGCGAGTTCCCGAACGAAGCTTTCCATGCGATCCTGGCCAGTTGTTCAATCCTCTTATCGATATCATTAAATTATCGCATTTAGAACATCCATATCCAAGAAACGGAAAAAAATATATATACTCATATGAGACCTTAGTTTTGGGTAAAAGTATCGGAGTTAACGATATTTTTCTCGATTATCGATACGTTGAATCCCATATTCTTCGATATCACGGCACGGATACTTTGCCGTCGATACAGAGTCCCTAGATAAGTTTTATAAAAAAGTGTGTTACATCTCGGAGCTCCTGTGGTAGTAGTAGCCCTCGATGGAGGCGGTGGACTTCTGGAAGCAGATGTAATAGAAGCCAGCGAAGGAGGCTCCATTGATGTCCCGGATCGTGTGGTCCGGAACCAGGAAGTGTTCCTTCCACCGCATGAACACGAAGTCCGTCTCTTTCATTTCTTCATAGTCGAAACAGTCCGAGTTGAACGACTTGGAATACTGGCAGAACGAGGAAAATTTACTCTGCAACACACAATTGTTATTAATTTGCATCGCTTCTTCTGAGTTTTTATTTCGTACCGGTAGGTCTCGAAGTTTTGAATAGAACGCAAAACATGCTTGCCTTTTGTTTTAAACTTTAGGACTCGGTGGAACCTCGAAAACTCAACATTTCTAAAAGCGCCTTTACATGCTTCTGCTACATGGCAGAATTCAACTTTCGAGAACTACCACTAATAACATTTTGATTATCCTAATTAAAATACAGTACCATTTTAAGGAAGATCGAGGTTCTGTCGTGTAAATAAAAAACTCCTTCTTCAGGGCCTAATAATGACTCCTGGCGGTGGGTGGTGATACCCATGTAACCTTCACCCCACACATTCACCCAAGTCATTATAAGGCCCTGAAGAAGGAAATAAATAGTTTCCGAAACGTTGGCCAAATACTGAGTATTTTTACTTGAACCTCGACTCCCCTCAACATTGAAAAGATACTGATGACTCTTTCAAGCTTTATTTGATAAATTTTCGTTTATACTACCGTCAAAAGCCGAATTACATGATCATTTTAGAAAATTCTGAAAAAACAAGTAAATCTCTTAGTACCTTGAAGAGCTTTTTTAATACACTGTAATAACCATCGTTATTAGCAATATGGCCTGAACGGACATGAGTGTCTCGAAGGGCCCCACAAAACAATTACCCACTTACTGTATTTAAATGTCAGGTGGTTAGAAAAACAAGAGCTTTAAAGGGCGTATTAGTGTTTTAGGCTCTTCTAGAATTTCCTAAAACCTTTAGGGTGTTGACGGTAATAAATTATTCATTCGGATGAGCATGTTCCGATTTTTAGGCTCATCACAATATTTTCTCCAAAACTGAAATTTGACATATAACATTTAGCAGCTGTCTGACATTCCTTACCACAGAACTGAAGACTCCCCAATATTATGTCACAAAGTTCGAACCACACTAAAACAAACCTACTACTAGTATCATTTAATAATGATACTAGTAGTAGGTTTGTTTTAGTGTGTGTAAAATGTAGAATAGTGTGTGTAAAATGTAGAATATTTGAATGAGGTTCGAGCGTATGATATGGGCGGACAGAGCCTGTTGTGAACGCGGATTGACAAATTCTTACCCAATGTTTCTTGTCAACGTCCTCGTCCGCTTCCCACTTCCGTGTCAAGAAAGGATACTTTTTACTAATTATCTCGCCATCAAAAAACGTGGTTAATGTAGGAAATTCATCTGTCAACCCTTTGATTTTCAAGTATCCACAAAGGTATGAATTTTCTTCATCAACATACTAAAAAGAAACAGAAAAAACAACAGGTATTATTATAACTAGATAAATTAACAACAAACAACTTCAATTATCTACATTGCATAAAAAACATATTTAAGCCAACAGCTACCATTCTTCGCAAAATTCACTTGGCGACTCAACATTGGGTAAATTGTTTTAAAATATAAAATTCCTGGACACAAGTGAACGAGTAAGAATTTCATGTTTCATTCTCATAATTTTTGATGTATTAAGAGGATTATAGCAAAAAATACTTACAAGGAACGTAGAAAGAGGGGCACTCGCGAATTTGAATCAATAATGTACTACAGGTAAAGGGCTTCGAAAGATATTCACCGTAGCCGTAGTGTTACGAGATGGAATTGTGGCATTAAAAACATTACGATGTCAGTGCACAAATTATTTATATTTAAATTCAAACAAACTCAAGAAACAATAATGCTAATAGACGTCAAATTAGTTTGAAAAATATAACAATATTAGAATATAGCATTAATTAAAATAATGAAATCAAAACTTTAATTTTCAGCGAAATGATTAAAGCAACAAGTCTTTATGCACCTCTAATTGTCAATCTTGAAAATGAATTTGTGACGAATGTGCAAAAAAACTAAAGAATAAATTGTTCTGGGTGCGAAAAGTACTTCTGTTTGGGTCATTTCGCTCAAAATGAATGCTTTGATTTACCATCATTTCAATTAATGTTTTACTCCAATATTCCTTATAATTTGAATAGTTGTTTTCCTAACTAATTTTGATGTTCATGAGATTATTGTTAATTAAGTTTGCTTGAAATTAAATATACATAAATTTAGTACAGACTTAACATTGCAATGTTTCTAATCCCCATCTTGCCATTGTCCAACTCTATTCCTACTGCGGTACATATCTTTCGAGTTTTCTACCTGAGTTGGAAGTTTGGTTCAAATCAGTGAGTGCCACTACCTTATAACGACTCATGATACACAATAAGATAATATTAAAGAAGGTGAAGACAGACATTTCAAAAATACACGAAATATAATCAGAAAAACAGTTTACTTGTAAAACTACTTCAACTTCATAGCTGTTTCCTTTGGACTTTTGATGACCTTGAAACCGTGATCCGTTGTAAAGAAGAGAATTATTGAGGCCTGGCTGCTTGGAATTGGCAGGAGGAGGAGGATTCACTTCCACTTTGACTGGCATCCTCTCACATGAGTGACTACAGTTCGAGATTCACTCCACTCAACGCAAGTGGACTCTAATCCACCCCACTAGACTACACGAAGGAAACCAACTAAAAACCTTCACCCACCATTCAATTGATAATAGACTTATCAATCGATAGTTTGGGGTTCTTATTTATAAGAAAGTGATTACTTCAAGAAACATTCTGAAACCGAATCCGTTCAATAATTTTGACTGCTTTGGATTTGAGTTAATTGAAATGTCGTCTAAGGAAGCTTATTATAAAATATTTTTGATTAAATTTTTAATATCTATGAATATTGATATATATTAGAGTATATTGTATATCGATATATTCAACGTTATTACATAGAACGATGATTGCAAAACAAAATTATATTCATACTAATGGTATAAATATTTTTGAAAACAAACTCGATTAGTTGCCGATTTTCATTAGTACATTAAGTTCATGGAATATTAAAAACTAAGCTTAAAACAAAAATTCAATATCTGATTCAGTTCGTGGGGATAACAGCACTGCTCCATAAATATTATTTGTTCACATATTCTGTTAGAAGAACTAGTTCGATCGTTTCAGGTCAGAGAAAGGACCTTAGTTCTTTCACCGTACGTTATGTCATAATATCTTTTTCAGAACGAACAATATTGAGTGAACGACCCCATTTGTTTATTTCTGCTAGTTGGGACCCCAGCTATGAAGGGAAGGTGCAAATTTAGTATTGTTTTGGGTCCACAGCCATTCCTTGTCAAGTAGTCCTTGCCTTAAAAGAGGTCGTGAGGGACCGTTCGGCTGTTACTTTGTCGCAGGTACCCGTCTAAGTTGTTGGTTAGCAAAAGAGAATAACAATATAAAATTAATGATAACAAAATAAATGAACTCTCTACAAAAGAATAAATAAAAGATATACAGATATACGCAAAGCAAGTTAAAAATAAAAACTAAATAAAATAATAAATTAATAATAATAAAATAAATACTCGAGAATAAGTGGCCTCCCTATATAGCTTTCACCTCGAGACCCCTCGAAACACCCCCGGTTTTCTGCTATCTTCTTTCCTTCAATTCAATCGACGAATCGATTGAGTATAATCTTAAATCTAAAAGCACTTGCCGCAAGAAACAAGTTCCGTGGTTCGATGAGGAATGTCGGAAAGCTATGAGAGACAGAAGGAGAGCTCTGTCATCTGGCACAGAGAAGCTTCGGTGTGAGAATTGGACAACAAGAATCAGATGAATTTACAGCAGAAACGTATACCACAAGGCAGCGTCTAATGTTGTACTCTTTTTGCTATCGCAATCGATAGCATTGCATCTGTAGTTTCGCCTCCGCAAGCTAAAGGATTTTTGTTTGTGAATGATTTTAGCATCCTATATCGGTACAGAGACAATCATATATCCCAGTATGAAATACAGATCATGCTAAACAAGATAAAAGACTGGGCTAAGGCATAAGATTTCCGTTTCTCCGCAGAAAAGACCCATTGCTTGCAATTTAGTAGGAAAAGAAGACCTTGCCCTCAGTCAAAACACATACTTGCATTAGTTGATCAGGAGCTCCTGAAAACGAAAATAAGTTTTTAGGAGTTCTTTTAGATAATAAGTTGAATTGGCGAGCCCACATCAAGCATGTTAAAGAAACATGCAAAAAACGCTTAAATGTGATGGGGTATAAGCGCACACAAGATGGAGGAGGGGGGGGGGGGTATAGGGAAAGCTTGCTAGCAATCTACATGAGCCTCATTAGATCTAGACTGGATTATGGAAGCTTTATACAGGGTGTATCGCAAGCAGATGACAATACTCGGAGGGGTGAATGCTCCACTCAAGTACACTAAGAAATCGGGGTTAGTTACTAATGTCGTTCTTTATTGTCGACCATTGCCGGAATGAGACAGCAGGAAAGATGGAAAACATGGGTAAACCTAATTTACACAAAGCGAGACTTTATATAAAATTAACTAATTCATTATTTTAAAAAAAATTGAAATTATTACGTTACTAATTTTCAGAGATAAAAAAATGTTTTGTATTGTACATTGTTTTGGAAAAATTATAACAATTGCTGAAACAACCTCCGTCTTCTCACAATTGACTCCTCGTTAGAACGGATGTGGTTCATTCAATCTCAAGCCTGTTTGTTCCCATCTCCTCACAAACCTCTTGAATTCTCGCGATTAATTGGTCCCCATCATCAATAGGTATGCTGTACACAAGGGACTTTAGAGTGCCCACACATAAAAACCTAAAGGCGCCAGGTCAGGACACCGAGCCGGCCATCTCACAGGTTCATAGGAATAGATTTCGGTAAATTTGTTCTGCTAGCAGACTGTTGCCTCCAGCAGCCCCGTAAGCATAAATCATGATTACGTATTCCCGCGCTGTAAAAAACCGGCATGATTCTCCTAGACTAATGTCTCTCAACCGAATCTTTGCACAAAACTGTTTATTGGATCGAATAATGTTTACATTACCTAATACGTCTAATGTTTGTTTTCAGTTTCAAAATCCATTGTACTGATTAGGATTATTTTTATTTACTCTCTCATCCTCAACAGAAGCCAACAATAGAGAAAACAAAAATAACTTTATTTATTCAGAGGAAATAATTAATTAATTATTATTTCAGAGAATAATAGTAATTTGGTGAATTTAGAACATCCTAGCGAATGGAGAAAACAAATTACGGTAAATTGAAAATTTGCCAAAAATGTTGTTATAATTTTTCCAAAACAATGTACAGTACAAAACATGGTTTTATCTCTGAAAATTAATAATGTAATAAATTCAAATTTTAAATAATGAATTACCTAGTTAATTTTATAAAAAGTCTCGCTTTGTGTAAGTTAGGTTTACCCATGTTTTTCATCTTTTCTGCTGTCTCATTCCGGCAATGGTCGACAATAAAGAACATAATTAGGTATAGTTAAAGAGTCATATTTTTTCTAACTTTTGGTGAATTTGGGCATCCTAGCGAATGTAGAAAACAAATTAGGGTAAACTAAAAATTTGCTAAACAATTTAAACAGGTGTTAATTTTGAAATAAACGTTAGCTTCCTAATTTCAATCTTTTCGATTTTCATGTCAAAAAACATGTTACCTGCTAGGAAATTTTACGTAGATTACGACAGTGAAGTCAGATTTCACTTGACCTTAACCAAAAAGTGATATTTACGGACATTTTGCTGAAGCTAAAAAAAACATGGTTATAGCCAAAAAAAATTGAAAATCTAGTTTTTTTCTACACAAAGTTGAAATGGATTTTTATTACCCCGGTTTCTTAGTGTACTTGAGTGGGGCATTCACCCCCCGGAGTATTGTCATCTGCTTGCGATACACCCTGTATATGCTTCAGCGAGGAAAAGCTATCTTACTATGTTGGACTCTATTCAACATCAAGGCTTACGACAGGCGACAGGAATCTTCAGGACGAGCCCCATCATCAGCTTCTGTGCTGAAACTAGAGTTACGCCTCTGCTCTTTCGGCGACGTCTTCTAGCCTGCAACTATATCGCATCAACAGTTTCGCGTGTGGGAAACCCAGTATATGACTGTGTATTAATGCTGCGATGTCTAGAGCAACGTTTTCATTGGCAGTAAGAGCTAGACAATACATCTTAGACACCATCTCATACCAACCACCTGCAGCAGAAGTGAATGAGCCCCCGCCCGGGACTTTAAGATCGCCCTTCACCGAATTTTTTTTGTGAAGAGCCTCAGACCACCAACAAGGGCAATTTTGTTTCCCTTTTTTTTTTTAGAATCGTGTTATATTTGACTCCCAAACAAAGGGCAATTTTTCATTTTTATAAAGATAAATGTAATATCTCAATTAACATGCTAAATAAACACAAAGTTTTAATATTAATTATTCTATGGAAACTATTGTCTATTGGACATTTGTAAAGGAATTATTCCAACTCACTTTATTTACAACATTCACCAAATGCAGTACTTTCTCTACGTATCGGTTGCTATGAACAGCTCACCAAATTTTATAAGCACATTTTCTGAACATGTTCACCTAATGTATTAGTTCGTTCAGTGAGTTACTTCTGTTAATTAAGGTTAAAAAGAACATGGAGGCAGGGATCACATGGCCCTACCTCTATGGCAGATGGCGCTCTTTCCCTAATCTCAACTACATATTATGAAAATAATAACTATCAATGAAGTTATCACATTTTGAAGAATTAAAGTCTTAAGCGATTTCCCCCTTGATGAACTAGTTCGTTATCCTCGATGAACTAGTTCGTTATCCTCGATGAACTATTATGGTCTCGTTCACGGAAGTGAATAGTTCAATTGAATTAGTTCGTTTTAGAACGACATATCTCTGTTCACATATGACTCAGGTCAATTTTGGAGGGGGTATGTCTTCATAGATTTCGTTAAGGTGTGTCAAAAGTTCTTTAGTTTATTGTTTTTTCTTGGTTACTCTTCAATTTCTCTTTAAACGGTTAGTGTATTATATATTTTTCACCTGTATATATTTATTTGTTGTCTTATTTCAAGCATTAACTGTTATAAATTATGAATGGTATATACGTCTGATAATCGTCGCTCCTGCAGTATTCCGTTTATTATAACATACTGTTTTTTCTCGTTCATATTATTATTCATGTTACCTACATCTACCTATTCCTACGCAATGTGGCTAATTGATTTATGGTTATAATGTTATCAGATGTCCGGATCAGCGCCAGATACGACAAGCATTGAGGCCACTCTCGAAGAGTTAGACATAGAACAGCCCAACTACAAACCACCTCCTGAGAAAAGTCTGGAAGAGCTCTTGTCCACTGATAAGGAAGATGAAAGTCTTCAAAAGTACAAAGAAGCTCTACTCGGGGCAGCAAAGGAAGCCAAAATTATTGTCGGTAATAACGATAAACGTTTTTGTAGTGTTACATTCCTTCCCAATGAAGATAAAATGTTGGAGATTGCAAGTTTCAGCTGTCATTTGTCGCTACGCCCTGTGGGACGAATCATGAAAAACTAGGCCCCACAGGTTTTTTATAATTGTATGTGAATTTTGTTTTAATTAGGTGTTGATCATTATCTTAAGTTGGAACGAATAGGTATTACTCGTGTAAATATTAATTATAAGAAAAATATCTCAGTTGGTCTTTAAAGCGTCCATTATATTAATAATACATTTTATTATACTTTTAATCACTTGGCAACATTTTTAGAGGGTGCCTCTAAAGGAATGTTTACTTAAAACAATTAATTTGATTAATGGGCACACTGCAGTGTCGAATGGCACGAGAGATAAGGCATTTAATCACGTAGCTTCACTCTTTAGAGGGTTGCCTCTAAAGGAATGTTTACTTAAAACTATTAATTTGATTAATGGGCACACTGCAGTGTCGAATGGCATGAGAGATAGGGCATTTAATCACGTGGCTTCACTCTTTAGAGGGTTGCCTCTAAAGGAATGTTTGCTTAGAACAATTAATTTGATTAATGGGCACACTGCAGTGTCGAATGGCATGAGAGATAGGGCATTTAATCACGTGGCTTCACTCTTTAGAGGCAATTCACAAGGAAAGTTTACTTTTTTCGAGAACATATTCCGTCACGAATGGTCGCTGGGGAAATTTCATAGTTTTCTTGTTTAGGATTTTATGAAAATATAACCAACTTTACTGCTCCTAAAAATGAGTTCGAATCAGTGAGTGGTGAACGTGAAAAGTGCGATGGAGGGTTACTATAACTAAATAATATAAATAAGTAAATTGAAAGCGTCGCAATTTTGAAACAATGAAAGATATCAAAAAAGTTTACTATATGTTTCTTGTTTTCATAAAACCTTCAAAAGGAGGTACAGCCCCCCCTTTCCCCCAAAAAAGTATTTTCATATAACCCCTTTTTTTTCGAAGTGTTTTTCTCTACAACTTTTTACTGAATAACAGAAAAACATGTTATGTTTTTTTGTAAATAACTTCTGAACGAGGGATTATATATACTATCCTATGTCTACAGGAACGTTTTTGCTCAAAATTAAATTTTCTATAAGATCTTAAAAATTTTTTACCTGTATTCTGGGACGCTCTGTATTACCTCTATTCTGGGACGCGCTATATTACCTGTATTCTGGGACGCTCTGTATTACCTCTATTCTGGGACGCGCTATATTACCTGTATTCTGGGACGCTCTGTATTACCTCTATTCTGGGACGCGCTATATTACCTGTATTCTGGGACGCTCTGTATTCATGAAATAATTTTTTAAACATACTTTCTTATTGATTTTATTATTAACTCAATTGTAAATTCCAAATATTGCTATTAAATCGTCTGTGTAAAATGTTGATGTGCGAGAGAGCCAGCCATTTTTTTCTTTTCTCAAAGCACTGATATTAATTGATTGTTCTCATGACAATGGCGCTGTTATAATACTATTGTAATCAAGATTTCCCCCCTCCCCCACCCCCAGTAAGATTTAGACAAGACAAGTTATTTTTGATCTTAATTAACAATTTATTCTTCGGGCGCCCATGTCAGATTTAGTTTAGTATTAGTTCCTGTTTTGGAGTTGATGAATATTACACTCCCGGACAAAATTAAAGGATCACTTAAATTTTAATGCGTTTGTGACATAGAAAAGGACATGGAGATATTGTTATTTGTGGCATTGATAAAGGAAATTAAAAATTAGCAGGAAAAGTAAAATTCATTTTTTTGAAGTATTGAAAAAGTTAAACAAAAAACCGAAAAGTTAACAATGAAAAATTTCATAAAAACATCGGAAAAAATGTTAGTAACTGGTGTTCCCTCTCCTAATTTGAATGACAGCATCTATTCTTCTGGGCATTCCCCTGATTAAAAATTAGATCTTCCGGTATGTTTTCCACTCTTGAAGCAAGAAGTTCCGCAAATTATCTAAATTTCGTGTCTCTGGCTGAACCCCTCCTTACTCAGAACCACCGCCCTCATTGCTTCCTCTTCACATAACTCCCTTCTTTTGGCCATGGAAGAGTTATTTACTTTCACTTATCCTCAAATAAACAGATTAAAGAATAAAAAATAGAGAAACGAAAGGCGTTGTAAAAATTACAATGATAGACTGGATCACTGGAGTAAAGAAAAGTCCATTGTTAATCCATAATGGTAAATAAACATTAAAGAAAGAAAGAGGTTTATAGGAAACATACTCGTGAGAGAAATAAACACAACAAACCCATTAAAATTGGAAGCATTGAAGTGATCCTTTAATTGTGTCCGGGAGTGTATTTATTTTCATTGAAACGTGTGGAAGCAATGCCCGAACGAGCCTGGCAAACTGAAATGGTTATTTATTTGCAGATGCTGGGGACGAGAGGAAGGTGATCGTGAAGCGGCTAGCGTTGTGCGTGACAGGCCGTCCTGACATGGAGCTCGACCTCACAGGAACTCTCGACCAGCTCAAGAAACAGGTGATCCTCATCTCTCTTGTGATCGTCCCTCCCCCACTCTAACTCAAACCAAAGGAGAAAATTTGAAAAAAAAATTTGGTGGATTGTCTCGTAGTGGAAACTTTCGGCTAAACGTGTTTAATTAGTTTTGTGAGGCGAGATAATTGTTCTTAACATTCTTACAATTATGGGAAATGAAATTCACTTCATCCAGTAAATAATTTGAAATGTATTTGATTCTAAAATTCTTATTAATTTATTTATTTTTATTAACAAAAATGAAGTGGTCGGAGTGCTGAAGTCTGGAGAAGAGTCACATAGACTTTGTCGTTCCACCTGGAAGAAGTCTCAGTCCTTAGTTATCATTCCGGAGGTCACTTTAGACCAAAGTGAGGATGCTAAGACGATCGTCTACATTAGAATAGGAAAAACATTTTGGATTGATTTCCATCTTCAAGGTGTCAATTTGGAATATGTCACATATACTGAAAATTGAATCCACAATTATCCGAGAGTTTCGGTGGTGTTGGGGTTAGCATCACACTACCTAAAAAACTGAGAGGCTGCGCTACAAATGAGAGATGCCAGCAGTAGTTAAGCAATCTCTAAAAAGCCTAGTGGCTATCAGCTCTCAAAAAAATATTTAAAAAATAAATAAAGCATTTTTTAAATTTTATATATATATATATATATGTATGTATGTATGTATGTATGAATAAAATTAAAAAAAAAAAAAAGTGTTTTATTTATTTTGAAATATTTTTTGGAGGGCTATATGATAGCCACTAGGCTTTTTACAGATCGCTACACTACTGCTGGCATATAGCGCAGCCTCTCAGTTTAGACCAACGAAACTCTCGGATAATTTTGGATTCAATTTTCGGTATATGTGACATATTCAAAATTGACACCTTGAAGATGGAAATCAGCCCACAGTGTTTTTCTTATTATACAATGTTTTTGCTATAATACTAATACTGGTTTCGGCACTACATTATCGATCGTCAGGTTTTGAACTTTTTGATTCTTGGCCTCATTTTCCTGATCCTCATATTTTTCCACCATTCTTTCGCCAATAATGAAGGATTTATCCTCTGATACATTTATTTACTCAATTTGTTTAGAATAATACGTTGCAACAATCCTTTAAAATTTTAAATTAAACATTCATCTGAAGTTATTGTTGCTTTATCGAATCAATAACTAAAAATAAATAAAACGTATGTTCTTTAAAAAATATTGTCTATTTCACAAATAATGTATAATATGGGAGTACTTTCGGTATTGCTATCATCTTCAGCCACGACTAACAAATATTTGTTAAGTCGTGGCTGAAGATGGTAGCAATACCGAAAGTACTCCCATATTATACATTATTTGTGAAATAGACAATATTTTTTAAAGAACATACGTTTTAGAGATGTTTTCGCCAGAGATCTTGTGGAAGTTCATTGTGAATACTAATGAATAAAAAACTTAAAAACAAGTCAAAAAATCCCACTTTATTTATATGAACACAATATATTTCACTCGTTAGAGCATAGTTAGTGCTCTAACGAGTGAAATATATTGTGTTCATATAAATAAAGTGGGATTTTTTGACTTGTTTTTAAGTTTTTTATTCATTAGTATTAACATACGTTTTATTGATTTTTATCAAGTGTTTCACAATATCTCTGCAAAAATGTTAAAGAATCAATAACTGTACTGCTCTTACATTCTAAATTTGCTAGAAGGGGGAGTATGTCATCTGTTGAGCAGTGAAAAGCGCCATTAATTCAGAAGATGATCCATGACACCTGTATCTGCTACAGGATGACCGTATAACATGCAACCGATTTTGTTGAAAATGTGCAATAAAATATTATTTGCAGCGTTCGAAAAGTGGTTAGAAACTGAAATGTGCAGTTTATACATTCATTCTGTCGGAGCAGTTTTGTGCGCAGTTGGTGCAAAGGAATGTTGCTGCTGAGGTAGCAGACACACTTGGAAGAGGACGGCTTTCAGATGTAAGAAACTTGGTTGATGGATGCAACGAGTTAGACTCGACAGCACATGAGGCTGGCGGAGGTGGGGCTATGTGTGTTCAGTCAAATACCCGAGGCCAAGTCAAGTCCACTTGGTTAGAGGTGGTGCATGATTGGCAACACTGTCTCCTATAGAATGCCAGAATAAACTAGTTTCTAACCACTTTTCGAACGCTGCAAATATAATGTATTACACATTTTCAATAAAATCAGTTACATGTTTCACTTATTTTTTCCAGAAATGATCCGAAAGATGCTGACAGTCAGTCTTAGGAGATCCTGCAGCAGATCCAGATGCCATGGTTAATCCTCTGTACCTTGATGACAAATGTTAAAATAATATTTTGTAGGAGTGTGGCAGCATGATGAAGAAAGAGGCACAACAGTGCTGCTCCTGGGAGGACAGCCAGCAACTTGCCATCTTCCTCTCACAGTATGAGGCTGCCTTTGCTCATAATAAATAAAATCGAATTTTTCAAGTGTCATGAAATGATTTACAAACGCTCTTGAGAGTCAGCATAAAATAAAAATCAATAAATAAGAACAAAGTTCGACCAATCTAATCGAAAAACGAAAGTTAGTATTTAGACTACACATTTTGCGCACGGGGAGATATATATATTAACACCCGATTTCGATAAGCTTTGATCGATTGTATTAATCAATTACAGTTTGTCTAATTCTGGTATTAAATTAGATTTCACCGCGAAAATGTTAAAGTGTGCAGTCAAAATCGACCTTTTTGAATTTTTTCAATTATATTATTAGAATTTGTTTTGTTTTGTTTTAATTTAATTTTATTATGTTGTGATATAGGTGTTTGTTGTAAAAGAAGGGATACCGTACAGAATCAGGATCGACTTCATCGTGCAGCGGGAGATAGTCCATGGGCTCAAGTACGTTCAGAAGACCTACCGACTCGGAGTTCCAGGTAACTAGCCTCAACTTCCTGCCTGAGTAGAGGCCATGTGGAATGCTGGTTAGCCAGACGCAAAGTCCTACTGATTAATGGCAGCCGTTTCACCAATCTCAAGTCGCCCCTAACTGTTCCATCCGTGAGCTTGCGTTTGAATAATTGTCGAGTAATTGAACCATAACAAGTAACATGCATTATTTTTGCTTAAAAAACAAAGATTTATTTCGCAACATGAGAATTGCCGATGCAATTCGGATTAAAGTTTAATCTATTTGCTCGTGGAGGATGCAAGTTTGATTATGACCAATATTTTTTCAACTCTATAAAACAAAAAGCTCAATTTCTGTTGTGTTTCATATTTTTTACAAATAAATTTTACTTTTATAATATTAAATATTGGAGAATTTCAAAATTACTATTAGAAGAAATTATTTTTTAGAAGGACATGGTCGTCTGTTTCTATTTTCATTGCGGTATATTTCAACATTTAATTATTTAAATATATCTCTTATACAAATGTGCATTATTTTTAATTTAAAAACATATATTATTTGTGTTTTACATGACTATTTGTTATAATCAAGTTTTAAATACTCTGGCGCGTATATTTAGGGGCGAATTATGATTGAACCGACATGTAACCGCGATGTCCGCCATATAAATTGTTTATTTATTCGTAAGGTTAGTTATTGTGATTCATGCTCTTTAGCTACTAGTATATATCGCCTACTTCCAGTGCCCTCATTCGTCACTCTGGTGGACATAAGCCCGACTCTTTCGTACAGGCTCGGGGCCGTCTCAAATCTCTGAGAGCGTTTTCACTTAAAATTAGCCTGGAATGTGTAACTTTTCATCTCTATATTTAGTTTTACCTTCAGTACAAATCGTTTACAAGAAACAAAGTGTCAAGTCACGTTCAGACTCCATTAGGTTCTAAGCAAGTAAAGAATATAGTGAAATCGGGCGACTGGTGTGACATCATGTTTTCCACAGAAATACCTCGTTTATAGGTTATCAACCCTTATGAAATGCCCGTTTTAGCCCGACAGGGAAGTAACAAATAGTATCGAGGCTTCAGGTACATGAAGTATTGTCGTGTCCTCTCACCTCCTGTCCCAACTCTTCTCCTTTCTTCCTCTGTTCTTTTAATTTTGGTCGTCTGAAAATTCCTGATAGCTTTCCTATTATCTGTTATTTCAAGTCAAATCAACCCAAAATTATAGACGCTCCTTGCCTTCAGGTTTGAGATTCGAATAATGTTTCACCCGGGAATAGATACCATGAAGGAACACAGAAAAGCTTAACTACTCCGCTACATATGCTCCGATAAGTATGGTGCTGGTACAAAACGAAAGCTGACAATCTATACTTTACTATGTGCTCTTGTTGAAAAGCGTAAACAGAAAACACTCCAAGGGTTATTAGAAAATGTATGTTTAAAAAAAACTAAAATATTCACAATTTCTATTAGGTTGATATTAGTCATGGTCTTGTTGAATATGTATACTCTAAACATAAAACGGAAGGGTTATCTAGTTTCTACTAACACGGTAAAAGCACATCTTGCTTGCTTCATTTGCAGGCCTTTCAGTTCTTACATTCTTATTGCAGACGTTGGCCGATTTTTTAAATACTAGATTGTCCATTAAAAAAAGTGTAGACATTTACGTACTACGTAATAGAAGTCTCAATATATATTGAAAATCACAATATATATCTAACATCACAATATATATTGAACATCACAATATATATCGAACAGAAGTTTCAGTATCTACAAGAGCGCGTCTTACCAGTAACAGTTTAAAGCCATGTTTCATGTATTTCAATAATTCTTAGCATAATTTTTATGCGACAAAATACCCTACCGCACTTTTTTCTTTTCTTTTTTCTCCAAGTCAACATTAGAATTGTCAAATCTTCAAGTCCTTACCTCCTGGTATAAATCAGCAAAAAATATTGAATATTGTCATTTGATTGTGAAACTGATGGAGTTATCTGACCCTCTTCTATTACAATTTGATGTGACCTTTCATTAATCCTATAATAGTAATATTTATCATTGCCCTATAATATGCATAATTATCTTTGAGTAAATTCTGAACTTTTTTGTTTTCGTTGGGATTCTGTTTCAGATAGTCTCTCCTCGTACTTCATTATTTCTGTTAAGTGTCTAGTATTGTTCCCTCCTTTCCGCTGATAGTTTCGTAAATTAATAGATTGAAACCTTAATGTACTTATAACTTCGTAGAATAGCGATAAAATCCTGAATCTGTAGAATTATATGTATTATTTTATGACAGTCGTGATTTAGTAACTGTGACTATCGGACATGGGAAACAACTTTTGTTGGGCCTTTTGATGGAGATTTATTTTAAACGATTTCTGTTGTGCTTATTGATCTGTGTTTGCAATACCTATGAGACTAAACGTTGACCCCTTTTCATTGCTGCTCTCTGCTGTGGAGGTGTTGAAGGTAATCTCTTCTATCCTATCTATGTATGTACGTTAAGTTTAGAGATACGGGTGAGTGGTAAGAACCCCCGTCCAAAGTTGTCAAAATTAACAAAAAAAGCTGCCTAAACTGGCGAATTTCCATTTTAAGTATTCATTAAACACTGACCATTAAGCTTTTAAATAAAGTTCAGACAGATTCTAATTAATGAAAGCTAAATCACTTTAAGTCTTTGCCATGCTTCGTGGGTCTCTGCACAGTCATATATCGTAACTTGAACCCAAAAATGGGAAATCAAAATCAATTAACAAAAGTTAAATTTCCACTCAGACCGAGGTGAGTGCATAGGTATGTCCTCCTGCAGAGTTGCGCAAACTATACTCAAAAAAATAGCTAATGAATAAATAATGTGTTACACATTGACTAATGAATTTTTTTTGTTACATTTGTTCTCAAAAATTGAAGTCTGAATGCATTTTAAAAACATTTTTACTAAATTTTACAAGAATATAATCAAACTCAGGGACTTCTGAATCCTCTCTAAAAAATGCCCTATCGTTACATTCATTATATTGGTTGTAATCAGGGTTGAGCCCTCTCCTCTGATCCCCCTTTTCTTTGGCCGATTTAGCTGAAAATATTTTGTAGGTGTCATCCTGGTTCTGAGCACACATGTAAAATGCATTCTATCCGGAATTACCATATTTGCAGACTGTCAGAAATATTATTTACATTTTTGGATTCTTGTGAAAATTCAACAAAGAATTTTTGACTGTTTACATAACTTCCCCTATACTTTATATTGCTGGAGAATAAAAGGCTTAATCATTATAATGAAAGATGTATTTCTTCAGTTTTTACACACATTTAATAACTTCATTAGTCACATAGGCCAAGACAAGTGACAGTTACTAATTTATTCTGTAACCATGACTAATGACTACAATGCAGTTAGGATTAGTCAGTACATATTTTATTGACTAATAAGAGTTATTAATCAGACTAGTAGTCATTGTCACTTTCAGTTGATTATTGACCATATCCTACCCTCCCGTCATACTGAATCTATGTGCTTGACAGAGGATCTAAACTTTCTGTGGACAACAAACTAGACTTACAATACAATGCTAAAACCAAGTTGGACTTAGGGACTCGAACTGTGGGGCGCAGCAAAAAAAAGTTATGTTAACAGAATGGAGTCTCTCTTTGTTTCCAAACTCTCTCCACTCCAGATAATATTATTTGTCACCACACTCCCGTAACACAGGTACACTACATCACATCTCAAATTGTCCACATTCCAACATTCCACTTGTCCATTAGTAGCTTGCACCCCCCCCCAATGATTTTAACACAAGTGTACTTTTTCATACAATGATGTCATGCCTTTGTTGTTGAAAAAAATGTTTACTTTAGAATGTTGTTTATATTCTCTAAAATGATTGATGTAAATGTATTGTAATGTTTCCATTTGAGGAACATAGTTCTATCTGGATATGCAACCTCTAAAATATTTGTATTTTATTTTATACCTTAGTATAAGGGAATATTGTAATCGTGTGAAAATCGGAGATTGACTTATCAACGGATTTTTACGTTTCATGGTCCCCTGAATACGTGTTGACCATTTCCGCAATGATGTCTAAGATAGATAGATAGAGCGCTCACAATTTTCCGATCATATCCACAAAGATTGTGGATATGATCGGAAAATTGTGAGCGCTCTAACACAGAAACGATTGTTGCTATGCACTTTGGAATGAATAAATCACAAGTGCTAACTTGCTATCTGATGAGTTTTTGACCGAAAATGAAGACCACTTCACTTCGGGGCCTACATTTTATAATATACCGCTTTTATTTATGACAATCAAAAATGTTTTCAAGTGAACAATACAATTTTTTGCAGATCATCCGGTTTTCGAGTTACATGCCGAAGACAGTGCAGAAATATCATTTTGAAACACATATTTAAAGAAGTTTCCTTGAAAGTGGAGTAAATATGACCTGTTGTTTGTGTGTTGCAGTGGACAAGATGTGTCACATGGTGGGCTCCTACCCTCCCAAGTGGGAGCTCCAGTCTTACACGACCCCTCCAGAGGATGCCCCCTCGGGGATCATGGCTCGAGGCACCTACACGGTCCACAGCCTCTTCACCGACGACGACCGCAACATCCACCTCAAGTGGGAGTGGGTCTTTGAGATCAAGAAGGACTGGAAGGAGTGAGTTCAGCCAAATCTACCGCCCCCTCCCCCCATGGCGGTGCTCCCCCTCCCCCAAACTTTCATAGGCGCATCCCTCCCCCCTTTTTGGACTCAATTTATTTTACTTTGCATTCTAAATTATTAGGTACTGTTACAAGACAACAAACCCATCATGATAAATAGACGTATGCGTATTTACAATCATCAAAAGAAGGAGGGGGAGACTCCTCAAGGTCCCTTTGGCCAGTACTTCCATATGGTTTAACCCCTTAGCAATTTAATGTGAACATGTGTTCACCCCTTCTGTTTAGTTAGTTTTTATATTACACGGCACTTGACTCCTCCATGGAGAGGTCAATTTCAATTGGCCTATATTCATTATTTCAGGCTTAAGAGGAAAAAATATATGTTTGGCAGTTTTATGAAATTAAAAATGTTTCAAATTCATGGATTCAATGTACAAATTTTCAATGAAGTATACTTTTTTCTTTAAGATTTTTCACAAATGAGGCCTTTAACCGGTTGTCTGCGAGACAAATTTTGAGTCCTGGTCTTTGACTAGATGCCATATGTCCAGGATCCTGTACGAGACCTCGCCTTGTCTACGTTTGATATCCGATGTGCGCCACATGTCCCCGGTGATGTTCACTTTAAGTTTATTTCAAGCACACTTCGTGTACTTTGACCATTAGTATAAATATAAATAACAGTTTTCTAATCTCCACTCAGAACACATTTTTATGACAGCTGATTCGATCAGCATTACGTACATTGTTGGGACCAATAAAATTACCATTAAATTCAATTTTTATTTATTTTGTTGATAATTAAGACAAGGATTATAGCCGAAAATAAATATTCCTGGAGATGATTAACAAAAAAATTTAAATAAAAATCACATTTATTCATAATATGAACAGTGTTCATAATATGTCACATTTGTTCATAATATGAACATATTATGTATCACTGAATATGTATCCACGTAACGCAGCCAACCTGTTAATTCCTCATCGTCTGTAAATTGTGGGAAGGAGGGGTCAAGAGACTTGCCGAGGTCCTTAGGTGATATGATAGAGCTCACAGTATTGATAATGAACAACACATTGTGTTGTGTTTTAAAACGGTTTATATCTAATGTGAACCAATACCAAAAATACACAGGTTGAAAGAGACATAAGACACTGTTTATTTGAACCTATTTTGAACTTTCTTGATTCATATAAAAGTATAAAAGTGAACTACATTTAGAGATTGCTTGTGTTGAATGCTGTATTGATCGTACAGCTACATCTGCCCTATACACAGTATGAAAATTATAGTATGTTGACCTTAATTATTAGTGTATTGTAATCAAATCTTCAATTTCTTTCATTCTGTCTCTTTTAGAAATGATGTTTTTAACAAGAATAGGTTGTTAGTTTTCCCTGGTTTGGCGAGTTTTTTCTCCTAATTAGACTTACAAAGTTAACAAAGTACATATCTACAATTTAGGTATATTGATATGAACTACAATAAGTGCGTGATTCTCGCTTCCTCCTTTTTCATGACATACAATATAATATAAATGAGCCTCCGGTGATATCTCAACTCATCCAAACCTGCTTCATTTTCAGAGCTTCACTCCCACATTTTTCTCTTCAAAACTATTGGATAATGAAAAAGTCATCTTTCAATCCCCTGCATTGTACTTCCCCATATCGAATTATGTCTATTCAACTTAGTTTTCATTCTCTCCCAAAGTCTTTTCCTCTTCCACCAATTTGTCAGGAAAGCAACAATGTTTTATTCAGGGACTTTTCAATGTTTATATTAAATTTATTTATTATTCTTAAATTCTGTGAAAACTGAACATCGAATTTCGGACCGATTACATAATTTCCCTAAACCGTAGTAGGAGAAGTTAAAACAATGCCAGTTTCTCTGTTGGGTGCTCTAATAAGAAATAATAAAGAATGTTCGTAGTGCGAATTCAGCACTGGACCACATTTAAGTGAATAACGATCGTAATTTGTTGTTAGTAATACAGCGAATAACAGAAAAAATTCCAACTATAAACAAGATGAACTCTTGTCATCGTTCAGCGAATATTGCTTCTTCTTCATTCTCACCTTCGAGGCCTCTCGGTCCATCTCTGTCCTGGGTGAGCGTGCTCAACTCCTGCCCTAACATCCGGATACACACTGGGCCTCTCGCCTGCTCTGCTTCCATGACCTTTCTGGGGCTTCTGTCCTCAAACCAATTCAGTTACCTTAAAATTTGCTCAAAATTGTTACCGACTCCTACTTGCGTAATACTATATGCGATGACCCGTTTTTGTTTTTATCAGGAATATGAGTCCAGAGGGGAGCGCACTTATTTTCTTTCTATCAGAACTTGCATTTTAATTTAACATAAGATTCGTGTAGTTTCACAACCGGACAATTGCATCGTAATCGTTTTATAAGAAGAAAAAAACTCCCCAACCAATAATGTTTTACTGATAGTGACATTTCAGAAATACTGCTGGTGTTTTTTGTCTCTATATTATAATGTTTGAATGATTTTGTCCGTTTCTGGAACTAATTATCTTAGCATTTTGTCGTGGTTGCCTGTTGAATGTCGTTTCGCCATTCGGTCTGGCCCCAATCTTATGAATAGCAGGAACATTAAAAGAACATCAACAACTTTACAATAACTGAGTACATTTTCTTTATATAAAAAATGTCTGCTCTTTTCTCCTCAGCAATATAATTATTTAATTTTTGCTATAATATGTTGTGTATATTATTATGTATTATTAATTGGTTTAGAATTACTTTTCATAGATGTGTATTCGTTGTGCATTTATTTTAAACTAGCGAAAATATTTTATTTTAATATAGATTTAAGTAGAATGATCCTATCAATGGTAGTAAATTTAATTTTAGAAAAAACAATTTCCATTGAAAGAATCCTAGAACAATTCCCTTAGCAACAAAACCTTGTGTCTATGTCAACATAGAAGTGAAAATTAATTTAAAAAGGAAAAAACTAAAATAGTTTCATACTATTTTCCTTTGTTGCTCAAAATTTGTTATCGGATGATTGATTGATATTGAAATTTAGTTATGTAGAAAATTAAAGAGAAAAATGACAAAAGTTTGTCTGACTGTTTGTTCTCAAAATGGCTATGTTTCTACATTCAGCCTTTTAAAGTAAGTGCAATTTTTAAGTGTTTGTAAAAAGAGTTTCATTTATTAAAAAATATAATTTTCTAATGTCATTTATTATATAATAATAAATATTATATTTACATGAAAAGTTATGTGTTTGTGCATTTCACCTTTAAGCTTCGAATAAATTAAATTTTACATTATAATTGGAGATAGCAACACCTAATACTTTTCAGAATCGAATATTTAATACTTGGAGTTGTCCATAAGTTACGTAACGAATTTTCTGAACATTCTGTAGAAGATATGAGATGCGAGATTAGTTTACGTAAAACCTTGTGTCGACTGGCGCGATGGACATTTGAACCTTTAAAATCCCAATCAATTGAACCATCGATTCAGAGATCTGACAGTTGGGAAAAAATAATTTAGTATGACATTTTTGAAAAAATATAATATGGCATTTAGAATGCAAAAAAATGTCGGGAAAAATTTGAATTATAATTCTATTAAGTTGACAAAATTACGATTGAAATGAAGAAAACGACTTCACTAAGTCAAGTAAAGGATTAGCAGTATGTATAAGTATAGTCAAGTTAAAATAATATATTCACTTTTTTTTCTAGCTCATAAATTATACAGGTACATCAATCGACATCAAATCTTAGAATATAAACACACTAGATGAATAATAATATTTATGGAAATAAAATAAATAAATAATGGAAAATAAATTAATATAAAATTCCTAGTATTAATAAATACTATTTTTGTTCAATTTTTAATTATAAATATTTTATATTAATATTTTTTTAAGAGAAGTCTTCTTTCACGAAGACATTTTCTATTTATACAACTCTTCCTCGGATCACATGCCCTTTCTCAGGTCACAAAGAGCGAAGTATAGAATGAAAAAAAAATTACATTTATACAGGAACCAAATTGAGGAAATGCCTCTCCTAAAATACCATATTTCCAGAAGATTTTGAACTACAGTAATGAAAATTCCATACATTACAGCAAATTTATATATTTTCACAAAAACTCCTTTGTTTGCATATGGCGTTCAATCTCAAAAACAGTTTTTTTTTAAACAATCTCAAAGAAAGAGCTGATATTGACAGATATTAGTAGGAGAAGTTACAAGGACTGGACATGCGCCATTTCGCAGCAACTTAAAGAGGTCACCTGGTGACACCCTAATTCACTGGCCTCCGCATCATGGATGGGAAAACATTATTTCTCTTTACTATATATCATTATACACACCACACAAAGAAATTAAGTAGTAGCTAGATTAAAAAAATAGACGGATCGAGCACAATCTTTCGGATACACACAGAAAAAATGTACAATATTTAGCATAGTGAAAAACGAAAGCGTTTCTCATTTCTCTAAGATTTAACTAACATTTTGTCAAATTTTGGTGAGGAAAAACCACCCGTTTAATAGTGTCATTGTTGAAGATAACAGCTGATGTTAGTTCGACCAGGAGACGGATTAAATTTTTCAGTTCGGGATGTGCTACCGATTGAAAATATCATTAACATCGAACGCTAAGAACGATAGGAAAAAAGGGGACGGGAGAAGCGGAAGCTTTGTCGAACATCAACATTGAATATCTCAGCTAGTATCGCTATCCACTCGGTTGCTTCCATTCATTAAAAAATATATCTAGTTTCTGAATTCAACAAGAAAAATATGTGATCCCATTTGAAATAAAAAAGGTGAATTGGAAATTCTCTATGCCTGGTACTTGAAAAAAAAGTGATTTTAAACTTGGATATTATTCCATCACAAATAATTTCCGTGAATAACTGCTCATCCTATAAAGTTTCGACATTGTATACAGGGTCTCCTTTTTTGATGGTCCGGCTACATTTCTTTTGAACAGATAACGTTATCGAAAAAATAAATAATACTTATTTAATATTTTTCAGTCTAGTTTTAAATTATTAGCAGTTTTTCGAAATAACTTCAGATTTCTTCTTTTATTTCTTCACATCAAGAAAGTTGATATGTACGATAATTTCATTGAAAGTGGCGGTATTGCTCGTCGTGCAGTCGAATTATACTCCCAGAAATTTTCGAATCGTTCATGGGTGAACCACAAATCGTTTATTCGTGTCTCGTAACAGAAACCGGCCGCGTAATTTCAACAACGAACTGTACATTTTGTATGTTTGCGAAAATCCAAACTTTCCCTTCGAAATACCGGAAGGGGTTTAGCCCAAAAAAGCCATTTCAAAGAACAAGGTTAGAGATATACTCCGAACTTTAAGCCATATCGCTCTCATCTTGTCCTGGGGCTTCGGGACACTCATTATGATAAGCGATTTAATGTTCCTTTCAGAAATGTTGATTTGGGGTACAAAAGAAAACATTCTCCCATACATCCTGTGGACTGATGAGTTCACCACGAATGGTATTCTAAATCGGTGGAATTTTCGAACGTGGGTAGAGGAAAACCCCCGAAGAAAGTACCCATGTCACACCAAGTGGTTCACAGCATTAACGTTTGGTGTGGGCTCCTCGGAAATCAATTAATTGGTCCTTATTTCTATCGAAGTAATTTAAATGGAGCTCAGATTCCGAATTTTCTCAGAGAGGATTTACCAACACTGTTTGAAGATGTTCCACTGCTGAAACGACAAAGATGATATTCCAGCTTGACGGGTGCCCTGCACACAATTCTTCGCAGCTCAGAAATAATTTGAATCGGCACTGCCGGGATCGGTGGATATGGCCTCGCGGCCCCATCTGTTAGCCTTCACGCTCACCCGATCCAACTCCGTTAAGATTGTTTCTTGTGGGGACATTTAAAAACCAGTGTTTATGCCGCCCACAACCTCAGTTGAAAAACTTCAGCAAAGGGCATCAGCGAGGGGTGGTTAAAGAGAGCAAATCTTTGTGTGATAAACATGGGCAGGCAGTTCCAACATGAACTGTAGACAACGCAGGTTGGTACCCACTCTATTAGATTGTTTTATTATTTTATGTTTGTAAAGTGACATTATTGTTAACGATTTTACTAAAAACAAAGTAAAGACATTTTACTAACATTAAGAAGCAAATATTGAAAATAATAAACCAAACGAAATTGGTATTTTTCCAAATTTGGTACTATAACTTTATTTCTCGACCAATCTAAAATCGGATTCCGGCATTGATTTCAGCGTGAAAAAGCCTTTAAAATGATGTGTCAGAAAGTATATGAAATTTTGAAGTACCCTGTA
Source organism: Aradus depressus (assembly GCA_963662175.1). Classification (NCBI taxonomy): domain Eukaryota; kingdom Metazoa; phylum Arthropoda; class Insecta; order Hemiptera; family Aradidae; genus Aradus; species Aradus depressus. The sequence goes on along the minus strand of OY759214.1, from coordinate 53,609,126 downwards.
TAAAATAATTTCGAAAAACAGCTAATCAAAACTGAAAAATATTAAATACCTATTTTTATTTTTTTGATAAGGTTCAAGAGACATTAGCCGGGCCACATAAAAACGGCATTCTGTATATTTGAAGAGCACGGGGAAAGAACCATGTTTGTCACTTTTTTTCTCGAATGTGAGATATCGCCACTACAGTTTAGTATATTAAACATATTTCACGATTCACCATCGTTACGGGCTTCAAAAAGACGGTTTGTCACTACGAAAACGGAAGCTGAAAATATGATGTGCGGGGAAAGAACCGGGGTTGTCCTTGCTTAAGGGAACTGGACATTTAAAAAACTTTCAAGTTATTTCTTGAAAAATTCCCAGCCTACAATAACAAAATTTCTTACAATACGTACAGGCGTATATTCAAAACATTTAACGTGTCATTTGGCTACCCTAGGTTAACACATACTCGACATGCGATGCACTCCAAGTCAGTATTGTGGCTGAAACTGACGAGGAAAAGGTACAAAATATGAAAATGCAGCAAGAATTGCACTTGAAGAAGTCGCAAGCTTTCTGTGATCGAAAAAAATTCGGAAAATCAACTTCAATGAATGAAAATACCTTTAAAGCAGTTGCACTTGATTTAAAAAAAAAAAAAAAAAATCCAATAATTATCTGTAATTAAACAAATTCTTTACAGGAAAAAGTTGAATTTCAGCATGACAAACCCTGTTCTTCTTCCTTAATGTTAAGAGTTTTATGAGAAAATGACACCATTGGTATAGACAAGGTGGGTGGACGACTAAAGTACTTTACAGGAAACAAAGAAACTTATTGGTATAGTTTTTCATAATTTTATTTTTGAATGGTTGATAGATACGGACTTTCAAACATTAAATTTCAGTTTTCTCAATTTCAACATCTGGTTACAAACCTGGTTCTTTGCACGTGCTCTTCATTTGTTCCAGAATGTGTCACGTTTATTTAGCAAATCTGCGTTAGTATTTTAGTTTATCTGAATCTAAGGTATTATAAAAACTGTTGTGATCAATAAGTGATGAGAAATTTATGACTTACTCCTAAAATTTATATGACAATACTTCTGGGATCAAAGAATTTGCCAAACTTTTTGTCATTGCTCCTAGATCAAAATATCCATATCAACTCTCTCCCTCTCCTGATTCGACGTGCTTCTACCCTCAATTCCTACTGCTCGCAAAATCCTAAGGGATAGTTTTTGTCTTTCACTCCATAACTGGATAGATTGTTACTTTACTGTTTCGTCACTTCAGTTGGTTCTTACTACACATTTTCCATTTTTCTTTTATTTTTATCATTTTATTCTTATTTGCTTATTTCTCATTGTTCGAACTACATGGATTATCCAGCAGGGTGCAAAATTTGCAAATATATTAAAATTGAGTAAAAAAACAAGAATGCAAAAGGTCAGTAAACAAATTTTATTACATTTTAATAAATTCAAACATAATAGATTAATCCTCGTCTTCGTCGGGAGCGGCGGTGGTGGTAGCCTTTCGGGAATTCTTCCTCTTGACGCGGCCAGGACGGCCCCCGCCAAATGGAGACTTCAGAGAGAAGTCTATATGCTTCTGGGAGTCAAGTCGGACGATGAAGCTGGGGATGTTGACCACCTGCTTCCGCACCCTGAAACACAACACATCACATCAGTGAGGGCAGACAGAAGCTCCTCTTCTAGCTACTCGGGTTTGGTAACGGGCTACTTGAAAGCAGCTAGCTAGTAGTGGCCTACCCTTTCTAAAGGCACCGTAATATTGACTACCAAGTTGTGCCTAATTATGAAGTTCTTAAAAAACATATGTATACATATATATTTATTGAAATCTGTTTCAAAATGGCGGCTCGTTCAAATGGAATATAGCTCTACTAAAAATCGTTATCATTCTCACCAGATTTTGAATTACATGCTCTATGTCCACTTTCGGCATGAAATAAATCTTCCGAAACCTTAGTTCCAAGATATTTTTTACACAGGACGTTTATTTTGATTGTACATATTTAATGAGAATAAGAAGAGATTTTCAACGATATTCTACTTCAATGAGCAGCCATTTCAACATTGAAGGCATTTCAAAACAATACAACATAGAAACATACGATAGAAAGTTGTTTATTTTTGCAAGGCCTTTACGATGAGGTATACTTTGAGCCCAGTTTCTACTGAAGATCATGAAGTTAGTCCGCGTGGATTTGTTGATACAAAAAACAAGTACCGATACTTAAAATCATTGATCTGAACTTTCTTATACAATAGGTAGCTATACAAAATAAAATAAAATTGGAAAGTTCCTCCTCTTACCCCCAAAGTTATTCTCCCATGGGTTATTGAAATGTTTTTTTAAAAATTTATATATAATTTTGACTGTTCAAAGCAAAATTATAAATTTCACCGTATGTACCCCCCCGTGTATGACTAACGCAGGATGTGCAGCAGATATAATTGTCGACCTGCCTAAGTACTTGTGGGTGTGTTAGTGACACAACACATCCGGTCTGCTATTTTAATTTTTTTTGTGCTTATTATTTTCATATGCTAGGCATCCCATCGACTTAACTAAGCAGATTTTGGTAATGATCCAAAATGTATTTAAAAAAAAACATTCCCCTTAAAATAAAGTATATCGTGAACTTGATAGCCGTCGAAAAAAAAAAATTTTCAACTTAAGAAAAAAAAAAACATAATGGCCAGACATTGTTATTATTAAAACAGAAAAAATGATAAGGCCAACAGCTCAGACTATCGAAGCGGTGTCGTTTACCCAACCCTCGGCATAAATGACTATTTTAGGAGGCCATGAAATGTCAGGACTTACCTATAAAACACATGTTTGTTATCCCTCCTACCCAGGGCCATCAAGAGCTCAGTGAGTAAACGTTTAATGCTAGAAATGTTTTGGACAGAGATGTTAGGTGCCATAAAGATTTCTGGTTAAATGAGGTTCCCAATAAGAAAGAAAGCGCGAGAGGAAGCTGGACCACACTTGTTGCTGCAATGCTCATGTTCCAACAAGATCACCCGTTCAATGTGCTCCCTTTGTAGCTCACAATAAGAGCATATTTATAATCAGTAAAAATAAAACCACAAGGACCCCTGGAAACCCCTTGCCACTGGTTCCTTTACAGTCGCATCATCAATTAGATTAGATCCTGGAATGCAGATTCAACATAAAAACCCCAATAACTGCCGGTATAATGGAAGTAACGACATGAAATTTCGTACTTACAAGTCAAAACGCAATGTGTCAAACTTCAGCGATATCGGCTAAAGGGAAGGGGGGTCAGGGGAGGGGGCTCAATTCAAAAACCCTAATAACTGCCGATATAATAAATTTATCGGTACAAAATTTAGTATGAGGATTAAGGAGCCCCTATATAAGTCAACTGTTGAATATTAGCGCAACCGTTCGACTGGTTTTGGAGGGGGAGCGAAAAGTTAATTGATTAATTCGTTCTGGGGAAGTACATTGCCGGTGATTCACCGACGACTCTTTTCCCTCAATTCGCTACGACACCATTTTATATTAAAATAAATTAGAAGAAAGAAAAAAGTTAAAATTCATACTTACTTAACTAGTCTTATCGAATTGGATGGAATATAATATGTATTCCATCCAATTCGATAAGACTAGATACATATTATGTCAAAGTTACCTAGCAACATTCTACTTTTTAAAACTGGAGATTGTATCAATATAGTTTATAGGGAAATTCTAAAAGACAATATTTAGAGGGGAAAAAACATTATTTCTGTTTGTATCTAAATCATTTATTCTTTTGTCTTCAAAAAAATCTGAATATTAAAAAAAAATCTTATTTCATGTATAAAACACGTTGTCAAAGCTAATATTTTACTAAATTGCGTGATAGTGACTTCAAAAAAAATAACTCAATCCGTGCGAAGGTAGATGCGAACATCTTATCCGGCTACGGTCTATGATGACAATGGAGAAAAGTAATGACCATATACAAGGATAAGAGACCAATAGGTTCCGAATTGCATCACTTTTTGGGAATAGGAGAGACGCCCACAAGCAAAACGCTTTTCTGTCTGGTGAAAAAGTGTAGCAAGGGTTTTCCCGAATGTTTATTTGTCAAATTCAACGTCGCCGTTTAGTTTCGAGATGGAGGAAGAACCAGATAATGGAGGGGGAAACCATGAGCGTCAGATGTGGAGACCTCGGTGTCCTCGCTCTAAACAATTTCGCACACTGATTGAGAAATGGGGTAAGAGTCGTTAATGCTGAAAGACAATGACCTCTTAGGCTGTGGAACATCTAAAGAAGCATAGCACAACATTTTATATGAGATGGATCTCCATCATCTGACCTATCTCGGTTCTGCAACATGTTTCTATGTTCTATGGAAGCAAACACCATGACGGAGCCCCACCGCAATTTTCAATCAACATGCGTTATTGGCTCAATGCTACATATGAATATTGGATAGGGCGAGGAGTGTCCTGTCTATATTACGTTCCTACAACAGTAGATCTACAAACGGAAGTGGAAAATGAAGACTGAAGGGCAGGCATATATGAAGGAAATATTCTAATTCAACGGTACGGTTCGTTCGATGAAAAAGAGGGCACGGCATGTGCTCGGAACCATTGAGGGCATTTAAAGCCAATATAACTATAAATGTTATTATCAATTCATATATTACTTGAATTAATTTAACATATCAAAATGAGTTTTCCTTCATTCATTGGGTGGCTCCCCTCCAAGATCACGTTTTTCAAATTTAAATGATGATTGCAAATTGACCACTTGTTAACAGGGCATTTAGGACTATAGTTTTAATACTTATTGTGAAGTATGACAAGTTCTGAAAGTAAATTTAGAGGTCAGTTGGTGCCTCGATAAACTTACAAAAATGAAGCAGTTTTTTCATTCTTTCAGTTGGTATTGTGTAGCTCATGTAATGTTTTACCGAGCTTTCGGATAGTGGAGGGTAACTGAGTGAAAACTTATAGATTAAGAACAAACTTCTTAAGAAAAAAAACTATATAATTCAGTAACCTGTCTGTCAGACACGAATGAGAATCGGACCCTGGTTTACAGGCCTATTTTGGGCAACTTGAGGCCTATAACTCCATAAAAATGTCATACTGACTACCATTGACCCTATATAATAGTCTAAAATTATGTACAAATTGTTAAACATCATTCATTATCTGTGATACTACGAATGGAAAAGTGGAAACAAAGGATGACGAGACAAGAGAGCGGAGCCAATAACTAGCTACATATGCGGTGTCGCATAAACGTTGAGGTGGCGAAATGCAGGGAAAACTCAAAACGTTTTTATTAGATCCCTCCCAACAATACCGAATTTGATGGCTTGACGTATTTGGGGGTACTGCAAAATAATGACTATTGGGCTCATCCCTCATTGGTCCTATGGGACAACATACCATGATGTAACTGATGTGCCCGGCACTAGTTACTAGAGGCGTAGAGACAAGGTCTCAAGTGGCCTTAGCGAACCTTCTATATCCCTCCACCTACCTGATGTGTCTCTGTCTGATCAACACCCTCGCATGATGGATAGACTTGGCAAGGCCCAGCTTGAACACCTGAAAAATTACATTTCAAATTATTATATCAGTTCTTAATCTGATGAGTTTAACATTTATTTATATAAATGATATATGTATTTATTAAAATGTATCTTTGTTAGCTGTGTGTATTAATTATAATTAACGATAATACCGCTCTCATACAAACCAGGAATTGATTAATTCTTTGTTGAATCGTGAAACTACGATTATATCAATATAGTTGATGTGTAGGTCGATTTCACAATATCGCTGTTACATTCATCTATATATCTATATTTTACAATTTTTTATATACATGCATCTCTAAGCTCAGAGTGGAGCCGGGGAATAGGCCAAAAATCTACTTTGCAAGATTTCAAGTATACTTTGTCAAAAAATAATATCGCTGAATTGTAGAGATCCTGGGTGTGATTTAACATATAAATTTTGAAGCTCTCACTTTTAAATTTGGGCCCCACAGCGCTTTTGTAATCACTAAAAACTTTACAATTTTTTCACAAATTAATACGGATTTTTGATTTACAAACCATTTAAAGAATATTATTTTTTTTCGGGACTTATTTAAATCTCTACTAGCGATGACTGGAGATCCTGTATGTAAGTTTAAATATATGTAAATCTTTATATGTTATATTACAACTACTATGATGTTTGACTGAGCGAAATATAAATTTGGGGGAGCATGTGACATAGTGACTAACTGGTAGTTGAGGATAGACCTCAAAACCAACCTTGAAAAGGCAATATACGCTACAGAGTGATGTAATGTAGACAAGTGAGTTTCCTCCGGCCAACCATGGCAGGAGGAGCAAACTTGTCCTTACTGTAGGCCTCATCTCGTCCCGCCTCCATATTTACTGATGGAGAGTGCAAAGAGAGGCCAACCAACCATTCCAGATCTTTGCTCAATTATTTCTTCATTCAAAAATGTTTCTACAGTTACGTACACACTTTTCCTTGTCTCATTTTGACCCAAAGAATTAAAACTACAATTTTCCACAAAAAAAATATAAACAAGATAGATATGGACCTTCAGATAGTCATAACTTCCATGTAAATTTGATTCGGTGAGAAGATGACCCTGGGGAAAAGACACCGGAGCAGCTTCGAAGAACAGTTACGGTGAATTGGCGCAATTAGAATGCATCTCCTCACGTGAGTCCGAATAGCCAAACTGGAAAAATACTTTCATGGATGTCCGTCCCCCTCTCAGTTTATCTAACTCCTAATATACTTTCGCCACTTGTAGGTTGAAGGGAGCGAACATACCTGTGTCTGAAGTCTTCTTTCCAAGAAGTCCTCCACTTTCAGCCCCAGCACGTAATCAAGTTTCATTTTACTTTCATCCAGGACTCCAATACGAACCAGACGTCGCAACAAGGCATTACCTGCGTGCAAACGCAACAAAATAATTTTTAAAAAGCAGTTAATGTTCAATATAATAGTGTTGATTAGACATGGAGTGACCTAAATAAGTTAAAAAGATGTCTATTACATCACATAAATGCTCCGAGCTTCTGCCTGTATTTCATATTTCAGTTAACAACACCAGAATCAAACACAGTTAACAAAAACATTACCACTTGCTTTTGTGATTCTTTATGAGTAATAACAGAAGTAAAATTGTTGTGTTAACTACCGCAAAACAAATAGTCCGAGCTTTAGCGGAAGAAGTCCGTCTCCACATTTGCAGATGCAAGCGCGATTTATACATAGATTTCGGTAAATTTGTTCTGCTAGAGACCGTTGCCTCCAGCAGCCACTTACGCATACATTTCTAATCCACAACAGAAGCCAACAATAGGGAAAACAAAAATAACTTTATTTATTCAGAGGAAATAATTAATTAATTATTATTTCAGAGAATAATAGTAATTTAGTGAATTTAGAACATCCTAGCGAATGGAGAAAACAAATTACGGTAAATTGAAACACAATTTACAATTTTCCCAAAACAATGTAAAGTACAAAACATGTTTTTATCTCTGAAAATTAATAATGTAATAAATTCAATTTTTTTTTTATAATGAATTAGTTAATTTTATAAAAAGTCTCGCTTTGTGTAAATTAGGTTTACGCATGTTTTTCATCTTCTCTGCCCTAACCTAATTTGCTTGCAATTAAAACACTTTTTTTGAAATAAAGGATTAGGTAGAATTCTTCTTATAACTGAGAAAATGAAACTAAATAATGAAAAAAACGAAATCTGTAGTCTGAAAGGCAAAAAAAAACTATTTTTGGAAATTAAGTAAGAGGAAGTCGACTTCCGCTGCGAGAAACAAAGAAACTCAAATCGTATGGTGTTAGACGTCGTAATGGCCAGATCCAAAGACAGGAAATGAAAAACTGAGGATTCACTAATTAACAGAAGCTGTTCGTTGAGAGGCAAAGTGCTGCTCTCTCAACGGCAGATAATGGACGTAGACGCCAAATTAAAAATTATACATAATCGATTCCTGACTGAAAATTACGAATGCGAGAGTGCAACGGGTATTTATGAATACTATAAAGTTTCGAGCCAGCATTTCCTTCCAATGTTCCGATCAACTTGAAACTAAGCTAGGGTCATTGAGACCCAAGGCGATAATTGGTCTTTCGCATACATTTTTTTCTTTCGAACATCACTATCTATGTAACTCTAAATCCAACTAAATATTAACTTCCAAAAGTTCGTGCTTTCAGAGAAAAGGCTAAATAATCAAAGGTCACATTTACGATTGACTAACGACGTAGGATAAATTTTAGAAAAACCTCACATATCCACTCCTTATTGTGTGCACGATGCTGATACGAAAAAACAATGGAGTAATAGGCAAAAAACATTGTTTGAACTACTTAGTAGATCGCCGAAATGTCCGAATGAGAACTTCCTGGATTGTATACATTATACTCGTTGAAATGTTTTGGGTAACTATGAGGTATATTTAATGAAATGATGGTTGGTGCCTCCCAAGTAATCACTTCTGATGAATAATAATCTCTATGATAAACTACAAACGCAAAAAAATTGGAGATAAGGATTATAGACAATTTTTTTTAATCAGAAAGAACTTTTGAAACCTAATATTTGCCTACAAAGAAAGTGTTATATATTTTTTTAAATCCATGCGAGAGGCCAATTCCACATTTTTTCTCAGCTATGGCCTTTCATCAAAATCTGTACGTTAGGCGATTAGTAAGGTGGTTATGATTTTTAGCGTCAAGGACATACAAACGAACCGACATCATCCAGATTTTTATATTTTCGTATTCTAGGCATGGAATTAGATTTACCCAAGACTTTAAATCCGACTCAAAATGTTTGACAATTTTGAATACTTTCTCTATACTTAAGTAAAAATAAAAATAAAGATTGTAGCTAGCCTTGTAAATGTACCTTCAAAGAGTCTCTTGGGCTCTTTCTCGTCAAGGGTGAGAAGCTCACGAGCTGCCTTCCTGATCTTGGCCAGGGTGTACTTGACTCGCCACACTTCACGTTTGTTCCTTAGCCCATACTCCCCTATGACCCGCAACTCCTGGTCCAGTCGTGCCTTCTCATAAGGTCGACGGGGGGTAACGTAGGTCTTACTGTAGACGGAGGGAACGCGCCGATTCACCATCTTCTAGACCTGCAACAAGGGGAACATCAACACACGATCACATCACAATCCATTATAGCAGTTGTCCTTCTATTAAGGCCAGGTTAAATAAGGATCATACGCCACATGTTTGGCGGACTTCTATAAGACAGAAACGTTTATGTATAAGGATCATACGCCACACGTTTGGCGGACTTCTATAAGACAGAAACGTTTATGTGCCCACCACAATTCCCTGATTACATTTTTCATTGGGGGCCATGGTGGCCGTGCGGGCTAGAGCGTAGGGCTTTGGTCTAACCATGGTGGCGGGTTCGAACCCCGTCCGGGAGTGAGTTTTATTTCGTAGATAAAACTCCATCCCGGCCATGGATGTCGTAAATAAACTAGATATAAGTGACATGGCTAATATACATCATACATAAGGCCAATTAAAAAAAAATCATTTTTACCCTGGCGCAACAATTCAATAATTAATTTATAATTAGGTGCATCAGGGTTAAATAATACTGAAGAAATTTTTTTCTTATTTTCAAGGGGTCGGAAACCACCAAATCCCTGAAAACTATCATCCAATTTCCAACCAGTTACACAACTTCTTTTACACTTCTTATAGCGAGTAAAATATTGTAATTCTAAGACATTTCATTTTTAAAAAAATTGTCATTACTACAATAATCAGTTATATTTATTTATCACTACTTTTCAAATGGCTTCACTTTACTAACTATAAAAAGTTCAAACATTTCCGTAAATGTGTTACGTTTTTTTGATTTTTGTATCTCATTACAGCAATAGTCCACTTCTGAAAACTTTACTCTTATATAACTTTAATGTTGTAGGTTCAATGTCGTTAAAACATTATTGTACTTTATATAATTAACCAAATATTTGTTACATTGTATAGGAAAGTGGAAAAATTCACCTCGTACGGTATAGGGGAACCGCTACAAACATGTAGGCGGTGAGTTATTGACCATAATTCGATATGGTAATTTCTTGCTAATGCGGTTTGAAAGACACGGTATGACTATTCTCCATATGAACCTTGTACCGCACCACGTGAGTCAGCCCAACTGACAAATTAGGCTATTTAGTACGGTTTGACACTCAATATTTGTTGTAACTTACAGAGCACGATAAGCCAAAATCTAGGATATATAATATACATATTTAAAGTAGTAAGGGCAGATAACCAAGCAGCCCGAATACCACGTGGGCCAACCAACTTTCACTCCACAGTATACAATAAACCAGTACGCAAATACACGGAAATATAGGAAGTAATTACTCCACTACTTACACGTCAAAAGAATAACTAAAATATTCCAAATAAGAATTAATCAACGAAATATGCACATCAATGTATTACGTAGAATTTCTCTCAAAAAACATATGAACTTCTAGGTTCACTATAATTAACACGAGAGTTGTTTCTGACTTAACTAAAATCTTTTTGAGAAACTCACCATACAATGAAATGAAATACAGAAGGATCCTCGATACAACTCACAAAAGAATGGAGAATACTTAAAAATGGCTGAACGCTGCCTTCTTCACTGCTAGCTAGATATTTTAACTTCGAGTAGACAAGCCTGTCCACTATTAAATAAGTTAAATAATATAATGCCCTATAGCCTAAATCGTGACGAAAATAATTAGTATTTTGAAAACATCTTTTTTGTTTTTGAGTACACAACAAATGGTGCACATATTTTAGGTTTGTTTCATAACTATCTAGAATAATAACTCCCCCCCCCCCCCTCCCAGTTTGTGCATAATTGCCTAAGATCAACAGCATATTATGGAATTTCTGAGGTTTTCTGGAATTTGGAAATAGAGTATGTGTGAACACTGATATGAACCTATTATAAAGAGGATAAGCCGTGATAGGCCAATAACAATAGTTCATCCTTATTTGTGATGTGGCCATTACAGAACTTTCTTATACACCAACCAAGCTTAGAGATCTCTGTCCTCTTCCCCCTTCTCAAAACTATTTCATAATTGCAGTACTGGGTATTTGAGAGTAATGAGTTGGCGTCAACGGTTTTTTTTTATTTCATTGTACAGAGTAATTCTGAGAGAGACTTTCTTATTTAGGTATACTAAGTATGAATGATTTTGAGAAGTGGTAGGAGAGAGAGGGTATCTGTAAAAGTGTAAGTGGTATAAAAAATGTAATTTTTTTTTTAATTGGCCTTATGTAGGTTGCATATTAACGATGTCTCTATAACGGTGTTATTTGGTTATTTAATTTACAACACCCATGCCCCGGGAGGGAAAATGTCATATTTAAAATGGCAAGTAATTTGGAAGTAGATTGAATGTAGGTTACAAAAATATTGTTATCATCATTTGGGAACTATTACAGCCATGGCTGTAGCATCGCAAAACCATTGTTAAGGTGCCCCCTCTTCTCTCTAAAGAGTCGAGGAAATCATGAATGAAGTCTGACCCATGGGCCAGAACTTGTTGCCAGTCTTTTGCCAATACTCGAACGTTTGTTTTCGGATTTTTGAGACCTTATTTAGAATTTCCCAAGCGTCATCAATCAGAAGCATTCTCGGTCGCTCTGAATGTTTTTTATTTCCATATGAACCGCATTTAAATGTCTTCATAATGTTGTATGGGATCAGTTTAAACGGTGGATTCTATGGCTCATAAGTAGGTACTAAAATAGGGCATTGATTTGATTTTTCAAATATGACAATTGTTTCTGTTTACGACCCGCCGTATTTCTCGCTTCTTATCAGATTCCTGTCGTTGTCAATACAAAGCGTTCAACTGGGTTGGACCAACATGTGGAACGAAGTTGACGACCGCAACAAATTAAAAAACATGAAAAAAGGGGTGGAACCATGGAAAACGTCCATCAGGAATAACCGACGAGAAGAAGTGGCAGTGATGAGGCTGAGCCACGGCCACTTGATAAGAAGAGAGGAAGCCAGGAAGTGTGAAGTGTGTGAGGAGCTGTCGATGCGGCACATCCTGGAGGAGTGTCCACTCTATCAGGAGGAGCTGGCCAGGAGAGGCATCACCAGAGCACTACCAGCAGACCTGGGCAACCACCGAGAGGCACTCCAGAGAAATATAGACTTTTTTAGTGATACAAAACTAATGGACGAGCTATAATTCAAGCAATAATGTTAAAGTAAACAATAATACTTTTAAAAAAAATATGTGTATATATGTATATGGATGTATGTCTGTATATGTATATATATATGTATAGATGTGTGTATATATGTATATGTGTGTATATATGTATATATGTGTGTGTATGTGCATATTTATGAATATGCATCTGTCTCCATCTCAAAGTATTTAGATGCTTATGACCTAGATGTTGGGCATCTATAACCCTAATCCCAAAGCTGTCTCAATAGGTACTTTATATCCCTTTATTATTTTGAGATTGACTTTTTTTTCCGTACATTATTGGTTGTTTCTATTGTATAAATATTTGTTGAAGGACATTTCATCTTGGAAGTAACTAGGGAAGAGAAAATTAACAACATAACCTATAAATAGTAACTATTCGATATTGAAGGGAACAGACAAGAAGAACTAAAACAAATATGAAATATTATTTTCACTTTCGTTGTAGGACATGGAATTTCCTATCGATTGAAAATCTGAAAGATTCACTACCCGTGAAATATGAGCGGCGTTGGATATTTGTAAAAACAGCCGCGCGCCAGTTTTCTCAATTTTCGCGGAAAGAGCTTTAACTGTTCTTTCAAAAATACTAATTTAGATATAAGATTTATTGTAGTTGCTAGTAACTGTACCTCTATTCATGGTTTAACAGTCTGTCTTCGGTTTGGTCTGGTTCAACGAGTTCAGGAATTAATTAGCAGGAAAATACTGGAAGTAAGGAATTTTATGTTTATAAATTTAAAAATATTTTTGACGGTTTGAGTAATATTTCTGGAACTTACTCCATATCATTGGAATCTGTTATACAGCCAGTGAGGAGAATCCCATCGTCTCGTTTGCTTAAGTTAAAGTCAACTATTGAAATGTTAGAAAAACAAAATATCATCTCTAAAGTAGAATATCCTACAAGTTGCGTTCACTCTTTATTGATAGTAGAAAAACCAAATGATAACCTTGGACTTGCTTAGATCCAAAACCCCTCATTAAGTATATTAGGCGAAAACATTTCGTAATACCCACTTGTGAAGATATTAGTCGGCTTAATGGAAAAATCTTTTTCTCTGTTATTGATATGAAAGATGGATTCTGGCAAATATCTTTAGATGATGCAAGTTCTGATCTCTGTACTTTTCATACCCCCTTCCGCCGATATAAATTCTCAAGACTTCCCTTCGGCATTTCCTCAGATTCAGAAATTTTTCAAAAGAAAAACAGAAATTATTGGCTCCATTCCAGGAGTGGAAGTTTATTTTGTGGACATAATTGCTTCAGGAGTTACGGAAAAAGAACATGATGAAAATTTAATTAAGGTCTTCAAAAAAGCACTTTGAAGACATAAAATTTAATATTAAGAAAGAATTGAGAAACATTGCATTTCTCAAAGTCGACAATGATACAGGATAAGTACTTGTGGGCCAAGAGAATGGAAAAAATGTAAATTTATTGAAAAAATTATCCTCAGAACAGGGTATCACTTATCAAATTTCTGTTGTCTCAGCTAAAGAAATTTGTCTCAAAGAAAACAGATGAGCTACTAATTATGATTTCAACTCTCAGAATGGCCCAGGAAATACTTATCTGATTTTATTGGAGGAAAAAACTCAATTTTCTCACTTTTTCCTACATGATATAAAAATAAATTTTATATCAGCGTATTCAACTTGTCGAGGACTATACAGAGAAATTTTCCCTCATTCGAAAATATCAATATTTATCACTTTTCAAATTTGTTTTTAGGAAGAATATTAATATCTCAATTTTGCAAGTACCTACTGCCAAGACATGCAATATTTCCCATTGGACTTTTTATTTGAAGAAAAACTCAATTTTTTCAGTTTTCCTTATATTATATAAAAATAAATTTTATATAAGTGTTTTCAGCATGTCTAGGACGAAAGTTTTCTCGATTCAAAGAACTCAATATTAATCACACTTAAAATTTTGTACTAAGGGAATTAGTTGGCTTGCATAAATTAACATATCATTTTTAAAGAGAGAAAACGGAAGACAAAGGTAGAATGAGGAGTGGGGGTGTGTTCACGATTCGATGTTATGGAGGGGATATTTAGGTATTTATACTTGGAATTCGTGCATTTGATAAAACGGTCATTTTGTTTTGATACACCCCATTATTAGCTCTACACTATATCGACAAAGATCGCTGAAATATATTCGGACACTAATATATTAATTATTTACGAAGCTTGTACTAACATTGACTAGTTTAGGTTATTCACATGTCAAATAGTCACGTTATGATTCATTTTGACAAATCCTGTAGTTATCCTACATTTTATATCACTCCTGGTTTTTGCCTTTGCCAACTGATCACGTTACTGTCGAACAAACGAAAGTATTTCCTCCTGAAATCCAGTACAGAGCCTGTTTCATTGACTATGGACCTGCCACTTCCCTGCAAATATAACAAGTTGCCAGCTGGTGCGGTTGAGGTCCTGAAGAACTGAATGCTCTCTTTCACTCCCTGAAGATCGAGTGCTATTTAGGGATGTGATCCTCAATTTCTTTGGCGAATGAGGGTTGTACCCAAAAGTGATAGTAAGGAAATGAAACATTTATCTTATAATTGTAGCTTGTTTAATAATATATATAATAATTGTATAATTAATTTTTAAAAAAATTATTTAAAACTAATATTTATTATATAATGTTGTTTTCTGTTCACAGATAAAGAGCTGGAAATTTTTTAAGATGACATGTTCCCGCAATGTTCAGCCCTACCGTTTTGTTCCACCAACCAGTCTGGTTGGATTATGACTAACCACCACAAAGAGTTACAAGAAACAGAAAAATATTTTAGTAAAATATTTATTGCCGATTTTTAATATTGTATTCATGTACCTATTATAAAATATTCTTAATTTTCTATAATGTAAAATTGTTATATTAATAAAGAGGTTAATAATAGTTATGTATATTTTATATTAAATACATTTGTTTAATAAATGACTTCATTGTTCTTAATCATGCCTTGTTTAATATCCTTTTTTCCGTCTCCAAATTACAGAATTAACACAAGTATAAACACGCTTGTGATTAAATAAATACATTATCATAGAGGGCGCTGGTAGCTCAGAGCATGCTAGTCTACTGAGCTCAGGATCGCGGTTTCGAATCTCGGCCGAGACCTAGGGGTTTCTATTTGAGAGAAGAGAAAACCTTGGGCACACAGTTGTTCAGATGTGTCTTTAAACGATGTCCCACGCCTGTGCAGTGTGAGGTCTTGTTAAAGACCCTAGTTGAATAAACCAGTGTAGGCAAAACTTAGGACTCCCACAGTTTATTACTTTATTACAGATGCAGCTTGGTAGTTACCTCTGTAAGCAGCTGCAACACACTATTCCACAGCGCGGATGGTTGTTGATCCAACAAATAACTCAGATCTAAATAACAATACATAAAATAGTAAAACTCGTTACATCTGCGAGAAATTTTTGACAAAATATTTTAGTTCATTTTAAATATTGTTTAAATTAGTTGATAAATAATTAAGTAAAAAAAAATAATACAATCATTTAAAACTGTTCTTCACTGAGAGAAATGTTTTGATAGGAATGATAGAAATAAGGAAAACTGTTTTTTTCTGAATTGAAGGTTGTAGGTTACATGGACTGTTGAGGTCATCAACAAGAGGCTACCAACAGGTCGCCACCCTATCTTAGACACTACCCTTTCGGATGAGATGTTAAGCGGGATTTGAGCTATGTCAAGTACTAAATGTTGTGTTCCCAAGTAGGGATCTATCGATACAAGTAACGCATCGATACTTTTGGTCGATACCAAATAGGTATCGAATATATATTACTTGTATCGATTCAAAGTACTCGTTTCAAATTTCAACAATTTAAAAAAATTATATAAATTTTTTAATTCATCAAAAACGTTCACTGCTTTAATTTCTTACAATTTTCTTTTATTTGTTGTTACAATAAAATACTGAACTCAAATTACGGTCCATGGACAAATGATATATGTATATCGATCGTGATAACCTCATGTGTGATATGATCACGCATTCTGCATGATGCGTCTTTATTTCTTACTATATTTAGGTACATTAAATGGTTTATGAAGATATACATTTGTTTAATTTTGAACAGAACCGTGAACATGATTACGAGTTTAACATTTTATTTCATTTTTACATTCCATTTTGTCAATTACAAATTATAATGCCTCGTCCTATGGCGAAAGTGCGGATTTATTACACTAAGAACGTTTCGATCTCAGCGACTTGCAAAAAGTGAAATATTGTGGGAATACGAATAGTCTCCAGTAGTTTTATATCCTTAGTAAAAATAAATTGTATGTTTATTTTATAAGGCTTTTTATTATTTTCAGTATGTTTTTAATAATATAATTTTATCTTATTCGATTTGATTTATTTGTTTCTTATACCACTACAATATCTCATTTCTATCTTTCAAATTGTATTGAGTTTTTTTATTATTATTATGTAAGTATATATATTATACAGGGATTAAAATTAATTGTAACGAAGTACTTGATGCAATACGAGTTTTATTTAAATCAATATAGATTTTTTAAAATTAATTATCACGAACGATTCAATCGATACGAGTAGGTATCGATACTTGAGTAGTATCGAAAGTTTTATTCTATACTACTCATGAGTAAAAGTATCGATACTTTTTGGTATTTAACTCTTAGTTTGTGATATGACTTTTCTTTTTTTTATATTTCAATATTAATAAATGCACTCCTTCTCATCCCTGTTAAGGTATAAAAATGTAAATTAAATGATTTTGGATATTATAATTTATATACGCAATAGAATTAAACATGTTTGAGATAGATGGTCGTCGTACTACTGTTTTGTTACTTAATTGCAATGTATATTTCTTTATTCTATATATATCTCTTTTTACATATGGGTAGATAATTTAATTTAGCAAAGACATTGTTGGCACTCTCCTAAGTTCCAATACACGTCACATAGGCCTCCGCGCTTACTCACGCCTTTGGAATTTACAGATCAGTGTGCTGTTAGTATAATTAATTGATCCCTGGCATCCCTAGACATTTTCAGGGTGAGAGTCAGTAGACTTTTTGTGTGTCCCTGGTCCCTTCAGAATCAGTCCATCAGGGGCTAAAAGTAGGGATGGGTATCGATTAACCAATGTTTTGGTAAAATAGTCGGTGGTTTTTTAATCGATGTCATCTGGGTTTGATTAATTGGATAATCGATGATTATTTAACGATTATTAAATTTTTAATGAAAATCACAACTCATCCGAAAAACAGGAGAAAAAAAGAAAAATGAATTAATTATAATTCATCCGAAGTGCAACTCGCCTAAAAAAGTGGGAGGAGACTATCGTATCGACTATCGATACAACACAGTGCCTCTTTGGTGAACTGGTGATAAGTAAAAAGTAACCTTCTAATAGTTCTACTTCTAATCATTTGTTAGTGACTGATTGTACTAACTTTTGTTTGTGCGTTCGATTAAAATTAGTAAGTGAATCGATTAATTAGTAAAAATAATAATCTGTCATTAATCGATGTTTTGTTGGTCGATACCCACCCCTAGCTAAAAGTAACCCACTGGATCAAAAACGATAGTTAAACATCTGATCAGAACCCACTTAATTATCACTCCGGTAGTCGGGCTGAATCTGTCAGCTCGCCTTACAAGTTTTCCAGTATCATAAGTTTTAATAGTTGTAGATTGGAATGGATTTAAGAAAAATAAACATAAAAATAAAGTTTATTTGATAGTTATATTATTTTTAAAAAATAAGGAGAAAAAAATATATACGAGGAACATTCAGAATAAAAATATTTATGTTTAAAATCAGTCCTCCAAGTGTGAGAAATTCAGGTTGGTTTTATTTTGACTCTCTTCTTCATTGCTATTAGTCGCTGAACAATATAGAAGCACAATGACTGAGGTATAGAAACTGACCACAAGATTGACACCTGTACTTGGTGAGCCTCCTGATTTCAGGTTCATGGCATTGGTAACATCTTTTCCGAGATGTTCCTTCAGAAATATTGTTGTTTATTTGAAGTTTTAATTTTTGATCTTGGCTTGGGCAAAGCTCTACAAGCCGTACGAGGTAAAGAATGTATATTTTTCCTCTTTTCTTCAATCAACTCTCTGCCCAGTTTACGCAGAAAGAGCCTTCGGACGGGTATTTCATTTCCATTCCCCAGAAATACGATTTGAGCGTTGATGGCTCCTATGTTAATCAATGAAAAAAATATTAGGATTTGCCACCTCTTTGTATTGCTAGCTACATTGTAAGAGGAACACTTTTTATCTAGGATGTCTGAATATCACAAACAGCAATCGATGAATATCATGAAATGAATTTTCTCACAACATTCTTGTTATAAACTATCTTAGTTGCTTATTTACTGAGCAGGATAAAGGAATATAAACTCCACACACTACTTGTCAAAATTACACGACTATAGTTTCGCCTCTTCCGGCATTATCAAGTGAACTAAACAGAGATTACTACTGAACTGATTAGTTCACTTAATGCCGTAAGAGGCGAAACTATAGTCGTATAATTTTGACCAATATAGTGAAAATATTGACAAGTAGTGCGTGGAGTTTATATTCCTTTATCCTGTTCATTATGAATTTTCACAAAGTAGACCTGGAATCAGTTCAATACTTATTTACTGAGCCATACTTAATGAAAACATGAAATTTTAATAAACACATATACTTACAAGAGTGGTCGCGCTGTATCTCCTAGATAGTTTACACCACGCAGTAATTGTTACCATAGGAAATATGGCACCATACTGAACAAACAGGTGGTCTGCTCATAAAAAGATAGATGGAGCGGCGCAGCTCTCTACCTAAACACCCTCTAGTAGTAACCTGTTGAAACTCTCAGCGATCTCAGATATCAGGCGCGACTACCGGAATGTTATGGGTTGGGCTGTTCCGAACAGTCCATGGGGCATTCATAGACATGCGCAGAAGTAAATTGGTGAAACGTCGTAGCAAGCATCAAAACCCGAACATTACAGCAATAAAGAAAAACTGTTTTCATCTTTATTTTTAATTGAGACAAGCTTTTTTCTTCTCGTATATTGTTATAAGGTTATTTTAACAAGTTTCAGACATCCAAAGTATTAAATGTACAATTAAATGTAACTCAAGGTGCGGTCTACTTCCCCAGCTATATCAAGTCTAGACTTGTTGGCAAGTTATGTAATCGATCCAAAATTCGATGCGGACTTTTAAACGGAATTTCATGTTTTCCGACCTCTAGATTCCAAATATGAAGAAAAAATGTGTGTCTGTGAACACGATAACTGCCGATAGAATGAATGTATCGACACAACATTTTATATGTGAATCCAGAACCCTCTTACGATGAACCTATTATTTTTCAGCCAAATCTTGACCAAAAGGAAGGGGGATTAGGGAGGAGGCTTAACTTAAAAGCTCTAATAATTACCAATATAATTAATGTATCGACACCAAAGTTCATATGTAGGGTTTATAGAAATCATGATTTTGTTAAAAAAATCGATGTTTTTGATTTAAATCCGATTTAAATCAACTAAAAACTATCAACTGAAAACTTAACTAAAATTAACAAAACAGACCACAATTTCACAATTTTAAAAAACAAAAAAATAAAGCGATAAAGAGAAACGCTGAAGAAATGGTGGCCATATTAAAACCTATTGCTGTCGCGTTGACTCAAATTGAAGGTATAACTTTGACAAAAATTTATTATTCATTAATTTCAATTTTGCTTTAATATAATTTTTATTGTATTTTTATAGGAAATTCGTGCTCGATTGGTGATGCAGTACATCTGTGGAAAGATCTCAAAAACAGTTTGCAACCAGTTTTGAATTCGGCTCAACGGAAACTCTTCAAAAAGCGTTACGAGCAAGCGTTAACGGCTAGTCATTTTTTGGGCTATCTTCTCACCCTAAAATACTTTGAAGAGGCTAAAAACTCGTTAACGCCGTCAGAAAAAGAAAAAGTTTTCGACTTTCTGAAAGACAAGCATGGTGACATCGGTGTTGGATTGATCGCTAAAATAATTCAGTATGAACTGGAAACCGCCCCATTCACAGGTACACTAATGGAACCAGCTATCAGGCAATCGTTGACTGCAGTCCAGTGGTGGAAGTCGATTCAGGAGATGAAAAAAATCTTCACTCCAGAAGAGGAATTAATCATCATGCAACACTTGACCGCTGTTGCATCTTCAGCTCCCACTGAACGTGTTTTCTCGACTTTCGGACTAGTTCATTCCAAACTGAGGAATCGCTTAGGAGTAGAGAAGGCTAGCAAACTGGTGTTTCTGTACAAACATTTAAACTCCTAAAGATATTGCTTGGTCTATTGTTCGCATTTATCTTATGTTGGCCATTTGGAGATATATCGTTTCGAATCAAAATATATTAATGTGATTACGAACATTACACTATGTAAACATTTTCATTGATCTCAGCGAATTTAATATATATGCTAACCATTTTGAGTTGTATCTTTTCGAATTAAACTATTTTAATCTGACGAGTTTTTTGTCTTTTTTCAAATAATTACGCTTTGACGTAATCATTTGGTGGTTTGCTTGACAGATTTTCATAAATTATGTTTCAATAGTTTGCAAACTGCGGTCAGTTTTGTGCGTTGTTATTTTTTGTTTTTGTTTTTTTATATTTGCAAAATTTTAATCACTTATTTATTTATTTTAATGTTTTTGATTTAAATCATGAATTAAAAAAAAAAATCATTTGATTTAAATCGCGATTTAAATCTTTGATTTTAATCAGTTGATTTTAATCATCGACACCCTATTCATATGTGAATTCAAATCCCCACAAGGACGACATATCAATTTTCAGCGGAATCAGCTGAAGGGGGGAGAGGGTTGAGGATAGAGGGCACAATTCAAAAATCCTAATAACTGCCGAGTAATGAATGTATCGACATAAATTTCATATTTAAAGTCAAAACCCAAATGAGGTCTCAAAATTGTTAAGGGGGGGGGGGGGGGCATGCATAAATATAGTGCTAGCTCATAAACAGATGGTCAAATCGTGATGAAATTTCACATGTTGTACTCTTAAGAGCCAATTGAGATATAGACTATCTGACGTCACAAAATTCTTAAGGGAAAGGGGGGTTATGAGGGGGTTAAGCATAAAAATAGGTCTAGGTCATCAACGGATGATCGGATTTTAATTAAATTTAACATGTAAAAGCCAAATTGAAAAATAGGGTATGTGGTGTCTCCAAATTATTAACAGGGGCTTTGGGGAGGGGGGTAAGCATAAAAATTATGCTAACACATTAACAGATAATTATATTGTAATGAAATTTTTAACATGTACTAGCGCTCTTTCGTCACTCTGGTGGACATGAGCTCGACTCTACTGTCCTAAATTTAGCCTACCCTTAATTTTTATTCACCTAGGGTTGAAGCCTTTAACGACTACCTGACATTGTAGTCTCGGGACACCTGACATCGTAGTCTCGGGACCAATCACTTATTTTTTCTTCCGAAGGACGGTGTGCTTATGTTTATTTTACCTTCCTTCATAAAGAATCTAAGAGAGGTTATGAACCCGCGATCTTGAGCTCAGTAAGCAAACACGCATTGAGCTTCCGGCATCCTCTAGTAAATGTACCGAATTGATTACAATATGTAGTGTGAGGATTCAGAAGCTATCTGTCTACATTAGCTTAATTGGCCGTTTGGTTCTCGAGGGAGAGCGAAAACTTAATTGATTACTTTGTGCTGGGCATTTTTTTCTTCTTGATATTGGACTATAGATATTAATACGATATGTCAATAATACATTACGTTGATGAAACGCGGACATAAAACTTGTAATACATAAATATAACAAACTTATTTTTTTTAATATTGTCTATTCCGCAAAAAAATCTATACAAAAACTACCGGTTTCGGCATTACACCATCGTCAAATTTAGTTATAAACTGAAGTTTGCTGAGTGCATATACATAGGTACATCAGGTAGGTAAGGGAGGGATTGAACTATCAACTAGGAAATCCACGTGGCTTACAGTCAGGAATTTGTTTGTTCTGAAATATTCCCATCCAATAACAGTGGGATAAAATTAAAATTAAATATAAAAATTATTAAATTATAACAAGATATTCATTTTTATGTGATGTGCGTGAATTAATGTTCATGTATTTGTTGAGAAAAAAAGAAGCTTATTAAAAATTGTTAATATATTTTTATAATTTGCATTAACTCATAATCTCATTCTTTTAACTATGTTTATCACTGATCTAATCTTGAAGCTATAAACAGAAATAAAGTAAGAGGGCTTATTGTTTATATTTAAATACGTTGTTTACTTGGTTAAGTAAATACTTGATTGAGTAAGTTGTTTTTTGGTCAATTTCATTTTTTAATCATTGTATGGAATAAACGCAGATTTATCTTAGAAGTATGTATGTGCAGATAGCTTGGAACACGGAAGTAAGTAACTGATAGAGACGTTAGAGGGGTTGCTTTTTAGGTATATGTAGAATGTAAGTGGAGGGAAGTGTAGCTTTTCGAGAGGGCTTCTAGACCTTATGGCTACTGTTTTGGAGACACAAATAATAAGAATGTATTTAGTGAATCACGTCATGTTTCTCCGATACTATTATGTTGTTTCAATTTTATGATTATATTTTCCAAGTTACCGACAATATAATTTATTTTATCCGATGAGATTTTAAGGCTTCGGGTAAACCACCTATTTCTAACTTTTGTCTGTTTTCTAACAGTTTTTATAGTTCTGCAGCGGCATCGAGACTACAGAACATGTGGTCCTCGAATGTCCGCTATACGACCAAGCTAGGGTGGAGTTGATTCATGGGACAAGATCGTATTTGGGACTGGATCTACGGCAGACGGTGGCGGAAACAGACCCGATGTTCTGCCGATTCGTCGGCTCCTGGCGGGAGCAGAAACAGGCAATGTAAGATGGGCTGGGGACGATCGGCGCAATAGTTCCGCCGATGGCCAATCCTATTCCTTCAGTAACCCGAGCTTTTCTAACGTTGACTGGGTGATGTTGCTGCAATGCAAGGCCTTTTAAACCCTAATAAAAAAAAAAAGATAGCTGCCGTTGGAGGGCTGGACTGATATTGTGATCTTTGATGTACTCAACTGTAAAGAAAGAATGAAGTGAAGAACAAGAAATGTGTGCTGCAGTTTTGGATAGGGTGAGTAGAATTGCAACTTCATTGTATTTCTTTATTCTTCCCTATCACTTCCTAACTCCTCCGATAACTCACAAGAAATATTCTTTTTGAAATGTCGGTTTTTGAATTGTTAAAGGTTCTCGAAAATTTTAATTAAACTTGTTTTTACAAATACAACTTTTACCGCACACCTTCACCTTTAATTTAAGCTTTCGCGGATCTTTATATCAAATTTATAGGTTTGATTTCATACACTAAAATTGACAAAAAAAGGCTGTAAAACCCCGGATGGGATGGAATATTGGGGGTATCGCAAAACGACTAGAATTTTTTTTCTGGGCCTCAACGAGATAAGATTTCATGAAATTCTGAGAGGGCGAGGTAAAATATGGCAATGAGCCATAAACATAAGTATTATAATATAATAAACAATAAATAGATTAATATATTAAATATGGAGATTGGAAGCTGCAGTTAATGATTCGAATAATAATAATTCCAAATTCTCGGAAATAAAATACTAAATCGCGCGGCTTATATGAATAAATATGGTTTTTCTTAATCCTTCCATAAGAAAAAAAAACTCTTTGTCTACATATCGTCAAGTTTGTGCAAATAGTCCAGTGCAATTAGCCATTATTAATGGAAAATGACGGAACCCAGGTATAATGAATGGATTTGAATGATTTTTTTTTTTTTTTTGATTTCTAATGCCATAAACTAAAAAGTTTACCTATTGAAAATTACAGCAATTTCGAAAATTAAAAAAAAAATTTAATTTTTAAAAATCTCAACGAAAAATATAATTATCGGAATTTTTAAATATTTCTTTAAAGAAAATAATGATTGTTATAGTTTTCAAGGTATAAAGAATTTGTGAAAAAATGAAACTTTTTAAAATTAATTTGAAGATGGCAGAAGCTCCAAAAAGCGAAATAAATGAAAGAAACGTTAAAACTTAACGATCATTTAAAAATACAAATACATAAATTTTTTTGTAGCAAATAATTTATTAACAACTTATACTAAATAATAATTATTATACATTTTTTATTAAAAGGACAATCATGTAAACTAATTGTCTCCGACATTTTCGTTTTCGATGTTATTCATTAATATCATTGGTGGAGCATTTAAGCAGCTAACTCATGTAAATAGTAAACATGCTATAGAATTGCAATTTAAGCCACTTTTTCTACATCTATAAGCAGAGCCACATCCAGTTTTACGTGAACAAAAAATCATTTTCAATAAATTTTCAGAAGCTGGTGGTTGGTTCATTGTAACTGGTACTAGTGAATTATGTCATCTGATCATTTCGCCAGCAACCTTTAAAATTCTATATTCTTCATCTGTTTCATTTTCTTCTCTCTGATTATACCATACGTTTGAGAGGATTTCATGGTGTTTTTTTCTGAAACAAATTATCATATCTGCACCAAAACTTGAGGTAACAATATCGTCTTTGTACTTCGATATTAATCGTGCTTTAATGGTTTTTTCATCTGGAATGTATTCTCCAATGTTAGGATGTTTTTTAACTCCTGCATAGAAAACTGGCAGTCTTCATTCTCTTCTATGTACTGACATATTTGCTTCATTGCTGCATGCACTAATAATACTTGTGGATGAATCTTTTTTTTTTCTTCAGGTACCTTAGCTACTAAATTTCTCAATAAGCGGTAGCAATCATCATGATTATGGTACTTTAAATGCTACCAAATCCATCACACCGGATTCTCTTGTAAATTTCTCGGTAATAGTTATCTCTTTCTTCTTTTATAAGCTCCAAAATTGTTGATTTTATCTCTATATTGTTAACCAAATGTATTTTTCTTCTTAAATTTTTCTTTTTCTTACTAGCTTCCTTTTCACAAATGAAAACAATTGTTTTTCAAACAAAGCCACATGATAAACTTCTCTTTTTTTTTTTTTTTGGAGGAGAGAAATTCACATGTTTTTCTTGCTTTTTATAGCCTTTATTGTATTTTTTAATAATATACTTCTATACTTCTGCCGACATAATGTATGAGCATATACAACTATTTCAAGTATTGTAACAATCCATCGTTTCTCTCCTCAGAAGCTTGTTTTAAAGTTGCCAATCCTCCTTTAATTTCAACAATAGAACCTACATCATTACTGCTCTGAGATCCAAGTTTTTCGTAAAGAAAACAAAAATTTTCTTTAACATCTGCTGAATCACTATTCTTACTGTAACTATCCATAATTAATAATTATCTGCAACAAGAAATATTCGAAAAATTGGTAAACAGAAAGTCGAAAATGAAAAAGATGAAACAAATGAAAATGTACAAATGAAATTTTTTTTATTACAATATAATATTATCATTGTAGCGACACACGATGCATACGTTTCTTTCGGCCGGGAATTTCAACAAATACTTCAAAAAATATTCAAGAAAAAAAAAAAAAAAAAAAAATCATTAGCGGAAACTTTGAAACTTTCTCTGGTAAACTTTTTACTTTTTAGTAAAAGAAATTCAAAAAAACCGGAAACATTCAAATCCATTCATTATAGCTGGGTTCCGAGGTATAAACCTAATTGCACTCGACTAAAAGTTTTATTTATACAGCTTCAATAGTGTTTGCAAGATACAAAAGAGCGGTCCGTAAATCCTCGAACATTCGTTAATGGGATTCGTATATACTCTTTGATCTACAGAACTCTAAAAATAATATTATTTAGAAGCGTAAAATAAAAAAAGTGAGTATAGAGAAGGTAAGGGTACCTAGTGAAGCCTGGTCTGGTTGAAGCAGTAGTCGAGGTTGTGACCATGGGAGCAGTGGTCCTCCGAAGAGAAGTTAGTAGCGATTGTGGAGGGGGTCAGGGTACCTAGTGAATCCTGGTCTGGTTGAAGCAGTAGTCGAAGTTGTGACCATTTGAGCAGCGGTCCTCGGAAGAAATGTTAGTAGGGATTGTAGAGAAGGTAAGGGTACCTAGTGAAGCCTGGTCTGGTTGAAGCAGTAGTCGAGGTTGTGACCATGGGAACAGCGGTCCTCCGAAGAGAAGTTAGTAGGGATTGTAGAAGGGTTCAGGGTCCCTAGTGAAGCCTGGTCTGGTTGAAGCAGTAGTCGAAGTTGTTACCATGTGAGCAGTGGTCCTCCGAAGAGAAGTTAGTAGCGATTGTAGAGGGGGTCAGGGTACCTAGTGAAGCCTGGTCTGGTTGAAGCAGTAGTCGAAGTTGTGACCATGGGAGCAGTGGTCCGCCGAAGAGAAGTTAGTAGCGATTGTAGAGGGGGTCAGGGTACCTAGTGAATCCTGGTCTGGTTGAAGCAGTAGTCGAAGTTGTGACCATTTGAGCAGCGGTCCTCGGAAGAAATGTTAGTAGGGATTGTAGAGAAGGTAAGGGTACCTAGTGAAGCCTGGTCTGGTTGAAGCAGTAGTCGAGGTTGTGACCATTGGAGCAGCGGTCCTCCGAAGAGAAGTTAGTAGCGATTGTAGAGGGGGTCAGGGTACCTAGTGAATCCTGGTCTGGTTGAAGCAGTAGTCGAAGTTGTGACCATTTGAGCAGCGGTCCTCGGAAGAAATGTTAGTAGGGATTGTAGAGAAGGTAAGGGTACCTAGTGAAGCCTGGTCTGGTTGAAGCAGTAGTCGAGGTTGTGACCATGGGAGCAGCGGTCCTCCGAAGAGAAGTTAGTAGGGATTGTAGAAGGGTTCAGGGTCCCTAGTGAAGCCTGGTCTGGTTGAAGCAGTAGTCGAAGTTGTTACCATGTGAGCAGTGGTCCTCCGAAGAGAAGTTAGTAGCGATTGTAGAGGGGTTCAGGGTACCTAGTGAAGCCTGGTCTGGTTGAAGCAGTAGTCGAGGTTGTGACCATGGGAGCAGCGGTCCTCCGAAGAGAAGTTACTAGCGATTGTATGGGGGTCAGGGTACCTAGTGAAGCATGTTCTGGTTGAAGTAGTAGTCGAAGTTGTGACCATGTGAGCAGCGGTCCTCGGAAGAAAGGTTAGTAGGGATTGTAGAAGGGTTCAGGGTCCCTAGTGAAGCCTGGTCTGGTTGAAGCAGTAGTCGAAGTTGTGACCATGGGAGCAGTGGTCCTCCGAAGAGAAGTTAGTAGCGATTGTAGAGGGGTTCAGGGTACCTAGTGAAGCCTGGTCTGGTTGAAGCAGTAGTCGAAGTTGTGACCATGGGAGCAGTGGTCCTCCGGAGAGAAGTTAGTAGCGATTGTAGAGGGGTTCAGGGTACCTAGTGAAGCCTGGTCTGGTTGAAGCAGTAGTCGAAGTTGTGACCATGGGAGCAGTGGTCCTCCGAAGAGAAGTTAGTAGCGATTGTATGGGGGTCAGGGTACCTAGTGAAGCCTGGTCTGGTTGAAGCAGTAGTCGAGGTTGTGACCATTGGAGCAGCGGTCCTCCGAAGAGAAGTTAGTAGCGATTGTAGAGGGGGTCAGGGTACCTAGTGAAGCCTGGTCTGGTTGAAGCAGTAGTCGAAGTTGTGACCATGGGAGCAGTGGTCCGCCGAAGAGAAGTTAGTAGCGATTGTAGAGGGGTTCAGGGTACCTAGTGAACCCTGGTCTGGTTGAAGCAGTAGTCGAGGTTGTGACCATGGGAGCAGTGGTCTACCGAAAAATCCGTCCAACATCCTTTTTCATCGGCTCCTTCCCTTGTCAAGGTGGGTTCATGCGAGGTAAGATCACTACAGACCAGATTTTCAGTCTGCGAACCATCTTGGAGAGAGGCAGAGAGTCCACAATCAAGACGCATCACCTCTTTATCGATCGGCCTACGATAGTGTTAATAGAGAGGAGCTGTACAAGGCATTATCAGAACTAAACTTCCCCTCCAAGCTGATCCGGCTAATAAGAATGACCATGACAGGGGTAAAATGTCTGGTACAGGTCCGCAGCAACAAAACTGAGGAGTTCACGTCAGACAAGGGTGTAAGGCAGGGCAACGCATTGGCATGTTTACTCTTTAACCTGTCCCTTGAGAAGGCAATTAGGGATTCTGGCATCCAGGTGACCGGAACTGCCTTCAATCGGATGGCTCAGCTTCATGCGTATGCTGATGACTTAGATATAGTAAGTAGGGCGCTCATTGGAAGCTGTTAGAGACGCCTTCCTAAACCTTGAGGTCGCCGCAAGACGCTTGGGTCTTATCATCAATGATAACACTAAATATATGGTGTCCGAGATACACTACGGTGGTAAAACTGGGCAGACTTAGATGGGTCGGCCATGTCACTAGAATGCATGAAGATGTGATCCCGAAGAAACTTCTATCTAAGCCCTTATATGGACGACGGAGAGTGGGAAGACCGGGGCTGCGGTAGTCTGACTGAGTGGCAAAAGATACCAGGAACAATGGGTTCCGTAACTGGATGACAGCAGCAAAAAACGGGGACACGTGGCGATTGATGTTGGAGGAAGTCAAGACTCGTCAGGTTGTAGAGCTACATTGATGATGATGTAGAGGGGGTCAGGGTACCTAGTGAAGCCTGGTCTGGTTGAAGCAGTAGTCGAGGTTGTGACCATGGGAGCAGCGGTCTACCAAAGAGAAGTTAGTAGCGATTGTGAGTAGACCGATGACTCCCACAGAGGTACCAAAAACTGCAAGTCCAAGAGCCGGAAGCTTTCGTCTGGAGAGGAGTGACCCGGACTCCAGCTTGAGGTAGCTGACTGCCGGAAGGACGAAGGCAAGAGGCACCGCCGACACCACCCCCTGAAACAGCAGCAATGCAGACAGCATTATATTTATATTAAAAACAGTATTACCCGGCGTTGCCCGGAGAACTATAACTTTTTCTCGTAATATCTCTCATGCGAATCCTAGGCAATTCTTCGACAGTACATGCATGACGTTGCTATTTTCAATCATTCACATGGAAATGAGGCATATAGTCCTTCAAATCCCGGAAAAAGGCAATGTTGTTTTTAGTTTTGGTATGAATAAAATTTTAGGCCGCAGGGTCATTGCTAATTGCCAAGTTAGTAAGTCCTTAGGAACGCTGGGTCCCATAGCTAGTATTTGCCGAGCAACGGTGGACACCCAAATTAGGTTGTGCTTAAGAACGCTGGGCACCATAGCTATTATTTGCAGTGCGACACTGGTCACCCAGCTAGTACATACTTAGGGACGCTGGAAACCATAGCTGGGAAGTGCGTTGCAAGGGCGGACACTGAATTTATTAAGTGCTTTGCAGCGCTGGTCTCCAGAGCTAGTATTTGCCGTGCGACAATGGTCACCCAGGAACTCTGGGCAGAGCAACGGTGGTCCCCAGCTAGTACATACTTACGAACGCGAGGCACCACAGCTAGTACGTGCCTTCCAACGGGGGATACCCCAGCTAGTAAGTGCTTAGGACCGCTGGACACTTCAGGTAGTATGTGCGTTGCAACGCCGTGTACCCAATTTAGTAAGTGCTTTGCAGCGCTGGTGACCACAGCCAGTATTTGCCGTGCGACACTGTTCACCCAGATATTATGTGCAGAGCAACGGTAGTTACCCAGCTAGTATGTACTTACGAACGCTGAGCAATACAGCTAGTATGTGCCTTGCAACAGTAGACACCGTAGTTAGTTTGTGCTTAGGAACACTGGTGACCACAGCTAGATTAACTGTGCAACGCTGGACGTTCTAGCTAATACGTGCTTCGGAAACCCCTCCCTTTTAAAATTTGGGGCGCCATGTAACCCATATACAGGGTGTCCTTTTTAGATGGCCAGGCTAAATTTCTCTTGAACCGATAACGTTATAAAAAAAATAAAATATAAAATATTTAATATTTTTCAGTCTAGTTTAATATTTTGAGTTGTTTTAAAAAAAAAAAATTGTACGGGGTACCCCGGGACCAATACAACTTTAAAATTTCAGCGTAAAAAATTCTTTAAAATGATGTATCGGAAGGTATAGGGTCTTATTTGAAATTTTAAAGTTGTATTGGTCCTGGGGTACCCCGTACAATTTTTTTTCAAAAACAACTCGAAATATTAAACTAGACTGAAATATTAAATACGGTACGTATTTTTTATTTATTTTTTTTATAACTTTATCGGTTTAAGAGAAATTCAGCCGGGCCATCTAAAAAGGACACCTTGTATAAGAATGATATATGTGAAATTCCATCAGCATTAATGCTCCCCTCCTGATGAGCTAGCACTATTTTTATTCTTAGGACCTCCCTCACAACCCCACCTCTTATCACCGCCTATTTTTCAATCTGGCTCAGAAGGATGCAACATGTGAAGTTTAAATCGAAAATCCGTCCATCCTTTTAGGCGTGATGTTGGAATAAACCCACAATCAATCGAACAAACCCCGTGTCAGCTTTATTAATATAGATATAATATATCTACCCCATGAACCAATGCTAGGATAGAGGTAGGGAAAAACTGAAATTGTGAAATTGAACAAAAGTGAAGTATACAGTCTAGAGTCCGCGACGTGCAACCAATTGCATACTGAACGCCGGCGTCTTAAAGACATAATTAAAGAACATACAACTGAAATTAGAGACGGAGGCAACCGGTCCACTTTCGCTACCCAAATTATCGATAATAGCCACACTTTTGACCCGACCGAAGGCATCATCAAAAAGCAGATTACTCGATGGTTTAGAACAACTGAAAATATATAAAGCTTCACGGAGACAAATATATATATATAAATGTTCTTGCGGCAAAAAAGCGTCGGTGATAGGGAATAGTAGACACCACTAGGTGATAGGGAATAGCAGTACACACCAGACGGTGATAGGGTTTAGTAGACACCACTCGGTGATTCTCTCGATGAGAATAGAGTTTTACTACCCAAGCTATACAAGGTATGAGGAAGTTTTTTTAAATTTAATTCTGTAAGAAGAGATCTTCTTGCTGCAAGAATATAGTTTTCTCCGTGTACTAAAAATAACCTTAGAGAATGGCTAAATTGATTAACTCCCCCCCCCCCCCCCCTTGTTAGAACCGTTCTGTTCCCAGATATGCATCTAGGGTCATTACATATATTATTAATCCTCGTCAATATATATTAAATGTCTGCCTCTGGCTCAGAAAAAAAGATTCACTCTGTGAATCACACCCATTTTGTTTTCAAATCCAGTTTTTTTTCTTCAAATGAACATTGCATATTCTGCATCATCCGTGTTCCTCAACTTAGAAATTGCATCTTCTGTTTATATTTTTCTTTTTCATGTTATTACTTGTTTTGTTCGAACAGTTGCGCTTTTTTAGTTTGTTTTGTTATTATTAAAATTACGGCAATACTGCTTAATCTTTCCTTCCATGTCAATCCCGTTGCTTGATCCTTGTCATCACGTTCTGGCCGAACATAGATCCGGGAGTATGGGGAACCACCATTTTGTTTTACTCTTTATTTTATTTACAATTTATTTATTTATTTTAATTTTTAACACACATTTTCTATTCTATTTACTCATTTTAATATTTTATTATTACTTTGTATATACTTTATTTATATTATCATGTTCTCCTTGTGGACCAATTCGTTCCTTCCTTATTATTTTGTATATAGACTATATTGATATCACACAGTCATCAAATTAATTTATGGTTTCCTTGAGCCGATTATAAATATGCAAATAAAAAAAAAATGTGATGTGGTTATAAACGGATTTTCTTATACCAACCACGCTTACAGATCACTCTCTCACTCCCTCTCCTTCTCTCTTCCCCTTCTCAAAATTATTTTATACGGGCATTACTGATATTGTAAGGTTATTTTGTTAATATATATTTGTTAATGATTATAATTAATAAAAAAATGAATTTAAAATAAAATAAAGTTAAGTTATCCTCCTTCTCCATCTTTACTAATAAAAAAATGTGTAATCAATCATTGAATATAAAAATAAATGAAATAATTAATTGAGTGAAGCTCTTAATAAAAAAAAAAAAATGTTATAAATAACTCTAGGAAAAATGTTCAAACTACTTTACTAGTACCAATTTAAAACATATCAAAATATCTTCCGACTTGATTATTGTAAATTAAATTTATTGATTAAGTCCCGAAATCGGTACTCACCCCAAGGCGCTCATCCGTAGGATCCATAAGTTTCGAGAATTTGAGATTTGCTTTTAAAGAGATAATGAGGGAAACAAGAAAGAAATTAAAACATGTCGAGAAAATTTACAAATTTAATAAAAAAAATAAGTGGCCATTTTGAAACAAAATATATATAAATCCTACCTTCGTGACGTCACGCTTGAATTTCTTACAAACTTAAATATCCTTCAATAATAAAAAAAATGAAGTGGAACTCCTTCTCCACCACCTCGACTCTTTCCCCGGTCACTTCACATAAAGATTTCACTGTTTACTCACTTCATATCACTAAATTTCACAAAAACTGAGACATGTCCAACATAGGTTTGGCCTGGATGAAGGGAGACCATCGACTGAATTTTGCCTTGTAGGGCCTCAGGGAGTTCCGTTTTTCGAGTGTCCATTGTCTTTTCTTCCTTGATATTTTGTTAATCTTTCATTTTTTTAGACGTATTCTTCCTCCTCTTCTTTTTTTTCCCTTCTTCTTATTTACTCTTTTAATTTTCTACATCTTTAGTTTTTTATTTTAACCCTTATTTCTTGAAAAAAAACTGAAATATACATCTTTGGATCCATATTGTGCGCTCTTTCGTCAGTCACTCTGTTAGATATGAGCGCGACCCTACTGTGGAGTCCTATATGAAAGATAATATGGAAATAAAAAGGGGAGAAAATATTTCAGAACAAACTAATTCCTAACTGTAAAAACACGGGGATTTCTTAGTTGAAAGTACCTGATGTACCTATATGTTCGATTCGCACTCTGCAAACGTCTCGCTTTTTAACTAAACCTTACAATGATGTGATGCAGGAACCGATTTATGTAAACATTTTCTTTGGCATAGATATTTCAAAAATCTAAGTTTATTTTATTTATGTATCGTAATTCGTCTTAATTTTGGAATGTTGTACTATCTTAGAAACACTTCGGTTTTAGGATTCGATATGCTGACCGGAAATAAATAAACACTTTTCGCCCGTTATGTGGAAAATTAACAAAACTTACAATCAAATGTAAGAAATCAGACGTTAAAGAGTAGTAGACCAATTTGAGGTTTATCTTGTTTTATGTTTTCTTTGATTTTGAAGATCCCTCGGTTTGCGAGATACATGCCGAAAACAGTCCCGAAATGTGGTTTTGGAAGCTATTTCTTCAGACATTTGCTTGATTTATGCCAAAACGGTTGGTGCTATCGAAAAATTTAACTTACCAAAACTGTTCCTCATTAAATTTCCAACTAATTAAATATCCTTAGATGTGGGACAGGACCCATAACAGCAAAGTTATAGCGCCTATAAGAACGAACAATGAATTTCCTTAAGAAATATTTCTAAGTAATGTAATATGAAAAAGCATAGCAACGAATTTTATGAAATCTGCATCTATCTATTTGAGGGTGCCGGTTGCTCAGAGGTAGCTTGCGATCCTACTGAGCTCAAGACCGCGGGTTCGAAACCCGGCCGAGGCGCCCCACCGTGGTGTGGTTGGTGTAAGAAAGTTCGGTTATGGCCACATCACATATTTTCTAAAGGGTTCAAATCGCAACAGTCTTTCGTCTATGCTATAAATTATGAAAAACCCTTTTGTTACTTACATTTAATAATACTTCTTATCATTCGGTACTTTAAATAAGAACTGCAATTTTTTGCCAAGATATGGAAAGAGAGTGTTCCTTAGCAGTCCATAGACGAAACCCTATGAACGAATTTTTGATGTATGTCCGTCTGTCCCCCCTGATATCTCGGAAACTTTGCACAAATAATGATATAAAGACTCCACTTTATTCATAAATGGTCTCTTGTAACTGACAAAACAAGTAAAAATTGTTTATATGTTATCTAATAATAAGCATTCGAAATGTTTCATTTTCTTGACACATTTTTCGCTCCAATTTACCAGCTGGATAACGCGACCATATATCTGATTCAAGTCAAAAATATGAATAGATAAACCATTCAGCTTCTTTTACTAACGACCATTGTGGGGCTTATATGATGGACGAACAGACTTACGTTAAGCTGGAGAACGATGCCAAGACAATCGGTGGAGACGGAGATGAAGTAGGCGGTGGCCACGATGAGGAGAGTGGACATGAGATCCGGGAGATGGCCCCATGCCTGCCGGAGTACCGCCCTCGTCACCAGGCACTCTGCCAACACAACACACCACACAACTCAACAAATATATAATATAATAATATTTATATATAAATTGGTTGCAATGTTCATGTTTATTGTTAGTGGATTTTAAGGGTCTGAGGATGGTGTAACAACCGAAAGGGTCTGAGGATGGTGTAACAACCGAAAGGGTCTGAGGATGGTGTAACAACCGAAAGGGTCTGAGGATGGTGTAACAACCGAAAGGGTCTAAGGATGGTGTAACAACCGAAAGGGTCTGAGGATGGTGTAACAACCGAAAGGGTCTGAGGATGGTGTAACAACCGAAAGGGTCTGAGGATGGTGTAACAACCGAAAGGGTCTGAGGATGGTGTAACAACCGAAAGGGTCTGAGGATGGTGTAACGACCGAAAGGGTCTAAGGATGGTGTAACAACCGAAAGCGCCCACTCTAAATATAAATCTTCTGTGGGAAAGGACTATTTCTTAATTACACAGTATTAGCAGGTTAGGTTACCTGGGTTCGATCTGAATAACTTCATGCAGTTTAGTAACTTTAAACAGAGAATAACCTCAATCAGGTTAGCAACGTTATCTGCCCGGTTATTAATCATAAGTAACATGATTTCAAATATTTATTTACATATTTACAACGACAGAACATTTGTCATTAGTAATTGTGACGTGAGCGGCAGCAAGTGTGTGGCTGCACTGCTGAGGTACGTGACCGAAGAGGAGTCCAGGCTAGTCCTGGAGCAGGTCTCTCTGCCAAGCCCGCTTGAGACGTCGTGGCGGATTTGTGGGAAGAGTGTTCGTGGATAATTGCAGAATAAGTGGATTGGCGTGTAATAATACTTATGCAATGTGAGGTTGGAAATGTAAAATGGCGCATCGGCAATGTGGCGTGAAATGTGGTCCACATACATCCACTCAAGTCATTATAAGGCCCTGAAGAAGGAAATAAATAGTTTCCGAAACGTTGGCCAAATATTGAGTTTTCATTTACACGACAGATCCTCGAATTCCTTCTACATTGAGTTATCTCGAGCCGCCAGAGACGAGATATATGTCTCATGTCTGTATTGTTTTAGTTTGGAAAGTTCTGTAGAGAGGGTTCGCCGGAGTTGATTGTACGTTTGTCTGTCGGAAGGGTACCTCGATCTTTGCAATCGAGACCTGGCCGCTCTTTTCTCTTTTATCATTTGCAGGATGTGTGGTGGGAGGGATATGTTGTTACGTGAGCGTCTTGGTCTGGGTGGTCGGCAGGATTGTGTCACAGTTTCTTGAATCCAAGTAGTGAAGTTTACCTACTGCGTCGTAAAGTTCGTCTCGTGTCTGTATGGTACTGTTTAAGTTTATTTTGTCGTCCAGTTCTTCTCTGAAAAAGTCCCAGTCTATTGGCCCTGTTATTAGTGATGGCCTCTGGGGCCGGGTCAGGGGTTTGGTGGTTCAAGTAAAACTGGGGAGTGGTCTGATGATAAGTCGTCTAAGGCAGTCACGTAAGTATGAGATGCGTTTATTTGGGATGTAATAAAATAGTCGAGTAAGTCAGGGAATTTAGTGAGGGATGTGGGCCAATAAGTTGGTTGTCTTGGGGCTATGATGTGGTAAGACAGTGTGCTGGATGCTGCGATGTATAAGGTTGAGGCTGCCGCCGTGTGTTGTTCTGTCAGGATGATCTGTTCTGTATGTTACGTAGTCCTTGATGTGAAAGTATAGTTTCGGAATCAAATGTGTCTCAGTAATTAGTGCTATGTCAGTTCGTTTGTTATTTAGAAGTATTTCTAGTTCGTTTTTATGGGAGATCAGCCCATTGGCATTCCATAGTAGTGGTGTTAGCTTGTCGTTTGTGTGTGTAGGGTGAATCATTTCGATAGTTTTGGAATGAGCTCTGAAACAAGTGTTGTGAGGAGGGTGATGAGGGGTGTGATGACAGATTTGAAATCCGTGAGCGTGTTGGCGATGTCGATAGTACTTAAAGCAGGCATGGGAGGAGGAACCGTCTCCTCTCCGGCCACACCCCAGCAGTAGCGGCAGCTGGCATCGTGGCTGGGTAGTCAGTCTGGCTGAATGGTGGCGGCCTTCGGATGGCTCCTTCCTGGCTGCTTCTCCTGTTTTTCAGCTGCTGGTAGACCACGCAGCCGCGGTAGCTGGCTGGGTATGGACCACCATAGAGGGCGCGTGTCTCTCGTTTTCAGACAGTCCTTTGTAAAATGGTTCTGACCACATTTTACGCACTTTGGTGGTTGGTTGCTGTAACCCCTTGTGTGAAGGAGCTCCTGGCAGCGGTGACATTGAGGAATGTCTCCTCACTGTAGTGGCTCTTCTACTAAGTGGATCTTTGGTTTTGGTTTTTCTATTAAGAGCATTAGTAACGCTCCTGACACCGTAACCTTTTTTCAT
Organism: Aradus depressus; assembly: GCA_963662175.1. Taxonomy (NCBI): domain Eukaryota; kingdom Metazoa; phylum Arthropoda; class Insecta; order Hemiptera; family Aradidae; genus Aradus; species Aradus depressus. The sequence continues at coordinate 53,572,058 of OY759214.1, read as the reverse complement.
AAGCTCCTCTTTAATTTCGTCGACGTCGGTAGTTGAGTGTAGTAGCTTCAGAACGACCCGAAATGACAAGCCAGTTTGAAGCTGATAAGTATGGAAGTCGGCGTCTCGCATCTGAAGATATTTTATAGTTTTCCGGTAACCATCAGAACTATTGGTCGCTATGGATGTTTTTTCGTTCTTTGTTTCCAGTGTGAATGCGTCCTTCCCAATGAGTGCTACTAGGTCTTCTTTTATTCTTTTGATGTCATTCAGGTCACGCGTATAAATTTGTATGTTTTTCCACTATGGGCTCCTAATCCATTTTTGAATATCATGTAACCTTACTGTCTATTATGAACTTGGTGAGAGGCTGAAATGGATTGGGAGTGTTGAAATTTGGAATGACAATGCTCTCGTGACTTTTGAAAAACTTTTCAGGTATGGGGGGTGAATGGGATGAGGATGGTTTCGATTTGTGGGCTCGAGTGGGTGCGGTGCAGGGTGATGATTGAGTGGTCATATTGGCTGGGTTACCTTCCGTCTTCAAGTTAATTTGGGAACAATAGTCCCGGTAATATTTAACAAAAAACAATACAACTGATAACACTAATTATAAATAAATGTAAATAAACTGAAAAAGAATAATTAAAATGCAAAGGAAAAACATATAAACTAAAATCTCAAAATTTGTGTTCTCTATGATAATAATAATAATAATAATAAATGTATTTCCGTTAAACCAATACATGGTAATAGGATACTTCAAATGAATTTATACATTAAGATAGCTTATAAATTAGATTTATAACTACTTGAGTCTAACACATCTATGATTAGTAGTAACAAAAAAAACATTAAAAAAAGTGAAATGAAATTAATAAAAACTGTACTAATAAATACTTGATAGCTACAGCTGTTTCAGAAACACAATATGATATATAATATTCTCATTGCTTGATTTCAAATCTAAATTGAAATTTTCAATCATTTCAAGGCCTGTGGTTTTCAGGTCCTATTTGCGAAATTTCCTAATAATTCGATCAACGGTTGAAGGTGTAAAGGTGGGCTCAAGTTGTACTTCATGTTAATGATCATTCAAAAAGAAGACAGTTTTGTCACAAGCATTTTGATATCTTTTATTGGTTCAAAATGGCGGTCCAATAAAAGAAAATACCGAAATCCTCAATATCACCCCATTTCACAAATAGAGAACTTTTCCTGTTTCTGAAAGCCTTGAAATAAGTTTTCGAAAGAAGTGTTATGTAGCGACTTCCAGAAAATTTAGGGGGCCCAGCCCTCCTCCTAAAAAGGCATTTGATTCATGGATGACTATAAAAAAAAGTTTCTAGTACGAATAACTTTCAACATAGAATATGTTTTAATTAATATTCAATGGTAACGCAGCATATAGAGAAGTTATTGTAATGGGTTCGAAAATAGAAATCAAAATGATCAACATATTTTTATGTTTCAAGGTCACTACAGTATTTTTACACTATTTTTGAAAAGAAGTATGTGTCTGTACGTATGTGGTCAAGTTTTCCTGCACGAAATCTCGCAAATAAAAAATGATATCCACTCCGCTCTGGTGCCAAGCGAAGCATATCAACGTCAATATGATCCGAAAGAAACTTTATCAAATTCGGTCAAGCCGAAATTTTCATTTAAAATTTTTGTTTAAACAAAAAGACTGCAAAAAAGTGGATTTTAGGATTTCATGAAAAATATTAACCGATCTAATTTGTTCTGGTGGCAATCAATACTTTGAAATATCAGAAATTCTCATATCGAATAACATCTCATAGTTTTTATAATATTAAAAAAAAATTATAATAACGAATAAGAGAATGAATCGAACAATATTTATTTTATTGACTTTTCGTTTATTATTAAGTTGTTTTTATTATTTATTTATTTTTATTTTCTTACGCGTTATGCATTTTGAGTATATAGATAATATTTGATGGTTCACACTATTTTATGATAGATGATTATATTTCGTGTTTAAATTTTGTTTGCCATTCAAAGGTTGATTTCACCATCTCAGTTGCGGAAATTTCTTCCTACCAGAGAGTCCCGTATGTAATTTCCGAGTTCAATATGTGCAGTGAAAATATAAAAATCTTACAATCTTACTTTCATTTTCGCCTACTTATGTGCATTCGCATATCAATTAAAAATCTATGTTTAGATAAAATTCAATTAAATGAAAAAACAATTCTGACTGAATAAAATGCCTACTTTTTTGTGTTATTATTATTATTATTATTGATATTCGTATCATGCTGGGAAGTTTGCCGTGTGGACCTCAAGGGCCGCACTTAGTTACAAATGGCACCTTTGTAGAGTCCTAATACACGGCCCAGTAATTTCCTCTGATTTAGGGTCCAGAGAGGCGAAACACATACAACCCAGAACCTGCCTTTTTTTTTTATCTTCGGCTCAGTAATTATTTATTTTTATATTACGTACAAAAATACATGTTTTAAAGTGTAATCGGTTCTCCTTCTTTTGAAAATATACACTTCACTATAAAAGTATAAATAAATAAAATAAATGAATATTAAAAAAAAATTATATTATTCATTACTATTACATACACCTATAGTTTAATTACTTAAGAATCATTTTCGATGATTATTTTATTATTATTTGTTGGCAAACCAGAGTATGCGTAACGAATACAGTTTTATTCCATAAACAAAGAAATATATTTGAGATGATAAAGAAATTTCAAATACAGATCTAAATTCAACGCAAGAAGTACCTACTACTTTTTTTCAGGAAAAAATATATTTTTGCCATTTATTTGAATCAATAGTTCAATTGAACTAGTTGGTTCATGAAGGACATCTCTAGTGAAGAATGACTGACCTATAGGGAATGTCAAGAGGATGGTGAGGGAGAATGCGATCCTGGCTGCATTCATTAAGTCATCGTCCCAGCAGTAATTTTCCAACAGGTCTCCTGAAACACTCCCGAAACACATATCGTATAAATATTTTGCACAAACACAGAGCCACATTGCAAGCATCTTTTCTGCGCTGGATTCATTGTGAGGTAGGCCCAGCAGGTGATTGTAGAAGGAAAGTGGGTGGAGCTAACATCACTATCACACTCACTCCAATGGTGAATTTCCGGTTACGAGAATATATTAAGGAAAATACAATCAAATCCAAATTTAATCAAAATTTGCAAGGAAAAAACAATTGTTTTCATTTTTTCAATAAATAAAACCAATAACTTCTTGTTATTTGGCAAAAACACACATAAAATAAGGGTAAGCGTATAAACCCGGCCAAACATAGGCCAAATTGCATCTGAAAATTTAGTTGTGGGGGCCCTAAACATGAAAGGATCTGCGAAACTATAATGAGCTGAGCAATACCTCGGAAGCTACTAACCGGGTAACTCCGAGTGAATCAAAAATCGTGAGTCAAAATGAGTGCTAGTTTTTTACATATCTAAACTCATACTTCATACCGATCAAGAAATCCCCCCCACCCGTTTACATCATAAAAATACACAACTTCACGATATTGCATCTCCCCAATCCTACGATATTGCAGCTCCCCAATCCAACGATATTGCAGCTCCCCAATCCTACTCTCCCAACCAACCTTCCCCGACGATTTTATCAATATGTCAGAGAACGTCAGAAGAAATCCGTACACTCCGGCTGTGATCTGAGTCAGGACGGCAAGTCTGCGCATATGAACAAATATTTATAATTATTTTTTGCACTGCGTAAACAAAATAAATATCTCATACAATGATTCAAGTCGAATAAGTACTGTAAAATAAAAATATATCATTTCCTAAATATATCAGAATTAATAAATACAAGATATTTAAAGAGAAAGTTTTTTTGTAAGAACTTGTTTGAAACTTAATGGGACAGAAAGAAAATTCGTAATTGTTGTGGTCCATGGTTAGATTAGATTAATGTTAACTTGTGCTTTATCTGATTACCTTGGGAATAGCCGGTGAACGTGGCGTAGCCAGTGATGCCAAATAAACAAGAAATAACGAAAGAAGCGAACACGGAACAGTGAGTCACCCTGTCCCATTTGGCCTGTGATGGGCTCTTTATAGAGCCGTACAGAAGAAACACATTGTGGTGGCACATAAAGGCTAAAAACAAAATAAAATACAAGTTAAGGGTTAAAATATATTTTGCATCTCACTCATTTATTAATAATTTAATATTAAAATTATTATTTTTCAGATGTTTCATAAGCATAATTTTTATTCTATAAATAGCTCGAAGATCCATGGATCAGTGACCTTGTGAATATCAAAAAATATTACCGCCCAGTGGCCAATGGTTGAAAATGGAATTTGTAGACCTTCGGAGAGCCAATGGTCTAGCCCATTACACGTCATAATGAAGAAAAATGGGCAATTGAAACCTTGCGGAGATTATCGATTGCTGAACGCCCAAACCTTACCCGATCGATACGATGTCCCGAATCTCAATGATTTCAATGTGAGCCTTCAAGGGAAGAAGATTTTCTCAAGGTTGGACTTAGAGCTAACTTTCAAATCCCAGTTGCGGAGAGTGACATACCGAAAACCGCAATAATTACTCCTTTCGGGATGTTCCAATTTACTCGTATGTGTTTTGGGCTACGAAACGCGGCCCAGACTTTCCAGCGTTTCATGGACTCGATCTGCAGGGAAGCCCTATATTGTTTCTTCTACCTGGACGATATCCTGGTAGCTTCCTCCACCGACGAGGAACATGGGAGGCACCTAAGAGATGTCTTTCATCGGTTGGATGAAAATGGAGTCGTTATAAACCCCAGTAAATGTACATTCAAACAGAGCGAAATCGAATTTCTGGGGTATCGAATAACGCAATATTCCCTTAGCAGACAAGGTAGCAGCGATTTCTAATTATCTGAAACCCGCGACCATCAGAGAACTGCGCAGCTTTCTTGGAATGCTGAATTTTTATAGACGATTCATTTCTAAGGCGGCTGAGTTCCAAAAGACCTCGTTGAACCAGTTCCTACATCTAAGAAGAACGATAAAAACCCCGTACAATGGACGCCGGAGGCCGATGAAGCCTTTTCGAAAAGTAAGGAAGTAATACAGAAGGCCACACTTCTTGGGCATCCACAGGTAAATGCAAAGATTTCCCTAGCTTGTGATGCATCCGGAACATGCATGGGAGCTGTTTTGCAACTGTGGGAAGAGGACCACTGGGTCCTCTCCAAGGCCCTATCGAGCGCGCAGCAGAACTACTCTAAGTACGATCGAGAACTGCTCGCTATCTACTCTGCTGTACGTCACTTTAGGCAGTTGCTGGAGGGACGCGAGTTCATCATTTTGACTCTTATTTATGCCTTTAGACAAAAACCGGATTCAGCTTCTCCGATGAGGATCCGGCATCTAAATTTTATTGGACAGTTCTGTTCGAACATCCAGCATGTGGATGGGGAAGAGGGGCTAAGGTCCGCGATCAGAAAGGACATAGGAGCTAGTGTCGCTGAAGCGGTATATGGCAAAACGCTGCGATTACCTGGGGAGTTCTTAGACCACAGTAACCGAAATGAAGATTGGGAAAGTTCTATCCAGAACCTTTAGGAGACGATGCGCAAGTTGAGTCCTGCTAAATTTCGCAGCAGTACGAGACCCCCCGGATGGACTCCAAAAAGCCGAACCTCGTACTACAGATCAACCGAGACTGTCATCTGAAAACTCGTCAACCTCAAAATCGGCCAACATCTCGGAGAAGACCTGTCATCCTTCCAACCTCGGCGGACCGCACCCGTGCCAAGAGAGGGATGATACCGAGGGGCCTGTTTCGTCCGCTTATCGCACACGCTTCGGCAAACTGGTACGACCGAGGGTCCGTTTCTGAGACGTCGCATTCGTACTTCATCAACGACGACATCGCAGCAGAGGACAGGAACACATCTACATAACCTTGGCCACACAACACATGTTTTTACTTTACATAACCCAAGCGTACATAACACCAGCCTCCCATCTCACTTTTTTACTTAAAAATAAATATTCATATACACAGACCTTTTCGATTAAAAACTAAATAATATCTACAATAAAAAATAAAATTGACACAGATGATAAAAAAAATAATATAGTTTTTTTTTTTTTTTTTTTTTTTTTTGGCCTTATGTACGGTGCATATTAGCCACGTCAATGAGTTATTTAGTTATATTCACATCCATGGCCCCGGGAGGGAGTTCTATCTACGAAATAAAACTCACTCCCGGACGGGATTCGAACCCGCAAACCATGGTGAGACCATGCGACCAAAGCCCTACGCTCTAGCCCGCACGGCCACCATGGCTCCCGAATAATATAGTTAGTTTAGCAGCTAAAAAAAGTGAGTGTGTGAGGCGTTGTGAATGTCGAAAATTGTGAATTGTTCGTACATTGTTATAATTTATTATTGTTTGAAGGAATAAATACATTTTTATTGGTACAAGTTCATTAATTACTATCAAAGCCCGTGCCCTCCAAAACCCTTGGCCCCAGTATTGCCCTTGAAGCCACATACTCCGAACCTCCACCACCAGGAGGTGACGACGCGATAGTTCGACTCCGTCATCAACTCCGGCAGGGTCAATCCCAGATATGATCCTGTCGCGCGGATCAACTCCACCCTCGACCTGTCGTACAGCGGACAATCGAGGACCACGTGTTCTGCAGAAGAAGAGTTTGGAGTTGAAGTCGCCGTGACCTGATAGTACCTGGGATGTTCAGTGGTCGGGTTGTACCCAAGTGGAGCGCAGGCGGACCTGGACGTCAGGAATATACGCGAATGTCATTCGGCCACCGGATGAGCGCGACCATCGCTGTTGCCATTTGTTCACTATCCAGTCTTGGACAATGTCCCTGCAACGCTCTGGTCTGTTCTGTGCACCTAGCTCGCCCCCCAGAACGAGGCGCAAGGGCTCATCTATATCTGCTCTCAGGGGCAAATTTCGTCTACAGTAGTACGAATCGACCGCCCCGTCCCAGACCAAGTCTATGGGCGGAGCTCCCGCCAGCACCTGTAGCGCTGCCGTGGAGACATTACGATAAGCCCTTGTGACCCTCAGGAGGGCAGCTCTTTGGGCCTGCAGCAGTTTCGTTCTCTGCTGCTTGGTGGGGCGAAACCACCATTCTGCAGCAGCGTACCGTGCTACAGCCTCGAATACCCCTGTGTAGATTGTTCTACACACTGAGTAGTCGAGGCCCCATGTTGCGCGAGCTGGGCAGCTCAGAGCATTGAAGGTGGCACTTGTCCTTTCCTTGATGGCAACAGTGAGGGAGTCGCACTGAAACCCGATCCCAGTCTCACACCTAGGTATGTAACCACCTCCGGGAATTCAACGCGCATCCCCCGGATCCTCAAGGAGAAGGGGTGGCGGGCGTCGGTTTTCCCTCTCATCAGCAGGGCCGTGGTCTTGCTTGGTGAAAGGGCCACCTTGTTGGCGCAGCACCAGCTGTCGACGAAGTCGATGGCGGCTTGGGCTGCGCGGGTCAGAACTGCCCGGCTATCAGCGTGCACCGTGATTGTGAGATCGTCAACATAGGCTATAGCATTATATTCACGATTCTCGAGCTCACGGAACAGTCCATCAAAGAGTATGTTCCAGAGTGTTGGTCCTAAGACCGAGCCCTGGGGACATCCTCTGGTGATGTTCACCGATGTGCTAGCATACAGCTGGCTCACAGTCGCAGAACGGCTGTCAAGGAAGCTGGATATCAGCGCAAATATATTCCTAGGAGGTCCCATAGCACGCAGTCGCGTCCCACCAGGCGCAGTCGAACGCCGCCGCGATGTCAAAGAAGATACAGAGGGCATATTTGCCTGTCTGTATAAATATATCTGTTCCCTTCGACATCCGACCTCAGCGTTATCAACGCGTCCTCGGTTGACCTGCCCCTCAAGCAACCATACTGTCTAGGGGATACGAAGGCGTATACCTGGGTGCGGATTCTGTCGAGAACGAGTCCCTCCAGTATCTTACCGAACTGAGACAGAAGACTGATCGGTCTGTAGCTGCCTGCCAAGGAAAGGTCCCTATCCCCAGGCTTGACAAACGTGCACACCATGGCACGCCTCCAAGCACTAGGGAAGTGGCCTCGCCTTAGGCAGACATTGTACAAGTAGAGTAAATCTGTTTTAATGACCGGGTAGGCTTTCTTGATTATGGCCGCGTCCATGAGATCGCTCCCAGGGGCGCCGCCACTACTCTGCCTCCCAATCACCAAGGTCAGGTCTAGCTCGTCCCAGTCAGGGGCATCCTCCGTGTTCGGCAAGTCACGGGCAGCACACCTGAGGTTGTGTTGAGTGGGTGTATCCCCTGCCGGGTCGTCTTCCGGGACAAGGCATACTGCATGCCATCCCTGATTGAGGCCACCGGGGCGACCGCCTTAAACCTCCCAGTGGCGACCCGATAGGGAATCCCCCACGGGTTCTTGCTGGACTCGTCCTCAACGAACCTCCTCCAGCTATTTCTCTTGGCGGCTTCGATGCTCCGACCGTAGGCCTCGCTGAGCTGCCGGTACTCTTCCCTGCGAATAACTCGATGGAGTTGGTCTCGGCATCGCTGGTACCGCCTCCTGGCACGATAAACGGCCCTCTTGGCGAAGGTGAGGTCCTCACTCCACCAGGGGACTTTCCTCAACCGGTCGACCTTCTTGGGGATGGTCTTGTCGGCAGCCTTCAGCAGGATACTACTGAGCCTTTCGACGCCCTCCTCAATCTGGTCGACCGGGTCGGAACCCCTGAGACCTTCCCATTCCTCGTCACAGGAGTAGGCAGCAGCGGCGGCCACGAAGGCTTTCGGTATCGCTTTGCGAGTTGCAAAGCGAGGGTCCCTAGACTTGACTGCCGTTAGCCGGGCGTCAAAGAGACTCACGTCTAGGACTTCATGGTCACAAGATGAATTCCCTCGGACTCCCCAGCCACTGACAGCCCTGTATAGTTCTCCAGAAACCAACGTGACATCGATGTGCGATTCTCCATTGCGGCCACGAAAAGTGGGCGGAGAATGCTGGTCATTGACTATGCACAGGTCATGGCGGGGGATCAACTCCATTAGTCTGTCTCCCCGGCGGTCGGTGCGAACCGACCCCCAGGAGGCAAACCAGGCATTGGCGTCCGCCAGGACTATGACTTGGCGTCCCGCTAGCCTCAAGCACCCTTGGCTCCTGTATTGCCCTTGCTTCCAAATATCCAGGAAATGAAAAACAAATATATAAATATTTATCTCACCAAAGGCCATAATGCCGATCGCTGGAATAACTCCCCAGTTGGACAACTGCCATGAGTTGTAGGTCGATGGTCTGCAAAAAGAAAAACACACTCCGCACCAATAACATTAACAATAATAAGATTAATTACCGATCGATGGAACAAGCATTCCACAGCAATAAATTAAACATGAACATTAACGTGGGGTCGGATCGATGAAACAAATATTCCATATCAGTAAAAGTAACATGAACATGTACAGTACTAACGCAGGTTAGGGATCGATAGAACGAGCAATCCACATCAATAAAAGTAACATGACCTTTAACAGTGCTGACGTAGGTCAGGGATGGATAGAGCGAACAATCCACATCAATAAGAGTAACATGATCTTTAACAGTGCTGACGTAGGTCAGGGATCGATAGAACGAGTACACTGCTGTGCGGCCCGCAAAAGATTTTTTTTTAAAGAAAAATTAAAATTTTTTGAGAATCAGAAGAAAATAATAATACAATAATATCAAATCAAAGAGCTCAGTATATACGAAATGCTCCTACGTAAGAAATTTCAAGTTATTTTATGCAACCCGTATTTTCTTTATTTTTATTTTAAATATATATATAATGGAGGCATAACACGACTCGCAAGACATTTTCAGTTCATTCTCCGTTTTGGGACTTTTCTTCACCCTGGATACAATTATCTAAAACTCTAATTTGCACAATCGTATTAGAAAATAAATACTTACATATGAGGCCCCAAAGTGACGAAGCGAATGAAGATAGCAACAAGGATGAAGACAATGAAGACCAAGGAGAGGATGCTAGCCTTAGCAAGACGGGCCATGTCTCTGAGTAGACAGAGCGGGATGGTGACGAAGATAGTAGCCAGAGCGACCACGTAGTGACGGTGAGCGAATATAGAAGATGGCGGGAGGGAGAAAAGCCGGACAGCCACTTTGGTCACCGTGTCCCCCACCACAACGTTGTAACTCACCATAGCTGCCAATCAATATGTATGTTAAATGTTTCTAAAATAACCATAAATCCTACATAATTTCAAAAATAAAAACTACGTCTAAATTATCAATTGAAAACCTACCATGGGCTGTTAATGTTATGAAATGAAATGAAATGGAAAATAATCTTTATTCTGGGACTTTCGTTTCCTAAGAATAATAACATAAGAAATAGACAAAAGAGTACAAGTATCGACCAATTGAGACAGAATAAAAATAAAAGAAAAGAGGTCTTTAGTAATAAATATTAAATGTTAAAGAGAGACAATGATTAAAACAATAAAATAAACTGGTGAAAATTAATGAAAAAAAAATAATAATAATAATAATAAATAAAATAAAAATAAGAAAAAACGAAGTATGAATAATAATGTAAAACATAATAACAATAGTGAGTTATATATGAATTTAATCGCTAAAACTGGACAGATGAAACAGGAGAGTGACAATCTGTCCAGTGGAGTGAGATACTTATAGGAAAACGAGAACTATCACATAGGAGCCCGCCTTAGGAATCAGAGGTTTGCTGAGTTAGGAGATAATGGAAAAGTAGGGACTTAAATGAATGAAGAGAAGGAGCATGGCGGATCTGGAGAGGGAGAGAGTTCCAGAGGGAGTTAGCCTGGATAAGGAAGGAGTTGTCGAGCTCACCAGACAGTCCTCCATATGCGAGGCAAGCATAATCAAAGTAGGGGAAACAAGGGAGGATACCAACAGCTGACGGGTTTTAGTGGGGAGGAGGTGACGAAGGCGTTTGAGGAAGTAGAGGGTTCTGAAGGAGCGGTTGGAGATGTGCGAGACATGGTCTTTCCAGGAGAGGGTTTGGTCAAGAATCAGTTCAAGATTTTTACACTTGTGAAGTATTCAAAATCGGTGTCATGAAGTCTTAATGGAGGTAAGTCAGTAAGGAAGTTAAGTAGTCTATTGTCACCTTTAAAATGGCTTTAGTCTTGTCAGCGTTCAGTGTCAGTCCATTCATAGTAGCCCAGTCAGTGATGCCATGGATGTCCTCCATCATCTTGTCGTAAGCAACAAGAGCGGTGGAAGGAGAGATAATTAACATTGTTAATGTTAATACTCTTTCATATAATTTATACCTATATAATAAAAACTATAAGATGTGACTGTCTCTACATTCCATATTTTTATGAACAGTTTGTGAGGGCGCCGGTAGCTCAGTGGTATGCGTGCTTGACTTCTGAGCTCAAGGTCGTGGGTTCGTAACACGACCGAGGCCCTTAGTTTATTTTATCTGGGAGGTAAAATAAACTTAAGCACGCCGTCCTTCGGATGGGACGTTAAGCGATGGTCCCGAGCCTGTACGATGTCAGGTACTCGTTAAAGACCCCTACCCTAGATGAATAAAAATTTAGGGTAGGCAACATTTAGGACTCCCACAGTAGAGTTGGGCTCATGTCCACCAGAGTGACGAAAGAGCGCTCTGGTAGTAGGCGATATGACCTCGTTGTTAAAGCCCGGGCATGAGTCATAAAACCTAACCCTAACCTGAACAGTTTGGTTTTTTATCTGTTTCAGATTAAACTAAGACCATACACTTGGTATTTCAGTGGGCGGTAGTAATCTCTGTTAATCTTTGGCTACCCTCTGCAAATCCCTGGTTCCCATATGATTAGTAAACTCCGCGAAAAAGAATCAAAGTTAAAATTAATTTTTTTTTTTTTTTTTTTTTTCGACTCAAGGTTTGGAAAACATGAAATTCCGTTGAATTTTCTGACCGATTACATAACGTCCTCTATACTTCGTATAGCTGGGGAAGTGAAAAAGGGGGCACTCACACTTTCATAGGTTGTTCCAGTGTAGATTTGATGTAAACATGTTCCTCGGGTATCTGCGGAAGAGAAAATCTTCATTTGGTATAAGGACGAAAGTTGAGCTACAAGTGGGAGAGGGTACCAACGTACCGGCGATAATTCGAGCAGCGCTACTAGCGGACGACACGAGCGGAGGGAGGGAGGCGAAATGGATAGAATATTTTCTTACATGCTCTAACTTTTTAACAAGTGTATTATCAAGTTAGTGTATTATAACAATGGCTTCTGTAGTGTACAAGTATTATTAAGACATTTTATTATATAATCTATAATACAATAATAAACGTATTTGCCCTCAGAAATCGTTCACAGAGCTTACATTTGTGATCGAGTAGTTAATCCAGGTTCAGCTTCAGGTAGTTTACAATCGCCGATATGATTTTTAGCTTTCATTTCTGTTCGTTCCATCATCACAGGCATTTAATAACATTTAGCAATATACTAAAATTACCCTGTTTTTGGGTGGAAGAACTTCAGTTTTCTCTTAAATACAACATTCTATGTGCACATATACATGTGTAGAAATGAGAGACAACTCACTCCATGTTAACAGTTTTGACAGACAATTGGATGAAAGTTTGGAAAGGTGACTTACCAACGAACGGATAGATGAACTGAAGCAAAGTAAGCAGATAAAATCCAAACTTTCCATAGGCAGCTTCCATGAGGCCCTGATAGGAGAAAGATCCGCTGAGATGTGCTGAACGAACCATTAGGATGAGGGAGTAGTCGGTGAGGAGAGCGATGAAGGCGAGGAGGAAGAGACCCGTCAAGAAGCCGGCTTGGTGGAGGGCCAACGCAATCCCTGCAACACAGGAGAGGGCGGGCATTCTCACCCCGCCCCCACTCCCAACGTTAATAACATCTAACAAAAGTTTTGGAGACTCGAAAAAATTAGAATGAAATAGTTCTACTCGTGTCCCAATTGTCTTATGACGATAAAGCAAAATAAACATAACATGACGAAAAAAGAATAATAATATATTGTGATACATTGGATATCAGAGACCTAATGGTAGATATAGTTCTGAGAGCGACCACGAGTAGCGCACTAGTTGGAAGATACATAAAGTGGAGGGGATAAAAATTCAAGTTTGTTCCTGTGCCGTATGAGGTAGATATTGCTAGTTGAGCTGTCGGGGGAGACAGACACTTTGATAGTTGAGCCGTCGGAGAAGATAGTCACTCCTGTTTTAGTGGCCGAGTGGCCGAGGTAGGCAGTCATTCCCGTCTGAAGTGTCAGACGAGACAGACCTTCGAGTTGAGCTGTTGGAGGAGAAGACATTCCTGGCTGAGCTGTGGTCGTAGGAAGGAGACTCCTGTTTGAGCTGACGTAGGAGACAGAAGACACTCATTTTAGCTGCTGGAGGGAGATCATCCCCGCTGTCTATTTCCAAGGGACTGGAAGTTCCTCACCTCTTCGTGAATTCTGGATGAGAGACCGCAGGCTGGAATGTGGTTTGAAAATAGAAGATTTTTAAGGTAACGCAACCATTTATTTTACATTTTTCTCCGACATCGAGACGAATTGCTGGCTGATCATCAATAGACATCTTCATATTGCGGGAGTTACAAGAACATTTAAGATCATATAAATTGTTTCATGTTTTATAGATAATTTATTCCAGATGTGCGATTCATGGAGGGACGCCTCACTATTATATGGTCAATGATTGTTTTAATAAATGTATGTTTTCTTATAAATTGTTCTCTGAACCCTCTATAGCCTCGCTTACCTTCTGAGTACGCACGTTAACCCCAAAAGTAAAATCATTTTCATATTAAATAATAAAAGTTATAAAGACCCCGAGTAAGATCATCACAATGTATGGTGAACTGCGCCGGGCATATCTCAATTTAAAGATATGAGGTAAGAGCACTTCAATATATTCTCCCATTTTTTTTTCTCTGAGATTCAAAATATTTTTAATATAAAATGTTTTTTTTTTAACATTTAATAAGTATCCTTTTTTATGATATTCGTCGTATATATTTTTAATATAGATAACATTTTTTGATCAGGGCTTATAGTATAGGTCGACATGTACCATAGAACAACGTGGATCAGGGCATACAATGCAGACGTCATTTAACACAGAACAACGAGGATCAGGGCATACAAACATCATCATCATAGGCGCTACAGCCCATCAAGAGCCTTGGCTTCCTCCAGGAAATGTCCCCACGCAGCTCTGTCCTGGGCCAGTCTCCACCTCCCCACCGCACCAAACCGTCTTGGGTCTCTGTTCAAGGTCTCCAGTCATCTTCATCTGGGTCGTCCCACTCTTCTCCTACCCTCCGGTGTCACATTCACGAGTTTCCTTGGAATAAGGTCCTCGTCATCCGTCTTACGTGTCCAGCCCAACGGAGTCTTGCAACTCTAATCCAGTGCGACAATTTAGCTCGGTATGAAGTGCGTACAACGCCTGGTTGTATCGGATGCGCCAAACTCCCTCCTCCTGGCAGGGGCCGTAGATCCTGCGGAGTATTCTCTTCTCGAAGATGCCTTCCACCACGATGAGGATCCACTTCTCCGACACGTATTTCTCAGAACTGACCTCACAAGCGACTTGTACAGCCGCCCCTTCGCGTCCCTGAGGAGCAGCCGGGATTTAAATTGTGACTGGAGGTCATAGTAACTCCGGTTGACCGCCAGTATCAGCTGGCTCCCCTCTGCGCCCACGTCGTTGGCCCGGTCTATACAGGGTGTATCGCAAGCAGATGACAATACTCGGGGGGGTGAATGCCCCACTCAAGTACGCTAAGAAACCGGGGTAATAAAAATCCGTTTCAACTTAGTGTAGAAATAAATGAGATTTTAAATTTTTTTACGATAACCACGTTTTTTTACCAAAATGTCCGTAAATATCACTTTTTGGTTAAGGTAAAGTGAAATCTGACTACACTGTCGTAATCTACGTTAAATTTCCTAATAGGTGACATGTTTTTTGACATGAAAATCGAAAAGATTGAAATAGGAAGCGTAACGTTTATTTCAAAACGAACACCTGTTTAAATTGTTTGGCAAATTTTCAGTTTACCGTAATTTGTTTTCTTTATTCGCTAGGATGTCCCAAATTCACCAAAAGTTAGCAAAAATATGGCCCTTTAAAAATACCTAATGTTGTTCTTCATTGTCGACCATTGCCGGAGTGAGACAGCAGAAAAGAAGAAAAACATGGGTAAACCTAACTTACACAAAGCGAGACTTTTTATAAAATTAACTAAAAAAAAATTGAAATTATTACGTTATTAATTTTCAGAGATAAAAAAATGTTTTGTACTGTACATTGTTTTGGAAAAATTATAACAATTGCTGAAACAGACCTCCATATTCTCACAATTGACTCCTTGTTTAGAACGGATGTGGTGGCCCGTTGAATCTCAAGCCTGTTTGTTCCCATCTCCTCATAAACCTCTTGAATTCTGGTGATTAATTAGTCCCTATCACTAATAGGTACGCTGTACACAAGGTAGGGACTTTAGAGTGCCCCACACATAAAAATCTAAAGGCGCCAGGTCAGGATTCCGAGCTGGCCATCTCACAGGTTCATACCGTCCAATCCACCTTCCAGCAACGCGTCGGGTGCTCGTGGACGGATCATTGTAAAAGCGCTCTAAAAAAACTATCATCGACATCCTTTCGTCGTCGACCGGCATAATTAGCAGGTTATCTTGGAATCGAACCAGGTTCTCCCATAATCCGATAGGCATTTTCTACGGTTCGGGAATCCGGCCATCTTTGTCGATTTGGGAATAGATTTCGGTAAAGTTCTGCTTGCAGACTGTTGCCTCCATCAGCCCCGTAAGCATAAATCATGGTTACGTATTCCCGCGTAACTGTTTATTGGATCTAATAATGTTTACATTAGTTAATACGTCTAACGATGGTTTTCAGTTTCAAAATCCATTGTACCGATTAGGATTTTTTTTTTTTTTTACTCTCTAATCCTCAACAGAAGCCAACAATGGGGAAAACAAAAATAATTTTATTTATTCAGAGGAAATAATTAATTAATCAGAGAATAATAGTAATTTGGTAAAAGAACATCCTAGCGAATGGAGAAAACAAATTACGGAAAATTGGAAATTTGCCGAAAAATGTTGTTATAATTTTTTCAACACAATGTTCAGTACAAAACTTTTTTTACCTATGAAAATTAATAACGTAATAATTACAGTTTTTTAAAAATAATGAATTAGTTAATTTTACAAAAAGTCTAGCTTTGTGTAAGTTAGGTTTACCCATGTTTTTCATATCTTCTGCTGTCTCATTCCAGCAATGGTCGACAATGAAGGACAATATTAGGTACTTTTAAAGAGTAATGTTTTTGCTAACTTTTGGTGAATTTGGGACATCCTAGCGAATAAAGAAAACAAATTACGGTAAACTGAAAATTTGCCAAACAATTTAAACAAGTGTTCGTTTTGAAATAAACGTTAGCCTCCTATTTCAATCTTTTCGATTTTCATGTCAAAAAACATGTCACGTATAAGGAAATTTAACGTAGATTACGACAGTGTAGTCAGATTTCACTTTACCTTAACCAAAAAGTGATATTTACGGACATTTTGCTAAAAAAACGTGGTTATCGTAAAAAAATTTAAAATCTCATTTATTTCTACACTAAGTTGAAACGGATTTTTATTACCCCGGTTTCTTAGTGTACTTGAATGGGGCATTCACCCCCCCGAGTATTGTCATCTGCTTGCGATACACCCTGTATATGAGCCCAGGTAGACAAAGCCCTTAACCGTCTCGAATGAGAATACTCGGCAACTTGAAGAGGGGTCTTCTTCGTCTTCCACCTGCCACCATGTATTTTGCTTTTTCTTCGTTTACGGTTAAGCCCATCCTCCTTGCTGCCGCTTCAAGAGCCAGAAAGAGCTTCTTAGGTCTCGCTCTGACCGGGCTGTGATGTCGACATCTTCAACATATGCCAATATCTGTACGGATTAGTTGAAAATGTGCCCGTTGGTCTGGATACATTGCTGTATAAAGATGTGGCATCTTCACCGTATCATAGGCTGCCCTAAAATCCACAGGTAGTGAGTCTTTGTCTTGAACTCGAGGGATATCTCCAGAATTTGCCTCAAACTGAAATCGTTGATATACCTTTGCGAAATCCGCTCTGGTACTTTCCAACGATGCCCTCGGTGTAGCCTAACAGCCTTGAATACAGAATGACAATACTTTAAAGGCGCAATTCAAAAGGGTGATGCCCCGGTAATTCGTACACTCCAATGGGTCGCCTTTCTTAAGGATCGGGCAAACGAATCCGACTCTCCAGTCCTTTGGTCTTTCTTCCTTCAGACAGATTGTAGCAATTTGTAGCTTCAGTAATTGGATCAGGGCATACAATGCAACGTCATTTAACATAGAACAACGTGGATCAGGCATAAAAAGACGTCATTTAACATAGAACAACGTGGATAAGGATATACAATGCAGACGTCATTTAACGTAGAACAACTGAGATCAGGGAATACAATGCAGACGGCATTTAACATAGAACAAAGAACAACGTGAACCAGGACATTAAATACAGGTCCCTTTTTGACAAAGAACAACGTGAACCAGGGCCTACAATATAGATTGTCATTTATTAAAGAAAAAAACAATGTGGACGAGGACATAGTGTAAGGCCTCTATTAGTACTTGGCGAGGACATAGTGTAGGGCCTCTATTGGTACTTGGCGAGGACATAGTGTAGGGCCTCTATTGGTACTTGGCGAGGACATAGTGTAGGCTGAGCTGTGCTGGGCTGAGCTGTGGTCGTAGGAAGGAGACTCCTGTTTGAGCTGACGTAGGAGACAGAAGACACTCATTTTAGCTGCTGGAGGGAGATCATCCCCGCTGTCTATTTCCAAGGGACTGGAAGTTCCTCACCTCTTCGTGAATTCTGGATGAGAGACCGCAGGCTGGAATGTGGTTTGAAAATAGAAGATTTTTAAGGTAACGCAACCATTTATTTTACATTTTTCTCCGACATCGAGACGAATTGCTGGCTGATCATCAATAGACATCTTCATATTGCGGGAGTTACAAGAACATTTAAGATCATATAAATTGTTTCATGTTTTATAGATAATTTATTCCAGATGTGCGATTCATGGAGGGACGCCTCACTATTATATGGTCAATGATTGTTTTAATAAATGTATGTTTTCTTATAAATTGTTCTCTGAACCCTCTATAGCCTCGCTTACCTTCTGAGTACGCACGTTAACCCCAAAAGTAAAATCATTTTCATATTAAATAATAAAAGTTATAAAGACCCCGAGTAAGATCATCACAATGTATGGTGAACTGCCATTGGTACCTCTATTGGTACTTGGCGAGGACATAGTGTAGGGCCTCTATTGGTACTTGGCGAGGACATAGTGTAGGGCCCCTATTAGTACTTGGCGAGGACATGATTGTGGAAAGTTCATATAAAATGTTTTTTTGGCCTCGGCAGACACCATTTAGCTGTCTATGTTTTATTACTTAGTTATTTTTACGACATCCATGGGCCCGGGAGGGAGTTCTATCTACGAAATAAAACTCACTCCCGGATGAACCCGCAAACCATGGTGAGACCATGCGGATATAAAATGTTACATACATATAATTAAGTGCTTGTTTACCTACCAATGACTCCGCTCCCAACGATTGAGTTGATGTAATTAAAACTCGCAGAAGCAAGGCCAGTTGTTGGGCTGATTTTTTCCTAAATTATTTATTCAAAAAATTACATATTATTAATATACATAATATTTGAGATTTAATGACTGATTAAATATTTATAAATTACCTCGAAGATGTTGTCAGTGTCATCATTTTCACCAGCATCGTCGATCACCTTAAAACATGAAAATAAAAAGTGAATAAGTCATGGTGACTGCGGAGGTCAACCTAAATGGACGGTGCTCCGACATGAAGCTTAGAGCCCCCTAGTTCAAACAAAAACGGGTGTAAAGTTTCCAAAGGCTCTTTGTTTTACCCATTTGTCTAACTAATCCGTGAAAGCGCTAATCAAACAGGTTCCTTCTAAAAATTAATTCTCATAAAGTTGTCAATAAATGATCAGGAGACACGGCAGTGTCTCTGGTCAAGTCCGAAAAAAATGTCGAAAGACACTGCTGTGTTTTTCTTTTACAGGAGAGAGAAACGAGGATCGGTGAAAGGGCGTACGAAATGCACAGAGTGTGCCTTTCAACAAGTCAAATGTTTCCGATTATCCAAATCAAACAAAAACTATATATCCTAGGGGCCGCGGTACTTATGGGTTATCGTACCCCTAATGATCTATCTTTTTTTTTTTTAATTTATAGAGTTGACAAAATTTACATTTTATAGTAGGAGTCGGTCCTTGCACACAGGAAAAGTTTACAAAAATAAAAGTATACTACATACGCGTGCAATATGAAAATAAAAATAAGTCTTTGTTAAAAAAAACAATGTTCTGAATGTGTAAAGATAACGAATAACTCATGAATTTTGCAACAACATTTCGGCACACGACTAACGCCATATGGCAACAGCCTAGCAATGTTCGGCACTTACTAGCAGGAGTGCTCAGCGTAGTTCGGTAAGTACTTTCTGAAGAGTGCATTGTTGCAACTATTTATTAAAACAAGAAACATATTTACTTATTGAGTATACTAGTTAGAAAATTGGTCAACACTAACAGACTTATAGTAAACATTTAAAAAATAGCTCCTTGACCCAGATTTTCCGGGGTCTTTAGTTCCCCTCATGCGAGACCGATTTGGTCTACCTAAAGCGACCATGCTTTCTAAAAATGTATTTCTTCATATTCCTAGTTAGATCTGAATGGAACGAGGGGACATACACACAGATACCTTCTTGTTCAGTTAATTTACTTTTCATTTAAAATAAATACACAATTTTGAAACTGAAAAGGTGAATCATGAAGCAGTCATAAAAATAAGTAACAAAAAAAATATATGTTGAACAATATTTCTTTTTCACCAGGACTTGTTTCGCATTTGACAAGTAGGTGGTGGTGAAGAGTACGATCTGAGTGTATGTAACACTAAGAACTTTTAATTGCTAATAGTTCGCTTTCCATTTTGTAATAAAACCTAATATAAGTGATGTTTTTTTCCGAAAGAGGGGAGTAATGTAACAGACCATAGTTACCAAGGGCGACAATAACGACGAGAATTATACTTATACTGAAAAAAATAAAGAAAACATAAAGAAAATTGAATCAAGATTAAAGTCGAGTGAGTTCAAAAAAGAATAATTCATTGAATTAAAGCGATTTTTAGATCCACCTTACAAATAAAAATGATGTAGTTGGCGTAATTGTTCACCGAAAAGGGTATAACAAGCTTATGAGCCCACCTTACAGTTCGCGGGGCACCTGGCGGCAGCAACTAGTAGGACGTAAATCCGCTCCTGCATGTCAAACTATCTGTTTTAACTCACATACCCCTAATTTCAGGCACAACCCATGAAAATATTTTTATTAAAATTTCAGATTACCTGTTGCTCAGGTAGAGTCTTTTGTGTATCCAATATATAACTTTTTTCATTTGCTGGATGAGGCGTTGATTGGTTCATTACTAGCTGTGGGGTTAGTTCGCTTTAGAAACAGGCGAATTATTTAGAGCGACTAACTGACGATTCAAAGACAGTGGTGGACTGACTGGCTGGCGGATTGACACCTCCCCTTATCACATCTATCAATATAATCAATTCAACGCTCCATATGCTCTATTTATTTAGCTATCCACGTTCACATCACTGTACCATTCTCTTATTGCAACATTATTTATTTATCTTTAAAATGTATATCCTTTACTATACATAATGTATTATAAAAATATTTTTTTTTGGAAATCAAATAGAAACGAAAAGAGTTAAGTACAACCTATCAAGATGGCTTTGAACACAAATATGGACGGTGATGCTGAACTGCAGGCAATTCGAGCCAAAAGGTTAGCCGAATCTCGTGGAAAGTTTAAGGTATCCATTAAATTAGGCACATTCGAATAATTTAAAATAGTATGCATAATTCGAATATTTACGTAAGCTGTTCACGTACCTGCTCATGCAGGACGTAAGTGCTTTGTCGTCATAATCACATTTGCTTTGTGTAGGGAGAAGATAATGCATCTAAAGAAGAAGAAAAAAGGAGAGCTGCTGAGGATTACAAGAATGGGATATTGTCTCAAATTTTGGATCAAGACGCTAGAGCTCGATGTATTATAACAAACGTTCATTACTGAATTCTCTTACATTTGTGTATTTTTCTTGTTTATGTTATTATTTGTTTCAGTGAACACAATAATGGTAGCTAAACCAGAAAAAGCTCAAATGATTGAAAATATCTTAATACAAATGGCACAAAGAGGCCAAATTATGGGTCGAATGAGTGAAGAGGATCTTAAGAACATTTTAGAGCAAGTTAACAAACAATTCCAATCCAGTAAAACAACGGTGAAGGTATTTATCTATAAAATGGTCTCATAAGATTATTAAATTATTTTTCTTCAATTATGTTGTTGGAAAATTTATTGTTGCAGTTCGATAGACGGAGGGCAGCTCTAGATGATTCTGATGATGAATTGGATGTCTGAAATACATTAAGAATTAATTGTTCTAATTGATTATGAAATGTTGTCCTTTGAGGACACGTTGAGACTGCTTCTTTCTAACATGTAACATTTAAGTTATTTTGTACATACATATTCCCTGTTGTTAACTCAATTAAATTTTCATTGTTTCTTAACATTTATTTATTTATATCCTGTTTATGCCCTCTTCATTATGGGAAGTATTCTTTCAGCTGAAATCGGATACTCGCCTTTACAATAATATTTATTATGGAAACACATGTAATATTGAAGCATAAACGTCTGCTCTTATGTTTGTATTATGTTTTGTAATGTACTAATAATATAAGTACCCCCAGTGTATGAACTTGCCTAATATTGTGAGCCAGAATTGTACTAAGTACAGAAACTCAATTTATTATCCAGCCCACGCTTAATTTCATCGCGTAGAAACCTTCCGAAGTAAATTAACTCTAAAAGGTAATATGAAGCTAAGTCAAAATAACTAGTACATATGTAGTATACATACACAAAAAATTTATTTATTTTTTTATTCGAGGTTAAATTAGCAGAATATTTTTACAGATAGCGTGTGATCCTAATGCCTGAAGCTCGTTAAACTCTTAAAGTGGGTGCTATTCAACATGTGATGTGTAATTGCTAAAACTAAATATATAGTTTAGAGATGGTGTACTAAAAACGTTTCTATCGGGAGGGGGGGGGGGATTAGTTACTCATTTATTTTTCTGATGAGATCATATGACGTGTTTGTAGCTGATGACCCAAGTATGTTCCTTAGTGAAATTCTTCATTTGGTGTAGTTAGTTTTTTCTGATAAGTGCAAATAATATTTAAGCCTTAGTTAGACACTAACGGAAAGTTGGGTGATTGCCAGACAACAGAGCACGATCCCCTCTGCTTATCACTAAACACATGACAGATACACAACTTAAGGTCATTTAGCAAGCTTCGCGAATCCAGAATTTATTAAGTTTGTTATTATTGTTTTAAATAAGTGAATGAAGTAATGGAAACAATCTGTGTAGAAATTCATATTATTAACATTTAGTTGGATAGTTCATGCCGCCATTTCTAGGTGGCGTATCGAAACATGGAGTTGAAGTTATCACTGTTCTAAGAAGTGTGTCAGTATTTTATTTTTATATTTTTTACAAATTAGAAAGAAATATTTCTATCAATGTTTTGTTTTAAAAGTGCTATGTTGCTTCTAAATCATCATTTAGTTGTAAATTGTTGCAAATATTGGTGAGAACATTTTCCCATACTTATGTTTACGATCTCTAAGTATTAGTTGAAATATTTGATTTAGATAAGAGCGAAATGAACATTTTTAGAAATAATTCGTCTCCTGTGAGGAGGAATGTGGCCAGAAAAAGTACGTCACACCGTCCTTTGAAAAATAACCTTATAAATGAGGATGTAATCAGTTCATTTGAAACAAACACCACTGATACATATTTTGAGGGATTTTCTCGATGTGCTCTTAATTTAAACAAAACGTTTTCTGAAAAAAATGGTTTATCTAATAATGTGAGTATGTCAGTATTAACTAATACTTATTGTAATGAATTGTCTTTCAAGAGCCCAGACCCAGAGAATCATTCTAACAGATTGAATGGAGGTGGCACCAACTATGCTCTGCCATTACCTGGCAGTGATGTTTTGCCCTTTGATTCACGAGTTGAGGAATCAGAGACCGTTGAAATTGACGGGGTATTCACTGCTTCAAGTGGCATGCTTTCTTATTTGCAAGATTCTATTTTATCCCCAACCGTCTCACAAGACTCATCCGATCATGTTATTGATTCCAAACTTGTAATCAATTATCCTAAAGAACGAGACAGCCTTGACTGTATTAAACAATCTAACAAACGCAATGGATTTTTAACATCTCCCATGAAGAAGTGTGATAAGGATTTTGGGGAGCCTATGCTACTTAGAATTAAGTCATCGGAAGGTAATGGAAAAGACAAATCAGAGACTGGTGAATCTGACATAGTTGTTATCGTTGGTAATCGAATGATTCAGCAATGTGAATTAGTGACTGCAACAGTTCACAACGATCAGTCCAAAGATGTCCCCGTCAAAATGATTGTTTGTCATACTTTGTCGGAAAATTGCGACCAAGGTGAAGTTAGCCAAGATGATCACACTTACGAGGGTCTCGACGATCCTGTGGACAGCAACTTCCTGAAAGTGCTCTGTGTTCAAACATTGGCCGATTCGTCCTTAGGAGACTTGGAGGGGGAGCATCAAGAGAAGCCCATTGAGGCCAGTGATGAAACTCGGTCAAAAGCCTCTTCTCCCCTCCCAACTAATATTAAAAGCAAAAAAAGGAAATCGCGTGCTCCAAAAGTGTTTTTTGGAACCAGGAAAAAGAAAAAAAAATCAACTGATATATCACCTGAAAGTAGTGTACTGCAGAAAAATAGCAGTTCAAGTGATGCATCTTTCGAAGATTTGCCTGAAATAGACGATAGAAGTGTTACTGTGGCAGATCAGGATCCAGAGAGTACTTCTGAAACGTTAATAATTACAAAAAGAATTACTAGAAGTTCTGCTCAGTCAGATGTTGGTAAAGATACAGCTGTATGTAAAGTTTCTGGTTTCAAAGAAGACGCCGATATCTCAGATCTCTTCGCTGCGGGGACATCACCAAATTCCACTAAAAAATACCTGGCTGACGTTAAAGAAAGCATCTCGGCTGTGAAACCACCAGAGACCACTAAGAAAGACGAGACCAATGTTCAAGATAACATCCCTGCAGTGAAATCATCTAAAGCTACCAAAAAAGAAGAGTTCGATGTTGAAGTAAACATCCTAGCAGCGAAACCATCAAAAGCCATGAAAAAAGAATTCAATGTTAAAGAAATTTCCCCTGCAGCGAAACCATCAAAAGCTACCAAGAAAGAAGAGTTCGATGTTAAAGAAAACATTCCTGCAGTGAAACCATCAAAATCTACCAAGAAAGAAGAGTTCGATGTTAAAGAAAACATTCCTGCAGTGAAACCATCAAAAGCCACCAAAAAAGAAGAAGTCAATGTTAAAGAAATCTTCTCTGCAGTGAAACCATCAAAAGCTACCAAAAAAGAAGGGTTTACTGTTGAAGAAAATATTACTGCTCTGAGGTCATCGAATGCGACCAAAAGTAAGCCGGACATTAAACAGGTAGCTGCGACCAAAGGAATAATGTTACTTTCTGATTCAAACAAGGAAGTAGCTGTTATTCAACAGGGTAGCACTGTCATCAACGACAAGGACGCTCTGTTAAAACTCAACCCTTCCAAAATAGATTATGACACGCTATCAGCGGAGGTTGAGGAAACTGATGTTGATATACAGCAGTCATTGACAGAAGAAATTTTATTAGAACAAGCAATGAGATTAGCACGACTTCGTACATCTCCAAGGCGGAAGCCAATTATGACAAAATATGAGGAGAGACGACTAGTCAAAAGTATACTTGATAGTTTACCACAAAAGAAAAAGAAAAGAATAACGAGGGGTTCCCAAAGAGTCTCTGAAGTAATCCATGAAACCGAAAAACAAGAATCAATTACTGATGAAAACATTACGCGAGAAGGAGATAGAACAAGTATTATAGAAAATATATCGGATAAAGATAGTGCCGAAGATTCCAGTATCATTGAAGACGAGAAGGCTGCAAAACCAAACACAGATCCACCTAAAAGAAAGAAGAGAAAAACCACAATAAACAAAAAAAAGAAATATGTAAAAAAGGAAACATTTGAAAATAATAGCAGGGAAATAGTTGAAAAGGAAACTGTGACGAATGTAGTTGTCTTAGAAGAAATGACTTGTGACGCCATTCAATGCAACATCGTGGAGAGCACTGAACAGCTATCTCTGGATATTTGTGACAGTTCGAAAACAGTTGAAGTTGGTTCGCCAGTTGAAAATCCCCCTGTAGTAGACAGTTCCAAGGAAGATCCTGGTACCGTGAACCTGATGGAGAGTGAACCCGAACCTCTCGCTGAACCTGATATACCATTCATATCAAGTTCAACCAAAGAAAAAACTCCATCACAAGGTTTGGAATCATCTGACAGACAAACTACAGCTCTCTCGGTTCCAACTGACACTTACGTCGCGTCACCTGATAGACCAATGTATCCCCATTCTCACTCCCCGGTACATGTACCTCAATATAACATCCCACTGACCGTACCCCTCGTATCTTCTCCCTTACCTGCAGCACAGTCGCCTTATCTTCAACAACTTGCACCTAACAGACCCCTTTACGTTGGAATACCCTTTTCTTCGCAGTGCAGTGTATCTTTTAAAGGAGGCGATAGTACTCAAATTTCTCCTGTTGCTCATCAAAATATGTCTCCCCGGTCAGGAGTTCAGTTGTCACCATCAAGATCTGATGGGAGTCTTGTTAGTCATCTTGTAGGATCATCTGCTCGATCCGACAGTATTCCTAATGCATTAACATCAAATATGATTCATGATGTTCCTCTGAGTATCCTTGTGAGAGATCCAAGATTGAAGAGGAGGTCGGCTCTCCTGGCAACTCCTCCATGCACCAATCCTTCCTCAGACCAGCAGTCTGTCCATCGAGCAGTGTCCTCAGGGACTTTGCCAGTTCGAAGTCATCCGCTATTACCGTTACCTTCAACTCCACAGAATGTTATTCCTCTTCCCAACCAAGTTCAGTCATCAGTTCCAATGTCGTCAAGCAGATTGCCAGTTCAAAGTCAATCGCTGTTGCCGTTCCCTTCAGCTCCACTGAATGTTGTTCCTCTTATGAACCAAGCTCAGCCAATTGTTTCAATGTCGTCAGGACGATTGCCCATTCAAAGTAATTCGTTATTATTTAATCATAATCAACCAATAACTTCATCTCAACAGAATATTAGTCCTACTACGAATCAATTAATAGACTTCCGATCGCAAGATATAATAGTTAAAGATAAAGTCCCACTGCCTTTGATGAGTTTACCAGTTGAACCACCATCTGCTCTGAAAAATAAATTACTTGAAACATTTCAGGATGAAATCGACGACGATTCGAAAGATGAGTTCAAAGGGAAATACATTAGCCCTGAAAGGAGAAAAATTAAAAAGAAGATGGATGATGACCCTGAATTACAATACAAAACACCATTATCGGATCTGCATGACTTACCAGAACGAACATCCTCATATTCGAGAACATTTACTAAGAAATCTGCTTCCAAATACGACCCTAAGGTAAGGGATTATAAATCTCCTCGCAGAAAAGAGAGCACTGATACCAATGAAAGCTTGTCGGAGGAAGCAATTCAATCCGAACAGTTAGACATGTCATTGGAGGAAAGGCCGAGTTCTTGGTCATCAGCTCACTACCCAATATTAGGCAGGCTGAGTGAAATGAGGCGACCAGAAGGAAATGAAGCCAACATACATGAGAACGAAAACAGACGAGTGAAGGAATACTCGAGGCATTCCAATAGTGAGTATCCTCCTGCTTATCTTAGGTCGCAGGACTTTCAACAGTCAGCGGTTAAACACGCAAAGGAACCAACTCGATCAGCATATATTTCGTCGGAACAGTTCTTAAACGACAAAAGAAGATCTGGGGAATATTCGAACGTACATAGACCTGAAGATTACAGAAGGTATTCTGATCACAGTGAAGATGTGATCAGGAAGGAAGAGTATAGAATGCCAGATGAATATGCAAGCTCGTATAGGCGACCAGAAGAACTTTCTTCGAATTGGAGTAGAGAATATTCACCTGAAGGGAGGAAAATGATAGATGAGCATGTACGAGACTCTAGATGGTCAGAGGGCTATTCCTCAGATTACAGAAGATCTAAAGAATACCGTATTGACACTAGGCGGGAAGTGAGAGCTCCAGAAGGGGTCCTCCAAGAAATGAGTCGAACTGAAGAGGAGAGCTTTGTTCGAAAGAGGGAGAGATCAAATGAGGATTCCAGTTATCCAAGGTACGACTACGCTCATAAGAGAGTTGAGGGTCGTTTTCCGGCTGATGCAAGTTGTTGGAAGGACTCAGAACGAGAGAGGCACAAGAGATCCGATCGCCAATATGATTCTGAATCAAGGGAGAGTCGGTGGGATGAAGACAGTGACGTGCGTGATTTGATTGATGGCCCTCTGACGTTCTACCGTAGGAAACAACGATTCTCATCAAGCAGATCCTCGAGCTGGAAGCCGGGTGAGCTGTTCGAGCGGCGAGGTGGGAGCGGGAGCAGGAGCGAGGAGGACGAGCGGCACAAGCCCAGGAAGCGGCCTTCCTCCAAGAGTTACCGAGATCGCGACTATCTCCGGGAGCCCTCCCCTTCTTCTCTCGAGTCACCCATGTCTCCAGAGCCCGAGTTTGTTCCTTATCAAGAACCTATCATCTGCCTTTCTACACCTCAGTAAGCTCTACTGAATTGTTTTTTCTTGTTTCACTATATTAGTTCAGTACATGTACATATAATTTTTAAGTATTTGTCCTTGGTGAATTTAGTAAATGGAACATATTTTCTTTCTTGGAAGGTTCAAATTAGCTTATATAATTTTTTTTATCTCAAATCCATTAGCAATCCCATTTTTTTTTTATATATTAGTATTGGGAGTTGACCAGAATACTTTTTTTTTATAACTGCTTCCTTTTTCAATCGATGATCACATTAAACATTTTTATTTTTTTTTCCCCCCTTATATTTATTATTTGTTTTCCATGTTTTCGATATTTGTATGTAATTATTTTCTGTACCAATTTTGTATATTATTAATGTACATAGATGTATTTATATAAAGACACTTTGAAATTTATTTTGTTTGTTTCTTGTTTGAACCTAAGGAAAATGGAATTTTTAACTCATTATTTTTCTTCTTTAAATTGTAAATGTGATATGCTTTTTGGGTATGAAATTGTAAGTTTCAAAGAAATATAGTTTTTTTCTATACTTTTTAAATTTCTAACCAATTTCAATTTTACTTTATTCCTTTTCACTTCTTTATTTTATGTATTTACTACTTACTTTATTTAAAAAAACTATATAACTGCAAATATATATAAATGTACTAGTAGGTTATCCGGTTAGTAATTTCAAGCAAGTTAACAACGTTATCTGTCAAGTTAGTATTACTTGACAGATAAATGAAATTGTTTCTTGGTGTTCCAAGCGAAAGAACTGAAACCTTTAATTTTTTGACCTTAAACTTTTCGTTATCAAGATATACAGGAAAGCCACCAGCTTTATCCCACTTTTCCTGGTCTACTATTTCTTATTACCTATTACAGAGGGGCTCAACTCCAAAACCCCAATAACTGTATCGACCCAAAGTATAGTATGAGGATTTAGAAGCGGCTGTCAGTCAACTCTAATGTATTAGTGTATATAAATGGTCGGCCCTTTGACATCGCATCGGCCTTCCATTATGCCTGGTGCGTGCCATCCTCATGCGACTGCGAGATGTGGACTCCCTAGGAATGTGGGGTGATTTCGCTTCCTCAGCGATCGATCTGCGACCATGAGTCAACTATATGCTAGCATTACAGTGGACGTCACTAGAGGCTGTCCCCCAAGGCTTTGTCCTCGGACCGATGCTGTGGGGCATACTCTGAAGGACTGCTCTTTTAGTCTCTAGACTTTTAATCTTATAAGAATGCTACATGTAAAATTCAATGAGAATCCAATCAGCCGTTAGTGAGCTAGCACTCATTTTATGCTTAGAGCCCCCACGACCCCTTCTCCCGGGTAAAATATTCAGACGCCACGTAGCCTATCTTCCAATTGGGCTCAAACGTTTGTTACGTGGAGTTCCTTGAAAACCGTGTATGCGTGATTTTGGATTGAACAAACAAACCCTGTTTCAGACGCACCGCTACAGTTCGATTTCTTAAGATAGTCCAAGCGGAGGCTCATCTCATGCAACAGCACCAGCTCCTCTCGCTCACTCCGCTAAGCTCAATATGTCGTATTCTACCCCTACAGTTCGACTTCTTAAGATAGTCCAAGCGGACGCTCATCTCATGCAACACACAACAGCACCAGCTCCTCTCGCTCACTCCGCTAAGCTCAATATGTCGTATTCTATCCTTAATGTTCGTTTCTTAAGATAGTCCAAGCGGAGGCTCATCTCATGCAACACACAACAGCACCAGCTCCTCTCGCTCACTCCACTAAGCTCAATATGTCGTATTCTACCCCTACAGTTCGACTTCTTAAGATAGTCCAAGCGGAGGCTCATCTCATGCAACACAACAGCACCAGCTCCTCTCGCTCACTCCACTAAGCTCAATATGTCGTATTCTACCCCTACAGTTCGACTTCTTAAGATAGTCCAAGCGGAGGCTCATCTCATGCAACACTCAACAGCACCAGCTCCTCTCGCTCACTCCACTAAGCTCAATATGTCGTATTCTACCCCTACAGTTCGACTTCTTAAGATAGTCCAAGCGGAGGCTCATTTCATGCAACACAACAGCACCAGCTCCTCTCGCTCACTCCGCTAAGCTCAATATGTCGTATTCTACCCCTACAGTTCGACTTCTTAAGATAGTCCAAGCGGAGGCTCATCTCATGCAGCACACAACGGCACCAGCTCCTCTCGCTCACTCCGCGAAGCTCAATATGTCATATTCTACCTCTAATGTTCGACTTCTTAAGATTGTGCTACAACATTTCTATGGACTATTCACAGAAATATATTTGTGTCATTGGTCCACAACGATCCCTCCATCTCTTCCATAGAGAAGTTCCATTTCCTCGTGGGTTCTTTGCTCTATCCATTATTGAATTCATCGCTATTAAATTAATTCTTATAAACCCGATTGAAAATTTGCTATGTTATGACTCAAAAATCTGAACACTTTTATAGAAAAAAAAAACAAATTCTAGGCCGAGCAGGGGTGGTATTGTGTCTATTTAGGTCTACTATTTGAAAACAGGGAAGTATAATATAAGCACGCATTTGATCTTTCACTATAATCTGGATAGAAAATGTAACATGAACACATTAGAATAGTCTGGTTGGAAAGGTGACGCCATAACCTCTACTAAACAACTTATGAAGTAAACAGGTAAACATTGTTGAGGTTATAACAGTCTTCCCCCTTAATTTGGAACTTGAATATTGAAAAATTTCATGGGGTTCAAAACTTCAGCTGATAGTCCCCTAGATAGGCTGGAGGTCGGCGAGTCCGTCCAGAACGTCTCGGCTCGACCATAGGCACTCTCGGACTTGGATCTCCCGGTGCTGGTGTTAAGGCGGAAGTGTCCTGAGGTAATGCAGTGTTTCTTTCTGGAACCGAGATAGGCTTCTCTTCCTGATGAGTAGCCAGAGGAACTTGCCATAGCCGAGGTTCTGTGGCTTGCAGATTAAAATGGACCTTCTTCACCAGGGTATGGCGGAGTTGGTCCAGATGTCGTTTGATGGTGTAGCCAGAATCGAGTTTCACAATGTAGTGCAGTACCCCCAATTTTTGAATGATGGTACCAAAAACCCAGGTGTACTTATTGTTCTGTGAGTAGTCCCTTACTTGGACCCTCTCCCCCACTTTAAAAGTGCGGAGAACCTGGTATGTTGAATCTGGATTTTTAGCTGGATGATAAGGTCGGAGTGCATCTAGCTTGATCCTGAGCTTCCGATGAAGGTAGCGCTCAGCTGGAGACTGGCCACAAGCAAGTGGCGTTGCGCGATAACGGAGAAGGACGTTACTAGGGCGAGGCATATCTAGGACGGCTTGAACTTTTTCTGGTGATTTTGAAATTTTGTTATGTTCGATTATATGGCCCAGGTATTCGATTTTTTCAGAAAAGAAGGAACACTTATCTTTGTTCAAGTGCAAATCTCCACCGTCTCGGTGGCGGATGTTTTCTTGAGGGCACAGTTTATCAGAGGGCTTAAAGACAACTGGATTAGGGAACTGTTGTTACAGTCCGATTCAAATACTTTTTCTGATGTATTGACTAAAGCTACGGCTTTGGAAGCTTCTCGACTTGAAACACAGGAACTCGCAAATCAACAACCAGCAAATTCTACACAAAGCCAAGAGGTGAACAAAATTTCCAATCGTTCTCGTGATAAGTCTAAGAAACGTTCTAAATCACCATCCACGGCAAAGGGTTCTTCGAGAAACTGTTCAAAACCTAGAATCGATTATGCAAAACTCGGTATCAGTGATCTTTGTTTCAAATGCGGTAGAAATAACCACCGTGCTCCAGATTGTCGCATCGATAGATCCAAATTACGCTGCTCCGCCTGTGGCAAGAACGGACACGTTATGCGGGTTTGCATAACAACACTCCTGAACGACAAGTATCCTAATCAATATTCGAAATCTAACTCTAACCACTCATCCGGGGATAATATTACTAAACACATGCGATCTTTTGAAGACAATACTCTTTCATATGGTCTCAATCAGGTTACAGAAGTGTGCTACAATAATTCAGATAAGAATATTGTGGATATTTTCGACCAGCTGCCTTGTACAAACTCCGTTGCTGACTCTCAGAAGTATTTCGTCACTGTATCCGTCAACAACCACCCAGTCCGCATGGAAGTAGACTCGGGGGCGGGTTTTTCTCTGATCCCAGAGGATGAATTCCAGAGTTTGCAGCTGAACATTATACAAATATTGTGTCTATTTAGGTCTACTATTTGAAAACAGGGAAGTATAATATAAGCACGCATTTGATCTTTCACTATAATCTGGATAGAAAATGTAGCATGAACACATTAGAATAGTCTGGTTGGAAAGGTGGACGCCATAACCTCTACTAAACAACTTATGAAGTAAACAGGTAAACATTGTTGAGGTTATAACAGGTGGTCTTCATAAGTAGTAATAACTGCTAAACAACGGTGTCTAACCCAGATAGTATTTACGGTGCAACAACAGATGCCCCAGCTAGTACGAGCTGTGGGAACGCGAAGGTTGCAGCAGCTAGATTTTGCCATGCAATGGTGGACGCCCCAGCTAATACGTGGAATGAAGCATATAGTCCTTCTTGGAATGAAGCATATAGTCCTTCGTGGAATGAAGCATATAGTTCTTCACAGAGCTTACACAATTCCAATGAGCCAACAATCAAAATATAAAGAAATCAAGATCATTAGGGAAATAGCCAAAAACAATAGCTACCCACAAAAAACAATAAATAAAATTGAAAAGAGGGTCAAAACTCATAATTTTAGGAATAAACTGACCAAACTAGAAAAACTAAATAAAGACTCCACTAATAGATGGGTCAGCTTAACCTATTACGGAAAAATTTCAGAGAAAGTAGGTAAATTGTTTAAAAAAGAAGGTTTTAATATCGGGTTTAAAACTATCAATCCCATAAGCCAGTGCTTAGAGAGAGGTAGGGACAAAACCGATATTGAGAATAAAAGCGGAGTTTACAGCTTAGAGTGCGCGACGTGCAGTCAATTATACATTGGACAGACGGGACGTCGTTTTAAAGACAGGATCAAGGAACACACAGCCGAAAAAAAAACCGAGGCAACCGTTCTACATTCGCGACTCACATTATCGACAATAGCCACACTTTTGACCCATCTACAGGCATAAAATATCTCCATTGTTGCTCTAAAAGCAGGCTACTTAATAGCCTAGAACAATTAGAAATAAATAAAGCTACCAAAAGGAACATTTGTATGAATGACCAAATTTATTTTAACTATTCCCCTTTGCTAAAACCCTAAACTGGTTCTATTTCCACATATACCTATGTTTGTTATTATCTGTTATTATTATAGGTTTCCATATATATGTTATTATCTGTTATGTTTTTTAGTTTTTTTTTTACTTATTAGTCAAAAGATGTTATTTTATGTAACTTAAGAAAAATTAGTGTTTTGTCAAATATTTCAAATATAGCTAACGGTTAAGCCGGGGGATTCCCTAATTGAAGTGGCACCTTTCAACAGAGAGGTATTGGAGGGGTTAGTATAAACCTGTCAGTGAAAGGATATGTACACTGAGGCTGAAGGGTAGGTTCTTTAACGTTTCCCTGGTCAGTGTACATGCCCCAACAGAAGAGAAGGACGTAGAAGAAAAGGATCAGTTCTACGATCTGTTGGAGAGGACCTACGACAGCCTGCCTAGATATGATGCCAAGCTGGTCTTGGGGGACTTCAACTCCAAGGTCGGGGAGGAGCCGGCCCTCAGACTCACGGTGCCACAGCCTCCATGACATCTCTAATGATAATGGGCTGAGGGTGGTTGACTTTGCTGTTGGGAAAGACCTCAGAGGGGACGTGGGTGTCGCCGGACTGGAGTACCAGCAATCAGATAGACAATGTTCTGATAGAGAGCCGCACGCAACTGATATAAAAGACGTCCGAAGCTATCGGGGTGCCGACTGTGCTTCAGACCATTTTCTTGTATGTGCGGCTTGTATGCAGAAAATGGCAGTAAGGCCAAGAGGAAAAACAGAAAGGACGAAGAATTTTTTTTTTTTTTTTTTAGTTTTTTTTTCTTTCTTAATTTTGAATATTTACAATCGGTATAAACCATGAGTAAGTTTGATGAATGACAAAACATAAAAAATATACGTTAAAAGAAAGAGAAAAAAAATGAATATATATATATATATATATATATATAAAGAATATGATTATGTACAAAAAAAAAAACTGCAAATAATATAATATGAACAAAACAAAGAGAAAATATTTAATTTAAATAATAATAAACATAAACATAAATAAAATAGTAATAAAGATAAAATAAAATGAACATGAAAGCCTTCAACTCGAAACACCCCCGGTTCTCTGCCATCCCCATCCCTCCAACTTAATGGGGGGAGGGGAGGCCGCGGGGGCTCGAGTGATCCCCCTTGCCTTTTCGCCCCGCCAATCACTGTCCAGCAGTGGAGGCAGGCCAAGAAGGAGGAGATTTGAAGGTAAGAGGATTGAGACATGAGGGGAGAAGCTGGTCATCACCGGCACTCCCTAAATATTTTTGCTACAGTAGCAGGTCTCTCGGCCAGCGCCGCCTCAGTCTTCGGGGGGGATTATCTGGATGGGAATGGGATGACAAGAGTCGAGCAACTGGATTGACGTGGGAAGAAAGGTTAGAGTGGAATTTGGAGAAGCGGGACTTGATGAGGTCAATAACATAGGGGATTTTAAGGTCATTATGGAGGTTAAGGTTGGACACATAGAAGGGTGCATCGACAATTGAGGGGGTTAGAAGCAAAGGGATGTAAGTAACAATTCAGCTGAAATTGAGATATGTGTGTTAACATCTTCCTTGACACCTACCCTGACTACTGGCTAATGATCAGAACGATTGTTAGTACCAGTAATGCTGTTACTAGTGGAAAATACCTGGGTAATACCTGAATTTACGATGTTACTATAACTTTGAAGGTAATTATCTCGAAATGACATTTTTGTCACTTACATCCCTTTGCTTCTAACCCCCTCAATTGTTCTTAGGACTTTGGATTGGAAGGACTGGATACGCTTGATGTTAGATGGCTTAGCACAA
Source organism: Aradus depressus (assembly GCA_963662175.1). NCBI lineage: Eukaryota > Metazoa > Arthropoda > Insecta > Hemiptera > Aradidae > Aradus > Aradus depressus. The sequence goes on along the minus strand of OY759214.1, from coordinate 53,536,952 downwards.
CCCCATAATTCAAGTCCGTAGGTCCACATAGGTTTTATTATTGTCTTGTAAATGGTCAGTTTGTTTCAGTGGATAGTTTGGATTGTCTGTTGAGCAGCCGGTATAGCAGACCAAACCTTCTATGTCAGTCGTCGGTCTAGATAGAACCCAAGGTAGCGAACTTGATTGGAGGCAGGGATTGGAATATTATTGAAGGATTGGCGTCTCAGAGTGAAGGTAACATGGCTACACTTCTCTTCGTTGATTTTCACTCGCCACTGCCGACACCAATCCTCTATGCGGAGAAGGTGCTGTTGGAGGTTTTGGGAGGCTATGGTAGGATCTTGGTTGGAAGCAAGGATAGCTGTGTCGTCGGCAAATGTTGCCAGGAGAGTGTTAGGATTGAAAGGAATATCAGCAGTGTAAACTGTATAGAGGATGGGACCGAGGACACTTCCTTGGGGAACCCCCGCTTCAACAGGCTCATCGTCAGAGTACTCATTACCGTGACGAACCTTGAAGAAGCGGTTGGAAAGGTAGGACTTGAGGATGAGGGAGTAAGTGTGGGGAAGGAGTCTCTTCAGCTTAAAGAGCAGTCCAGGGTACCAAACCCGGTCGAAAGCCTAAGCGACGTTCAGAAAGGCACCCGAGCAATAGCTCTTACACTCCAGGGAAGAGGAAATGTGGTCTACAATGCGAAGGCCCTGCTGTACAGTAGAGTGATGGGTTCGGAAGCCGAATTGGTGGTTGGGGATAACATGTTTCTGCTAGGATAAGAAAAATTCTTTTGAGCATGATTTTTTCTAGGATTTTTGAAAGGATGGGTAGCAGGCTTATAGCGCGATAGGAGCTTGGAACGTTGGGGGGCTTTCCAGGTTTAAGGACAAGGATTATAGTACAAAATTTCCAAAGGGCAGGGAAATACGCTGTTCGAAAGACACAATTAAAAATATATGTGAGGAAAATTATGGCTTTGCGGAGAAGATTTCTAATTATTTTGCAAGTGATGAAGTCATACCCTGGGGATTTTCTTGTAGGTAAGGACTGGATGAAGTGTATGACCTCGGAAGGATGGACAGGTTTAGGAGGCAAAGAAAGTTGGAGGGGAGAGTCGAGGAACTTCTCGACTTTGTAAGATTGGGAAAGAGGATCGGGGTGTGGGGTGAATGTTTGGCGGAGGTGGGAAGCAAACAAGTTGGATTTCTCAATGTCTGATGCGGCCCATGAGCCATCCACACGTCGAATAGGAGGGGAAGTGGTGTGGTACTTTAGGATCTTCTTTGTGGCGGACCATAAGGAATTGTCATTAGTGTATATGGGGAAGGATAAATAGGAATTATATTGCTGGGATCGGTAGGATGAGAGTTCCTGCTTGAGAAGTCGGGAAAGTTGGTTATAGGTTTGGCGGTCAGGGTGGTAATGTGTTCTCTGCCAAGTGGATCGAGCCCGACGCTTTGAGGAGATGAGGTCTAGGAGATATTGAGGGAGGTGGTTCTAGGACGGGGGGGATGAAGTGCTGGAAAGGAAGACTTCCACGCACTCTCCTGGATAAGCTGAGCCAGTCGAATATGCATAAGAGAGACCTGACTTGGTGGCAGCTGGTTTGGGTAGGGCTGTCGGGAGAGGCGCTGTGCTCTGATGTCCTGAAGGAATGGCTGGAAAGTCTGTAGGAAGTGGGAAGGAGGGCTTTGGGGCAGGGGGCTGTACTGGCTTCATCACTGCGGTTGTGGTGGAGCTCCTCAGCTTCTTCTGGTCCGTGTGGGCGGTTCACCTAGGGATCTATCGATATAAGTAAATACAAGTAAAGTATCGATACTTTTAGTTGATATCAAGTACGTTTGGTATCGATACTTTCCTTTCGATACTAAGTATGTATTAGATAAATCTAATATCTCAATACACAAGCTAAGTAAACACAAAGTTTTAAGAGTAATTATTATATACTCCGGAGATATTCCGCACCGAAAAGCCTATCTCCTCCAGCTGCTCCTTGATCAGAGACGTAGATGTCGTAGGGTGGAGGTGCCTCAGAACCACCCTGAAGACCTTATCCTGTCTTAACTGGTAGCAGTGGTAACTGTAGCCACCCTGCTCAAGATGGTGAATAGTCCTCCAGCGAGTCTACCTGCAGCTTTGTATGCCGTACACTGGTCTGTCATATGAATTTATCAGGTTTTAATATGGAGCTTATTTTCCTGATAAATGACGAGAAGTCAGTTATATTAGTAATAAAGATGGGGGGATGTTTTGGAGTTGATGGTGACTCTTCCTCTTGATCTACGGTCAGAGGAGCATAATGATTGGAGGTGGAAGTAGGTGGACGGGAACCCTCCTGGGATCCAGCCGCAGGTGCCTCATTGGCTTTTTTCACCTTCTTACTCGTGGCAGACCCCGCTTCTTATTACCCTTCCTCCCCATAATCTTTTCACTTGAAAAAAAAAAAATTAAATAAAATAATAAAAATAAATGATAAAAAAGAAAAAAAAAAAAAGGGGGGACGTAAAGTTTTTTGAGGTGGGGGACGGGATGCAACACTTTCCTAGCACCTCTAGCCACTCCTGGTGGACAACTGGGAGCTGGTCAGGTCTGGGTCGGGGTGAGCATTAGCCCCACTCCTGAGAGAGAGATAAAGACCCTAGAACACTGAAGTCACCAAATAAAAATTGGAAACCTTACCACTGTCCTGGCTCAGTCCATGGTGAACAGAAATGGACCAAACTTCACATAAACTGTCCTTGTTTCTTGTGGGCACTTTGTACAAAATTTCAGAGAAATTCAACTTTCACTTACAAAAAAGAGGCGGACAATGAGGACCCGATGTTAACACACCGGCTACTAGGGCCGAACTCCGAAGAAATTTAAGGTTGAAGCCTTGAAATGTCCGGTGAAAAGGCAGGTCTACCAGGAAAAAATCAGGGAAAAACTAGAAGGCGACATACTACAAGAAGCTACCATACAAGAACGATGGGAGAGAGTAAAAAGGACTCTTGCATCAGCTGCGGAGGAGGTGCTTGGTTCAGAAAGAGGAAGGAACCACAGAGACTGGTTCGATGAGGAATAATGAGATGCTCCAGAGATGTACACGGGCCAGCACTGAAGCATACAGGTCCCTGCGAAGAAAAGCAAAGCAGGTGTGCAGAGGGAAGAAAAGGGACGCAGAAAAAGAGGGGATCTTCTAGGAGACCAACAATGTATCATGGACAGATGGACCAGATACTTCAGCGACCTGCTGAACCCTAGCTATGATCGCGCAGAAGCCAGTAGGCCGACCATAGGTAGTGGCGTAGAGCTGGAAGAAGGAGACGTCCAGGAGCCGCCGGAGTTGAAAGAAGTAGCGGAAGTTCTCGCATCCCTCAAAAATAATAAGACGCCAGGAGAAGACGGAATCCCAGCGGAGCTGCTCAAATTTGGAGGGGACGAAATAACGAGGGAGGTGTACCGGCTCATGTATGACGTCTGGATGACAGAGGAAAGGGCCGAGGGAGTGGTACTTGCCAGCCTTATTAGTTTTGGCTTCCCCCCAAAACTGATAAGGCTGGCAAGCATGACGTTGACGCACACTTGTGGAAAGATCAAGGTCCAGAACGCGATCTCTGAAAGCTTTGAGGTCAGACAGGGTCTGAGACAGGGCGACCCATTATCCCCCATACTCTTCAATATAACTCTGGAGAAAGCTATTAGCCATGAGAGCCACGAGGAAGGAAGTAAAAGACAAGGAACTCGTACTTGGAGGTTGCAGGTTTGACCTGGTGGGTAGCTTCAAGTACCTGGTTATCACGGAAAGGAACGACGTTAAAGAAGATATCAAAGTGAGGATATCGGCCGGGAATAGATGCTACCGGTCACTGTAGAAGGTGCTCGGATCGAGGACTGTGTCCCGAGACGCCAAAATAACAATTTATAAAACAGTCCTGAGACCGGTCGTCACATACGCGAGTGAAAACCTGGGTCCTGACTAGGAGGGACGAAGTCTTACTCAATACGTGGGAGAGGAAGGTATCCGACTCCAGAGGGGGATAGATGGAGGATACGGACCAATAGGGAGCTGAGGGACCTGTACAAGAGCCCGGACCTGGTGGCCTTAGTGAAGCAGGGGCGGCTCCGATGGCTGGGGCATTTACAGAGGATGGAACCAGACAGATTGCCGAGGAGGATACTGGAGGGACACCCGGGAGGACAAAGAAGAAGAGGTAGACCCCGCTTACGTTGGCTGAAGGGCGTGGAGGACGACCTCAGAACGATGGGTGTGAGAAGATGGAGACGGGAGACTGAGGATAGAGAAGAATGGCGGAAGATCGTTGCGGAGACCCAGGTTCTACAAGGACCGTAGCGCCGGGGAAAGTAAGTAAGTAACCCAGCTAATACATGCCGTGCAACCGTGGACATCCCAGCTAGTACGTACTTAAGAACGCTGGGCACCACAGCTGGTATGTGCGTCGCAACGACTAACATCCAAGTTAATAAATGCTTAGGAATGCTTCTGGTATTAACCGTAGCTCATAGCAAGTGTATCCCTCCCTTTTACAATTTGGGCGCCACATAGCACATGTCTCAATTTGATTTTTAAGAATGCTACATGTGAAATTCCATCAACATTTATGCCCCCCCCCCCCCCCCCCCCCGGCCAGTTTATTAGAATTGTGTTAAGTCACATAGCCTATTTTTTAGGTTGGCTTTTAATTATGAATATTACATGTTAAATTCCATGGCAATCCGATCAATCATTAATGAGCTAGCACTATCTTTATGCCCCCCCCCCCAAACCCCTTCGCCTTAGCAAGTATTTGCCGAACAACGCTGGGCGGCTCCTAGAAATACTCGTGCATCCGTGGACGCCCTTTCTAGTAAGTTCTTAACAACTCTGGAAGACGCAGTTAGTATTTACTGAGCAGGGTTGGACATCCGAGCTACTATTCACCGGTGGACGCCCCTACTATTACGTGCTTAAGAACTGTCAGCCTGCTAGTAAAGGCAGAAAGACGGTGGACACCCTGGTACGTGCTAAGGTACATTGGACACCAAAGCTAGTATGTGCGTGACAGCTGCGGACACCCAAGTTAGTAAGTGCTTCGCCATGCAGATGACCACAGCTAGTATTGGTGTTCAGACTTTTGAGTCATCACATAGCATTTTTTTAAATCAGGTTTATAAGAATTAATTAAATCGGGATGAATTCAATAATGGATAGAGCAAAGAACCCTCGAGGAAATGGAACTTCTCAATGGAAGAGATGGAGGGATCGTTGTGGACCAATGACACAAATATATTTCTGTGAATAGTCCATAGAAATGTTGTAGCAAATCTTAAGAAGTCGAACTGTAGGGGTAGTAAGTTCACCAACTATTAAACCTAAAGGGGGTCCATACACGGTCAGTTTGGCTTGAACACATCGAACTGACAAACCAAACTGACGTGTATGGGGTAGAAATGGCATGACATCATGCCAAAAAAATGAACTGATGATTTGATGAAATTCCATCCAATGGTGTGACACTTCGAACTCACGACAAGCCTATTTGACTGTGTGTGGGTTTGAATCAGTTCAGTTCTTCAAACTAGCCATTCTGCGCATGCTCCGGCGTTATCAATTATCAAAAGTTAAAATAATTATTTTATGTATATTTTGATTTCTTTGTTTTCAATAAATAAAATTAAGTTTTAAAAGTTTATTAATAATTATTGTTTAGTGTGTTGTTTTTTATAGTTTAAAAAAAATAAAAAGACGAATTGATTATGTCTACTTGGAGTAAAGACTTTTTAATTGAGTTTATAGATTTATTGAGGCAAGAAAAATGTTTATGGAAGGAGTTATATCAAAAGATTACCACAATAAATTAAAAAAGGACCCTTCCTACGAGTTGCTTGCAAATAAAGTTAAAGAAATTGATGCCAAAGCATGTAAGGAGACTGTAACAAAAAAAATTAATAGCTTGAGTTGCTGTCAGTCTTTCATGAGTAGTTATTGCATTTCTCATTTTTGTGTATTGCTTTTTTATTAAAGGAGAAACTAATGAATATAGTTGAAGATAAGTTTCTTGGTCCATTCTCAAATAATTATTCCAATCTTTTGGATGAAACCTGAGCTCCTCCAAAATATTTATATGTGAATATTTCGCCCTTTTTGAAAGCCAGTCTTTAACCCAAATTTTTCTTCGATTTCTTTTTTTGGATGCAACAATGTAAATAGCCACAGCACCATATAACAACCTTTTCCTCATTACTTGACTTTTTTAATTTAATTTATTATAAATTATTTAAACAAACAAATCAAAGCTCGAAATAAACTTTTATTCAAAAAAAAAAAAAAAGATGATGTGACGCACTTAACTGACCGTGTGTAGACACCAGACCTATCTGACACACCAAACTGACCGTGTATAGGGGGCCTAAGGATTGGATAGATTACTTTAAGAGCATGTTCAACTTTCCAATAACAAGTGGTAAGGTACATTATTGTGAACCTCATGTCGAGAATGTTTTCTTAGAAAAGCCTTTTGAAATGGAGGAACTACTAACAGTCTTAAATAAAGTAAAGAATGGCAGAGCTCCTGGTGTGAACCGGATTCCTATGGAATTTTTTAAATATGCTTCAGAAACCTAAGAGTGAGCGAGAGGAGCTGGTGCTGTTGTGTGTTGCATGAGATGAGCCTCCGCTTGGACTATCTTAAGAAACGAACATTAAAGATAGAATACGACATATTGAGCTTAGCGGAGTGAGCGAGAGGAGCTGGTGCTGTTGTGTGTTGCATGAGATGAGCCTCCGCTTGGACTATCTTAAGAAACGAACATTAAGGATAGAATACGACATATTGAGCTTAGCGGAGTGAGCGAGAGGAGCTGGTGCTGTTGTGTGTTGCATGAAATGAGCCTCCGCTTGGACTATCTTAAGAAACGAACATTAAGGATAGAATACGACATATTGAGCTTAGCGGAGTGAGCGAGAGGAGCTGGTGCTGTTGTGTGTTGCATGAGATAAGCCTCCGCTTGGACTATCTTAAGAAGTCGAACTGTAGGGGTAGAATATGACATATTGAGCTTAGCGGAGTGAGCGAGAGGAACTAGTGCTGTTGTGTGTTGCATGAGATGAGCCTCCGCTTGAACTATCTTAAGAAACGAACATTAAGGATAGAATACGACATATTGAGCTTAGCGGAGTGAGCGAGAGAAGCTGGTGCTGTTGTGTGTTGCATGAGATAAGCCTCCGCTTGGACTATCTAAGAAGTCAAACTGTACGGGTAGAATACGACATATTGAGCTTAGCGGAGTGAGCGAGAGGAGCTGGTGCTGTTGTGTGTTGCATGAGATGAGCCTCCGCTTGGACTATCTAAGAAGTCAAACTGTACGGGTAGAATACGACATATTGAGCTTAGCGGAGTGAGCGAGAGGAGCTGGTGCTGTTGTGTGTTGCATGAGATGAGCCTCCGCTTGGACTATCTTAAGAAACGAACATTAAGGATAGAATACGACATATTGAGCTTAGCGGAGTGAGCGAGAGGAGCTGGTGCTGTTGTGTGTTGCATGAGATGAGCCTCCGCTTGGACTATCTTAAGAAACGAACATTAAGGATAGAATATGACATATTGAGCTTAGCGGAGTGAGCGAGAGGAGCTGGTGCTGTTGTGTGTTGCATGAGATAAGCCTCCGCTTGGACTATCTTAAGAAGTCGAACTGTAGGGGTAGAATATGACATATTGAGCTTAGCGGAGTGAGCGAGAGGAACTAGTGCTGTTGTGTGTTGCATGAGATGAGCCTCCGCTTGAACTATCTTAAGAAACGAACATTAAGGATAGAATACGACATATTGAGCTTAGCGGAGTGAGCGAGAGGAGCTGGTGCTGTTGTGTGTTGCATGAGATGAGCCTCCGCTTGGACTATCTTAAGAAACGAACATTAAGGATAGAATACGACATATTGAGCTTAGCGGAGTGAGCGAGAGGAGCTGGTGCTGTTGTGTGTTGCATGAGATAAGCCTCTGCTTGGACTATCTTAAGAAGTCGAACTGTAGGGGTAGAATATGACATATTGAGCTTAGCGGAGTGAGCGAGAGGAGCTGGTGCTGTTGTGTGTTGCATGAGATAAGCCTCTGCTTGGACTATCTTAAGAAGTCGAACTGTAGGGGTAGAATACGACATATTGAGCTTAGCGGAGTGAGCGAGAGGAGCTGGTGCTGTTGTGTGTTGCATGAGATAAGCCTCTGCTTGGACTATCTTAAGAAGTCGAACTGTAGGGGTAGAATACGACATATTGAGCTTAGCTCATTGATAGCCTTGATATCGACTCCTACCGCGACGTCTTCTTAAGAGGCCTATATACTGTCCAAGAGTTGTGTCTCTTTTGCTTGCATATTGATATGATAAGAATAAGGAGATCATAAGCAAGGGAAATGATGATAGATAAAGGAGAAAAAGAAAGAATATTGAGGGGACGGTATGCGCAATTAAGACCTTAAATGGAAAATGTACGTACAAATATAAAATAATGAAAATATGCGATCCGGTCCGGAGGACAAAAATGTTAGGAGGAAAGGGAGCGAGGGTATATTAAGAAAGGAAACGGAGCGAGGGTATATTAAGAAAGGAAACCTAAAAAAAATAATGTAGAAGTTTATATAAGATTAAATGTTATTTTTCTTAGAGTATTTATGTCCTAGAATAAAGATTATTTTTCATTTCATACTGGTTGTAATCATTTGCATGTGAACCATTGAAAATTGTAATGTCATGAATGTACGAGTATTGTCGAAGAATGCCTTCGAAATTGCATGAGAGATATTATGAGAGAAAGTCAAAGTTGCCTGTCAACGCTGCTCCAATCAATATTCAAGTTCTCGCTAAATTCTGGAATTTGCCCCTTCGTCCAAAAAATGTGAGTAAATCTGCCACTGTAATATTAAAATTAATATAAAATATAAAAAACGTAAACTATAACAAAAATTATAAATAACTTCATAGTAAATCTTTTTTTTTTTATTATTATTTACAAATAGCTATTTACAACTGTATACAAATAAATACAACAAGCAAATGTGCTAATAAACAGATAATGGCAATGTCAACATGTCATGAGGGGAGAAATCACCCAGTGGAGACATTCCATAGTCACTGATTTTCTCTCATTTATAACTAATCACTGTCACTGTCATTGCTGCTGCTAAGGAGGTCTCTAGGCCAATAGCGCTTAAACCGTCGTTGGGGAAGTATGGAGGGCTCGGACTACAGGATTATTGTGGGAACTAAGAAGGGAAAATATTTTTTTATATTTGGATTTAGCGACGTCAGTGACAAAAGGTACGTTAAGGTTAGTGTGAAGAGTTTTGTTGGAGACGTAGTAAGGAGCATTGGCTATTGTACGATGGATTTTGGATTGAAGGGATTGGATGCGCAAGTCCCTAACTTTTTTTCTTCATATATTGTTATAGTTACATTTTTTTTTTCTTCTATATCTCGCACATTGGGACCTGATGATGGGACGTAAGAATGTCCCGAAACATCGTTGGGATAAAGACTCTTCCTAAGAGTTTTTTTGAAAAATAGTTATCTTAATTTTTATTAAATTGAAAAATATTTCTACTTATTATAAATGTATCTTGTATTAATTTGTTTATACACTCATATATTTTTAAGTATTTATTTGTTCAGTTTTTACAAATTCCATTTTACTTTTTTTCATTAGTTTTGTTATTACTACTAATCATACGTGTGTTAGACTCAAGTAGTTATAAATCTATATTTAATGTATAAATTCTTTTGACGTATCCTATTACCATTTATTGGTCTAAGGGAAATAAATTTATTATTATTAATGCATCCTTAATATATCTCATGCATAAAGTATATAATATTCCAAAAGGAAGAATAATCAATATTACAAATACTACTGTTTTCATGTGTTTATTGCCTGTCATAAACCATATTAATGAAACTAAACCTCTAATTGATATCTCACCTCACTTGTATTTTTGAAAAGTATTTTTTATTATTTATTTTTTTGTAATGTTCCGCAATTCAACTTAAAACATAATGTAGTATTTATTTTTTCTGGCTAGGCCACGAAACTAAAATTACAAGAAAAGTTAATATTCTCGGATGAAAATATGGTCTTGACACGCAAAATTCTAAAAAGTGTACAAATGGAGGAAAAAATGAAGGATTCCGAAAAAAACAAAAAACAATGTGTAATTATAAAATTTATTGAAATGGTCATATGAAATGTTACACAACAGTAAATAAACATGCTAATCAGTTGAAAAATGTTTGTTAAATGACCTATGTTAAAGTTGGTACTCCTGATGGTTCAGGGAAAAAGAAGTCTTTAAAAGGAAATAAGTCATTTCATAATTTTGATACAGTAATAGAAAAATTATTGGTACAATGAGAGATCATTCTTTGGCATCATTGGTTTTGAGAACAGGATTAAAAAAAAAAAAATATATACTCGTACATATAAAAGAGTTTTGAATTTGTACCAGACCAGGTTAAATGGTAGAGATAGATGCGTTCTGTAAGAGAGCCACTCCACAACTTCTTCAATCCTTCTTTTCATGGGAATAACCTGAAAAACAAAATGAAGAAATTTTTGCAGGTACATCAAATTGATTGGGTTTCGTCTGGAGCCTGTGATCCCTTTTTGTATGCCGTCACGTCATTCCTACAGGAAGGTTAAATGGGACCCAGATACAAGCGATCATAGAGTACTATTGGAATCACTCAATATATTTGCCCATATTTTTAATGCCACTCGTAGATAATTCTAGAAATAATTTTCAAAAAATATGAGGTCCAAAAAGTCGTATGTCCCTTACCCGGACCCCTGGACATATAGTAAATTTTCACAGGGCCACAGGGCTCAAGTTCATAATTTATAAAGGTATTTTGTTCATCTCAATAATGTAAGAATTCATTGAAACGGTGAATCACTTACTCACCCCCCTGGACATATAGTAAATTTCAGACATGGCCAACAATGATATTTTATTATCGAGAAATTCAATTGAAATAAAATTTGATAATTTTCTGAAGCTACATTATCAATTAGCCGAGAATAATCCCCAGGAGCTTTGTACAATATGTAATAAAAACGAAATGGAAGACGTGGACCACCTGTTAATATCCTGTTCTAACTACACCCCCATTAGAGGCCATTTCCTGGCTCAGATGTTAACAGACATATACTACGTCCATACCTTACTTCTGGCCCATAATAAGAGTGATATCTCCAATATTTTCTATTATATAATCAGCGCTTTGAAACAGAGCATTCATTGTTAATGAATAATGTATTTCTACTTCCATATTATATTTATATACAACACATGTATGTATCCCCACTCCACATTTACCCTCTTTGTCATAGTATTATTATTAATTTGTATTTATATATTTTATATTAATTTGTATTTATATATTTTATATATATTTAATAAATATCATTTATATATATATTTTTTTTTCTCTGTAATATTACTCTTAATTTTTTTCTCTTGTATTATTATTTATTATATTTAATTTATTTCCCCATTTAAGTTCATATTAATTTCATTTATATATTTTAGACTTTGTTCTCACTTTTAGCTTTGTACCTATTTAACAAAATTAATGTATTGTTTATTTTTTTATATAGTTACTTTGATAGTGTTGTACAAAGGTTCCTTTATACTCGTATATGTTGTTACCGTTCAGCTCATCAAACTCTAATTTTGAAAATGTTAATATAAATATAATGGCCACTCATTCAATCGTATAGCGGTGATCCCTTTAAACAATAAAAACAATTATTTATTATTATTAATTACCCGAGAATGAATAATGAAAAAATATGAATTCCCAATTAGCGGGAAAATGGTCAATTTTTCGAAACTTTATTGTCAATTACCCTAATAATGAAAACTTGAAAAAAATAATAATTTCCGATTAACAGAAAAACTGTTAATTCCTTGAAAATAATTTATCAATTAACTTTTTTTTTTTTTATTTGTTTTCAAAAGAGGGTGCGCCTTGCATTGCAGCAACATCACCCAGTCTACGTTTAGTCAAAGCTCGGGGATCAAGGGGTTACTATCTTACATTGCCTGTTTCTGCTCCCGCCTGGAGTCGACGAATCGGCAGAACATCGGGTAGTCTGTTTCCGTCACCATCTGCCGTAGATCCAGTCCCAAATACGATCTTATCCTATGAATCAACTCCACCCTAGCTTGGTCGTACAGCGGACATTCGAGAACCACATGTTCTGCAGTCTCGATACCGCCGCACGAACAGTTCGGGGTGTTCTTCCTGTGCAAGAAGAACAGCTTGGAGTTGAAATCACCATGACCTGATAATATTTGAGACGTCCAGTGATTAGGCTGTACCCATGTTGAGTCAAGGCGTACCCGGACGTCCGGGAAGTATGCGTACGTCGTTCGGCCATTCGGGCATCGTGACCAACGTTGTTGCCATTTTTCCACAATCCAATTCTGGACGATGTCCTTGCAGCGCACTGGTCTGGACTGTACGCGCACCTCTTCCTCTAGGGCTAGGCGTAAGGGCTCATCAATATCTGCTCCTAAGGGCATGTTGCGTCTACAGAAATACGAAGCGACAGCCCCATGCAAGATCGTCAATGGGGGCGGCTCCTGCTAGTACCTGTAGCGCAGCCGTAGAGACAGTACGATAAGCCCTTGTAACTCTTAAAAGGGCTGCTCTCTGGGCTTGCGTCAGAATCGTACGCTGCCGATTCGTGGGGCGATGTCACCAACCTGCAGCAGCGTACCTTGCTACAGCCACGAATACCCCTGCGTAGATGGTCCTACACGTGGAATAGTTCTACGAAATAAATACCGCTTATGTCTTTTTTTTTTTTTAATTTCAAAATGAACCTGGCTTATTAATTCTTAGTATTTTTGCAGGTCATCCTTACAGTAAATAGGCTATGTCGCATTTTAACATTTTTATTTGAAGGGTCCAATAGAAGTAAGGACAACAATTCGAAAACTTATTAGTTATTTCAAAAGGGTTGAAAGATCTTGAAAAAGGAGTAATAGTTGACAGTTAGGGTTGATTTTGCGACACATCTCTTCAAAATCCACACAATTATGGAAATTAACAAAGGCTCCTCACCAGGTTGATCATCTTCTTCATCTGCGTCGAGAATGTCGGCGCAACAAATAGAATAGCATATGAGGGAGAGGAATCCGATGGGGAGACCGAGGAGGACGGCTGTGAGGACGGGGTTCCCACGCCACATGTCCGCCAGGGAGGAGCGAGCCTCGAAGTAGGTCCTGTAGAGCCTCACGGGGACCGAGTTGCCACCGTAACTCTACAACATACGAAAACGTGAGAAGAGGAAGGGAGTGAGAATGAGCTGGTAGGGAGCCAAGAATGAAGAATACGGAAACATGTGATGTTAGGAGAGAGCCCTTGACTGAGAGAAGCGAGAGCTGGGAGGGAACCAAGGACAGGAGAAAATGAGGAGAGCTGAAAGGGAGCCGTGAGCAGGGAAACATGAGAGGCTGATAGGGATTGAAAGTGAAGCAACACTGAGGAGAGAGAGCTGGGAGGGAGCCAATAGCAGAGGAAAATGAGATGAACTGAAAGGGAGCCGTGAGTAGGGCAACATCAGAGGCTGATAGGGAGCCGAAAGTGAAGCAACACTGAGGAGAGAGAGCTGGGAGGGAGCCAATAGCAGAGGAAAATGAGATGAACTGAAAGGGAGCCGTGAGTAGGGCAACATCAGAGGCTGATACGGAGCCGAAAGTGAAGCAACACTGAGGAGAGAGAGCTGGGAGGGAGCCAATAGCAGAGAAAAATGAGGAGAGCTGAAAGGGAGCCGTGAGTAGGGCAACATGAGAGGCTGATAGGGAGCCGAAAGTGAAGCAACACTGAGGAGAGAGAGCTGGGAGGGAGCCAATAGCAGAGGAAAATGAGATGAGCTGAAAGGGAGCCGTGAGTAGGGCAACATCAGAGGCTGATAGGGAGCCGAAAGTGAAGCAACACTGAGGAGAGAGAGCTGGGAGGGAGCCAATAGCAGAGGAAAATGAGATGAACTGAAAGGGAGCCGTGAGTAGGGCAACATCAGAGGCTGATACGGAGCCGAAAGTGAAGCAACACTGAGGAGAGAGAGCTGGGAGGGAGCCAATAGCAGAGGAAAATGAGATGAGCTGAAAGGGAGCCGTGAGTAGGGCAACATCAGAGGCTGATAGGGAGCCGAATTGATGCTGGAGGAGATGGACAGAAGACTTCTGCAGGCCCAAAGAGCGTATTTCTCTGTCATCAAGCTGCTACGGTCCAGAGCCTTGTCAAGGAACCTGAAGTATAGGATCTACAGCTCCATGGTAAAGCCCGTTCTGATCTATGGGTGTGAAACCTGGACCCTGACCTCACATCTGGAGAAACGTTTCCAGACGTTTGAAAATAAAGTTTTGAGGAAAATAGCAGGTCCGGTCAAGGATAGAGAAACCCAAGAGTGGAGGATCAGAACCAACAGGGAGCTGAGGGACATCTTCTGGCAACACCCGACCGTAGTTGCAGATATGAAATCACGGCGCTTAAGATGGGCTGGACATGTGGAGAGAAGCGGACCGCAGACAGCCATAGGACGCATCATGGACGCTCAGGTCCAAGGAGCCAGATCACGAGGAAGACCTCGGCTGAGGTGGACTGACCTGGTGAAGAAGGATGCTGTAGAACACCACGTAGTGAACTGGCGACCGGTGGCGCACGAAAGATCGCGGTGGAGAAGACTAGTGTGGGCGGCTAAGGATCTTCAGGGTTCGTCGCCAACGGAGTAAGTAAGGGAACCGAAAGTGAAGCAACAATGAGGAGAGAGAGCTGGCAGGGAGCCAATAGCAGAGGAAATTGAGGAGAGCTAAAAGGGAGCCGTGAGTAGGGCAACATGAGAGGCTGATAGGGAGCCGAAAGTGAAGCAACTTTGAGGAGAGAGAGCTGGCAGGGAGCCAATAGCAGAGGAAAATGAGGAGAGCTGAAAGGGAGCCGTGAGTAGGGCAACATGAGAGGCTGATAGGGAGCCGAAAGTGAAGCAACACTGAGGAGAGAGAGCTGGCAGGGAGCCAATAGCAGAGGAAATTGAGGAGAGCTAAAAGGGAGCCGTGAGTAGGGCAACATGAGAGGCTGATAGGGAGCCGAAAGTGAAGCAACACTGAGGAGAGAGAGCTGGCAGGGAGCCAATAACAGAGGAAAATGAGGAGAGCTGAAAGGGAGCCGTGAGTAGGGCAACATGAGAGGCTGATAGGGAGCCGAAAGTGAAGCAACACTGAGGAGAGAGAGCAGGCAGGGAGCCAATAGCAGAGGAAATTGAGGAGAACTAAAAGGGAGCTGTGAGTAGGGCAACATGAGAGGCTGATAGGGAGCCGAAAGTGAAGCAACACTGAGGAGAGAGAGCAGGCAGGGAGCCAATAGCAGAGGAAATTGAGGAGAACTAAAAGGGAGCTGTGAGTAGGGCAACATGAGAGGCTGATAGGGAGCCGAAAGTGAAGCAACACTGAGGAGAGAGAGCTGGCAGGGAGCCAATAGCAGAGGAAAATGAGGAGAGCTGAAAGGGAGCCGTGAGTAGGGCAACATGAGAGGCTGATAGGGAGCCGAAAGTGAAGCAACACTGAGGAGAGAGAGCTGGCAGGGAGCCAATAGCAGAGGAAAATGAGGAGAGCTGAAAGGGAGCCGTGAGTAGGGCAACATGAGAGGCTGATAGGGAGCCGAAAGTGAAGCAACACTGAGGAGAGAGAGCTGGCAGGGAGCCAATAGCAGAGGAAAATGAGGAGAGCTGAAAGGGAGCCGTGAGTAGGGCAACATGAGAGGCTGATAGGGAGCCGAAAGTGAAGCAACACTGAGGAGAGAGAGCTGGCAGGGAGCAAATAGCAGAGGAAAATGAGGAGAGGTGGTAGGAAACCGCGAGTAGGGCAACATGAGAGGCTGATAGAGAGCGGAAAGTGAAGCAGGAGAGAGAGCGAAGAGTGAAGAATGAGATAGAGGGTTGAGAGGGTGCCAAGATTAGGACAAAATGAGAGGAAAAAGCTGCCAAGGAGTGTTCTCCAGAAAGGCTCGTGGGGAGCCTGAGGGAACAGTGACTAGAATGGTAGACATGCTAACCGGAGCAGATTGGTTGATGATGGTCTCGAGGAACATGTGTATTGCGTCAGGGGTAAGCCGGTGCGGGTCGTCCTCCGGGAAGTGGTGGTGGCTGGTAGTGGAGTTGAGGACGAGGAGGGCGGGGAGCGGGAGCTCTGTCATGGCGATGCTGTTGGCCAACTCCGGAGAACCGATCCACCCAAACTGGAACCATCTGAAAAGTGATCCACATCCTCAACCTCACACCTTATCTCTTACCACTGCTTTGACAGTACCAGTGATTCAGCGATTGAAAATATTTTCATATCGATTGTCCCAACCAAACCTCTTCCGACTGAGAAACTGAATCCTTAAAAATGGAGAAATTAGAACGTCTCTTAGTTTTCTTCATTTTCCAATGACAGGGGCAAGCATAGAAGCCACTTCACAAGGCCAGAAATCATGGGTCAAACTAGATATATATATTTTAAAAAAATCAGAATAGAAAAAATAATAAGAAATAACATATAAAAATGGTATTTTTCAAAATTTAAGAATGCTCAATTCCGAGGTAAAATTACCGCCCGAAACTGAAAGAAAAGTATCGATATCATACTCATATCGGTTCTGTACGAACAAGTTATATTATAAAGAATTTCTTAAGGTCTTGTTTGTTTTCGTTGTTGGACACTGTGCTTGGACCTGTATAATTTTCAACTATTTGGAGGGAAATTTAGTGTAGCTTCTTACTATGATAATAGATACTCATCTGCAAGACGACTTACCACTCACTATATTCTTTTAAAATTATAGGTTAGGTTGGGTTTTATGACTCATGCCCGGGCTTTAACTACGAGGTCATATCGCCTACTACCAGAGCGCTCTTTCGTCACTCTGGTGGACATGAGCCCGCCTCTACTGTGGGAGTCCTAAATTTTGCCTACCCTAAATTTTTATTCATCTAGGGTAGGGGTCTTTAACGAGTACCTGACATCGTACAGGCTCGGGACCATCGCTTAACGTCCCATCCGAAGGACGGCGTGCTTAAGTTTATTTTACCTCCCAGATAAAATAAACTAAGGGCCTCGGTCGGGCTACGAACCCACGACCTTGAGCTCAGAAGTCAAGCACGCATACCACTGAGCTACCGGCGCCCTCTTTTAAAATTATATATTATAATAAAACATTTCATATAGTACTAATTAAATTTTTTTTTTTATTTTTTTTTTATTTTTTTTTTTATTATATTGGATTTTAAATGAATCTTTGAAAAAATTTGAAAATTTACATTCAAGGTTATACATGTTTTCCAATTTGTATTACACTCAAGGTCATAGCCATGTTTTCTTACATATAGTTTGCTGTAAATTCATTTTTCCATAAATAAAACAGTTATTGTGACTCACTTGCCCGGGCTTTAACTACGAAATCACATCACCTACGACCAGAGCGCTCTTTTGTATCTGGTAGACATGAGCCCGACTGCTATGGGAGTCCTAAATGTTGCCTTTCCAGGTTTATTCGTATTTTAGAAGGACCTCACAGAAATAGTGTTATTTTATTTGTAATTTACGTTTCGACCTTTAAGAAGGCGAGGGACACGACTGTTTAAATCAGCCACTCTGGGGCTCTACCATTTTGGTATCGAAGAGGACATGAATTAAACGGATGTAGACAACTATAATCTGGAAAAAAAAAAATTTTTAAAAGTAAATATAAAAAATTAAAAACCTACATTTTTTTTTTTTTTTCAGGTTACATTTCTAGTGAATGCCAAGTATAGGGCATCGCCAAAATAATGATTAACCACATTTCTTGCTTCTACGCTGGTCTGAAACAAAATTTATCTTCCAAGAATGACTACCAAAAAGAGAATTAATCTAAAGAACAAGTAACAATCATTTAAAACAAACCAACTCACTAATAAGTTAGAAGAGTCGATCTCTATATCTAAACTTTAGGATGCGAATAAATTCACAAATGTTTAACAAACTCGATCCAAAGGCAAAAGGGGGTCCATTTCAAAAAGGAATTTCACATTCACAAAGGGGGAAGACATTTCAAAAACTAGTAAAATAAATAACAATGAATTCGAGAAAAAGAGGTTTTTATTACTTAAACATCATTTTTTGAATTACTACAAACAAACAATAAAAGAATGAAATTTGAATTGTAAAAAAAATAATTAAAAAAACAATTTTTGAATGTTTTTTTTTAAATTATGGAATTTTTTTTCAAACAATTTAGATCCAATCTAACTTCACTATTTATAATCAAAAGAAAACATATCTTTTAACTTTTCCAAATAATCGATATTTCACCTTAATAATGATAATATAAAATAAATTTTTGTTTGGGCGATATGCAAAAAAGTAAACCTTGCACCTGCAACTATTATTACACAAAAAATGCCCTCTCTATCTGCGTACACGAGAACTCCCGATAGAATGCCCTGTCTGTCTATGTCTGCGGACACGAGAACTCCCGATAGAATGCCCTGTCTGTCTATGTCTGCGGACACGAGAACTCCTGATAGAATGCCCTGTCTGTCTATGTCTGCGGACACGAGAACTCCCGATACAATGCCCTGTCTGTCTATGTCTGCGTACACGAGAACTCCCGATAGAATGCCCTGTCTGTCTATATCTGCGGACACGAGAACTCCCGATACAATGCCCTGTCTGTCTATGTCTGCGGACACGAGAACTCCTGATAGAATGCCCAGTCTGTCTATGTCTGCGGACACGAGAACTCCCGATAGAATGCCCTGTCTGTCTGTGTCTGCGGACACGAAAACTCCCGATAGAATGCCCTGTCTGTCTATGTCTGCGGACACGAGAACTCCCGATAGAATGAATATATCAACACGAAGTTTTATGTGTGAATCCAGAACCCACTAACACCATGATTGTTATCCCAAACGGCCAAACTGATGTACTTTAACTTTAAATCATGCTGTTTTAGTTATATTCATGAGATCATTGATCCGAAGATCTACTAGTACGTATGCTCTAATTCCACACAAATATACAAAGTATACTGTTTTGACTTAGGTCATCGTCAGCTCAAAGTTCAATACAATATGTATGTATGTGTATTTTTGTGGAGTTAGAGAACATAAGTGTAAAACTAGTTCCTTTTTTTTTTTTTAAGTAGATATACCTGTGAAACTTCTCTCTGTTGTTGACAATGACAGATCTGACCATCTCCCTGAAACTGAGACCAAACCTACATCAATAGTCTGACATATTATTTATAATTTTAATAGCAGTATTACCTGGGCAAATTCATGGGATTTCTAGACCATTACTTGACAGTGAATTCTTGGTGCATATGATATATCGATATTAGTAATAATTGTTTTTAATTAAACCAGCTAGTATTTGTGTTTTTTACAAGTATATAAGTATCATTTAAATATGACTATGTATAAGAATATTGATTTCAGTATATAAGAACATTTTTTATTTGAGGATGAGAGGATCTCTGGGTGATTGGCCTTAATATGATCTAACAATAAGTCGATTGAAATCAAGTGGGAGATAAATAGCAGAATAACATATTCATTATTTAGTTAGTTATTATAAGTCATGCCTGGGCTATAATTAGAGATAGGCGCTCATTCGAGTACCTGGCATCGCACAGGCCCTAGTTCGCTAATTGAAAAATAATTTTTTTATTTTATTTAAAATCTAACATTTTGTCAATGTTTGATGAAAAAAAAAAGTTTTTATGTATAACAGCCGATTTTAGATAGCTCAATAAAAGGATTTAATTCCCTGGTACGTCCCGCAGGTTGTCCAACCTACCGATCAAAAATATCTTCTCCTATATCGAATGAAAAAAAGGGGATAGAAGCGGAGACTTTATCAAATATGCAACATTAAGTACCTCAGGTTCAAAGCTCATTTTTCATTTTTAAATCTAGTTTCAGAACTCAACAATAAAAACATGTGTTCCCATTTGATAGAAGAAGGTTAAGTTCGAGATTCTATAGGCCCAATGTTTGATAAAAATGTTGATAGTAAATTTAGGTTCCTCATCAAAAATCAATGGAGTAATACATTACAAATATTTTGTTAAGTGCCAGATTTGCAGGGTACGTATACTCACTTGGCCATGTCCTCCGACACCTGCTCCAGCCTATTCTCTGCTACGACAGCCAGCACGAGGTACTTATTGCTCTCCATCAACTGTAAACATAACAACCGCATTAGACACATTTCCACCTGCTTGGCACTCTACATAACAACCGCATTAGACACAATTCCATCTCCTTGGCACTCTACATAACAACCGCATTAGACACATTTCCACCTGCTTGGCACTCTACATAACAATCGCATTAGACACATTTCCATCTCCTTGGCACTCTACATAACAACCGCATTAGACACATTTCCATCCACTTGGCACACAACATAACAACCGCATTAGACACATTTCCATCTCCTTGGCACTCTACATAACAACCGCATTAGACACATTTCCATCCCCTTGGCACTCTACATAACAACCGCATTAGACACATTTCCATCTCCTTGGCACTCTACATAACAACCGCATTAGACACATTTCCATCTCCTTGGCACTCTACCCATTTAACTTATCGGTCATAACGTAACGGCATAAAAACTAGACAGAACGGCATTAAACCCCAAGACAAATGGTCATTGCTATTAACTCTTAAAAAAATCGGGCCAGAAGAAATTACTTCCACTGCACGCTTCTTTGCATTCTATAATAAACTACGTTCCAATACATTTTGAAGCTTGATAATAATATATATTTTTCCACAGCTTTATTATTCTCCCTATCTATTTCTATTTTTGGTCTTTACAACCTAGCAAGCAGACGTTTCCACCATCAGTATCTTTAATTTATTTGTTGATATTTATTGTGATCTGATAATATGAATGAATTACACGAGTCTACTTCTATATAACGCTTGGTTCAGACTGGAGAAAAATATTGATCACAATAAAGATCAGCAAATAAATTAAATATACTGATGGTGGGAGTTTTTTTTTTTTTTTTTTCCCGAAACGTCTATTTGCTAGACTGTAAAGACCAAAAATAGATTAGGAGAATAGGTCGCGGGTTCGAAACCCGGCCGAAGCCTCTAATTTATTTATCTAAGAGGTACAAAAATCTCGAGCAGGTCGTCCTTCGGACGTTGAGCGATAATTCCGAGCATGTCCGATACTCGTTAAATTAACTGAAGATGGGTAGGCACAACTTAGGACTTCCACAGCAGACGGGCTCATGTCCACCAGAGTGACGGAAGAGGGCTCTAGTAGTAGGCGATATGATCTCGTAGATAAAACCCGGGCATGAGTGACAACAACTAACTATTCAAATAAAATGTTTAATATTCAGATAATATTAACGAATATTTGTGCAGTCGGCATCTATCCGTGAGCAATGAGTAACACAACTATAAATAACGTTTCAATTTATTATTTTGTTATTATCTTGCCATTGCCTAAAAGCGAGTGGTTTTCGGCATTTACATGAATATTTACAGATTTAGTATTACTGCTCATTGCCTGTTTATTGGATAAGGTACTGGAATTTAAGGGGGGGCAAAGGGGATGTGATGCGTACCATACGGCCATGCGGAAGAAAGGTCACCTAGCCACTCCATCCCAACTCCACTCTCACCTACCCACTGGATGAGTTTTATGACCTCCAAGATAGTATTTATGCCGGCTGTCCAAGACACGATGTGAAAATTATGATGGGTGCCCTAAACGCGAAGGTTGGAAGAGAGGAGGGGCTAAGGCCACATATAGCAAAGTACAGTCTGCATAAGAAATCCACTGACAATGGACTGAGACTGGTTAACTTCGCGGCATCTATCAATAGGGTCGTAGGAGGGTCGCAGTTCGTCCATAGGAACATTCATAAGGCCACCTGGCGGTCCCCAGATGGTCGAACCTTCAATCAGAATGACCATATCCTCATCGAAGCCAGCCATCAGTCTGACCTAATGGACGTCAGAGTCAGGAGGGGTACCAACATTGACTCCGATCATTACCTCATCATCGCTCGCCTCCGATCCAGGCTCTCAAACGTTAAGAAGGAAAGGGGAGCATGGGTGCAAAGATCTGACGTAGGCCGGCTGACAGAAGACAAAGCCAGGGAGTACGTATATCCGGGATCAGAGGCTAGAGAATAATGATGTTAACGACATAGATCCATATAGAGGAGCTTGAGATATAGCAAAAGGGGAGGTGGCGGAGGAAGTGTTAGGCAAGGAGGAAAGAACAAGACGGAGGAATGACTGGTTCGATGGGGAGTGCCGGGATGCAACGCAAACTAAGAATATTGTATATAAGTGGATGCTCCAGAGTCGGGGCAGAAGGGGCAGTCTGGAGGAGTACAGGCGGCTTCGTAGAGAAGAAAAGAAGATTCACAGGAACAAGAAAAGATGCGGCTGATCTAAAGGAAAGAAAGCTGACGAGGGCATTCTTTTGGAAGGTGAACGACACCAGAAGAGGCTTCAAACCCAGGCTGAACCTTTGTAAAGATAAGGATGGCAATATTGTCAATGAAAATAAAAAAATGCTACAAAGATCGCTGGAGCACTTTGACAAGCTCCTAAACAATGGAATCTGTGTAGAAGAGGAAGAAGAGGTTGGTAAAAGCCAGGAGAGGCCCGCCACTGAGGAAGAACTGCCTCCTTCCAAAGAAGAAGTAGAAGAAGCTCTCAATAAATTAAAGAACAATAAGGCACCCGGAATAGATAGCCTCCCTGCAGAGCTGCTCAAGTATGGCGGGGACGTACTTCTGAATCGACTCACGCAGCTGCTCTCCACAATCTGGACTGAAGAAGTGATGCCTGAGGATTGGACCCTTGGCATAGTCTGTCCTATCCACAAGAAGGGTGACCTTCTGGCGGGAACTATCGAGGAATTACCCTCTTCACTGCCGCATATAAGGTGCTTGCTTTCCAGTATCATCTTCTCCAGGACAAATCCGTTTGTTGAAAAACGTCTAGGGGGTACCAGTGTGGATTCCGCCAAAGAAAATCAACAACGGATCACATACTCTCCCTGCGGCAGATCCTGGAGAAGTGTCACAGAGTTTGGAATCGCAACCCATCACCTCTTTGTGGACTTCAAAACGGCATACGACTCCATCAATCGAAGGCGTCTATATGCAGCGATGGAAGAAATTGGCATCCCGGCGAAACTGATAAGGATGGTTAAACTCACCATGACCGATGACATATGCCGCATCAGAGTTCAGACGGATTTGTCCGAGGAACTAAGGGTCAGGAATGGAGTAAGGCAAGGAGATGCGTTGGCGTGCCTTCTGTTCAATATCGTGCTGGAAAAAGCAGAGAGGAAGTCACAAGTGCAGACAGAAGGGCACATATTCCATAAGTCCGTACAAATTCTGGCCTATGAGGATGACATAGACATCATCGCGAAGAACAAGCGGGACTTGGAGACGGCCTTCCTTGCCGTCGAGAATGGAGCCAAGGATGTTGGACTGCAGGTGAACGAGGATACGACGAAGTACATGGCGGCACGTAGAGGAGTAAGACAGAACCTACCCACCATGGAGATCGGGACACACTCCTTTCAGGCTGTCCGAGGCTTTGTATACCTGGGCTTATACGTCAGCTTCGACAACAAAGTGAGAGAGGAGATAGACCGGAGAGTTGCTGCGGCCAATCGAAGCTACTATGGGCTCCAGCGTCACCTCAGGTCTCGACTGCTTACCAAGCCAACAAAGATGCAGCTCTATAAAACTCTGGTCAGGCCTGTCCTGGGGCAGAGACCTAGACGATGACCAGAGGAGACGAGAGAAGCCTCGAGATATTCGAGAGAAAGATTCTGCGGAGGATCCTTGGTCCGGTTCAGGAGAACGGCATGTTCAGAATTTAAAATAATGCCGAGGTCGCTACGGAGTTTGGAGAGCCCAAAGTCACAGACGTGATAACGACTGGCGAAGCTTCGATGAGCACGCCATATGCAGAGGATCCAGGAGGCTGAAACCCCACGAAGACTGATACCAATGATCCCGGAGGGAACAGAGGACGAGGGAGACCCAGGAAGAGATGGATAAACGCAGTCGATGGGTACGCAAGGAACCTTCGGATGCAAAATTGGAGAACGCTTGCGCTGGACAGGAATCTTTGGGTGAAATCTCTGGAGGAGGGCAAGGCTCGAATGGAGGTATAGCGCCGAGTATGATGATGATGACTGGAATTTAAGACTAAAATGTATGTTTACAATTTATTTTAGTAATCTGTTTTAGTTAGCCAAACGAGTTACTGATGCTGTTTAACCTCGCCTCAAGATATAATAACCAGGGATTGAATCAAACTGTGAACTTTTATTTACTCAAGTTTAATAATATACCAGATAGAACAACAGCAATAGAACTGATATACCATTGGAAACGTTTATTTGAAGTGTTATGAAGAAGTTAGTTTAGAGCGTTTATTTCAAAAAATTAATTAAATAAAGTATACTGAGGTCAACATGAACGATCGATTATTTTTATACATTTGTTTAAAAAACGGAATACATTTTGAATTTCGCATCAAATAATCAACCCACAGAGAACAATCTGAAATGTAAACATATCAGACATGGCCGTTTAACTGTTTTACTTCCCCAGCTAAAAAAAAAAAAAAAAAAAAAAAGCAAATGTGTGAGTGACGCGGTTATATGTGTAAACATCTGCTTTGGTTTTAAAAACTTCGTGTCGTGCACTGATTTTAATTAAAATTTCTTTTATAATGATACTACAATAAGAAAAATAGTATAAGAAATTAAACATTCAAATTTATTATTCTTCAATTTCTGTTATAGGTTTATTAGAAATTACTGGTTTGTGATAGCTAAAATAAGATATATACAACTGTGATTGTAGTGTCTCTAAATATCGTGAGAATACAGCGTCGATGGTAGTTTTCGAATTTGTTGATGAAATGCCTAGATTCGTATTCATTTGTAAACTATGTTTGTCATTTATAAATGAAATAAGCTGTTCGGTAAGTCCTGAAATGGGTAAAAATATTATATTATTTGTTGTGTCAATATGACAACGAATATATTATTTATTGATCGATATTTTCACCAGTTATTATTATTATACATTAATAACAATAGTATATAATATATAATAATATATCGAAATATTATATATTATATTTTTTAGATTTACACAGCTATATCATTTTCTTTTACTACAAATTTTATTTATTGTTACAAGTAGCATCTCAACCTAAAGGTTTCTTACCGAAAGATCATTTAATAGTTCCAAATATTGATATTTTAGTTAAATTCACTATAACAGTAAATATGATCAAAAATCAACTTTTGAGAGCGGAATTTCTGGAATCAAGCCAAAAATGACTTAACCTATCTTAGATTCTTACTACTTTTAATGCACATTTATTTCAATTTTCTAGCCAATTTTAATTACTAGCAAGATGTATTATAATTGTTATTATATTCAATAAAATAAAAATAATGACGAAAAATGTAATAACGAAATATAGAAAAGATAAAAAATATATTAAAGTTACCAAATTTCATAAAATTTTGGGTTTTGAACTCAATTTTCAACCCTTCGAGAAAAATATTGCAAACACTTTTTTTCATTCAATTATGATACTTGTCAAAGATAAATGTTTAATTAAAAATAAAGTAATTTACTGAAATAATAAATATAAAATTAAAATAAAAACATGGGAGGGTTATATTGACCCGAGGTGACTACAAGTGTAACAAAAACCCAGGTGACTGCTCGAGGGTTATTGCTATCGAAGCATCTTGTGTGTGTGCTGCATGCGCAACCTTCCGATACACACACGCAGCATTCACATCAACGAGACTTACGCTCTGACGGTTAGAGATAGCCTCTACCGAGAGCTAAGATGTTTACACATTAAAAATTGCGAAACTAGACTGATGAGTTATTTAGCAGGGTAGATGTATGTTACCCCTAGAACTACGGTTAGACCGTAGATGAAACATGTCAGCAAAGGGTGTGTTGTTGTCAAGACATTTCATTTTAACGACATTATAACTCTAAATCTTAATACTAAGCTCAATAAGTGATTCTACTGAATGTAAGACTGGAGCTAAATGTAGCTTCATTCTTACACATTCTAGTTGGTATTATTTATTGTAACATATTATCCTTAAAGATCTCATCCTAACTTGTTTCCGAACACCCTCAAAGTATCGTGCCAGAGATATGTTGTACATGTGCAATGAAAGAAAAAAAAATTGAGAGGCTTCCAAAGACAATACAACACAAGAACAACAGCTGGCATGTTTCATCGGCCTTACTTCACTAAAGTTTGCTACCTGGTGTATGTTACCCCGGGTAGTTTTGACGAAAGTCCCGAACCGCTCTGTGTTGACCCATTCGGATAGTGAGGTATTCAGATCGTTGCCAGGATCTGGAAAGTTAAAATGATAAATATAATATAGACATATTAAAGAGTGATCAGAAGGAAAGACATTTTATTGTTTAAAAGATACAAAGTTGGGACGTTTCGTTTTTCAGAAACTACATATCCGCAAATGAGAACAGCATAGAATGAAAACTAAATGGCAAAACATTCAGAGCATGAATGGTTTTGGCTGCTGTACATAATCGACAGAACACTTTTCTATTTCTATTATAAATATCTTCCCGCCGACATACCACCGCGATGAGGCCATCCCCCATTCCTCCAACCTGGAGCTAACTATAGAACACTTTTTTGAACACTTATATTGTCTAATTCCACAAACATATACTTAAATGTGTACCGGTTTCGGCTTACACCATCGTCAGCACAAGGTTCAACAATAATTGAGATATTTGCCAGGCACACATATTTATATTAACCTAAGAGTACCTGAGGTGAAAGGGTCCCCTTCCACAGGTAAAACCAGGAAGTGGAAATCTCCATTCTAACGGTAATAATCAACTGTGGACTTATTTGAAAAACAAGAAAATTAAATTAAAATACTATATCTCTAAGTCTATATCTCTCTCTACTATATCTCTAAGTAGAAACTTATTTAACCTAGGTTAATATTGCCATGGATATTTGTTAGCTGAGAGGGATTAACAAAGGAGAAAATTTGAAGTGTGTCTGGTCGTTCAAACAATTCCCATTTTTTCGGGTTCTATCAATTCATGCTACATCAAATTGTCCCAATAGTTACAAAAAAGCAATGTTTTACTCTATGTTCCACAGAGCTTGCAATATACCTATGGATACAGAAGATAGGCATAAAGAGCTCCCACTCCCCAAAACAAAGTTCAAGGGAGGGGGGGGGGGGGGGGGGGTCAAATTGAGTTAACCTATTTAAGCAGAGGTCTTTTTTTGTTTTTAGACATTTCTTAATTTCTAATTTTTCGAACCAGTCGAGTGTGGGACCTTTATCTACGAAATGTAAAAATTCCACATTTTTGTCGGCCAAAAACCTGTGACCTGCGGCTATGAGGTGGTCTTTGAAGTCGGAAACTCTACTAGACCTGGGTAAATGTTCCCCTATTCTTGTAGATATCTTTCGACCTAACTGGCCGACGTAGGCGGCCCCACATTCGCAGGTGATTCGGTAGACACCACTTCTATCTGGAAACTCAACTTTATCTTTCGGTCTCAAGATGAGGGCCCCTAGGGGGTGGACAGTTTTGAATCCGACCCAGTCACAGGTTTTTGGCCGACAAAAATGTGGAATTTTTACATTTCGTAGATAAAGGTCCCACACTCGACTGGTTTATACATATTCATATTTTAAGATTAAACTCAAATATTTTCATAGTTGAAACAAATATTTCTATTAAGACAGTGGAGCTCATCACATAATTATAATGAACAGGGCATCCTAGCAAACTAAAATGTCAATAATGCAGAAGAAAAATGGGGCCAGAACCGGTAGACAAAATATGTAGTTACCATCAAAAAAATAAAGAGAGTTTTCTTTGTGAACAAAAACAGTCGGGTGCCTGCTAACATCAACATGCTGCAACAAACAAAAAATATATAAAAATAAAAGAATCATTAACACCGAATTATATATTATCTATCTATTCTTTAGATCTATAAAGTGGAAAAGTCATATATATATAATAACCTTCAAGTCTACTAAGGTGTTATTTATACAACTCTGTGGCTACCTGAGGCTGTGCTTCCCCTAGCCCTGAGAATGCTATAATTAGGGCTCGGATGTTTATGGAATTAAAAATTCAAAATATGTGCATAAAATATGCATTTATTTTTCATAAATATGCAGGTAAAACAAAAAAAATATGCACAACCAAATAAATTATTTATTATAATAAAACACAAAACTAACTAAAAAAGGTTATAAGAAAAAAGTTATTCATTTTTAAAATTGTTGGCAACATACATCCTCAAATTTTCAAAAGTAAAACTTTGCCAATCGGACCTAAAATTTTTTTTATATCTACTAAATGATCTTTCAACGTCCACCGAAGTCACCGGAGCACGTTTAAACGTCGCTAATTCAGAAGGGCTGAACGGCATATCTTCTTCCTCGATGGTTCCTTTAAGAATGTTACTAATCGTTCGTAAATTTTCAAGTCCCGGATTTTTTTTAAAAACATCCTCTACTTTTTGATGTATTTTGAACTGTAAGGTCCTTGGATATTTTTTAGTTTTCTTACAGCATCCTCTACCAATGCTATGCTTTCTGACAGCAATAAATTTTGTGTTTCCAGGGTTTTTATGGTTTCGACTAAAAACCCAATGTTTGTCGAAATGAAGCATAAATTATTTTTCAAAGAAGTTTTATGGAGTAAATTTTTGGCTTTTTGTATTGACACCGCTGCTGCATCATCCAGTTTAGAAACCACATTTTTAATTTTGTCGAAATTAATTGAGTAGTAATGGGCTGCTTCTAGCCATGTTCCCCATCTTGTGATAATAGGTTCAGGAGGTAAATTTAATTCTGGGTAGGTCTCTTTTAATAGTTTTACTCGACTCGGCGCTTTCAGGAAGATTTTTTTCACATTGGAAATGAGTGCATCAACATCTTCAAATTCATTTCTGACAGTTTCTACAACTCTGTGAAGAGCATGTGCTAGGCAGGTTACGTGAATCAAATTAGGGTAGAATGTTTTCAACGATTTGGCAGCCTTGACCATATATGGAGCAGCGTCAGTAAGAAAAAGAAATACCTTGTTGTGTAAAATTCCATTTGGCCAAATCAAGGACATCGAATCATTAAAGAATCGGGCAATCGTCTCGGTTGCATTTATCTAGGAGTTGTAAATTTAGAAGATAGGGTTGAGATGGTTCTTCAGAGAGCTTTCCGATAATAATGTTAGCTACATACCTCCCTAGAGCGTCAGTAGTTTCGTCCACCGACACCCAAATTGGACCGTCTTTGATATGGCCGCGGATTTTCACCATTGTCTCCTCGTAAACATCGGGAAGATAATTTTTCCGAATGGTACTCTCGTCGGGCATTTGGAGGCCAGTGTTGGTTTCCAAAAAGTGTTTTAACTCGCGGTTGTTAATTTTATAAAATGGAATATCCGCACTTACAAATGCGCGACATAAATCCTGAAAAACTGGTGATTTTTTAGTGGATGACGTTGAAGGAGTAAGGAACGATTGAGTTGCCTTTTGTTTCCCTTTTAAGTTTTCTTTATGTTTGGTCGTCCCAATATGCTGTGTCACTTGAGACTTCCGAGCCGTTGAAACCACTACATTGCAACTTGTGCAATATAAAATCCCGGAATCGGTTCGAAAAGTTTCATTAGGGAAATCGCGTAAATACTTGTTCACTAACTCACTCGTTTTAATCTTTTGGTTTGGCACCTTTCCTGATGCTATGAACGATGTTGACTGAACTGAAATAATTGCGTTTGTTTACTGTGTTTGGGAATTAAAGGAAGGGGAGGAGATTTCCAGAATTTGAACATCCATCAAACTTCATAGAAAAATTAAAGCCCCGGCTTTTCTTGGTTTTCTGCATGTCTCACTCAGCAATAATTCTTTTTCGGCTCTAAACTTTATATGCAAAATAAAAGCTGCTTTAACCGAACCGTTTTGGTCCAAAACATGTTTTAAAAGTCATAATAGTGATGTACAAAGCAGATAAAAATATGCAAATGCATTAACATCTGAGCCCTAGCTATAATTAATAATTTACATTAATTTATATATATATATATATATATATATATATATATATATATAAATATATATTGGCACTCATTCCTAATTGGGCGAGACACTGGTAGTCCGAGCCAACCCCAGTTAGTTTCATATTGTTATGTACTAATATAAAAGTTACTGGGGTTGGCTCGGGCTACCAGTGTCTCGCCCAATTAGGAATGAGTGCCAACCCCTAGTCTACCGCCCGTTGGTGTTTTGATTACTATTCCACCTTTTATTCAAATATTGATTTGAAAAAAAATATAGACAATTGGCGATCATATTATCTTTATCTATAACTGGATTTTAACTATTTTGGATCAAATCTACTTTGTCCTAGAGAGAAATAAAATATTGAACGAAGTATTTTTGCAAGATTATACATCAAAAATCACTTTTTTGTTTCCGTTTTACTAAACCAAGGATTCAGGAAATAAAGTGAATCCCACAAATGCATTTAAAAGATTTCTTCGCGAAATAAAGATGGTGAAAGTAGTGAATATTTCATTATAAGGTATGGAAGGATTGGTTACCTTACCTTCGCTGCCAGTTGAGGAGAGAGAGAGTAAAAGTAGGAGAAGGGCTGGAACCGAAGAGCCACCTCATAGTAGGCCTCCTGCAATCACAAGAATATTTTTTCACACTGATATTTTTTAATAGTATTGTTATTACTAATCACATGAGTCTCAGACTCTAAGAATTGATATTACTTATTTATAAGCGATCTTTTTTTTTCTCTTTCTCTTGGTCCCAAGTAACCTGCATATTGGCAAGCGAACTCTTATGACGTATCCTACTACCATGTTATGGTTTAATGGAGATAAATATAACTATTATCTTTCCCTCCTCTTCCTACACTAAACCATACCTATTATAATATGTATGTATATATACAAAAAATTAAAAAATAAACAACTGAAACTGAATTTCTGAATTTTTCTTGAATCATTTCTAGCTAATCAGTAATAGAGCTGAAAATGAACCGTAAAGGAAAAAGTACACTTACCCACATAGGTCCCTGGTAGGGCCCGACGTAGGAGAAGAAGACATTGGAAGAGGAGGTGAGGAGGTCGAGAGAGTTCTGTCCCGAGATCTGCTGTACCGGGGGTCCAGAGAGCCTGAGAGCGAAGTTGAGAATCTCCTGTTTGGTTCGGTCTCCGGTGAAAGTTACCTCCTTCTCCTCGCCTTTCAGACTGCAATCACAACACACTCTCAACACGGCCTAACCCCAGCCACACGCAACAGGTGCAATCACAACACACTCTCAACACGGCCTAACCCCAGCCACACGCAACGGGTGCAATCACAACACACTCTCAACATGGCCTAACCCCTGCCACACGCAACGGGTCTGAGCATGCAAGTCAATAAGAGTTCGTAGTCGGAAGAGACACAACTTTTTATCTCCGGGCACTCTATCTGCTCAGGAGACAATCCTGTCGCTCTAGACGGGCGGAAGACAGAACGATCGACTATTCTCCCTTCGGGACCTACCACCGGCAGAGGTTGTCTGCTTGCCTCTCTCCACACTACCCAGTAGACTTTAGATGCACCATCAACATTTTTGAATGCTACAAAGCCGGTATTCTAAAGTGTTTTCAGAAATATCAACAACATTTTAAGAATATAGTCGTTTTGGTGTTATATATATACACATACCAAGTGTAGATTACATACGTCGCAAAACCAAATTCAGGTAATTTGCGAAGTGAGTAAGCAGAAACCGAAACTCCTTATGGTCGTGGAAACAAGAAGGACTGCGGACTAGTAAGAATACAATTTTGACCCTCACTTCGACCGTTTTAGTGAAAGTCTCTTCAACAAATCGCGCCCCCTTCCCATACAACTGAAGACCCTGGTAACCCACCTCTTAAAATCATTCCAAATATTCGCCCCCCACTCACAAGCTTATTTTGTGACATTTCCTCGGCTATCTTGGTTTTCTAGAACAAGGATCTGCCAATGCATATATTTTGTCGATACAAAACCTCTCTTTGGAAATAAAGACAATTCTTTTTTTATAAATAAAAAGGCCTCCAGTTCATAATATCCCCCATTTTTTAAAGTTTGCTTCCCTCTTTAAACGACACTTTCTCGAGAAAATTACAAAACAAAACATTAAAATGACAATTATCGTCGATAATTAATTAAATATTACTCATTCCAAACTAAGGAATGGAGGACAATACAGTAGATGAAGCTCCCCGACTACTCACAACATTATGGTGGGGAAGCCGGAGATGGGAAAGGTTGAGGTGATGCTGGTGTATTTGGTGCAGTCGATCTTTCCCACCCTAACGTGCGTGTTGTGAAGGGCCTGCGCAACATGGGCCCACACTGGCTCCAACCGCTTGCAGTGCGCGCACCAAGGCGCGTAGAACTACACAAACATAAAACAGTCTCAGAAAACAGATTAAAGCGTATTATTCCAAATTAATATATAAAATGTTAACAGGTTGGGAGCGGGAGTGGCCACTCAGTAGTTTAGTCAGGCGCCCCCGTGTGGAGCAGTCATGCCCCGGGTTACAAACTTATGTGTAGACAAAATGATCCCCAAGTGGCTCCTCTTTCGGAGTTCAAATTGGTCCTATATGTAAGTAGATTTCAGAACTGGATATTCTAACGGAACGAACAAGACCCATATCGCAGCGAACGTATGAGCAACAATAACTAAAGTATCAATTTATTATTGCAGCCTAAGGGAATGAATATCGTGAATTTTGCAATCCGTACAGGATGCGTCATCAAATTTCTGTAGTAGTACCCGGTGCTGCCGGGGTTTACAAAACAATAAGCAGCGAGTATTTATTTTTTTGGGCAAACAACCAGGACCTTTTATCAGTTTCACTGTTAGCCTGAGATAGAAGAATTATTAGAATAACACGAAAAATACTAAGTTAACTCTCATATTCTTTATTTTAAGAAAAACCACTGAATATAAAGGAATAAACTTTCAAGTTTCCGGGATGCCCCACTTTTTATGAATTTGGTGATGTAGAAAATAATAATTATGTTGCTTTATAATTATTCCAAGAAGCAAAGAAGTAGTGTGCCTGCCTACCGTGCTCATGATCACGCCTTCTAATGGGATGTTAAGCGATGGTGCTGACCCCTTGCGATTTCAGATACTCATTAAATACCCTAGGTAACTAAACATAGGTAAGCAAAATTTAGGTCTCCAATAAAGCCACGAAAGGAAACTGGTAGTAGGCAGTATGACCTCATAATCAAGAGCTCAGCCATGTCAAAAAAACAAACAATATTCTGAATTGACAAAACGATTGAAAAATATTTGCTAATTTAAAGTTCCAAGACTTCCTATGATAACATTTTGAAAGAAATCGCACTTGTTAACAACGGTTCGCTCCATAAGAAAAACGAATAGAACAAAAAATGTTTAAAATTGTATTACCTCTTTCGACAAATGCATTTTCTTCATAACGCTACCATAATGGAAATACAGGCAAAAACAATTTGAAGCTTCTCCTAAACTTTCCCTATTCGGAAATTTGAAATAACGTTGTAGTCTGGTTAACCTCCCAAGTTGCCATGAATCTGAATACCAAAAAAATATGTAACATTTATTCCAGTAGTTTCGGCGTGATCCCATAACAAATATACAAACAAACAAATATACAAACAAACATATAATTGAAATAATTCTTCAATTCAATACACAGACAAAACTGAAAATGTTGTTCTCATGAAATGAACCGAACATTTCTTAA
Organism: Aradus depressus; assembly: GCA_963662175.1. Lineage (NCBI taxonomy): Eukaryota > Metazoa > Arthropoda > Insecta > Hemiptera > Aradidae > Aradus > Aradus depressus. The sequence goes on along the minus strand of OY759214.1, from coordinate 53,503,053 downwards.
TGCATATCTATCAAGATATACGTACATGTAGGTTTGTGAATATTTTTCAATAATAAACACAACTTTTTATTAATTAAAAATATAACCTAATCAAAACAAGGAGCATGATTCAAGACAGCTGTCATATCTCGACTATCACCAAATGTAAAAACAAAATAAAAAGCACGAATGTAATCAGACCAAGACCCCACCTATATAATACATAATATATTAATCATTCGATTGAAATATTAGAACTCTTCTTTTCAAGAGGTGCAGCATTTGTTTATTTTAGTATAAGTGCACTAACCATTATCAACCAATGTCCATCCTTCCTCACTTCTAAAAACCTGTAAAAAACATTGGCAATATTAAAGAACTTATAATATGATTTAATTGTGCAATGAAAGTGACAGAAACATACCTATGACTCAATTCAAGAACTCGGGAAGCACAGACCACAGACAAGAAGGCTAGAACTGGAAAGAGCAAATCGAAAACAAAATGACTAAATGCACTAGCCTTGAAATACAATACTTACATTAGAAAACTTACCAAGAAGACATGTAACCAATGAAGCCATGGGGGAGCGGATAAGTTCGGAAATAGACAGTTGAGTCCAACTTTCAAAATCAAAAAATACAGAGATATTTCAAGGTTCAAACATCATGAAAGTAGAGAATCACTGGCATAAGCCCATTAACGGAAAAAAGAAAAAACTAAGAAATGCTAACAACGATATTATCCATGATAATACGATTTAAAACGATCCGATAAGAACAGCTTCATCGAACCGGAGGGTGACGTGACATTGGACACGATCTAGCGGGGATCAGTCTAACTAACCAGTTAGAACAAAGGCTGTTATATTGATAAAGCTGAAAAAGAGGTTGTTTGTTTGTTCCAGCATCACGCCCAAACCGCTGGAGGTAGCATCCTTTTCAGCACGATTGAATTATAGGCTGTGTGGGGGGGCCTAAGTATAAAGATAGTGGTAGTTCTTCAACTAAAGGTCGGATTGTCAAACTGAAGCCAAACTGAAAAGTACGCTATGTGGCATCTGAAAAATATGAACGGAAGGGGGGTTGTGGGGGTAGGCTTTAGCATAAAGTTAGTGGTAGCTCCTTAACGAATGGTTGGATGGAATTTCTCATGTAGTATTCTTAAAAGCCAAATTAAAAAATAGGGTGTGAAGTTGAAACATTTCAACGGGAGGGGGGCTAAGAATAAAAATAGTGCTAACTCATTAACAGATAATCGGATAGTTATGGTATTTCACATGTAGTAGTTTTGAAAGCAAAATTAAAAAATAGGCTATGTGACGTCTCAAAGTTCTGAACATAGTGTGCATTAATACTGAAGGAATTACACATCTAGATGTGGTGCCCAGGGGTCCCTAACACTAACTAGCTGGGGTGTCCACTGTTGAAAGACACATTCTAGCTGTGGTGCCCAGAGGTTCCAAACACTAACCAGCTGGGGTGTCCACCGTTGCAAAGCAGATACCAGCTGGGGTGTCTGCCATTGATGGTCTAAATGCCTTATTCCATTTGAATAATTGAAAATTGTAACATCATGAATATACTGTTGAAGAATTGAATAGGATTCGAGTGAGAGTTATTAGGAGAAAAAGTCGAAGTTCCCAGGGCAACGCCGGATATTACTGCTAGTATGTTAATAAGGAGGAGAGATGACGCTTGTGGTCGAATAAAACAAACTTGAGGAATTTCTGCCAAACTTTCGGCACTGAGTGTAGCTCCTTCAGGGCCTGTATTGACATATGTGGCGTCTCTTTTCAAAACCGGCCATCTCCAAAAAACAAAATTTTTCAGGAAATGAAAAAAAAACTGTATTTTCATAACCGTTGTCATTATTCTCTTGAAATTTTTTTTATGATATCAGTTAAGCCAAAAATTAACGGTAAGCATTTGCAGGAATTAAAAAAATAATTAGGCAGACAGTTATTAATTAATTAATTTTGGAGTTGGCCGGTTTTGAAACGAATTGTGTGGATATGGCCGGTTTTGAACCAAACATTTTGGAAAATTGGTAGTTTTTTGGTCATAAAATTGGTTTTTTGGTCACTCACACAAGGAAGCCATGGTGGCCATGCGTGCTAGAGCGTATGGTTTTAGTCGCATGGTCTCACCTTGGTTTGCGGGTTCGAATCCCGTCCGGTACTGAGTTTTATTTCGTAGATAAAACTCCCTTGGGGCCATGGATGTCGTACATAATTATGTAAAACACCATTATAAGAGTCATGGCTAATATGCATCGTACATGAGGCCAAAAAATAAAAAAAAATCACACTAGGAAAGTAATAAAAACTTTTTCGAACAAAATAAACGAAATTTATTATTTTTGGTAACTATAGTTACATCGACTTTTTTTTTTTGGCAACATTTATTACAACCACATGTGGTAACTTAGTTTCAATGACGAGAAGACCACCAAAAATTAAAAAATTAGATAAAATAAAAATTAAATAAAAAAATTAGAGGATGTTGCCAACTTCTTGGTATAGATCGATACCAACTATAGATCCAGAACATTGAATATTTTGGTCTTCAGACTCATCCTCAGCTGCAGCATTTAAATTTTTGTAGAAATGAAGCTGTTCATTTTGGCCCGATTGATCGCCATAATGTTTATTTAAAAGATAGAATAGATAGAATGTAACAGAGCTGTTATCAGTCAGAGCGCCCTAGCGGTCGCTGATGACAACTGGAGTTGCCCGGTTTAGTTCACAACCATAAACTTCAACACATCATTTTATACGCCAAATGACAGTTTTTGAACAAAAAAATTTACCATTCGATGCAGGGCATGATGAAGAATAACTTAAAAAAAAAAACTGTTTTCTCATTTTTATGGAGATGGCCGGTTTTGAAAAGAGACGACTCATATATAAATAAATAATTAATATATAAAAATTACCTATTTCTAAACAAAATCAATTATAAAGTAAACATAAACGTAGGTATATCCTCAGTGAAAATTTACAAACAAAAAAACAAATAATATTATATCAAAACAAAGACAACATCCTGAACGAGCAGAAGTTTTTAAAATAAATAAAATATAATATTTTTTAAACAAAACACACCAAAATGAGATGTCACATATCAAATAAAGAATATCAAAAACAAAAACAACCTTCAGTTTTCACGAATCTAATTTACACTAGATTTTATATAGACACATTTTAAATAGTATAATCAAGATTCGTGAAAAATATAGGTTGTTTTTTATATTCTTTATTTGATATGTGACATCACATTTTGGCGTGTTTTGTTTAAAAAATATTATATTTTATTTATTTTTGAAACTTCTGCTCGTTCAGGATGTCGTCTTTGTTTTGATATAATATTATTTGTTTTTCTGTTTGTAAATTTTCACTCAGGGTATACGTTTATGTTTACTTTATAATTGATTTTGTTTAGATATAATTTTTATATATTTAATAAGGGGGGGGGGGGGGGAACTCGAGACGAAACAAAACGTTGGTGAATCACCGGCGATGTACTTCCCCAGAAAGAATTAATCAATTAACTTTTCGCTCCCCCTCCAAAACCAGTCGACCGTTTGCACTAATATTCAATAGTTGACCTACATAGGGGCTCCTAAATCCTCATACTAAATTTGGTGTCGATAAATTCATTAAAACAGGAGTTATTAGAGGTTTTTAGGTAAGCCTCTACCCTAATTTGGAATGTAGACTCTAGAGGAAAACATGAAATGGAAAACGTTTCTGGAATCACATATAAAATTTCATGACGATACATTCACTCTATCGTCAGTTATTAGAGTTTTTGTAAAGCCTCCTCCCTAATCCCCCCCTCCCTTTCCTTTTGGTCGATGTGGTTGAAAATCAGAAGGTGACGTCGCTAGAAGGTTCTGGAAACGGAAAAGTTCAACATGAAAATATGAAAAGAGAAACTAGGCAGTATTTACCTATATTTAGTTTAGATAGTTATTATGACTCATGTCAGGGCTTTAACTACGAGGTCATATTGCTTAATACTAGAACACTCTTTCGTTGCTCTGGTAGACATGAGCCCGACTCTACTGTGGGAGTCCTAAACTTTGCCTACCCTAAATTTCTTTTTAACTAGGGTAGGGTTATTTAACGAGTATCTGACATCGTACAGGCTCGGAATCATTGCTTAACGTCCCATCCAAAGGACGGCATGCTTAAGGTTATTATACCTCCCAGATAAAATAAAATAAGGGCCTCGGTCGGGTTTCGAACCCACGATCTTGAGCTCAGTAAGCAAGCACGCATATCACTGAGCTACCGGAGCAGGTAGGAGAGAAGAGTTCTGATAAGGATTATGAGAACTACGAGAGCAGGTAGGCACCGGAGCGTCTGTCTTATTAATCGGTAAAAATAATTATTTCTCCATACTACTTGAACTACGTAAAACAAACAATAAGTTAAACTCAAGCTGGACAACACGCAGGCTTACAACCGTATAGAGTTCCATCCGGATGACAGACACTAACTTACTTTGAACACAATTAAGGGACTTTATCAACACAATCGGTTGCCTTTGGGGATCTCTAGCGCCCCTGCAATCTGCAGCGTGCCATCGAGCAAGTGCTCCGGGGAATAGGCGGGGTGGGTAATTCTTTTGATGATATCTGTGTAGCGACCAAAACAGAGGAGGCACATTTTAAACTTCTCGATAAAGTTTTGGTACGGCTATTAGGATATAATATCTGGTTCAACAAAGATAAATGTTGGTTTTTTCAACCAGCACACAATAACGAGGTACCTGTCCCAAGACTGGCCTGAGAATAAGAATAGGACAGAGGAGTGCGCAAGAATGTATTGGCAGTATAAAAATGAACTGCACGAAACAGATAGTCTGTGTGGCAGACAAATAGTTAATCCCATGGAATTCAGGAAGATCATGCTGGAAAAAGTACATTATGGTCATCTGGGAATACAAAAGTGTAAGCTAAAAGCTCGAGAGTTTCTATTTTGACCTGGGATCAATAATGACATCGAAAATCTAGGCCGAAACTGTGATGTTTACAAAATAAATCAGAATTGCAACCTGCGGGAGACCCTGTTGAGTGAGCCAGTGCCGACTCGACCTTGCGAGAGAATCGCCAGATATTTTCAATTTCAGTATCACAAATTACCTGCTGGTGGCTGACTACTACTCCAAGTACATCGAATTGGTAACACTACCAAGCTTCACATGTAGACTATTACTAATCATCTCAAAAGAATTTTCTCCCGGCATGGAATACCAAATGTCGTTATGTCAGATCAGGGACGTCAATTCACAGGAAGTCCTTTCCAAAAATTCTAATTTACGTATTTCTATTAAGTATTAATAAGTTAACATTATGTAATTCAAGGTATTAGTAGTAAAAAGATTTGTATAAAAATGATTTTTTATTATTTAAAAAAAATTTCTTTCCAAATGATCCGACATTGCAGACTTATGTGTTTTCAGAAAATATAGTATCGGTGTCGCAAGGTCCACCCATATTTCACATAATCTCTTCAGCATTTCTAGTTTGAGTTTGGCCCTAGCAGCCGAAGGGTTTACATCGTGTCCCTGTTGTCCGCTCGATTTTAATGTGTCAAAGTGCAGTGTTTTGGTTGAAATTTGACATACAGTGACCTCAAGTGACTGGAACAAATTGTGCAAGTTTTGGACTACAATGGAGCTTCATTAACTGAGCCAGGTCAGTTCTAAAAACTCATAGTTTTAGGGGCTCGAGAGGGCTTCCTGCATTCAACAGGAACCTTGTCTCTGTTGAAGATTGGGGGTAACTGTGACCCACTTCTTCTGTTGCCCAGCGGACGGGCTCCCAGGAGCAGGTAGTGTTCCATCCCTTCCCCCCCATCCCAAAGACTTTACATATTCCCCCTTCCTCCCCCCCCCCCCCCCCCCCCCCTCACCCATTTTTATTAGTTATTATTATATTTATACTTTTTTTTATTTTTGCTCCTCTCATTACTATTATAATGGCAGGAAAAGGAGTGAAGAAGAGAGGTCGCCCGACCTCCAATAGAGCCAAAGCCCATTCAAAGGAAGGCAGCGAGGCAGCCGAAACAGAATCCCAGGTGATCTCACGTCCAACTACCCCCATCTCAAATCATTTCGCCCCTCTGGCCATCGACGAAGAGGAGCCACCATCTACTCCAAAACCACCCCCCATATTCGTCACAAATATAAGTGACTTCGAAAAATTGTTAAAAAAACTTCGGTCTATTCTGGTACCTAAAGGCTTTGTGTGCCAGACCTCTATACGGCATACAAAGATCCAACTAGGCACGTCGGAGGACTACCGCGCTACCATCCAACTCCTGAAGAAGGACGGGTATAGCTATCACTGCTATCAATTAAAGCAGGAGAAGACCTTCAGAGTGGTACTGAGGCACCTCCACCCGACCACACCCACGTCCCTCATCAAGGAGGAGTTGGAGGAGATGGGCTACTCCGTGAGGAACATCTCCGGGGTGAAGAACCCAACAACGAAGGCTTTCCTTCCTCTATTTTTCTTGGATTTGGAGCCCCAAGACAACAATGAAGAAATTTTCGCTCTAACAAGGTTGGTCCATAGTGTGGTCAAGGTAGAGGAGCCAAACAAACGGAGGGATATCCCTCAGTGCCACCGGTGCCAAGAGTACGGCCATACAAAGGGGTACTGCGGCCACCCTGTCCGGTGTGTCAAGTGTGCGGTCCTGCATGCCACTGAGACCTGCCGGAAGCCACGAGACCTCCCAGCAAAGTGTGCTCTGTGTGGTGGTCAACACCGCGCCAACTACAGAGGGTGTACCGTACACACGGACCTGAAGCGGCTGAGGACCTCCGCCACCGCTACAGGGCCCAAGGCAGCGCAGCCCCTTGTCCCGCAGTCCTTCGCCCCTCTTCCCAAGGACTTCCCAGCCCTGGCTTCAGGACATCAGGGTGCACCACGACCAGCGCCTCCTCGGACAGCCCTTCCCATGTCAGCCGCCGCTCAGCCAGGTCTCTCCTATGCCCAATTGGCTGGGGCCAGGGCTCAGTCCCCTCAGTCTTCAACTTTCTACCCGCCCCGTCCTTCACCCTTCATCCCTCCCCCTCCTCCCGCCACCGACATAACATCTGTCCTCTCCTCCTTCATGACGAAGATGGAGTCAATGTTCACCCAACTCTTCAACCTTCTGACCCCAATCGGACTATATCACCTACAGGACGGACCACCCGGATGGTAGAGCCCATGGTGGCACTGCGGTACTTGTCCGCCGAGCCCTCTCCCACCATATCCTGCCTTCTTATTCCTTCGACTATCTCCAAGCAACCCCTATTTCAATTGCCCTGTTTCCTTTTCCTCTCACCATATCAGCAGTGTACTGCCCTCCTCAAACTGTAATTTCACCTGACCAGTTTCATGCATTCTTCCGAACCCTCGGTCCACGATTCCTATCTGGTGGTGACTACAATGCGAAACATCCTCAGTGGGGCAGTAGAGTGGCTAATTCGAGAGGCCGAGTCCTCAACCGAGTCCTGTCCTCCAGTAATTATGATTACTTCTCTCCTGATTTCCCAACTTACTGGCCAACCGATCCTAACTAACTCCCAGACCTGTTGGACTTCTACGTCTCTTGCGGCCTGGACGCGCTTCACTCGAATATTTCCCACCTCGATGACCTTTCCTCCAACCACAGCCCTGTCCTTTTGGTATTAGATCTGCATCCTATCCAAAAACCTTTACCCCCTTCCCTAACACGAGGGCCTGTTGATTGGAAACTCTTCCAAAACTCTTTGGAAAATTCCATCAACCTCAATATATCCCTTAAAACCCCAGAAGAGCTTGATGAAGCAGTTTCTTTATTCACAACCCTCATCCAAGAAACTGCTTGGAAATCTTCCTTCCCAACACCTCATCCCACACGTTCCCAGAACCACCTTCCTCAAGACATCCTGAACCTCATCTCCTCAAAGCGTCGTGCCCGAGCCACATGGCAGAGGACACGCTATCCCACAGACCGCCAAACCTATAACCAACTTTCCCGACTTCTCAAACAGCAACTCTCATCCTACCGATCCCAAAAATATAACTCCTATCTTTCCTCCTTATCCACTCAGGATAAATCCTTATGGTCAGCCACAAGGAAAATCCTTAAGTATCACACCACTTCTCCTCCTATTCGACGTGAAGATGGCTCGTGGACCGCATCTGACATTGAGAAATCCAACTTGTTTGCTTCCCACCTCCGCCAAACATTCACCCCCCACCCCGATCCTCTTTCCCAATCTTACAAAGTCGAGAAGTTCCTCGCCTCTCCCCTCCAACTTTCTTTGCCACCTAAACCTGTTCATCCTTCCGAGGTCATACACTTCATCCAGTCCTTACCTACAAGAAGATCTCCAGGGTATGACCTCATCACTTGTAAAATAATTAGAAATCTTCCCCGCAAAGCCATCATTTCCTGACATATATTTTTAATTGTGTATTTCGAACAGCCTACTTCCCTGCCCTTTGGAAATTGTCTACCATTATCCTTTTTCCCAAACCTGGAAAACCCCCCAACGTTCCAAGCTCCTATCATCCTATAAGTTTGCTACCCATCCTTTCAAAAATTCTAGAAAAAATTATTCTAAAAAGAATTTTTCCCATCCTCGACTCCAAAAATGTTATTCCTGACCACCAATTCGGCTTCCGAACCCATCACTCTACTGTACAGCAGGGCCTTCGCATTGTAGACCACATTTCCTCTTCCCTGGAGTGTAAGAGCTATTGTTCGGGTGCCTTTCTGGACGTGGCTCAGGCTTTCGACCGGGTTTGGCACCCTGGACTGCTCTTCAAGCTAAAGAGACTCCTTCCCCACACTTATTACCTCATCCTCAAGTCCTACCTTTCCAACCGCTTCTTCAAAGTTCGTCAGGGTAATGAGTACTCCGACTACGTGCCTGTTGAGGCGGGGGTTCCCCAAGGAAGTGTTCTCGGACCCATCCTTTATACAGTTTACACTGCTGATATTCCTACCAATCCTAACACACTCCTAGCAACCTTTGCTGACGATACAGCTATCCTTGCTTCCAACCAAGATCCTATCATAGCCTCCCAAAAGCTTTTACACTCACTGTTATCAAATTTACTTATAGTTATATTATAACTGATTGTAGATATACCAAATAAACCTCATTCAAAGGTCGGAAAAACAAAAAAAAAAAAAAAAAAAAAACATTTCTAGTTAGGTAATAGGTCATAGCATATCTCTCTTCTTAAGTTACCGTTCACCATTCACGTATCTGATTGAAGCCAATCATACGACATTGCAATATTATAATGTTTGCTTTAGAAAATTAGTGGAATCGGTGTGACAAGGTCTACCAATATTTTATATTATTTTTTCGGCATTTTTAGTTCGGTAAAACCATAATATATATTTCTCTGTAAGTTACCGTACACCATCCACGTATTTGATTAAAGGAAATCATCCGACATTGCAATATAATGTTTCAGAAAATATATGAAATCGGTGTACAGGGTCCACCTACAATCAGTAACAAAAATTTTCGGACAGTTTATAATTTTGTTTTTCTTTTGCAGTTACACATAGTTATATGGCAAAATATTTAATTCAAGCAAAGTTTTAAATTTCGAGATCATCAATCATTTCAAAACGCCGTAAAACAATTAATTAAACATTTACAGCTAATAGGAAATTTTGCATTAATAATTGAAGACAAGAAATTCACGTAACAAAATTTTCTGGACACCTGTTGTTTGTTTTGTAAACAAATGCGACTCTGATCATGATCTTTAATCCCTTCTCAACCAACCGCTAATACCGAACAAATGAAATGTGTTTATATCCTTCTATTACTGCATTCAGTAGTTATTTGTATTTCCTGCTGTCAAGATGGGTCGAACATCTTTTGAAGTTCAACAGATAATAATTTTTAATTATGAAAAAGGATTAAGTGTCCGCAAAATCGGTGGTTTGGTAGGCCGAAGTAAAAGCACCGTAGCCGATGTAATTCGAAGGTATAAGCACGAGGATCGGATAGATTTGAAATCTTCCTCTGGCCGTCCAAGAGTATTAAACGACCGAGAAAGGTGTAGCGTTGTCCGGAAAATTAAAAACAAGCCCTCGAGGAGTGCACCTCAGATCGTCGCCGAGGTATACAGAGAAACGGGAAAGAAAGTTCACCCACAAAATGTTAGAAGAATTCTAAAAGAAGCAGGATATAATGGGAGAGTACCAAAAACCGTTTGTGAGTGAAAAAAATATAAAAAAAAGATTGAGCTTCGCAAAAGAGTTCCAGAATCATTCAGAAATTTTTGGAGTAATGTCATTCATCTGCGAGGTATAATAAACTTAAGCACTCCGTCCTTCGGATGGGATGTTAAGCGATGGTCATGAGCCTGTACGATGTCAGGTCAAAGCGTTTGAGCTCTCACATAAACACACGCATGCAATTGATCTCTGATGTTCACACGATTACAAAATTTTTAGTACATATTATTATGTATAGATATATTATATGTATAGGGAAGTAAACAAAAGTAAAGTAATAGTATATGTATACATATATTACATGGAAGTAAACGGACATGATCTGGAAACATTTATTTGTCGAAATATCGGAGAAAAAACGTTTAAATTAGAAAAATTGGGTACTTAGTTTCTTTAGAGGGAAGGTGGAGGGGATAGAGTAGGGGGAAGGGACGGTTTCTGCCGAGGGTCAGCGCTGCTGTCGGTCTCTTCCAACGTCATATCACAAAAATCTAGTTTTCTGACATTACATGACCTGAGATTTCTTTTTATGTTGTGAAGAGTTACAAGATACAAGAATATTTTATTATTGCGGTTTGTTCTATTGCAAGCAAATACTTTTGAATGTAAGTTTAATATATTTAGTCCCGACAGTCGCGACAAAATTTGGAGAAGGCGTAATGAGGAGCTGAATCCAAAAAATTTAAAACCAATAGTAAAACATGGGGGTGGCTCAGTGATGGTGTGGGGGTGTATGGCGTCTAGTGGAATTGGTGAACTGGTTTTCATTGAAACCACCATGACTGGAAAAGTTTATGCCGGATTACTAAGGAGCAATTTGAAAAAGAGTGCTTGGGATTTTACGGACTTTTCATTTTTACCAAGACAACGATCCGAAACACACCTGTGAATTGGTACGTACTTGGCTTTTGTATAACTGCCCTAAAGTTATGAAACCCCCCCCCCCCAATCGCCCGATCTCAACCCAATTGAACACGTATGGGGTGAGCTCGACAGGAAAATTCGATTAACACCCATTGCTTCAAAAAACGAATTGAAACAAAAGTTATTAGAAGAGTGGGGTAAAATATCTCCAAATTTCACCAAAAAATTAGTTTCATCATCAATGCCGAATCGAATGAAAGATGTTATTACACAAAAAGGGTACCCAACCAAATATTAATTAACATTATGGTTTTTGAATTTGTGAAATCGTAAAAAAAACATTGAATTTATTTATAGTTGTTTACATTTTTGTTACCTACATTACTTGTTATAAAATTTATTAAATTAAAATATTTATTTGTTCTAATCAAAGCTGTTTTTCCTTTATCCTAACCCACTTTTGAATTCTTATTCTTGATTGAAAAATGGCTTTAATTATTTTTTTAAATTATTTTTTATTACTTTTGCATTTAATTATTATAATTTTTTATTGAAAAATCAAACCGTCCGAACATTTTTGTTACTGGCTGTATATTCCACATCTTCTATTATCTATATCATATCTATTTGTACTTATCGTAAATTTTCATTGTTTTTACCGATTTTATTGGGTCTTTGTTACGCATTCAATATTGTCAATTCTGTATTGCTGTTTGTATGTTACTTACATACTGAAAATTTCATTCAAGAACCTTTAATTATTTCATAGATTCGTAAGCCTCGATCATTTGATGGCTTCAAACTCGTAACTAAATATTCTTGTAACTTTCCCTGTTCAGACTCAACTTTGATATTTTCTTTATATTTCTCGTTAATTCCACTTGCGGATATGTGTTGTTTTGTTTTCCAACTGTCCATTTCCTTAATGTGCTTCCTACTAATGTCATATTAGGGGCTCCGGTCACACAAACTCACAACACCTTCACCACACACATCCACTAAAGTCATTATAAGGCCCTAAAGAAAAAAATAAATAGTTTTCGAAACGTTGACCAAATTTTGAATTTTCTTTTACACGACAGAACCTGGATTTCCTTCTACATTGAAAAGTTACTGTCGACTCTATTAATCATAATAGTAAAAGTTGATACTAAATTTACATTTAAATTCAAATTGAAATTCTTGATGATGTGGGGTTTTCCTGAAGAGTTGGAAGAATAGTGGAAGACTGTGTCGTTAAAGATGAGCTGTTCTTTGGGACTGATCGTGATAAGGTGACTACCAGAAAGTTGTCGTGTTTCGAACGTTGATGGCCCTGAGATTTTGATTTCACTATGATGGGGAAAGACAGCAATAAATTCATTGGTGTCTGGAATTGGCTCCATGAAATTTTCTTCGATGTCCAACTTGGTGTATTGGCAGGAAGATGTTTTTTCGTGAAGGATGACGTCATGTTCACGTGGATATTAAGTCGTATCAACAATGGTAGCACTGTACCTTATTACAATTATTATTTATTTAACAGATAATGTCCTATCTCTAGGGGTTAATAAATGGTGGATGTTTGGTATAATAGTTGAGAATTTATTTTTATGTAAAGTGGGGATAAAAATTAAATTGTACAATTCGTATTCAATATTGGAATTAATGGGGAGAGTTAATAGGTAAATTATTTTATTCGCAACTATTTTAAAATTTACCTTTTTTCGAATTTGAGTATGTTCTTGTATTCTAATGTGAAGAGTTATTTGTCTGTATAGTGGCTTTTATATTTTCGTAAGTTCATTAAAGAGTTAGTGTGTTGTTATAATGCTAGGGTGTAAGTATGGTTTGAATTATACATACAAAATGTGAGGGAGTTGTCGATATCTTGGAACAAGTTGAGTAACAAAGACAGCTTGTCAAAGTGGACAATTTAGAATAATAAAATTTCATTTAATGAATTACTGAAATTAGTGTTATAATAAAAGTTGTAAAGGGAAGTCTAAAGATTTCTAGACTAATTAATATTTTTATTATAATTAAACTACGTTAAATTTTTCTAATCTACTAAACTTTAAGTATTTATTTTATTATTTCTTAGATTTCTAATTGTTTATTTTATGTTTATATCCTAATTATTCTTGTTACTTATAGTAACTTTTAATTATTTTCTTTTATTATTTCTTTTACTTATAATAGGTATATTTTAATTTTATTTTAATAATAATTGACCAATGATATTCTTTCAAGGACAATATGTTAAAAAGTTTTAATAATATATTTTTAATTGCTTATATTTTATTATTTATTCTCTTTTATTTAGAGTATTCTTTTTATTATTATTATTTTTTCCGACATCCGATTTCTGATATTCAATCATTGTCGGTATGTCAGGTAAAATTAAGGATCTTTTCGGTTATGTCAGGGATTCTAAAAAAATTTTCATTTGAACTACATGTTTCTCTTATATCAGGAGAATCTGGACTGTTTCAGTAAAAGGACCGACGGGAGGGTCAACATTTTATTTCTACATCAAGTGGATACATCAAGTGGATTTACAAAGAGTAAGTGGAAAACTTTTCAGAATCCCTGACACATAACCGAAAAGATCCAGAATTAATTCTTCTTCTACTTATTGAATACTTTCTTTTAATTATTATTATTTTTTATTTATTTATTTTTTAATTATTTCTAATTGTTATTTTACTTTCAAACATACGATTGATGATAATCGCTCAAAATCGGTGTTACTTAATCTTCTAATTTTCTTTTATATTAAATATTTCTTTATATTCTTTATTATAACTATTGGTCTTTATTAACAATCGCCTAATGATATGCGCTCAAAGAAGATTGCTAATAACTCCATGAATATAATATTTTGACTTTATTCTTTTAATTATAATATATATTTCTTAATTGAATTGAAGAAGAAGAAAAACAATTTTTATTTGGACCAGTACTAAATATGTACTTTACACAAAATGGGCAAATAAACAAGACAATTATAATTAAAACAAAAAGTCTTGGTACAGTCTTGGTTGCAGCCTGCGAGCTACAGGCTGGCCGAGACTGTAGTGAACCGCACCAGAGCAGGCTGGCAGACCTTGATGGAAGCTTCGGGTGAGTTTCTCAATGTGGGCTGCAAAAGGAGCAACTCCCAGTTCCCGATGGATTTGGGTGTTCCTGATAAACCAGGGTGCGTTCACCGCTATCCGGAGGACTTTGTTTTGGAATGTTTGTAATCTTGTTATGTTAGTGTGGCTAGTGCAGAACCATACGGAGCAAGCGTAGGTTAAGAGTGGAAGTATTAGTGTTTTGTAAAGTAAGGATGTGCATGTGTGTCTGAGTGGTGTATTCCTGTTTATGAGTGGGTAGATGAGCCTGAGTCGTGTGTGCGCTTGTTGGAGTTTTATGTTGATATGTAGGCGCCATGTTAGTCTTGTGTCAAGGTGCACTCCAAGATAGCACACACCCTGGTCTTTAGGATTCCATGGAATTGGGAGTTGATCGATTTGCAGCCTTCTGAGGTGTTCTATCGAGAAGCGGCGTAAAGCGAACACCTTCGCCTCCGTCTTCCCACCGTTCAACTTAAGCTTCCATTTTCCAAACCATTGGCCGATGGCCGCTTCCAGGGCTATGTTTTGGCTGAGGATCAACGTGTCGTCAGCGTAAGTCGCCAGGGTTGCAGACTGGTTCTGGCATATCGTGACAGAACAGATCAAACAAGAGTGGACTAAGGATCGCATCTTGTGGGACTCCCGCTGATATCTTCTTTCTGGAGCTCAATGTGTTGTTCACCCTTATTTGAAATGTTCTGTCAAGAAGAAAAGAGCCAATGATATTCTAGATGTATTGCGGAGGCCAGGACTGTTTTAATTTGAAAAGCAAGCCCTCGTGCCAGACGGTGTCGAAGGCAGCTGCGACGTCCAAGAAGGCTGCTACGGTGTACTGCTTCCGCTCAAAGCCCCCCACAATGGTCTCAGCAACTCTCTGTAGCTGATGGACGGCTGAGTGGTTTGATTTAAACCCAAACTGGTAGGCAGGAATGGTTCCTGCAGTCTCCAGATGACGGAGGAGCCTCTTATGGATTATTTTCTCAAGAAGTTCTGAGAGGCTATTTAAAAGACTTATTGGTCTATAGCTGCCTGGATCGTTTTTCGCCTTACCTGGCTTGTGAAATGTTAGAACAACAGCGTTTTTCCAGTCTGCACGAAAGTAGCCGTGGCGAAGACAGGCGTTGAACACACTTGCCAGGTAGGCTATGCTCTTCGGAGGAAGCTTCTTCAGCACGAGGTTGGGGATGATGTCTTCACCGGGGGCCTTCTTGATGTGTAGTCGTGTAATGTGGGCGTGTATTTGTGATGGTGTGGTATGCTGTATGGTTGCTTCGACTGTGTGAAGTGTGTTGGAGAGGTATGATTCGACTGTGATGAGTGTTTCATGATCGTCAGCGTTTGTCGTTGTGAATTTATTTTCCAAATGGGTCGCCAGTAATTCGGTTTTCTCTTTGTCAGTTGTGGCAGTCATTAGTCCGTCAGTTAAGATGGGTAGGGGTGTCCTTTGGTCTAGAAGTCGTCGTGTCTCTTTCCATAAGTTGTTGTCGCCCGGAGTCATGTCAGTCAAGTATTTCCGATAGTTCGTGATTCTGTCGTTGTCAAGTTCCCATCGTATGCGTCGGGTCAGGCGATTCAGTTCTCTTTTCTCAAGGGGATCTCTTGTTCTTTGCCAGTGTTGTCGTAGTGTGTTCTTTGTACGGATCATATCCATTATATGTGTTGGTGTCTTGTTGTGGAATAGGTGTCGTTTGTCAGTGAAATGTCGGTATGTTGCTTCATGTACTGAGGTGTGTATGCTTTGTGTGAACGTCCTAACTGCATTGTCAATGTCGTCCGTTTTGCTATAATGATGGGGGACCCCGAGACAGTTCATTCCGTCTTCAAACGTGGCCCAGTCGATCTTCCCCGTGATCAACCTTGGAAGATATTCCTCCTTCTGTGGCCGTGCTAGGAAGGTGCAGATAACTGGGAGATGGTCTGAGTCTAAGTCGGTCAGTGTCTCGTGAAACAGGGGCAAGTTAAAGTTGTGTATCAGTCCTATGTCCAGTATGTCGGGTTGGTATGTTCGTTGAGTTGGGTAGAATGTCGGTTCGTCAGGTGTGGATATTTGTATCCCCAGGTTTTCTGAGATGGATTGTAGTCTAGTCCCGTTGTTATTTTGTCTTCTGCATCCCCATAGCGTGTGTTTGCTGTTGAGGTCCCCGATCATTATAGTCGGTAGTCCTGTGAAAATATGTTCGAAGTCCGTCTGTACCAGTCTTGTGTTCGGTCGATGGTATGCTGATATGATGTTGAGTGTGCCGGAGAGTGTGGTGAGGGTGACTCCAAGTTCTGGAGAGGGGGAATGTTAATCTGTGAATGTTTCAGGTGACGTTTGATGAAAATTCCAACACCACCGAAACGTGTCGGTCGGTCCAGTCTATATGAACAGTAGCCAGAGTGTTTGAGTTTGTCTGTCGGTTTGAGATGGGTCTCAGTTATGCATGCAATGTCGACATTATAGCGTGATAAAAAGTTGGTTAATGACGGTTGCCTTATCTTTAAACCATCCGCATTCCAGTTTAATATAGTTAAATTTTGAAAAGTTCTCAGATTAAGGTTTGTCATGATTCATCGAAAAAAGGCATACCGCATACAATGGGGTTGGTTGTCTGTCCCTGGTCAATAGTCTAGTCAGTTTCAGAACGGGGTACGTCGGTGTAAGTTCTTCAAGTATTTCCGTGTCAGTAAGGGAGTATGGTACGCCTCTAATTATCACAGACAGTTTCTTGTCTTCGGGGTTAGAGAATGTATAATATTTCACATTATGGGTGTCGTAGAATTTAGTCATTTTTCTGAAATCGTCCGATGTCATTAGATTAATTTTAATTTTTTGATATCATTGTTTAACTTCAAAAGAAGAGGAGGCTACAGTTTTAATGTCGGCAATAATCTGTTGGTAGTCGTCTGCCTCTAAAACAAAAATTGGGGGAATCTTTAATTTGGGTTCGCTTTTCGGTTGTGTGTCAGTCGTGTCCTTGTCCGTAAGGGCTAATAGTGGAGTGAATCTGTTGTGTATAGTGATAGGTGTTGGTTTGGATGTGGGTGTGCTGAGTTTGGGAACTTGGGTTTGGGAAATTTTGGGTTCTTCGGAGTTGTCAGGGAACAGTTGGTACTCCATATCGGAGGTCCCAGGAAGTGGTGTATCCTCCATCTTCGGTGGATTACTATTTGGTATTGTTAACACAAGGATCTCACCCCTACTGGTGTCGTTTCTGTCGGCTAGATAATTGTTTGCCATGTTCTTCAGGTTGGCTTGAGCATTTTCACCCAGACTTCTTTTCGGTCTTGATGAAACATTTTGTTTCATCTTCACTTTGAGTGAGGGAGAGAAACCGTCCAATTTCACCAATTTGTTAATAGTTTAAGTAATAAGTATATATTTAAATTTGATAAAAAATATAGAGCGAAAAAAAAAATAACCTAGTGACACTTTTAGCTCAAAACAGCTTCTCTTAATTGAATTAATATTGTTTTACTTATTTTAATAGTTCATTTGTCTTATTCTTATATGTTATACAATTATATTTCTATAATTTCTTAATATTCTTTTAATTATTTTATTTATTAGACATTATTAACATTTTTATTTTTTTTTTTATTTCGAAATTTTAGTTATACTAAGTTGCTTTAGTCCATTCGCGTTAATGTCTTTACCGTTTTTAGTCATTGTCTTTAGAGCCGCCAGGGCGTGGCTCGTCATTTGTGTTTGTCTGTCGGTCTTTTATTCGCGTACCGTCTGGGTCGCTTTACGTTGACTAATTCGTGCGGGTGTTGTGGTGTCGTGGTTGTATTTCTGCAATTTTTCGTTGTGGGTTCAATTTAGTTAAAGTTTTCTGGCTGTATTTATTTTTTCTTTTGTTCTGTTTTTGTTGGTCACGAATGATTGTGGGATTTCGGGCAGTGTTTCTCTGTTTTCGTTACGTTTGATTTTAAGTGCTTCCTTGAAGGCTGTGTTGTTTTTGTTTATTTGTTTGTAGTGGATTGTCAACACTGTCTGTGTCATTATTTTCGTCAAGTTTAACTGCAAGGGATTGTGAGTCATCGTCAAAATTTGTTATTGTGGGATCGGTATTTGGTCATGGCTCGATAGCGTCTCTAAGTTCTTTTAGGCTTGTACTGAAAATTATTATGTCGTCAAGGTATTTTAAAATTGGTTCGTTTGTCAGTTAGTCATATAGTCTTGTGAACCAGGTCTAGTTTTAATAGCGGTTAATTACTATACTGTTGACATTCTTTTGGCCGATAAATAATTAGCGATTTTTTCTGTATTATTCGTCGAATGTTGTCTACCGTCTTGGCGTCTATGCATCTGTAATAGTTTTTTTATTTTCAAATATTTTCATTTTGTCTGTATTATCTTCTGTTGACTTCAAAGTTATTTTGGGGGTTTCAGAGTTTTGGTTTGCTTTTCTGAATTTTGAGAAATCTGTTTGTTTATTATTTTGTTTTATTTTAGATTTATTTTCATTAAATTTTAATTTTGAGAGGAAAATTTTTCGTTCGTTATTTATGGTGGGTTGAGTTAAAGAGCTCTTTAAGTCAGTTTTGTAAATCGGGTTTTTAACAGGGGGAGTTTTTTTAAAATGTTTTTCCGCAAGTATACCTTTTGGTGTTTTTAAAATTTTGGGTATCGTGTTAGGGGGGATAGTTAATTTTTAATTGGGAATTTTAATATTTGCTTTTTCAAACCTATCAAATTGTGTTGTTCAGTTTGAGTTTTTTTTTTTTTTTTTTTTCGTTTTTGACTCAACCTCATATATCCAGAGGATTTCAATAATGTTATCATTGGATTATTACGTGACCTAAGATGATACCTACTCGAGACATCACGTGGCAGTGTCCAAGGTGACATCTACTTGAGATATGACATGGCACCTGCCAAGGTGATGTGGCACCACTCCAAGATGGCTCACAAAATAGGGCTGGCCAGATCAAGCAAATTCAGTCATAAAGTCGGTGCCCTATATTTTCATAACGATCTTCCCAAGTCTTTTATTGACTGTTAAACAATAACTTTTTTTTTTTTTTAATAAAACAACAAAATATCACCCGAGAAAAACCATATAATTTCGGCCAAAATACGTGTATATATCGTACACACGTTTGAAGTGTAACTTCCGTACCAAACTCTTATAGTTTCAGTTTCTCTTTGTGCTAATAGACTATATTTTGATTTTAACAATTTTTATTGGAAGGAAAATTTTTTAATCATATAATATATTGGTAACAATTTTTATTTACAGTTAAGGTTACATTAATTTATTAACTTATAGAGTTAGTTATTATGACTCATACCCGGGCTTTAACTACGGGGTCATATCGCCTATTACCAGAGCGCTCTTTCGTCACTCTGGTAAACACGAGCCCGACTCTACTATGGGAGTCCTAAATTTTGCCTACCCTAAATTTCTTTTCAACTAGGGTAGGGTTATTTAACGAGTATCTGACATCGTATAGGCTCGGAATGCTTAAGTTTATTATACCTCCCAGATAAAATAAACTAAGGGCCTCGGTCGGGTTTCGAACCCACGATCTTGAGCTCAGTAAGCAAGCACGCATATCACTGAGCTACCGGCGCCATCATAACTTATAGATATTGCCTTAAAGATATTATAAATATGATATAGATTAACTTATTGATAAATTGAGTCGCCCAATTGCAAAAGGGAGTATGTCCAAAAAAACTGAAATCGATTTTTTGGTACCTTTCGATTAAGCTCGCTGTCACACGTCCTACAAGACAGGTTTTATACTTCAAAATCGGGCAAAAGTCTTTCAAATCTTCGATTCAAAATCACGTACTGTTGCAAAGGGGAGTAAACGCCAAGCACCTCCAATTGCAAAAGGTTGTAACTACAAAAATGGCTGCCAATTTTCGCCATATCGTGGGAAAACGGAGCAAGTCCAAGGCCTGACTTTACCGGGCATTGTTTTACTGCAACAAAACGTAGTATGTCCCCATTTTTTCGAGTGTTTTTCTTATTTTTCATGCCTTTTTTCTATCGAATTCTCTGCTATACCGTATTTTTATGTTGGCTAAACTATGAGGAATCGGTGGGTAATAATGGTTTTTTTAATGGGGCCTCCCTAGTGTTTATAATCGCAGACCGATCACGGCTACCTGTTGATCTCCTGACCGGAAATAGGAAAGGTATTTATCAAGCTTTTTTAATGTTTTAAAATTATTTTTAGTCCTTAAAAACTAACTAATTATCTTCTTTGACACTTTTACTTCAAGTTGTGAAATGGAATTCGAAATGGAACGAGCAGTTTCTCCGGGAAAGGGTAGAAAAAAAAGGCCAGGCGGGAGAGTGGAAGCGTGTGAAGGAAAAATAATGAGGCATGTTTTCGTTTATTTACTTAGCTTACCATTCATTTTCTTTTTATTTCAGTCTCTTGTTTTTTTTTTTTTTTTTTCCCAATAAATTTAGACAAACCTTTTAATTCATTAGACACTCTGCAACGGGGTTTCAGACGCGGCCCACCTGTGCTCATAGTAACTCATGTTTCCAATGCCAGGAATTAAGCATGCAAAATGTCCGAAGATTCAACCAAATGTTTTATGCAGTAACAGATAAGATTAAGCAGGATGAAATAATTTTGAGACAGATATCATAAGTCCCGTCCAAAGGAAACGTTCTCGTCAAAACACTACGACGTCCTCGTCCTCGAAGAAGATATCAATAACATTTTCATTACGAAACTTTTTCCCGATCATCATAAAGATAATGTGCAGTTATGCAAAAGGGCAGTTTCTACGATTTTGGGTATAACAAATAAAAGGATTAATTATATTTGTAAGAAACATTTTATAACTGGAAATCACCAACGGAGAACAGAGGTGGCGACAAGATCAGCAATAAATATGCTGGTCACCGAGCTGCTGTAAAAGCCTTTATAGAAAGTATTCAGAGCATAGAAAACCACTACTGTAGGGCCAAAAATGTTTTTCGCCAATATTTGCCCAGTGATCTAAGCATTAGAACCCTTTGGAAAACCTACAATCAAAGTAATCCTGATCTGGAAGTAAAATATGCATTTTTTAGGAAACATTTTTGTCTCGACTACAACATAGGCTTTGGCACACCAGCCACTGATGCCTGTTCCACTTGCACAGTTACAATTTTGCGATATGTCAGGGCTTATCTTCATCTAGACAGACGAAAGACAACACCTTCCTTTATAAGTGGTGTGAAAGTGACCATAATAAAGGGTTCAATGAAGTCTGAATCTAAAATGTATAATGTTTATTACTTTTATATTTTTTCTATTGTTTTTAATAAAAACTTTCTTTTAATTATTATAATTTTCTTAATATTAGTATACCTACTTCCAAAAAAATAATGTTCCAGCATTACATACTTTACATTTGAAAAAAATGGAGTAACTTTGTAACAAATTGTTGCAAAAGGGAGTATGTCCCTGATACTGTTGCAAAACGGAGTAGGTCCAAAATAAAAAATAAAATATTTTAAAATTACGTAATAAATAGATTTGGTAGGCTTTGGGGAAACAAAAGAACATTTTTTCTGCTTTTTAAAAAAAAAAAAATTACATTCATAACACTAAAACATATCTAACTACAGTTTTTTGCGTCTGGTGAAAAATTTGATCATCAGGACATACTCCCTTTTGCAATTGGGCGACTCAATTAATAAATCAAGTGTTTTGTAGATTTGACTCTGATGATGGAACATAATTTTCGTGTGTAACCCATGACTCGATGGGCTTATGACAACTAAAGTAAGAAATGTAGGGCAGTGTTTGCACGTTATCTAAATATCTTGTAAATACAACGTCTATGGTTGTACTGTAAGTGGTCGTCGACTGTGTAGGATACAATATACTTTCTGATATATTAAGCTTTGGAATTTCTTGTAAGAGCGATTTTTTTGTTATTCCTATTTGCAAAGAAGAAAGGCTGGCAGTATTAGCAGTGCTTTTAATTTCCTTCTTTACGTCAACTTAATTTCTGCCAAATGCCATACATCCCCTTTGGACGTATTGCAGACGCAAGTCCCCTAACTGCAACACACTTTTACTTATTTAAAATGTTCAAATTGCAATCGCTGCTGTAAATGTGACCCCATCTAGAAATATATACGGTAGTCTTTGATCAGTTCTATGCAGCAGACTGGTGAGAATAAATCACTTGCAAAACGGGAATGAGTAAAAAAACAAAAGTTATGTTACATTTCACAATTTTGGAACAACCTTACCGTACAACGAGATATCTAAACTAAGCTTTAAATGTTTATTTATATATTCTGTGTTCCAGCATTAAGGGTGTTGAATTCTTTCATACAATTATTCAAATTATGTAGGTATAGTAAAACAATTTTTGCTTAAAGGTCGATACACACGGTGACTGCAACTTCAGTCCAGTACCGGGAGCATGTGAAAAAATATATATATCGGCATGATGTAATGCCATGTAAACAAAGTGGGGAAAACGCGACATGTTCCAACATTTCCGACGTAGTGGGGGTCCGACATTATCCGTACCCCTCAGGCGTACGTGACAAACACAAGAAATCCGTCGCCACCTATATTTTTCATTTATCACGGACATGAAACTCACTTGTTTTCGTCAATTTGGTTTAAGTTTTTAATTTTCTAGGCATGCATGACGAAATGTTAATAGAGTTGGTTCGGGAGCGGCCAGTTCTTTACAATATGGACGATCCGAAGTATATGCACGCTGAATTGATGGGAAGGAAATCGGGAATAAAATGAATCCTCTATACAACGTTATGAACTCTCTTCCACTTCCCGAAGCGTCCACTTGGGATGAAACCACACTGTCGTTTTTATTTTCTTCCTCGTCTAAGAGCAATGCTATTGCAGCAAGATGTGCTATGCTAAATTTCATGATGCACTTGAAAAACAAAGAGAGATCACTGTCGGAATATCCGTCACGGATATCTGTGCATCCACCTTTAACCTTTCACATTTGATGCTCTAATACAACACGTATTTTTGTATTTCTTATCCGTTTGTGTTAGAATTAACGCAGTTTTTGTTTTTCAGTGTGCAATACTTTGAATTTACTTATTGTGCATCGTGTAAGTGTACTTATTGTATTAAATTTACTGTGTATCGCATGAAATGTACACTTCACAATGAAAAAAAAAAAAAAGAGATAAAAATTGTAAATAGTTGATTTTTGTTTTATAACCGTTATTCTATTCTACAATTATTCCGAAAACAATTTTACGATTTCACAATAATCGCATTTACTTTTAGATTATAAACAAAGACAATCGAGAGCTGAGTATATGACAGAGTATCGAGCTAAAATTAAAGAAAATATTGAACTTAAAAAAAAAAAGACAAAAAATAAACATTTAAAAAAAAAAGGGGGGGGGCTTGTTGGCCTTATAAACATTTGAGCTCAAACTTCCAAGTCTCTAGCTGTAATAGAGGCCGAGATCCCTACACAGGCTCTGATGAAGCTGAAGGTCTTAGAAACGGCTCCCGATTTCCACCAAACATGACTAAAAACCATCTCGCAAACACCAGCTTTTGAAATAAAAAAAAAAAAACGCTTAGAAATCGGTTCAGCCGACTTGGAGCTACGATGCCACAGACGGACAAACACACTCACGGACAAAGGCTTCAAACTTATAACACCCCCCATTCTGCGTCGGGGGTTAAAAAAAAAATTAATTGCGGCGGTCTATATTAGATGTAATCATTCAGCTGCCCAAATAATAAAATTTTGGCATAAACTATTTCTCCCTTACCCGCCCATAGATTCAGCTGCTCATGAGCAAAATTACACTAATTACTCATAAATACCCTATGATTTTAGCAGAGGATTTTAATATTAATTTTTCTTCAGAAGACGCTGAACCCCCCTATTCACTTTTTTCGGAAAAAATTACATTTACAAAGTCTACTAATCCTACACAGTTGACGACCACTTACAGTACAACCATAGACGCTGTATTTACAAGATATTTAGATAACGTGCAAACACTGCCCTACATTTCTTACTTTAGTTGTCATAAGCCCATCGAGTCATGGGTTACACACGAAAATTATGTTCCATCATCAGACTCAAATCTACAAAACACTTGATTTATTAATTTATCAATAAGTTAATCTATATCATACTTATAATATTTGTAAGGCAATATCTATAAGTTATGAGGGCGCCGGTAGCTCAGTGATATGCGTGCTTGCTTACTGAGCTCAAGATCGTGGGTTCGAAACCCGACCGAGGCCCTTAGTTTATTTTATCTGGGAGGTATAATAAACTTAAGCATGCCGTCCTTTGGATGGGACGTTAAGCGATGATTACGAGCCTGTACGATGTCAGATACTCGTTAAAGAACCCTACCCTAGTTGGAAAGAAATTTAGGGTAGGCAAAGTATAGGACTCCGATAGTAGAGTCGGGCTCGTGTCTACCAGAGTGACGAAAGAGCGCTCTGGTAATAGGCGATATGACCCCGTAGTTAAAGCCCGGGTATGAGTCATAATAACTAACTCTATAAGTTAATAAATTAATGTAACCTCAACTGTAAATAAAAATTGTTACCAATATATTATATGATTAAAAAATTTTCCTTCCAATAAAAATTGTTAAAATCAAAATATAGTCTATTAGCACAAAGAGAAACTGAAACTATAAGAGTTTGGTACGGAAGTTACACTTCAAACGTGAGTACTAACTGCACATACACGTATTTTTTTGACTTATTTTGCATGTATCCAATGACGTATTGTTTTGGCCGAAATTACATGGTTTTTCTCGGGTGATATTTTGTTGTTTTATTTATTTTTTTTAAATGTTGTTGTTTAACAGTGAATAAAAAACTTGTGAAGATCGTTATGAAAATATAGGGCACCGACTTTATGACTGAATTTGCTTGATCTGGCCAGCCCTATTATGTGAGCCATCTTGGAGTGGTGCCACATCACCTTGGCAGGTGCCATGTCATATCTCAAGTAGATGTCATCTTGGACAATGCCACGGTTCTTTCTTCACTCTACGAGGATAAGACAGTCATTCTGAATTTCCTCCAGAAATAGATGAGAATGCTCAAGTCATCTACTTCATTTTTCGAATTTTTGTTTGTGGGATTAGTTTGCGCGTCATTGTATTTTATGAATGTTGAACTAAATTGCTATATTCTGAGTAGAATTATGTAAGCGTATTTAATTTATTGTTCTTTATTTTTTAATGTTTGCCAACGTGGGGTATGAGTTTTGAATTCCCTTAACAAACAGGAAATAATATTAATCAATGGTATATGGTCCCCGCTTTGACAAATTTTGTGCCAAAATTGCGAATTGTTTGTTGCAAGGTTTAATATTTATTATTATTTCTCTCCGATGACTGTCTCCTATCTGCAGCTCGTCCCATCCGGCTATAATTTCATTTTTTTTAAATTGCCTAACTACGTAATTACTTTCTTGCAGAAGTAGCGAATCTGCACTTGAAATTAAATGAACATTTTTTAGGTTGCCAGAGGAAGGACGGATGTTTTTAATGTACACTAGGGTAGCCCATATTTTATGATCTTGAAATGTTTTCAGCCTCACCCTTGTTTTTTCCTATGGTCGAAAAATGTTTAGTAAAAAAATACAGGAACGAAGCATGGTACAACTATGAATGTTTTTTGGTGAAAAATTAATTAAGGAATCCTACACAGGAAATGTATTTATTTGCAAAAGAATTAGTTATATACAAATATATACAGGGTGTGTCGGCAACCTCTGGCAATACTTCGGAATATGGTGCTTCACTTCATTTGTAATAAAAAAGTTCTAATAAACTATGATCCGATTCGTTCACCTTCAAAAATTATTTTTGATTTCGTAAAATTTTCAATTTTTCTACTTTTTCTCATAAAATCGATCAAATCTCAAAACGTATTTGTCATAAATCAAATTCAATTACACCCTTGGAAACAACATTAAATTTCCCACATGAGACAGAAGTTTTATTTAAATTTAATTCATTATAGGTTTTTACGGCGACTTTCAGCTCAACTCTACAGCGCTTCGACTGTTAAAAACAACTTTTGAATGGTGTGTTCTTACAATTTCTGCAAGGGTAGCGTACGGTCCGATTACGGAAAAAATATCTACATTTCACCAGCTTTCCAATAAATTTAAATATCATGGGGTTTCTTCTTATGGTTTGTATAAGAAAATGCGAAAGAAATGTAAAAAACAACGAAATGCAAAATTGAGAAAAATACAATAAGATTAGCTAATATTTTTTATATATTTATTAGCCTCTATTTTTTTTTCTCATGAATCAAAGTTTATTACTATGGTTAAAATTATGAAATTGGGAATGATAAAAAAAACAATAGAAAAAATTTGATTTAGCAAAAATAATCCTTTTCTAGTTTAGCTGAGAAAGATTAGCTAATAATGGTGGAATGAACTTAGGAATCGTAATTTCAGTACCAAATTAAAGTAAATGTTTGGATGGGGATCGTAGGTTGACATGTTCTTCCGCCTATTATCATTGAAAATCGGTTTAATGCGACACAATTTTATGACATGTTCGGTGACGATCTGCCGGCTGCATTAGAAAGAAGACATTCCATTTCGCTGCTTAAGTTCTAACAGTGGATATCTCATTTTTGGGGGGTTTTGAGTTAAGAGCGCTATCTTATGTAAAATGACAAGACGAATCGATTGGTGAGGTCAGATTCAACTTCTGACCAACAGAAAGCGCTGTTTTAGGCCAAAATGACAACAATGGATATCTAAGTTTGTAATAGTATTTATAACATGCATATCTCATTCATTTTTTTAATAATATATTAATTTTGTTCGTTAATCATTTTATAATATAATAGAAATATTTATAACAAATAAAATCTAAAAATGGCAATAAAATACTTTTAGGGATGCCAGAGAAATAGTTTAAATGCTCTCCTGAAAAGTTGTGAAAAATGAGATATCCATTGTTAGAACTTAGGCAGCGATTTGCAACGAGGTTTGGATCCTGGTTTCAAATGGACGGTTGCCCTGCGCATAATTCAAGAGTTGTAAGAGACTGGATGAATGTAAGTGAAGTGGATAGATCGTTTTGGTGGCCTCCTAGAAGTCCGCATTTGACACCTTTAGATTTTTATTTATGGAGCAACATGAAATCCAAAGTAAGAACAGAGCAAGTGGATACCCGGGAAGAGCTGGACCACCGGATATATGCAGCTGCGAAAGAAATTAAAAACAACCGCGAAGAAGTGCTAAGCGCTGTTTCGTCAATGTCGCGAAGGAAGAAGTAAACTTTGCCTCCGCGAGGAGAGTAGGCACTTTGAACATTTTTAAAAATTTAATTTCAACGAGCATGTCATAAAAAGATGTCGCATTAAACCGATTTTCAATGATAATCGGTGGAAGAACATATCCACCTATGATTCCCATCCAAACATTGATTTTAAATTGGTACTGGAGATTACTATTCCAAAGTTCATTCCAGCATTACTAGCTAATCTTTCTCAGCTAAGCTAGAAAAGGATTTTTTTCGTTAATTGAATCATATTTTTTCTATTATTATTTTTTTTATTTAAAGTTTAGACCGTGGACTTACTTTTCAATTTATAAATCTAAGTCTCAGGTTTCAAATAATGAAGGCACAACGAGGAATCAGTAAAAAAACAAAAATCTATTCTTGATATATACTTTAAGGTTTACAAGTGGTTGGCCAACATGGAGTCGGTCATGTAAGGAACCCCGAGGTGTTTGAGGGAGTAAAGCTTCTCTACAGAAGAGTTGACGGTCCAGGAGAACACTCGCACGTTCTGCTTGTCCCAGTATCTCACAATGTCCCTGCAACAGGAATGGTAACATTAGTAACAGCATCTGTCTCTGATGGAACAACATCTGTCAGTTGCGACAACCCAAGGTTTATATAACTTGGCATTAGCAATTCCTACATAATGGAACAGCTGACAACATTAGCGCTCCAACCGGCCAACCGCCACATATCAGTCGAAGAGAACAAAAAAATGGGGTCCAGCTCTGACATGAGTACACAGTGAGTCATGGAAATGTTGAGATTATAATAAGTTTTTACCCTCCTTCTAAACTCTGGTCCATTTTGCTGAAAATCAATACGTGTATTACTCGGCGACTTTACAATTCACATATAAAATTTCATGTCAACACATACAAATACATTCTTTAAAGTTTTAAAGCACAAAATATGTCTAAAAAATAGCTACTATATAAGAGGGTCTTTAACGAGTACATGATATCGCATAGGCTCAGGACCATCGCTTAACGTTCCATCAGAAGGACGGCGTGCTAAGGTTTTTTCACCTCCCAGATAAAAAACGTAAGAGCCTCGGTCGGGTTTCGAACCCGCGATCTTGATTGAGCTTAATAGGCGGCACGCTACCTCTGAGCTTCCGGCTCAACAATAATATTAAAAAGAAATGAACACTAAATAACTATGGGCGCCGGTAGCTCAGTGGTATGCGTGCTTGACTTCTGAGCTCAAGGTCGTGGGTTCGTAACCCGACCGAGGCCCTTAGTTTATTTTATCTGGGAGGTAAAATAAACTTAAGCACGCCGTCCTTCGGATGAGACGTTAAGCGATGGTCCCGAGCCTGTACCCCTAGGTGAATAAAAACATTTAGGGTAGGCAAAATTTAGGACTCCCACCGTAGAGTCGGGCTTATGTCCACCAGAGTGACGAAAGAGCCCTTTGGTAGTAGGCGATATGACCTCGTTGTTAAAGCCCGGGCATGAGTCATAAAACCTAACCTAACTATGGAAAGAGAAAACGGGAATTTCTGGAGATGTAGCTCTCTAAGCTTGTGGAGAGCCAGCAGAAGGATTAGGACCAGTATTTGCCTTCGCGACTCTACAAGTCAGACTCCAGCCCGTCGTTTTTCGCCGTGAACTTTGTCTGCCTGTCAGAAGGGTTAGATCGATACCTTGCATCAGCGACTGAGGGGAACGCAGAGTCTACCAGGCGGAAGATAAATCTTGTCCAAATGAAGTCTTGTGGCAAAATGAAGATAGATACGACTGGAAGCTCAATTTGGAAGGTTTGAAGGAAGGAGACTTGTACCTCGCAGAGTGGAGGGCAAGTCCCCGAAGTAGGGATTGGACAGTTGTTCATCTGGATCGTCTAGCTGCATTCCACGGAGGAGACGTACTACCTGTTCGGGACGTTCATGCTCATAAAGAAGGCAGCATTACGAACTGAATCATCTATGTTTATCAATAGGTCATTTTATATATTCAATTTTGTTCTAGAATAGTCTGAGACAAGTTCTATTTTTTAATTTTAACATTCAAACTTACCATTGTTCATTTCATAATAGATTTTTTAAATTGACTTTCGATTTAAATCTGTTTACTTTTATTCAAATGACATGTTGCGGTCATTTTATGTTTGAAAAGTAGTTTTCATAATATTTCCAAGTTATTTTAGTGTAGTTATTCATCTGAAAGATTATTTTAGAACAAGTTACCGCTTGCAGACAGTTCCAGTTCAGTTAAATTCTGACCAGTGATTATTCTTAAAATCTTCTAGGTCACCCTTTCTGTAACATAAGTACGGGAGCAATCTATTACGCAACTGGTCACAAAAAGGTTATCAATAACACGTAATAGCTAAGAATAATTTATCTTAATTCTTAGTTAAAAGTTATGTTATCCTTAGGCCTAAGGAAACAGTCTAAATATAAAAACAAGTTAATTAAAAGTGCGTCCTGTTCGTCTGAAAGTTGTGTCATTGGACTGAAGATATCTGAAAGACCTGCAAAACAATTGCAAGTGCAATAATAAGAAAAAGGGGCGTTAACTTAATGTTGATAAAAATATATGTATAGAGCACATTTATTCTACCACCATATTTACAATACTCCAGTTTTGAATTATTTTATTGGCCTTATGTACGATGCATATTACCCATGTATTTCTCTATAACAGTATTTAGTTACTTACAACATCCAGGGCCCCGAGAGGGAGTTCTATTTACGAAATAAAACTTTCCCGGACGGGATTCGAATCCGCAACCATGCCACCAAAGCACTACGCTCTAGCCCGTACGGCCACCATGGCCCCAGTTTTGAATTATATTCGAACATATCTCTTTTTCTACAATATGACAGGGGTGATTTATAATTAAAATCATTTATCGCTACTATTAATTGAAAGAGTGGAACGTAAGAGATTGCACCACGGCCGATTTAAGAATAATCGAGGAGGAGGGGGTAAGAACAGTGGACGGTATTTGAGGCAGGACAACTTACGTAAATTGAAATGGGATTTGGTGAGTTCAGCAACAAGTACTAAGCCAGGGGCATCTAAAATAAATACAAAATGCTGGCCAGCGTTTCGTAATCAAATTAAACATCTTGATATCTGGTACGTTGAAAACTGCATACTGGAAGGACGGTCTGGGAGAAAATAACTCTAAAGGCCAGGCAGAAAACTGAAGAACTTGCCCAGAGCCAATGACGATGCTAGAAAAATTTGGAGGGACAGAGTGGGGAGACATGAAGTTGGAAGTGGAGACCTCCAGCCAGAAAAAGCACCGGAATCTGCTGCAACCTGCACCTCCCTCCTGAGAGCCTCTGGAATGGACATATGATGGCAAAAAGAAGTACCCGGGTCAGCTACAACCCGCACCTTCCTCCACAGAGGCTCTAGACCTCTGGACTGGATAAAGAATGCAAAAAGGAAGCATCGGAGTCAGCTAAAACTCGCACCTTCCTCCTGAGACCCTACAGACGTACGGACTGAAAGTTAGACGGCAGATAAGAGCACCGGAGTAAGCTACAACCCGCGCTTACCTCCTGAGACCCTCCAGACCTCTAGACTAAAGTAGGAGGCACCGGGTCAGCTACAACCACCATCCCCCTCCTGAGAGGCTACAGACATACGGACCGCACCACCCAGTAGAGAGCCTTCAGATCTCTGGAATGAATGTAGGATGGCAGAAGGAAGCACCAGGGTCAGCTGCAACCCGCACTTTTCTTTTGAAAGCCTCCTCAATACAAAACAATGTATTTCCATGAAGCACGTCAAAGGAACACACCGCTTCGTCAAATTGACGCTCCTGTACACCGGGTCTAGTAATGTCTCAGCTTAATTACTTCTTGCAACGTTTACAGCTGCGTTCACAGAAAAACGTGAAGCAAATTGGAAAAGCTAGGTGACAGCAAATTGGAGGAAATGAAGTCACAAAAAAAAGGCAATGATACTCATAGTCAGAGTGGAGAAAGCCTTGCTGACGTGCTCCAAGTCTTGAACATTAAAAACTTACACCCAGAGCACAACAGAGGCTGACTATAAACAACAACTTGTTGAGCTTCCTCCAAGGTCCACTACTCCATCACAAGCGAAGCGAAGTCTACACATTCAAATGAGATTGGAGACGGCCGACATTCCTCCGTTCTATGTATGTAAGTGTTCATGTGATCGTAAAAAAGGTAGGATCTTCTTCATATTTGGAAAATATATTAATCAAACAACAATAAATAACGATAAAGTATTTTTATAGTATATTTTATATTTTAAGTATAAATAATAAAGTATTTTTTTGGTGAATGTATGTCAAAATGAAGGGGGGTTAGAGGAGAGGGCTTGACTTAGAAACCCTAATAACTGCTCCGATGATGAGGACGGAGGGAAAGATAGGTTATAATGAAGATATAGTCTTTCAACAGTTTATAGGAATATATAATCATCACAGACCAGAACATTAATCAGCTGGACAATGAAATAATCATTTTAGTTTTGTCTTTGTTATTTAAAACTCGTGATTAAAATGTATTCTATTCATTCAAGGTTTATCTAACACTTTAATTTCTACTTTATCCGTAACAATGGGAGCGAGCCAATTGATATACGGATCCGTTAGTTATTTTTTATTGTTACTAATGAGATTGTTGTAGTTGCGACAATATAATGACAGAAAAGTGATCAGAAAAAAAATTTATTATCGATTATATTCAATTTGTACAAATGGAGGGTGGTTATGTGTTCAACAAAGTATCGGTCATGTAGGTAACTCCGAGATGTTTGATGTGGTAAGTCTTCTCTAAGGAGGAGTTGACGGTCCAGGAGAACACTCGCACGTTCTGCTGGTCCCAGTACCTCACAACTTCCCTGCAACAACAACAATAGCACAACAACAATATCTGTCTGTTGCGGCAACACAGATCAAGATCTGTCAACTGCAACAATATTTAATCAAGATCTGTCAACTGCAACAACTTTAGATCAAGATATGACAGCTGTAACAATATTAGAACAAGATCTGTCAGCTGCAACAAAATTAGATCGGGACCTGTCAGCTGCAAATGTCATATGAGCCTGTCAGTTTACACTCCGTGAACTGTATTTATTGAGATGGAGACTACATTTTGCAGAAACGTAACTGACATGCACATAATGCCGAAAATGAACATCCTTATAGCTTCGTCTGCCCTGAGCCGTACATAGCTCACACGTGCAATCCCCGAGAAAAATTTACGATTTCGGACTCGGACAGCAGATAACATAAACATTTGGGGAACAGATGTTTGACCGGCATGGTAAAGTAGCTATAAAAAATGTAAAATTTAAATTATTGTGAAAAGTGGTTTAATTAGTATTTTAAATAGTGCAATTGTGCTTTTTGAGAACTATTTAACCCCCCCCCCCTCCAAAGACAATAATGAAACCCTCCCCTATCAAACATCACAATATAAAATTAATACATATGAAAGAAGCTAACCTTACCCCATGGATGGACGAGCTTCCAAGCAGTGATGAAGAGTTTTCAGGTGAGATAATAGGACGTAATAATAATAATAAGAAAATAACTAATGATAAGTCGAAGAGGTCCTTGCCTAAGGAAGGTAGTGTCAAACTTGCACGGCCTCAGCCGCAAACAGAAGGTGCCATGTTAGTGGACCTTCCGCATTCTACCGAGCAAGATGACATGCCGCAGCCCAGGCCGAAACGGCACAATTACCAATTAGAGCCTACACCAATCACAACACGAAACAGATACTCAGTGCTCTCAACATTACCCAACGACCCTCCATCACTCACAACACAGCCCAAAATAAACACTAACACCACTGAAACAAACACAATCACCAAACCGAAAGTTCCTCCAATATTTCTCATTCAGGCTGACAATTATCAAGAAATTATTATTGATATAAAAAAAGTAGTAACTTCACCTTTCGAAACGAAATTATACAATAAAAAAATTAGAATATCCCTGACTTCCATAGACGACTTTCGAAAACTTACGAAATTCTATGACAGCTCAGACGTAAAATATTACACATTCATTAATCCTGAAGATAGGAAACTTTCAGTCATAATTCGCGGAGTGCCTTATTCTTTATCCGATAAAGAAATATTGGAGGAACTTTCGCTAAATTATCCAGTGGTCAGAGCAACGAGACTTCTCAATCGAGAGCAGAATCCAACTCCATTAGTAGCTCTAGAATTGGAAAACAATGAGGCCGGGAAAGCTATTTTCCAATTAACCCGAATGTTCTATACAGTGGTATAGGTGGAGCCCCGACGGAAGTCCCACAACATCCCTCAGTGTACCAACTGTCAGCTTTACGGTCATACCAAGAATTTTTGTCATTTAGATCCTAGATGCGTCAAATGCGCCCAGGACCATCATTTCACCAACTGTCCCTTAAAAATCACCCCGACCCCAAAGTGCGTAAACTGCCAGGGGAATCATACCGCGAATTACCGAGGCTGTATAACTCGCCAGAAACTGCTAACTGCAAGACAGCCTGCCAAACGACCAACGGTGGAGTCAGTTGGCCAAACCCGGACAGAGGCAGCCCCACCCCCTCCCGATAATCCCTGGTTCACCAAGAATCAGAACCGGCCCTTTTCGCGACCCAAAACCCTGGAACATTCTCACACCGCTCCACACAACACCCAGTCTGACCCCACTCTCACCATGTTCACTGACATCATTCTTAACATAATAAAACCATTTATACCACAAATTCAATCATTCTTCACAACATTTCTAACTTCACTCTTCAATCAATCCATCTCTCACAATGCTTCCCCATAGAAAATACGTCTCCAATATCAAACTACTAAATTGGAATGCGGACGGTCTGAAACGTCAACGCTCGGTTCTAATCGAATTTCTACGCAGATATGAGATTGATGTTGCATGCATCACGGAGACTCACCTCGACCCCTCCGAGAGTCTTAGAATCACAGGATACAAGCTCTACAGAAAGGACAACTCTCGTTCTGGGGGCGTTGGCATCCTTATCAAGAAGAATATTGCCCATTCCGAACTCTTGTTGGGGCGGATGCTGCATTTGGAGGCTACGGGTATTAGTGTGATTAGGGACAACAACACTAGATTGAACATTGTAGCTGCATATAAGGCGCCCCATCATCTTCTGGTTCAGACCGACCTGGAGCAACTCTTCACGGGCAGGCACCATCATGGCAGGCGACCTGAACAGCAAGAACCAGATCTGGGGATGCAGGCTGAGCAACACAAGCGGACGGCGTCTTATGGACTTTTGCGGCGGACTTGGGATCCTCGTTTCGGCGCCTTCCGAACCAACACACTTCCCATCACAACATCGCTATTTACCGGACATACTCGACATTACACTAATTCAAGACTTCAACACACTTTTTTTTCACACAACAGTTCCCGAACTTGACTCCGATCATGTACCCGTTATCATTACTTTTGATAACAAAATACAGATAGCTCCAACTCTCCCTCAACTAATCAATGGCAAAATAGACTGACACATTTCGAAATGAACTAGACAAGTCTTTACACATACCAAGAGATTACAACGTGACAGACAAACTTGAAAAAGCTATAACTGACTTTACGCAGCATATCAAATCATCCATAGCCAGTGCAACAGTCAAGAAAAATAGTGACAAGAGACAACGACTACATCATCCCATTCCAAACTACATACTAAAACTAATTCAAGACAAAAACAGATTACGACATAACTGGCAACGTACCAGAGACCCAAACACTAAACAACAACTGAACCGAATGACACGTCAAGTGAAATGGGAACTGGACTATCTACGAATTGACAACTATCGCCAGCACTTACAGGACATAACTCCAGGAGACCCAAATCTGTGGCGAGAGACGAAACGGATACTAAGACAGACCAACTCCATCCCTCCATTAAAACGGACTGACGGCATCGCTGTGACTGACGACGAAAAATGTAATGTTATAGCGCGACATCTCGAAAACACTTTTACACCCACCATCATCAGCAATTACTACACGCCGGAAATCAAATACTTCAAGACTCACCCTCCACACACAGCAGAGTCACCTTTACAATTTACAACACCTTCAGAAATCGAACAATTACTTCACAAATTACCTCTTCGGAAGGCGCCAGGCGATGACCTGATTCCAAATCTGGTTCTCAAGAATCTATCTTCAAAGGCTGTTGCGTACCTGACCAGCGTTTTCAATGGTTGTCTTCGGTGCGGGTACTTCCCACAACAGTGGAAGAATGCCATTGTCACTGTATTCCACAAGAGCGGCAAGCCCAAGGACGAAGCATCTAGCTACCGACCTATTAGTCTCCTTAACACTCTCTCAAAGTTGTTCGAGAGGGTTATCTACCGTCGGCTGTTATGCTTCCTCCAAGACACCAACTGTATTCCCCACCACCAATTTGGATTCAAGCCGAAACACTCGACCGTTCACCAGCTGCAGCGAGTCACAGAATACATTGTCACCGGCTTCGAGAAGAAGGAGTACTCTGTAGGACTCTTCCTCGATGTGGCTGCTGCATTCGACAGCGTATGGCACGACGGCCTTATCTTCAAGCTTTGGAGGACGGGAGTTCCCCTTTACCTCCAACGGATCATCTTGGGGTTCCTTTCTGAACGGACGTTTCAGGTCAGAGTGAACTCCTCCATCAGTGGGAAGACGTCCATACATTCCGGAGTACCACAGGGGGTAATTCTAAGTCCGATACTGTTCAACCTCTACTGTTACGACATGCCAGACTCTCCATCTACGCTGTTGGCTACTTATGCCGACGATACGATGCTTGTGTCTCAACACAAGGATCTGCCTTCGGCGGAGTGTGGAGAGTGTGACAGAGTGGTTCGACAGGTGGAACTTGAAGCTCAATACTGCCAAAACTGAGGCCAAAGTTTTCTCACTTCGTAAAATTAACACTAACACACTAACACCACTTAAAATCAATAATACAGACATACATTGGACACCCAATGACCAAACAGTCAGATATCTCGGCATACACTTCGACACTAAACTTACTTGGACCCAACACATAAACAAACAACTCACACGAGCATACACCCGACTGACACAATTATACCCACTCATAAACAGAAACACTCCACTCAAGCACAAATGTACTACACTTCTTTACACCTCATTACTCCGACCACTGCTCACATACGCTTGCCCTGTCTGGCTGGGGGCCAGCAAAACAAACATTAACAAATTAAGGAAGTTTGAAAACAAGGTTCTCCGACTGGCAGTAAAGGCCCCTTGGTTCGTCCGAAACAGTCAAATCCGGCGTGAGCTGGGAGTGCCGGAAATTGCAGACCATATCACCCAGGTTACACAGCAGTTCCACGATGGTCTTGTCGATGTGCCGGCCGCTACCTTCTTCACCCTCGGTCGGACCACCCCCAACAGGCGACTCAAACCTCGGCTATACCAGGACATTATATAACCCTTCTATATAATATGATTTGTTTCTCTTTTAATGTGTAGAGCACTAAGTGTGCTGAGCCAATAAAATTGTTTTTTTTTTTTTTTTTTTTTGCATAAACATTTGGGAAGTTTTTCTTCGAAGTAAATTGTATTAGGTAGGATGTTGGTAACGTAACATCAGTACGTAGTGATTGTAGGAGTTTTGCTTACGGTGTGATGATGTCTTTGCAGAGGAGGACGGCGGAGAAGCCGGTGAGTGGGCAGGCGAGGTGATTAAAGAACCAGGTGGTGAGATGATCCAGCATCCTCGCCCAGAAGTAGGCCAGCGGCGACTTGGAGTAGGGGATGCACTCGTCCTCCACCACTGAGAACTTGCAGTAGGTCATGTAGTGGGGACGCCAGGCCATCGAGCACGCGATCGCGTGGTTCTTCCGCCGGATCTACAACCAATCATCAGCGTCGGGTAAATATCCAATCCTAGGGAATTGTTTTCTTTCTAATTTTTTATTGATTATCAACAAAACATCAAACTGTACTTGTTTTATTTCTTTATCACCTATTCCATACCTACTTATAAGTTGAGGAACGCAGACATATTGTGGAATTTGTAATAAATAAATAAAGCAAACTTATTTTTTGAAATATTGTCTATTCCACTAAAGATACTTATAAAAATAAAAATACCGGTTTCGGCCTCACACCATCGTCAGGTCGAGTTAGGCTGATGATGGTGTGAGGCCGAAACCGGTATTTTTATTTTTATACATGTCTTTAGTGGAATAGACAATATTTCAAAAAATAAGTTTGTTTTATTTATTTATTCCATACCTATTCCGCTTCTCGGAATATTCAGAGATTGAAATAAAATTTTACTTTCAAGAGGCACTTTGTTATAAAACTGTGATTAAAAGAAAACTGAAAGAAAGCATTAAGCAATATTATAATACAGATTAGGTTCCGTAGGCTGAAAATCGAAAAGGGAGTCATATAGCGAGCTGTGTCTGTGTTCCTCTCTCTAAACACTATAAAACTTGAGCAAAAAAGTTGCGATTTTTTCTGAAATATCCAAAAATATGGACCAACGCCAGGAAATTAAAAGCGACATCGCCAGAATTGTAACTCCCACAGTGAAGGAGAAAATTAGAGGGTGGTTAAAAGAAATATTTTCTCAGGGCACAGAGCAGAGTAGAATGTCACACGAAAGCTTACTGAGAGCAAATCTGAATTATATATTTTCAAACATTAGCTAGCTCTTTAACGGTGGACGGGTCTTCAAGAAATTAACAAATAGCATTTATATAAACCAGATTGAAACTGAAACACAGGCTTTATGGCGTGTCAACACTTTGAACAGCAGGGTGGTTGTGGGGGCCCATTCCGAGCCTAATGTGAAGAACCAAAGATGTAGTAAATCTAATTTCCTTCTGATCATGCACATTTTAGCGTATCTTTATTGATGAGGGGGCATAGATTTTTTTTAACATTGAAGATGAGGCGAGGTCCGTCACACGACTAGCGTCACACAATACCGACACATACTAGCTAGGATACCCTGCGTTGCTAAGCACGTACTAGCTAGGGTGTCACTGATGCTCGATAAATACTAGCTGGGGTGACTACCATCGTCTGACACATACTAGAAAGATTGCCCAGCATTGCTCGGCATATATTAGCTTTTATTGATGGCACACCAGTATGATGCAGGAGCAAAGAAAGCTCCCTATGAGGTTATCCATTTCAAGTTATGTTACTCGATTTCGCATAAAAGTATTGAGAGGTGATAAAGTTGACAAACTACGTAAATGAAGTGGGGAGGGGAAGCTCTCAAAAAACTGAAAATTTCTCATATAAAAAAAAAACTGCCTTTTCCCTGAATTTTAATGACGTTATTTGCAACGTCACGAATGTACTGTGGAAGACCCACGGCAACGCCAGATAATACTGCTACTATTATTATAATATTAGCTAATATATTACATAAAGATTCAATTCATACTTTGCATTCACTTCATTTTCTTGGAATTCACTTTCTATCTTAATTACTATTTACCTTATTTTTATTTATTTGTTTCTTTATTTATATATATTTTCTTCTATATTTCGCACATTTTAACGAGGAAGGCGAGTGTTATCATGAAAGTAAGTTAATATCGGTTGTTGTATATAATTAATAAGCTACACTGATGGACAAAATTGTAGGACGAAACAAATTATCTTAGTTTTTTTTTCTATTATTATTTTGTACACAATCAATCATATTCTTTCGATGTATATATATATTTTTTTTCTCTTTCTTTTAATGTTTTGTCTTTCATCAAATTTACTCGTGGTGTATACCGATTGTAAATATTCAAAATAAAGAATTAAAAAAATTTTTTTTTTTTTAAATATATTGTCTATTTCACAAAATATATATAATATGGGAGTACTTTCGGTATTGCTACCATCTTCAGCCGCAACTTAACAAATACTAAATGGAAGTTCAATCAGTTTATAATCCAAATGGTACCCATCCTTCAGCCCTACGGGTTTTTTCCCTGTCCCTTCTGTACAGTTAAGTCTTAAATTATGGAAAACATTCAAAAAATAAAATTTCGTCTCAGATTGAAATCTTAATATGTACCTAATAAAAGAAAATTTTTGAAATAATATGTGCTGATTGAAATAGAAATATATATGCATATATGAAATAAATCAAAGATGACAATAATAAATATATGGATACAAATAAAAAATATATAAAATAAAGATACACACTTTTTCGAGGAAGTAGGCACGTATACACAGACTAGAGGATTATATTATTGGCGATAAAAGGGGTGAATATTTAAGATTGGTCTGATCGTTCTTACAATTTCCTTTTTGTAGTGCTCTGTTTATTTCCAGTTGTTCCAGTGCGTTGAGTAATGTACCTTTAACTTAGGTTTCCATATATATGTTATTATCTGTTATGTTTTCAAGTTTTATTCTTTACTTATTAGTTATTTTATGTAAATTAAGAAAACTTAGTGTTTTGTCGAATATTTCATGATGTAGCTAACGGTTAAGCCGGGGATTGCCTAATTGAAGTGGCACCTTTCACCAGAGATGTATTGGAGGGGTCGCACTCTGCAAACTAACTTAGTTCATAACTAGACCTGACGATGGTGTGAGGCCGAAACCGATAGTTTTATTTTTATAAATATCTTTAGTGGAATAGACAATATTTCAAAAAATAAGTTTGTTTTATTTATTTAATGTACCTATCTCACAAAAATGTAGGTATTGTATGCCTGTATTTATATCGAAATGGTGTTTGTTTTTGTTGATGTGTTGTGCGAAAGTTGATTTTACTGAGTTGTATGTTGTGTCAATGTTTAAGGATATTTTTGATACGTGTACTTTTACCCTATTTTTAAATTGTCTCCCAGTTTGACCTACATAAACAAAATTACAAGAACTACTTTCTAGCTGGTAAACCCTACTTTTTCTTCTGTTTTTATTTTGTCTTTAGTGTTGTTGAGATGTTTGTATATTGTATTATTTGTTCTGAAACCTACCCGAAAGTCCTCTTTTTTTAAGTATATTGCTTAACTGTTCTGAAATTGTTTCCAAATATGGTAGTCCTTCCCATACAAATAAAAGGGAAAGTGATATAGTTTGGAGGCCAAGCCAGGAGGAGCGCTAGGTTCGGTGGACATAGAATATATTTGGGAGTGGCTTATATTGGTTCAGTGATAATATGGGACTTACGTTGTAGACAACCCAGAAGTTGAAGGAGCTGACGACAGCCCTCTTATACAGTAGGGGATACTTGTCGAACGTCTCACAGATCACCTTCACTATCTGGAGACACAGATAAATATGATAATAACAATCTTTATTATAATAATAATAACTTGGATTCCTTAACACAAATGCACATAATTAATTAATGATGTTCGCAATATCCCCGCTGATACGGTCCAGCACTAGGCTAACAATAGTAGAAACACCACTGCTGTGGGCCAGTGGTGGAAGCCTCAACACCATCCGTTTATTAACGAGTTTTTATATCACTTCTTCTACAAGTTTTATTTGGGGTCCAAATGCAGCCTCTGATTATTTTTGCTGTGCGGACATGAAGCTCCTTCTCTTATCCTCTCCCCACCAGGACGGCCTAAGGGCTCCCTTTTCTGGTTGTGTCTGCCAGGATATTACCAGCACTCCAATCTAACCATTACCCACCACCATGACTCAGTAGAGATCACCTCCCTTTCTTGTTACACGCGTCAGGACGTTTCTCGTTTATGTTACCCGCACCCCGCCCTAGTTTCCATTCACCACTATTCCCCAGGAGCGACGTAACCTCCCTTTGTGGTTATCCATGTCAGCTTATGTTAACCCACCCAATATTACCCGCCATCATGACGCAAAAAACAAGGTAACTTCCTATTGTGGTTATCCATTTATGTTACCAGTAATCCTACTCAACCACCACTCGCCGCTATGGCGTAAGAGAAAGGTAAATGCTTTTTTGGTTATCCATGCAGGTTATGTTACCCGATTTCGTTACCAGCCCCCCTTTAGTCACCGTTTACTAGCCTGGCGCAGGAGCTATATGCATAAAAATATTGAGATTCAAAATTCTTGAAAAAAATAGTTCTTAAATGTGGTTATTTACCAGCAGCCTGGCAGTATGACACAATATCAGAGGTAACTATTCTGAATGACGAAGTCACGGGATGACCAAAGATAAAAGTATATACCTCGGGCCTGTCGTCTTTGATGTCTATGAAGACGCGCATGTCGTACTCGACGACCCGCTTGATGATGTCCTCGAACAGGGAGATCTTGACCCCCTTGAACCGCTCGCTGCAAACACACAACAGATATATTAAGTGTTAGCTGGGCTACGCGGGAAATTCACTACCGTTCTTGCCACTTCGATACTTTTACCGTAATTGATCAACAATCGTGATATTGCAAGAAGGTCAAATATCCCCCCCCCCCCCCCCCCCCCCCCCCCTACCCCCCGAGATAACAAATGTTTTCGACGCGTCTCGTCAACCTTCAAAATGGTATATATTTACTGCTTGACAACTTTGAGTAACTTTACCTGAAGCTGATTAAGTGCGATGCACGGACAGAATAAAAAACTCCCATCCCCCCAGTGACGCACTGAGATTCGTAAGGTCCCAAGGTATACATTATTTTACTGTTCCGCATGGCCTTTGTTGTTACGGGGCTTATAAGAATGCTATCACATGTGAAATTTCATTGAAATTCTATCAACTGTAAAAGAGCTAGCACTAATTTTTTTTTTACCTCTCCCTCCCCCCGCTGCCAGTCAAAATTTGTTTAACTTCATTTGCGGTTTCACATCTTCAGACGTTGTACTGCTATTAAATCCTCATCAGTCAACTTTCACCTACAAAAAAAGGTCGATATGGATTGGGCCGACATTATCCTACCGGAAATACACGGACGAGATTACCACTTGTTAACAAAGTAATTCTCGTACTCATCAGGGTCGATTAGTCTGAAAAAGCCTGATAATGAATTGTTATATGATAGGATGGACTATATATAGTGAGAGTAGCGATTTCTGGTAGGGAACTGATCTAATATACAAATCAGGTATCCCAAAGAATAGATTTTTGACTTCCCCGTCGCTCTTTTTAATGAAGCAGCTTCAGGTTCTATAAAATCAGCAAGGCTAATCAGAAAAAAAAGATTGGTGAATTACAATGAGACTTTTCACTTCCCCTCCAAAACTAGTCGACCGTTTGCGCTAATAATTACAACGGCAGTTATTAGAGTTTTTTGTATGTTTTGGGCTAAGCCTCCACCCTAATTCCCTCTTTCCTTTGGCCCTTTTAGCTGAAAATCGATAGGTGCCGTCCCTAGAGGATTCTGGACACACATATAAAACTTCGTGTCGATACAGTAATTCTATCAGGAGTTAGGTATCGAGTTTTGTTTTCCATTTTTGGAACTTGGAGGTCGGAAAACATAAAATTCCGTTGAAAACCCCGCATCAAATTTCTGACAAATTGCATAACTTCATAATGCGGATAAGATACCTCCCGAAGGAGTTACACTCGCTACTGCCCAACATGTACAGTAGTAGGTGCGCGCGCAGCTATCTCCTCCACCTACCTTATATAGTCAACCTATATGCTCTTAACCAAATGAAATTATAATATCGGGCAGATAAGAAAGGCTCCTGCAAATGAACCCCGAAGGTTTCGTAAGAATGTGTCCAGCTCAGATCATGTTCATACTAAAAATATTGGTTTTATCGGGCGGCTATTCTATAGAAGGCTAATTTTATCTGGTAGGTAATTTGCCGGTTGTTATTTTTACGTGGTTCTCTCCTGATTAGGGTTCCTTGAAGTCGAAAATCCGTCTCCGTTATATACTGTCCCGCGGTCTATACTACAAGACACACATTACATACAAATTAAGTAAGTAAATGACAAGTTGGGATGCTTACTGGAGGGGGTGGTCCATGGTGCAGTCGAGGTTCTTGAGCTCAGCCCAGGTCTTGTCCTGGACGAGACCTTTCTCGACTGTCACCCGGTCCAACTCCATGTCATGGAAGAGGATCGGCACCAGATCCTTGGTCAGCACCAGGTCGAACTCGGCAGCCATCGCACCGTTCTTGTAGCACTAGACACACATCAGTTTACTGTCTGAGTTAGCCTTTATACAGCTGTCAATGGCGGGGCCCCGGAGCAAATATTAGATTAATTTTTAAAATATATTAATTCTGTGCATTAATCACCCGAATAATAGAAATATTATGATATGAAACTAATTAAAAACATCAATTCTATAAGAATTGGAAATAATGAGATGAAAACTAATAAAGATTAATACTATGCGCTTCAGTGCAGGAGAATCCCTCTTAACCGACATAGTCAGGACCCAAGTATCGCCGGTTAAGAGGGAGTATGTTTCCTGGGCATCTCTAAGATTCTTCTTTTGAAATTTCTGCCAAAGACAATAGTTGGAGATGATTCAATACCCTTCCTTCAGACAGTGAACGACAAGGCTCACTGTGGCCTGAAGAAGGGCCGTGGAACGTCTGGAAATATTGCCAGAACGACGACATCTCTGGAAGAAGTGCCGGAAAGAATAATGCATATAGGATGGAGTACACCATTTTAACGAGGAATTTGACAGAAATATCATTTCTACAAAAATGTTATTTCAAAAGATTTTTTTTCGAGTACCGGCCTCTAAAGGGGGCTTCATAACACCCGTCCGCCGCGT
Organism: Aradus depressus; assembly: GCA_963662175.1. NCBI lineage: Eukaryota > Metazoa > Arthropoda > Insecta > Hemiptera > Aradidae > Aradus > Aradus depressus. The sequence goes on along the minus strand of OY759214.1, from coordinate 53,458,957 downwards.
GGGGGGGGAATTAGGTAATTGAATTAAAAAATATGTTTTCTTTGGTGCTATGGCCAGTTGTAGGACGCAGCCACTCGTCGCGACGATCTCTTTGGTCTCCAATCTACCTTATTGGCGTTTCCCGAGTAAGCTCGGGATCAGGGCATCTATGTTTATGTTTTTTTTTTGTATTTTTTCGATCGAACTCTGGGTAATCAGCCACACTCATCAGCTTCCGCGGGTTCAGTCCCAGGTACGATCCTGTCCGGCGTATCAACTCTCCTAGGCCTGTCGTACAGCGGGCATTCGAGAACTTTTTTTTTTTTTTTCGGGTGTACCGACCCTGAAGGGGGCTCAACAACACCCGTCCGCCGCGTAGGGGGGAAATTAGGTCATATTACAGGTTTTTAATTTTTATTTTTTATTTGCTGCTACGGCCGGTTGTAAGACCCCGCCAATCACCGGAGCGATTGGTTGGGTCCTCCAAACTACCTTTTCGGCGTTTCCCAAGAGAACTCGGGACCAGGCACTTATGTTCTTGACTGCGTTGCGTCGAGGATGGTCACAGGTGGGCCGTGTTACCAGCACCCAACGGTCATCCCCGGAATTACGTTAAACTGCTTTCTTTACCTTCCGCCAGGAGGCATTTGCCAGGGCATTCGAGAACTACGTGTTCTGCAGTCTCGACGCCGCGGCACGAGCAGTTCGGGCTGCCCTTCTTCTTGAAAAAGAAGAGCTTGAATTTGAAATCCCCTTCCCCCGATAGTATCTGGGACGTCCAGTGGTCCGGCTTTACCCAAGACTCAAGTCTTGCCCGGACGTTTGGAAAGTAAGCGCAGGTCGTTCGGCCGTCTGAGGATCGTGACCATCGCTGCTGCCATTTTTCTACTATCCAATCTTGAACTATGTCCTTGCAACGCTCTGGTCTAGACTGTCCGTGTAGTTCCTCCTCCAGAGCTAGTCGCAAGGGCTCGTCGGTGTCTGCTCTGAGTGGCAGACAGCGTCGCCCAAGTCAATGGGCGGGGCTCCGGCCAGTACTTGCAGCGCAGCAGTAGAGACAGTCCGATAGACCTTTGTGACCCTTAACAGGGCTGTTATCTGTGCCTGGACAAGGAATACTCGCTGCCGTTTCGTGGGGCGATGCCTCCATCCTGCGGCCGCAGGAGCTAGCTTTACACGTAGAGTAGCCGAGGCTCCACGTTGAAAGTGGCTATAGTCCTTTCTTTAATGGCAACAGCGAGGGGCGTCATGTTCAGACCCGGCCCGATTCGCCCTCCTAGATACGTAACCGTTGCTGGGCACTCGCGCGGCCCATGGTATCTTATAACCAGAGGATCAGTCCAGGATTCTGATTAGGAAGGCCAACGTCTTGCCAGGTGAGAGGAAGAATTTGTTTGCGCATCATCAACTGTCGATGTGCTCAATGGCGGTCTCTGCGCGTTGGGTGAGAGCAGCGCGACTATCTACGTGCACCGTGACCACGGTCGACGTAGGCTATTGCGTTGAATCCACGGTTCTCTAGGTCACGGAGCAGTTCGTCAAAGAGGATGATCCACAGAGTGGGCCGAGGACCGAGCCCTGAGGACAGTGTCTGGTAACTTCCGCTGTAGTGCTGGCAAAGCGCTGCCCCATGGTTGCAAAGGAACCTGGAGATCAGCCCAAATAGATTCCTAGGTGGTCCGCAGTCGCATGAGGATCGCAGGCCACCAAGCGCTGTCGAAGCCTGCAGCAATGTTGAAGAAGACACAGAGTGCATATTTCCCTCTGCCCTCCTCCACATCAGCTCTTAGCCTCCTCAAGGCGCCCTCAGTGCATCTACCCCTTCAGGCAACCGTACTGCCGATGGGATACGTAAGCATGAACCTGGGCGCGAATTCTGTTGAGAACGAGAACCTCCAGCGCCTTACCAAACATGGAAAGTAGGCTGATTGGTCTATAACTCCCTACCAAGGCAACGTCCCTGTTCCCAGGCTTGACAAACGTGCAAACAATCGCCCGTTTCCACGCTCTCGGGAAGTGGCCCCGCGGCAAGCTGGCATTGTACATGTGCATCAGATCTGGCTTGAAGACCGGGAGAGCTTTCTTGATTATAGCTGCGCCTATGAGATCACTCCCAGGGGCGCCACTACTCTTCTGCTTCCCAACCGCCAAATTCAAATCGATCACATATCAAGCTGGCACATCCTCCGAATCCGGCAATGTACGGGATTAGCACCTGATGTCATGCTGGCTGGGTGTATCTTCCTACAAGAAGGCCTCCCTCAGGTACATCCTACTGGCCTCCTCCAGAGACATGGCGTACACTCCGGCGTCTCTGATGGAGGCTAGGGGGCGACTGTTTTGAACGTGCCGGTGGCAACCCGATAGGGGATCCCCACGGGTTTTTGCTATTCCCGTCCTCAATGAACGTCCTCCAGCTTTCCTTTTTTGCAGTTTCTATCAGCTTATGTGGTTTCTATATGATCGGCCCTCCCATTTCTCGTCAGAGGAGTAGGTGGTGACAGACACCATGAAGGCGTCAGATATGGGCTTACGAGTGGCAAAGCGGGGTCCCTATGCCTGACATCAGAAAGCTGGACCATCCAGGTGTGCAGGATATTAGTTTAACATGATTACCTTTCGTCCCAATTTAAACCATAATAAATTAAGGAGAATGTAACAAAAAATATATTAACTTGTGGCAAGTAGACCGTCGGAGAAGCCCGCGCGCCGGCTAACAGAGCACTGGGCTAGAGAGAGGCTACCGCACTAACTATATTGAAAAAAATAAAATTAAGCATTAAAAAATGTGCGCCTATATTTTTATCAAAAGCAATTATGATTATTAAAGCTGAAACTACACCGTCGATCATATGCTGAAGCAGTATGCTGAATTACATCAGAAGTTTGAAAGTAGTTGTTGACAAGTACAATCTCAAAAAATTAATATATAGCGGATAGTAGAGTTCTCCTCGACTCCACTTAAGTAAAATTAATAACCTTTTGCCGAGCCTAAAACAAGGGTATGTTACCACAAAAAAAAAAAAAAGTCTAATTAAATATAAAAAACGAAATTATGATACATCAATTATTGAAGCCAAGGATCAGAGTAAAACTTCCTGCGGAGTAATAAATAAATTTAGGAAAAAAGTCACCCTATCAACATTGCATCTCGTTTAGGATGAGAGCTGTAATTCAAAACCTATCACACCTAAATAATACATCATTTGTCGGGGGCGGAAATCCCGTTCCATGACTCTGTATGAACTAACAACTGTTGTAGAAGAAATAAAACAGCAAGTCCACAGGATGTAAAGACGGCCTTGTTAGTGCCGCTGTGATTCTAGCCCTACCTCAGTGAACCTCTTATAAGATTTTTTTTAGAAATGTTATTGGAAATTGTAGTGTACGTACTGCTTGGGCTCAACTTCGCAAGTCTGTAAAATGAAAGTTTCTTGAAGAATAAGCTACAGTGGCTCACAGTCAAAATGATGCAAGGGGTTTTTAAATAGAAACACACGTTTTGATTAATAAATTTCTAATGGAACTTGTATAAAACTGAACTTTAACATTAAACTTATTTAAATAATATTCAAATTTAAAGAAATTTCCATTTAGTTGAAACGTTAATTTGAGTCATAGAAAAAATTATAAATAATGACTTCACAGTGAAAATGATGCAAAGGAAAAAATACATAAGAAATCTATCTTTAAATATAATCAATATTTGGTGGAAAGTCCTTTGTTATTTAATACCTCTTTTAAAAGGTCTGCCATAGACGCCACTAGCTTTTCAGTGTAATTTGGCTGAATCTCCTCCCATTCTTCCTTAAGCGTTCTTTTCAATCCTTCCTTATTTGTACTTTCATGTTTTCTCACCTCCATTTCTAATATAATCCACAGATTTTCTATAAGATTTATATCAGGAGATTGGGGCGGTGTTTTTATAGTTTTTGAACAATTATACAAACACGATTCTTTGGCCAAATATGAAGAATGCTTGAGATCGTTATCCTGATAAAATGTAAAATTGTTGCTAATTCCCAGTTTGTTTGCACTTTCTTTCAGATTCTTTTTAAGTACATCACAATAAATATATTTGTCCATCGTCCCCTCAATAAAATGGAGATATCCTACTCCAGAGGCAGCCATACACCCCCAAACCATGACATGACCACCTCCATCGTGATGGCCATTCCACCTCCATGCTTGACAGTCGGGCGAAGATTTTTTTCCCTGAGCTCTTCGTTGGCCCGTCTCCATACAAAACCTCTTCCGTCAGATCCAAATAAGTTGAATTTTGATTCATCTGAAAATATAACCCGTTTCCAGAAGTGCGAATCTTTCTGTAAATACTCTCTGGCTCTCAACTCTAATCTTTCTATTCTTTTTGTTTATGTATGACTTTTTTCTTGCAACTCTTCCATGAAATTGGTTCTTTCTAAGTATCCTACGAATGGTTTCAGCTCATACTTTTTGTTTAAATGTTTTTCAACCATTATTGCCAACTTTGGAGCACTCAGTTTAGGATTTATTTTAATTTGGGGTGAAATCTATCGCTCATCAGTAGCAGTAAAACTTTTTTTTGCACTTACCCTGGGTTTATTTATATTCGTTTTTATAACGTTCAATAATGTGCTCGACTGTTGAGTAGCTCCTGTTAATAATGGAGGCAATTTCTCTGTCTTCCCTTTTTTAAAATTTGCTATGACGATTTCTCGTTCGCGAATTGTTGTTTGAGCACCCATTTTTAAAACTAGATGGAAACACTCGGAGCGAAGCTCTTTACAAGACGGAATACTCCAATAAATGTAATTAGAAACAACAAAAACAAACACTGCATCATTTTCACTGTGAGCTCATTATTTGCAGTTTGTTCCAACATTCAAATCTACGTTTTAACATAATGATAATTATTTATATTCTAATATTATTTTAATGTTTAGCTTAAATGTTATAAAAGTTACATTGGAAATTTATTATAGTTTATTATTCAAAATCGCTATTTATAAATTAAAAATCCCTTGCATCTTTTTGACTGTGAGCCACTGTATATATTGCGTACTAAGACTTCGGAACGCTGTAATTGTGTTCCGCCATTGACCTCTCAAATCTGAGGAAAAACACTTTGGTAATTATTGTAAAAAAAAAAATATTTTAATATGATTCACAGTTTCCGCGTTGATTAGACAAATATGAAAAAAAAAAAAAAAAAAGGGCCTATGGAAGAATTGAAGTTTTCGAACCCCTTTTTTCTAGCATACTCTTGTTATAGCTTTTCTCATGTCGGTCTTTTCTTTGACATAAAAATAGTTCCATCTTAGAAACCTCAGGATGAATATTTTTATATTTTTCTGTAGTAGCACCAATACGTTTCTAAAAAAAATAATAATGTTTAATCAAAACATTTTGTCCTGAGCTGGTGCAAAAAGTTGTCATTGAAAAGGTTACAGTTGAAATTTTCCCCAGACCCTCGAAATTTTACGATTAAAGATAACATAACCAGTGTCTACATTTTGAAGTAAATATTTGCTTCAGAACATTATTTGCCCATAGAGCTATCGTCTGACTGTATCATTCAAGGTTTTGATTAAGAAGTGTAAACAACTTTCATTTTATATCAACAGCTGAAAATAGATACTATAATAGTTGGTTATACTAAGAGTGGCTCACAATGTCGAGGGCCTCGAGAGTGTTCTCAGGAGCGTCGCGTCCGGCGAACCGATGGGCTATCACCTTCATGACCAACCCGCCGCCTCCTTCGTCTTCCGTGTTCTCATCCTCTTTCTGTCCCGCCGGTATTAGCTTCTTACCAAACAACTCCGCCGTCACAGCAAGGGGCGGCTGAGGTATTGAGTACATTTTCACTAGGAAATAGGTTACAATTGGACCAACTAAAATGGACGCGAGAAATGCCCCATTTGTCAATTCAACTGCAACAAGGAACATGCCGAATGTAAAGACCCATAATGTGAAAGAAGAAACTGCCAATCGGGCGTCAAACCCGTGAGCATTTACTTCAAGGGGCATTTCTAGACTTTACAGAATGAATGTTAGGCAAAGTTAACAAAATACATGACACTTGTAGTATTCGTGACCCCTGCGACAACCACCCCCTAAGAACGCCCGATGTAAACTAAATTGTTATCAGGGATGTTCAGGTTAAAGTATTTATACATCTGGTTATCTCATCTATGATGATATGATCAAAACATTATATTATTTAATTATTTGAAACAATTATTATTAATTGTTTATACTAATTTTTCTAATAATTATATTCACTTAAGTTATAAAATCATCACGTGAATAAAATTTTATGAATCGTAAACATTGTAACGAAAAATAAAAAATGTTATAGTTCTTAAAGCATTCTCTCCATAGTTTTTTTCTTAATTTGTTTTCTCTATCCACTTTTTATTTTAGCAAAATTAATTGTACGCTCTACATACATATGATCGGAAAGGCTTTCGTTAGCATAACCTGAACCTACAGTTACTGTTATCCTTCTAAAAACGGACTTTCATGTTTTAATTATGTGTAACTTATCAAGTGATTTGTCACTGAGCCCTGGTCAGAAGGTTTTGTTAGTCTACGGTGAACATGTGGATTCAAATGAAGTAGTTTCTGTTGCAGATAAACTTAGAAATATCGTGTCGGAAGGAGGGCTCGTCAAAGTTGAAAATATAGGGAGAATATCGAAAGGTATGTATGCAGTTTCTCTTCTTTGTGTGTGACTTTTCAACAAATAAAAAAAAATTATCCTTGTTATTACTATTTTAGGGGATTATGAAGTTTCCAGTTTCGATTTAATTATATCCGGAATCTGTATCCCAAGAACTATTCGCCATTCAAGTGAATTGTTAGATATTTATATTACTTTAGTCAAACCAAGAGGCAAAATAATATTAAACGAACCAGTCAGTGGTGCTGGAGGCCCTTTAAGGTAAGAATGTTCTTGAATTTTGTTCAGAAAGTATGAAGTGTCTTTAAAAGTCCAATAATTGGAATGTCAATTGTTTATCTTATTTTCAGATCGAAGGGTGAATTGACATCATGTTTGAAATTAGCTGGTTTGGTAAATATTTCGTCTCCGACTACAAAAGATCTTCACGAGAGTGAATGGAACAAGTTACGAGAGCATTTTAATTCCGAAGCTATTGAAGTTTTAAGTATTGTAGGAGAAAAACCTAATTTCGAGGTATTGTATGATGTGTTCGATCAGGGTTGAAACAGAAACCAAGCACTCTAAACCATTAAAAACGAAAGTTGGCATTTACAATGTTTTTCTTAATTTGCTTCCTTGTCAAATCTTTGAATCAATTTTCCCTCTATTCTGTTTTGAAATTTTGCAGACTAATTTTTTTTGTTGGCAGTAAAATAAGTAAAAGCTGAACAATCGTAGTTGAATAATAATCTATATATGTATATATGTTATTGTATCTTTGGTGGGAGGCCATAACAGTACAAGACAATTTTTCAGGAGAACAAAAAATGTCTTTTGCCACTAGACAAGTTTTTTTTTAACTGCCAAAAAATTAGGTCTACACTATGTGAGACATTACCGACTTGTCCTCTTCTCACCACTTCTAGAGATTGACTTCACATTGTGAAATATGTAATAATACTGTTTTGGCCAAAAATGGACTTGTACTCTTCTTACCGCCTATCAAAGATATATGAGGCTATCAGTGCAAGAGTGGCCTAACCCTCTCGAATGACCAATTGAGATATATGCATGCATTGTTTCTTTAGACCACTTTTCACTGCGCATGAAACTTTGTCCCAATTCTTTGCCATCTTTTGTCTGTGATAAAAATGAAATTATTTACAAATTGAAATGTTAATTAGCAAGAAGAAAAAATGTGGGAGAGGCCACTGTTGCAATTTACTGAACTAGTTACCGAACTAGTGACCGACTACTGAATTCAGGTTAGGCCGCTAACCTCATAACGAACTGACAACGTTTCGACCGGAATAACTTTACATTTTCTCCTCTTTCTCTCTAAAAAAAAAAATAGAAATATATTATAATAAAAAAAGTTTATTAAAAATTATTAACTACAATTTTTTTCATGAAATTATTGTTATGAAATTAACTCATATTAATAAAACATTAATCATCAAATTAAACATTGACAACAATTATTAAAATACACATGTTTAAAATATAAGCAAGATTATCAAAATGAATTAAAACTCGACCATCTTCTCGTCATCATCTTCATCGACACAGATGTCAATGACAGCTCCTCTTGCTGTGGTCAATGTCTTATAAAACTCGTGATGAATGGGAGGGATATAGGAAAGAAGCAGGATGAGATATTTTTTCTTCTCGGCGTAATAGACTCAGATGTTCTTTTTTTTTTAATTCGAGGGTCTCTTGGTTTGAATATTTATATTTGATTTGAAATGGCTCCGCGCTCTCAAAACGGAGCCATTGTATTTTTAGCCACTCCACCTTTTCTTTATTTGTGGATATTATCCTTCTTGTTATGTTGTTTTCCAAAGTTTTCGTAGAGATATGATTAGTAATAAGAAAACTTTAAAAAAAAAAAAAAATGAAATAAATTTTTCAAAATATATAAGTACAAAAATAAGAATATTGATACATAGACACATTTGTAATAAGTAGATACATTTTTCAATTTAATAAAAATTAAGATAACTATTTTTTAAAACTCTTCTTGAAGCGTCTTTATCACAACGATATTTCGGGACGTTCTTATGTCCCTTCATCAGATCCCAATGTGCGAGATATAGAACCGAAAAAGAAAATAATGTAACAATAACAAATACATATAAAAATAAAATATACAAGAGTAATAAAATAATTTACTACATAAGTAATGAAAAATAATGATTAAACATAACGTAGATTCTACTAAGGTGTGAGGAGCTCTGCCCAAAAAATAAAAATGAAAGCTTTGTATCAAATAATGTTTTTGGATTGGAAACACGATTGTTTATTGTGGTTATTTTATGGTTGGTTTATTTTATTCTTTTTGAACAGAGAATAAAATTCCGTTTTGGAGTTGAGGGTTTCCTCTGACATAAACATTTTTAGTTGGTTTATTAAATTTTTTATTGTTTCTATTGACTTCAAGAGGTGGGGAGGGGCATTAAACAAATTAATTCCTTTATGAGTTATACTTTTTTCATAAAGAGAAGTTAGTTATTCGAAAGTCTTCATTCTTCGTGGTATCGTAATCATGACTAGTACTGTTGAAAGGGAAAATATTATTATTTTTCCTAATAACCATTATTGTTTCTAATATAAACAGCGAAGACAAAGACAGGGGTTTAAGTTGTTTAAATATTTTTCTGCACCTTGTTCTTTGAGTAATATTGTTTATAATTTTTAGTGCTTTCTTTTGAAGTCTAAATATATTATTACTCGGGCTACTTGCGCCCCAATGTATTAAACCGTGATTGATTATGGAATGAAAATAGGCGTAATATAGAGTAGTTAATGTTCCTTTTGGCTCGATCTTTTTAAGATCACGCAGTTAGAAGCAAACGGAACTCAGTTTCTTACCGATAACATGTGTATGTTCAGTCTATGTTAGTTTCTTATCAATCAATATGGAAACCTAGAAATTTTATATTATCTTTAAATGATACGGAAAGAGTATCAACAGTTAACGGTTGTTTTTCTTCTGACAATTTATTCGTAGTTTTGAAGTTTAATGTAGTTGTTTTAGCCACATTAAACCATTGAAGAGAAGAAATCGATCACTCTTTCAGTAGAATTCCTGAGAATCATCTCTTTTTGTTTTTAGTTGTAGATTTAGTTTTTTTCTTTATCGATTAAGATAAGTATGTGTAGACAAAGTCTGGCGACAGCCATATTGTTTATTTGTTGACCCGATTGTTTGAGGTGGGTGTTGCTGACTGTTTGGAGTACCTCGTCCGCAGAGACAGACCTCATCGACTCGGACCAGCTGCTCCATCAGACAGACCTCCGCCCTCCAAGCCCAGCTTCCCTCAATAGCCGTATTATTGTTCATTTGTTGACCTGACTGTTTAAGGTGGGCTCGAGTGCGAGGATCCAGGTGGGTGTTGCTGAGGTATGGAGACTATCCTCTACCGCAGAGACAGATCTCATCGACTCGGACCAGCTGCTCCATCAGACAGACCTCCGCCCTCCAAGCCCAGCTTCTCTCAAAGGTCATTTGGTATTTATTTATTTTCATCGTATTTCTATAAAAACCAGCTTTAGTGCTCATTCAGTTAGTACAATGTGTCAGTACTATACAACATTTTTACCAACCTTTATGTACAGCCAAGCATCGATTATCGTAATGTCAGTTATTAGGACCGTCAATTAACGGAACATTTTTTTAAATAATATTTTTTATTAAGGAAGGATTGACCAACGATGCAATAGGAAGGGAAGGAGGAGATTTGTGGTCGATGAAAACAAATTTCTTGCCATTAAAAGATCTAATTAGCCTACATTTCATGCGTACAGAAAAGGTACACCAGAACAAAATAGTACTATACTAGAAAAAAAAAAATTCATTCAAAAGCATTTAGATAGATCATATAACGTTGAATCCGACCCCGAAACTCGATTTTTTTATATCTCACCGAGGATGAGACTTATAGGACTAATGGATGGGACTTATTGAAATGAGATTGTGTAATTTCATTAACCTCCCACAATAAACATCTTTTTGACCAAAAGTAAATCTTCCTGTTTCGAAGAGTACTTGAAATAACCTTTGAAACGATGTGTCGCTAGAGCATTTTCACCAAAAATTGTGCTTCTCTCCCGAAGATGCTTCGAGTTGACCAAGCAATTTTTATATACTGGCGGCTGTCCCACATTCAGAAAGTCTGATTTAAGATGGCAGCAATGAAGGGATGTATCGTATTTTTAAGAAATTTCACACCAAAATAAGCCAAGTAACTTGAATACGTTTTCTGAAAACCCATGACCATGGCTTTCGAATGGTGTGTTCCATGCCAATTTAAGATGTTTTGGGGGCCTAGGCTGATCATAGATCGTCTTTAAAACAATTTTGAGTGAGTGACTTTACCCTATAAAAAATTGATAATTGTTATTCCAAAGATATTTATGGTTTTGATATTTCCTTTTATGTTTTGAAGATCGCTGTTTAGTTTTGACTCTTGTCGCAGAGAGCTGGTTCGTGGAAAGCTTACTGTGAAACTTGATAGCTATACACCCAGAATGATGACGAATGAATAATAGAATGATTCATGGAAATCGGTATAATAGTTTCCCGGTTAAACGAACCCTAACAGGCCTTATTGTTCATAATGATCAGTTGACACGTAAAAAAGGAGGCAATTTTTTTTCAAAACTAAATGAAGCTCTGCTCTCCAATTACCAAAACAAATTGGCGTAGTATTGTTGAAGTTATGAGCTTAGAGTGTGGACTCCAAGTTTGATTTTTATGTAAGTAGAGATGTGTATTGATAATGTGTTGTGTGTTTCAGTGTGCGGTAGCAGCGGTAAGAGGAAGGCCTGCAAGAACTGCTCCTGCGGCTTAGCTGAGGAGCTCTCGATGGAGGGGGGAGGGGGGGAGGCCCCCTCCAAGTCCTCTTGCGGCAGCGTAAGTCAACATATTCAACGAGTGATTGTATCAAGATTGGACAAAGTGCAATTTTCATCGGATCGAGGGGAAAAATGGGTAGTGGCGTCACGTTGTCTCAGCCTTCCACCAGGGGCGCTGCACGCACACTAAAGTTAAAATCTTCAAGGGAAAAGAGGTAAAGTTGTGCCTCATTTTAAAGATTATTTTTGACCCCCTCTTTCCATTGGAGATTTTAAAGTTAATGTGTGTGCAGCGCCCCTGGTGGAGGTCTGAGTCAACATAACGTTTCCTGTTTCTAAGAGCCCTTGATATATATAAGCGTTTGAAGGATGTGTTTCATGGCGACTTGAAGGGTGTGAGAAAGGAGTAAAAAATCGTTGTTCTTCTTTTTTTTTACAATTTGTTTTCTACATTATGCATAATTGAAGGTTCCGAATAATTTCTTCATCCTTAAAACTTGATAAACATGAAATTAAACTTCATTATTTACGAAATTTTAAATGGGACCATCTTACACGCCAAACTGAATTCATACTAAATTTTAAAAGAAATAGTTTTTGAGTTAGGTGTGTGAGTATTTGCGGCAGGCGGAAGCTTCATAAAGAACGGATTTCCCTGGTTGATGGTTGGATACAAAGTCAGCAAGTAAAAAAAATCTTCTATTTTTAATTTTATTTTATTGGAACACATTTTAAAACAAGGGAGATATCCAAAAAATGCTTCAAAAAACAAAGTATTCTTTTTGAAAGACTTTTAGGTATATTGAAGATATTCTACCATGTAAAGCAAAAACATTTATTGCAGTATTGGATCACCCATCAATAAATTCAGTTAGACTTTATCTATACTCTTTCTGTGCCGTTCACTAAGAATGTTAATTCCATTGTAATGATGGACAGATCAAATAATCAATCAGTGTAATCGATAAACATTTTTTCGACTAATATAAAGGATATGTAATTAATAATATAAATTAGGGGTCACCAACTTTTTGCACATGCGGGCTGCATTATGACTTAGGTTTTCAAGTGCTGGCCACATATCAAAATAAAATTAGCTAAATAGGCACTAAAAATACACATTTCGGATCCGTTCGTTTACATCTATCTTCTTGACTCCCCTGTCCACAGATGAAGTCAAAATAATTCTGATAAACCTAATTTTTCCGATTCTTTGCGGATTTCTTACGGGGCCCGTAGGTTGCTGGATTTGTAGAAATGATTGATAAATCAATCAACAATTCAGTAAGCTGACATACTAAACCGTCTTATCATATTGGTTGCTTTATGGGTAGGTAATGGCAGTGTTTAACTCTCCAAAGGCACTTAACACGTGACCTCCAATATAAAAGGAACCTAAATGCTTATTTTAATATTTATAGATCAGTGAGTGCGACCTTTACATGAAATTATCTTTATCTTTACATATTAAGTAAAAATAAATATGACATTAATAATATTTTTTTATTCAAATGGGTATTCTCTTAGTTTCAATGGGCTTCCTTGAAACAAACGTGTGTCTGTTGTTTTTCATTATTGGGTTGGGCGGTGAGGATGTGGTATGATAGGGGGCTCCTGCTCTCATCCTATTTTGGTTCTGATTGCAGTGCTACCTGGGAGACGCGTTCCGCTGCGCCAGCTGTCCCTATCTTGGAATGCCAGCATTCAAGCCTGGCGAGAAAATACAGCTTACGGATAGTCAGCTTAAAGCTGATCTATAGAAGTCAAATATTTTTATAAAAGAGAAAATAAAACCTATCATCTTGTCATTCCAGTTGCATTCATCCCCAGTTATTCAATTATAATTTTGTCTCTTACAGTATTACCTAGTGTGCTGGTAATGTTCAATATACTAAATAATAATGATCATTTTAAATTAGAGATTATATATATATATTTTTTTCTGTTTTTTCTTTCTGAATCTGATGATTGTAGAAATGTTTGCCAACTGACATTCAGAGAATACTATAATTTTCATTTGATGTTTTAATTTGTCTTTAAATTCTATGTATTTGTTTTTATTCACTTTAATATTATTATATTTTACATTTATATAATTCATGAGTCATACCTATATAAATACCAACACTTTACTGTTAGATTAGCTTTATATATATATATATATATATATTTTCTTTCTTTTTTATTTTATATTTATTATTATCTTGTAAATATCTGTTTATTGGAATGTATAGAGTAACAAAAACAAGGGATTCCCCGTCATTACCTAAAAACCCCCTCCATAACTGTACCTTCTACCCTGTCAACCAATTCTGTCAGTTTGTAAGTGACTCTTGATAATGCCTTAACATGGCGAAACTAGTTGAGTATTTGAGAATATATAGTGAAATTTGACAAAGAAATTGTGTATTTTAATTATCTATTCCTAGATTATATTTTGTTGTAAAAGTTCTGTTAACTATGTTAGTTCTGTACATTACTCATTTCCCTTATCAATTACGTGGACTAAAAATAATATAATATATAACAAAACACTTATCTAAAAATAATTAATAATTTCTCTGCAGGCGTAGTTTGTAGGCTCTTGTGTGCAGTGTTTTGCTTCTCAATTTCCCACTTATAATATAAGTCTATATCACTTTAATTAAACCCTGATACAAGGATACGATGTCGCGGTCACGGATTTTGATAAAACTTTTTTGCATTTTCTAGGTCAAAAATGTTTTACCGTTCATTCCAATGAGCCTTGGTTTGGCCGCAAAAATTTTGAAAATTTTACTTTGGCCATTTTTCGTTAATTTTTTTTCTCGGTGTGTGTTTTACCGATCGAGGAGTTCTCTACTTCATTTTTTTTTTGTTTTTTACCCAGACTTCAGAAAAAATATTTTTGTGTTGATTTGAGTAGTGAAATGATACAAAAATTTGAAAAAACTATTTTTTCCAAGAGAACCTGTTCATTGATTTTTTTCATCAAAACTAATTTAAAAGTCGTATTTCCCATTGAATACAGATTTTGGTTAAAATAAAAAATTATCGATTTTTGGATCCCAAATTTTCATGAGACCAGTTTTGAACTGTCAACTATAAACGCTTATTACTTCAAATCTAATCAATTGGTTTTGATGTTTGATAGCAAATTTTAAAGAACTTTACTTCCTCTTTCCATTGACGTATCACATGTCTAGGTTGAACTGTGCTTACTATAAAAAACTTGACAAAGAAAGTAAATTTCATGTTCATTTTGAACCTTATTTTTTGAATTAAAAGCATTGATCAAAAATTTTGTTCTCTACATCGATGAAATTCTCTCGACGAGTTCTTTCAAACGACGTATCATTCATTAAAATCGGTTGAGTAGTCGTGCAATACACGATTAAATGAGTTTTCAAGAATTTCCAAGAAGAGCAATAGATAATGAGAACGTTTTATGTCCAAGCGTTTGTTTTATTATCGAAAACATCTTGAAAGTGAACGTCTGCAACCCAAAGCCGCTGGAATGATAAATGTCACCTAATCATATGCTAAATTTGAGCAATGTTTCGTAAATATCTTTACTACGTCAATATCTCTGAGGTCTTCTGCACGAAAAACAAAAAATGTTTCAAAATCATTTCTATAGACCATACTGAAGTGATTCAGGGGGTGAGCCCCAAAGAAATGATATACTTATGCATATAATGATTTTTATTTTACAAAAACACGTTCTGTTGAACAAAATCCAAATACTAAGTTACAATAAATAACAACAAATGTAATACAATACTCCTTAAATTGTTTTTGCAATATTTATACATACTTTATCAAAAACAGTTAAGTAATAATAATTTGTTGCAATAAAATCAACTTTTTTATTATTTTATTAAATTGACATAAATGATGAACATAATAAAAAATACAGGAATAACAAATAATACATTTTTTTTTCTTTCTTAGAACCTTAAATTAGAAACATGAGTCTATAGTATAATTAAAAAAAAAAATAAAAATAAATAAGGTTTACTTACATAAATATTTTCCTTAATCTATCTATATCTGTACCCCAGAAAAAAGTATGATAAGTACAAATTTTAAAAGAACATTATTTCATTTTACAAAAATCGGCATAATTTTTTCACCTTTTTCTGATTCAAAAAAATATTTAGCAATATCTTCTATACATTCTTCATCATCTCCAATGTTATTCAAATATTAAGTTACAATAACAGGAAATATAACACATTAGTAATGCTCCTTAAATTGTTTTTGAAATATTTATACATATTTCATCAAAAACAGTCAAGTAATAATAATTTGTTGCAATAAAATCAACTTTTTTATTAAATTGACATAAATGATGCAACATAATAAAAATATTATTCCTGTATTTTTTTTATTATGTTCATCATTTATGTCAACTTTAAAAAAAAAAAAAAAGAAAGTTGATTAATGCAACAAATTATTATTTTTAATTGTTTTTGATAAAATATGTATAAATAATGCAAAAGCAATTTAAGGAGCATTAATATTGTGTTATATTTCTTGTTATTTTAACTTAATATTTGAATAACATTGGAGTTAATATTCTTTCAAAAATGTATAGAAGATTGGGCTAAATATTCTTATGTACAGAAAAAGGTGAAATCATATGCCGATTTTTGTAAAATGAAATAACATTCTTTTAAAATTTGTACTTATCATACTTTTTTCTGCGGTACAGATTTAGATAGATAAAGGAAAATATTTATGTAAGTAAACCTTATTTATTTTTTTCAATTATACTATAAAATCATGTTTCTAATTTAAGGTTCTAAAAAGGAAAAAAAAAAAAATTGTATTATTTCTTATTCCAGTATTTTTTATTATGTTCATCATTTATGTCAACAACAAATTATTACTACTTGAACTGTTTTGCATAAAATATGTATAAATATTATTAAAAAAACAATTTAAGGAGCATTACTATTGTGTAATATTTCTTGTTATTCTAACTTAATATTTGGATTTTGTTCAACAGAACGTTTTTGTAAAAAAAATTATTATATGCATAATTATATTATATATAATAAAAAATACAGGAATAATATATATAATATATAATAATACTTTTTTTCTTTCTTAGAACCTTAAATTAATTATAGAATCACTGAATAAAAAAACAAATAAATAAGGTTTAATTACATAAATATTTTCCTTCATCTATCTATATATGTACCCCAGAAAAAAGTATTATAAGTACAAATTTTAAAAGAACGTTATTTCATTGTACAAAAATGGGAGCTAGTGGGGAGGGGAGGCATGCACCTCAGTCCGAGTCCTGGCTACTCTCTCCTGCAAACTTGTACTGCACTGGCTTCCGAGCTCGCCCGGTCGTACGACCGCCCCCTTCTCCAACAGCTCCTTCCTCTTCATCTTCATCCCCTGAACTCCAGTTCTTCTTCTTTTTGGCCTGCAACAAGAAGATTCTTTTTAAAAATAAATTTTCAAGTTTAAGAAGCTCAAATATATTTTTTTCTATATTGTCCATTCTACAAGAAGTTGTGTGCAATAAACAATATTTTAATAGACAATAATATTTTCGGTGACTAACAACAAAGTATAATTCTATATTTTTGTTAAATTGAAAAAAAAAAAAAAAAATATATGTTTTTGTGATTTATGCGAGGCCTCAACAATGAGGTCACATCGCACTTTGCTTGTTCTGTTGGACATGAGCCCTACTGGAGTTATAAATGGCGTCATCACAGGTTCAGTAGCGGAGAGTAGGGATTTTTCGACGAGTATCTGACATAGCACCGGCCCAGGACCATCGCTTAACGTCCCCTCCGAAATATAGCGTGCTCAAGGTTTTCTTACATCCTAGATAATAAAATCTATGGGCCTCCTGCAGGATTTCCAACTCGCCATCCTGAGCGCGGTAAGCAAGCGCAAGTAAAGTGCCTTAGATAATCAACGTTCTATTTAAATTTCCGTTTCTCTCAATCAAAGGTTTAGAAAGAATATTTCTATGAGGTTAATTAGGATATGTATTATTTCCCCTTACCTTTGACTTGACGGGGGGTGTTGAGAACATGTCCTCCGAGTCCGAGTCCGACACATTATTCTTGGGCCGCTTCACTGTCTTCTTCTTCTCTTTCTTATCCCCCATTCCTTTACCCCCTTTTTTCGGCTGTGCAACCTTCTTCTCGCCTTCGTTCTTCTTCGCTCGAGGCTTCTTACCTGATCAAATAATAAACTGAATTAAATACACTCTTCAATAAAGCTAGATATGAGATGAGGCTTATTAGGCTGGAAGTTGATTAGATACCCTGAAGGCTCCATTCAACCTCCCGCCCCCCTCCTACCCACTGGGATTTAACATCCCGAACGGACCATTCTTCCATGCCCTGAAGGCTCCATCCGACCTCCTGCCCCCTGCTATCCACTGAGATTTACCATCCCGGGCCTTTGTTACTGTTTAGGAAAGTAATAGTAATAGCTTGGTTGTTAATTACTTTTCGGTTTGTCCTCCTCCTCCGCGATGAGGTTGACGTCAGTGGCTAGGGTAGGGATGTTGGGGGTGGCTGCCTTCTTCTGATGGCTGTCCCCCAGAAGCGAGTCGAACAGCCTGTCTGAGTCCTCCTCCAACTCACCCTCCCCTGCAAAATCAAACTTTTATAGCAGCTACATCTTATTTAACCCATTTTTCAAGGTTAAATTATTTTCCACTTATGAGGAATTAATGAAATCAATGCAAAATTAAGAAAAAAAAAGTTAAATTCATTAAGAAATTTCACGCTGAATACAATTTAAGCAGGGGGATATAGAAGCCAGAAGTTAGCGAGAGAGAACGAATACAAAATGGTTCGAGGACGCCGGTAGCTCAGTGGTATGCGTGCTTCCTTACTGAGCTCAAGATCGCCGAGGCCCTTAGGTTTTTTATCTGTGAGGTGAAAACCCTTTAGCACTCCGTCTTTCGGATGGGACGTTAAGCGATTGTCCCGAGCCTGTACAATGTCAGATACCCTAGGTAACTAAACCAGAGTAGGTAAAATTTAGGGCTCCTACATTAGTCAGGCTCATGTCCACCAGTGACGAAAAGTGCTTTGATAGTAGGCGATATGACCTACTACAAAATGGCAAAAACCTAATATGTGCCTCTTATACAAGAAAATTGTACGGAATCTGAATCTACAATCGGAATGTTCTTATCGGCAACGGACCAAGGGCGAGCTATTGTTACACTACAACACTGTTTCCTAACTGTAGCTCGTATTAGTCAATGTGTGGAACTACCTCACCACTATCGACTATTGTCAGCATTGGTATAAGAAATGAGATTATGTTCTCCCGGTCGCTTAAATAGACCTATAGAAACTTCGCTGTATCTAGCCAATATGACGTCACAAGGAAAAAAGGATCATAAATTGTTGTGAATCCGGTAACTACATGGAGCTCCTACTTTCTTCCAAGTTGTAATTCCCCGCAAGGAGCCATAGAATCCAAATAACAGGGTGTTCAGTTACCATTGAGGAGTGGCTACCCAAGTAACTAAACATTATACATTACCGAATAAGAATGGCAAATACATATTTTCGAAAATTGGATATATAAATTGCCCCGCTCCCCGCCCCACTTTCACTATATTGAGAGGTAAGGTAGAGTGGAGCCCCGCTCCCCGCCCCACCTTCACTATATTGAGAGGTAAGGTAGAGTGGAGCCCCGCTCCCCACCCCACCTTCACTATATTGAGAGGTAAGGTAGAGTGGAGCTCCGCTCCCCGCCCCACCTTCACTATATTGAGAGGAAAGGTAGAGTGGAGCTCCACTCCCCGCCCCACCTTCACTATATTGAGAGGAAAGGTAGAGTGGAGCCCCGCTCCCCGCCCCACCTTCACTATATTGAGAGGTAAGGTAGAGTGGAGCTCCGCTCCCCGCCCCACCTTCACTATATTGAGAGGTAAGGTAGAGTGGAGCCCCGCTCCTCGCCCCACCTTCACTATATTGAGAGGTAAGGTAGAGTGGAGCTCCGCTCCCCGCCCCACCTTCACTATATTGAGAGGTAAGGTAGAGTGGAGCTCCGCTCCCCGCCCCACCTTCACTCTCGCTCTGTCTGGCTGTAACAATAGAGGGAAAAGCATAAATGAATCATAATGAACAAGTGTTACTTGAGTTTGGTTGGATATGGTCGAGGTCTTCCTCGTCCTCCGTGTCTACTATCCTCATTGTATGAGGCTTCTCGGAGGAGCTCGTCTTCACCCTTCTGCAACAGACAATCCAGATCACAACACTCAGACCTCCGGTGTAGCTACTAAATAATCCCGGAGGAACAAAACATTATCCAAGTTCACATACGTCTCCTAGGCTCATTAAAAAATGCTGAGATGTGCCATACTACCTGAGTCTGATGCCTGTTTGATGAACATAGCGACCTTGCAGCTCCTCTACTCAGATTCCAATTTTCTGCTCTGCTCTCAAATAACTTAATCTTGATACAATGGACATAGCGGTATACGAGTGACCCGAAATTACATATTATATATTTTTGTATAATTTAAATAATTAAATTCACATGAACGGTCTGGGGTCTGGTGTTGGTCCCAGACATGAACGGCTCTTGTCTCAACATATGAAACTGAAATGAGGCAAATGCTGAATGGGGCAAGCCGAGTCGGACGCAACCGATCTATGATATTATTTGAATAAAACGGTTGCGTCGCCATTTGAAAGTGAATGAAAGCTTTCGTGTATTCTAATGAGTCTGTATTATGAAATGTGTGTGCAGTAGAGTACTCAGGGGAAGCTAATGTGTGGTAGGATACTCATGAGGGGGAGTGTGTGTGGTAGGATAGTCATGAGGGGGTAGTGTGTGTGGTAGGATAGTCATGAGGGGGTAGTGTGTGTGGTAGGATAGTCATGTTGGGGGAGAGAGATTAATGTGTGTGTGTGTGTGTGTGTGTGGTAGTATAGTCATGTCGGGGGAGAGGGACTAATGTGTGTGTGTGTATGGTAGGGTACTCACGGAAAGCTAATGTGTGGTAGGATACTCACGGGGGTGTGGGAGAGAGGGCGGTATCCTGATCGGAGGCGGAGCTGAAGGCGTCCTTCTCTTCGTCCTCGTCTCCAAAACTGAACTTGACGTTACAGGCTGAAACATTAAATCGAACTATCTGTACTATTGATATCACTGGCACATTTCTCACATATATATCCCCTACACAGGGGAGGGGGGCTCACAGATAAGTAGATACTTATTATCAAAACATATCGACAGTTACTGAGACAGTCTAAGGCAAGAGGGCATACATGAGAGAGACACCTCTGGGTGCTTTAACAAGGGCCACCCGTGGCCATCCCCGATGCAACGCAGCGCGCATAAGCATGGATGTTCTGCTCCTGAGCACACTCGGGAAACGTCAATAGAGAGTATAGAGCTCCCTGTAGGAGAATACAGAGGGTGTAGAGCTCCCTGTAGGAGAATACAGAGGGTGTAGAGCTCCCTATAGGAGAATACGGAGGGTGTAGAGCTCCTTGTAGGATAATACAGAGGGTGTAGAGCTCCCTGTAGGAGAATACAGAGGGTGTAGAGCTCCCTGTAGGAGAATACAGAGGGTGTAGAGCTCCCTGTAGGAGAATACAGAGGGTGTAGAGCTCCCTATAGGAGAATACGGAGGGTGTAGAGCTCCTTGTAGGAGAATATAGAGGGTGTAGAGCTCCCTGTAGTAGAATACAGAGGATGTAGAGCTCCCTGTAGGAGAATACGGAGGGTGTAGAGCTCCTTGTAGGAAAATATAGAGGGTGTAGAGCTCCCTGTAGAATACAGAGGGTGTAGAGCTCCCTGTAGATGGGTGGGGAGAGCTCTGGGGGTGAGTGCAGGGCGGCTAATTGTATATTCATAAATAAAAAGAAAAATCAAGGGGGACATTCAGTACCCACGTAGAGTAACCGGATGTCGGGGAAATATGCGTAGGTCATTCCATTCCTGAGCAATAATGTCCTTGCAGCGCTCTGGTCTGGACTATCCATGCTTCTCTTCCTCTAGGGCGACATAAAAGCACATCTATATGTCTATGAGCGGAGCGCCGGCCAGCATGTGTAGCGCTGTCGTAATAATACTTAAAAGAGCTGCTCTCTGGGCTTGCATCAGGATTACAGCCCGATATCGACAACTGGCTCTCAGCGACCACGGAAAGTAAGGACAATTTTTTATTTTCTGAAAGGTGCGCCATCCCCCGGTGATGGTTTTATATTACCCGTTCACCAAGTCGTCGGGGAAAAGGGCCCAACTGTTTATTATACAATAAAAAATAAAAATATGGTTCCAGCGTATTTTAATTTGTTCTATGACGCTCGCCAAAGGAGCTCGGAGCGAAAGAAAGGACAACCAAGTCACCTGAGCTACCAGGCCCGCGCGACGGCTACTCTGCGTGTAGAACACTTGCCCCATCTTGATTCCGAGCACTCTCGTCGCGCCATGAAACATCGAAACGACTGCCAATAGTAGCAGTTGGTAGCTCCCAGTCGGCCATAGCAACAATTTTTAATTTTGTATTTTATTGACAAATAAGCAATTAGGCCCTTCCCCCCGATAACTTGGCGAGTGGGAGATATAAATGTCAGCGCACCCACAACCGTAAAAATGGAAGAGAAGCCCCTGTAGTACTTGTGTCTCTACTTACCAGCCTGTCTCCGGGGGACCCGCCTAATTGGAGACACATCTTCTGACTGCGAGTTGCTGTTGCCACCTCTGAAGTCAACATCAGATCCACTCTCGTCTTCAGTATTATCGGTGTCTGACAATGAAGAGCTCTTTTTTTTTCCTTTCTTGGTAAAACTCAACTTGGTCTGTTTCAGCTCTGTAGAAAAAATAAAGAACAACTCGTAATTTAAATGCAACTGTGACACACAATTTTTGGATGAAAACAAAATTATATGAAAGCTTACAGAAACAATACAGTGACAGACTTGCCTACATGTGACTTAATAAATAATGCACACTACAGTGAATAACTCTTTACTTGCTAGTTTTCAATTGCCACCGCTTCAATGATGCGGCCGTCCAACAGAAAATGTGAGAAGAACAATTAAAAAAACTTCACTAAATTTAAAAAAGTCAATTCACAAGCAAACGTAAGAAAACTGTATCAAATAAAGACGAAATCAACCATTTATATTATCCACTTATCCACATCTTAGCCACAAACTGTTCAACTTAAAATAAATAAAAACAAAGAACTTTAACTTTCGTCAAATTGGAGAGAAATATATATTTATGTAATTAGACAATATAAAAGTTAAACAAGTTGTTTGTTTTCATTTATTTTATTATCTTTCCACTTTATGGACACAGATCGCACAAATGTATTCTGACATGTTCAACTTAATACTAACAAACATAAAATAGCTGACTGACTCTTCCCCGATTTGTAAACCCTAAGACAATTGATGAATTCCTAATGATCATCAGTTCCTAACTGAACTGGAACTGCCTCGAACGTACACATGTGATTACTTGATAAAAAAACAATTTTATATTAATAACAACATTATAAGAAATAATATTTGTTTAATATTGTTACAAAATGGAACCTACCCCTGTCTTTTTAGATCAACAACGAATACATGAGATGACATAGTGACAAACATAAATTACCCATGACACTTAACATTTTTTGTAGAGATATTGTGAAACACTATAAAAAATATTGTCTATTTCTCAAAATGTGTATAATGTGGGTGTACTTTCGATATTGCTACCATCTTCAGCCAGAATTAACAAATACTAAAGGAAGTTCAACCAGTTTACAATCTAAATGGTACCCTTTTTTTTTCTCCAGTCCCACGGGGTTTTTCCTGTCCCTCCTGTACAGTTAAGTCTTAAAATATGGAAAAAAAATAAAAATAAAATTTCGTCACAAATTGAAATCTTAATAATAAAAGAAAAATTTTGAAATAGTATGAGTTGATTAAAATACAAATTTATATGCATGCATATATGAATGAAATATATCGAAGATGGCAACCTCTTTTTTAAGTATATTGTCTATCTGTTCTGAAATGTTTCCAAAATATAGTAATCCCACCCATTTTTTAGTCCCTGTATTATTTCTTGAGTCTAATTTTTAAATAATCTGTAAAGTTAAGTTGCGGCTGAAGATGGTAACAATACCCAAAGTACTCCCATATTAAATATATTTTGTGAAATAGACATTTTAAAAAAACCTAACTTTTCCTATTTTTATAGCCATGTCGCCAGGGTAGAAATTATGTTTTACTTCGAAAAATTAATCTATAATTACCAACTGACATTTTTTATGTCAGAGACATCAAGGAAGGTCATAACTTCGATCTGTTGTGTGTTGAAAAATGATTTAGTATTTTTTTCATGTTACTTGGAATTGAAGGAATCACTAGACTTGAAATAAAATAGTGGTCGGTGAATGACCGGCAATGTATTTCCAAAGAACTAATTAATCAACCAAATCTCCTCCAAAACCAATCGACCGCTTGGGCTAAAAATCAATAGTTGACTCACTTCTGAATCCTCATGCTAAATTTTATATCGATGCATTCATTACATTGGCAGTTATTGGGTTTTTGAGTAAAGCCCCGTTCCCTTCAGCCGATTGTCATCCTTTTGAGGTTATGTTAACCCCACCTCCCCCTTCCCTTTGGCTGAAAAGCAACAGGCGTCAGTCGTCCTTGGTGGGTTCTGGATGCAAATTCATGTCGATACATTCATTCTATCGGGAGTTACCATGTTCTCAGACACACACATAGAAATAGTTTTTTTTTTTTAAATTATTGGAACGAGGGATGGAAAACATAAAATGCCGGTGAAAACTGAACTTAGAATTTGTGAGAATTACATAATTTCCTCAGCTGTACTTGAGCAAGTAAAACATAACGTACCCCTATATTGTTGCTATACACGTCGCACCTTTTGTTTGTCTCTTTCCAATTATGAAACATCGTTAGCGAAGCTGTCAATTTCCAATGATAGAGTATAACCAGCTTAATAAACATTAACAAAGAGGGGCGTTCCAATTATCGGGAAAGTTATATCAATGATAATTTGTTAATATAAACTGGGTTCGAAGTCATTTCGTTCAATTTTTTATTATAGCCCTCTTGAAAAGGTGAAAGGGCAATTTGACAATAACATCTGCTACAGCGTCCTTCTAGATACATAACATCTAAAATGTCTTCATCAATAAGTGACTTGATACATGTTTCATTTTCCTTCATTTTTCATCGCACTCGGAGGCCTATACAAGAAACCACATCACGAACACAACCGGCGCACAGTGGGGCGAATGTATGGCAAGTCAAAAATTTAAGATTTCCCGTCCTAGACATTGTTGTCGAAAGGTGAGTGGCTCCGAAAATGTAAATATTTACCTTATAATGAAAATAAATACTGCATAGAAATGGAACAAATCAAGTATACACGTTTGAACAAGTGTTGTCATTCTACTGCGATAAGACGCAGGTTTATCAGTCTGACTGCAATAATAGTAGTTCGATCATTGTTTGGGGTGTATTCGGCAGTTGAAATGGAGTCTAAAGAGAAAGGTAAGTAATCATATGCACGGTTCTTGTAAGTAGTGTTCAGTTACAGAGATATTTGAACTGTTTTCTTAAAAAATCCGTTACATCCATAATTTTGAACGAGAAAAAATAATGTTTACCCAAAAGCTCCCAAGCTAATTGACCCATTCTCCTTTTCGTTATACTTTCTAGTTTTCAGATTCATTTGTATCTTTTTGCTAAACTTCGTATTTTCAATAATAATGATTGATTTTCAGAATCAGTGCTCAAGATTGCCCGGAACAAGTTTTTTGAAGAGTGATCCAAGTTTCCGAAAAAATTTCAGAACGAAGGTCTCATGAGATATTTTCTAGCTCTAATTACAGATCAGTTTGAAGGGGAAGTGAGTAACAAACCCTCAATACAACACTCTGTTGCACGTTATTCGGGAAAAATAAGCGAAAGATGGGAAAAGAGTTGTCGTAGACCTGATCTTTTTTTCAAAAAATATTCATCATGGCTAGGCTAGACAAAAAAGACTTTGATATTGTAGTTACGTTGTCGCAACTGCAACCCACCACGTCTCAACGTTTAATTTCGTAAAAAATGTTTCCCTGGAAACCCGTTCATTTATTCACGTAACGTTTGACATATTTTACTGAGTTGGCTTTTGTATCATATTTTGATACCTGCAGAATTCAATCAGTTTGTACATATCTTGTTTATTTCCTTGAAGCAAGGGTTTTACCTTTTTCTTATTCATGTAAAGTGGTTTTATTTTCTTCTACGACTTATTAAAGAGTAAACTTAATTTACTAAAGAGTAAACTATCAAATTAAATAAAGTGCTATTTTCATGTTGCGTCTATTATTTGATCTTACTGTTTTTCACCCATAATGTATCGGATCTGTCTCAGCTCCATCTAATGTTGAGCAAGTTTTACTAATCTAGACGCTCAGAGGATTAAGTAACATTCTGAACCATGTGCCATATTAAACTACTTATGATTAGCGGTTTTTTCAAATTATTTTTGCCGTTTGGGTTTTAAAACGTTCAATTGCGTGCTATTGATTATACATAGTCTCATTTGATGTGGAATTTCATTGGCTGTAATTTTTGTTTCTGAAAGCTTTGGATACAATGAATCCTCTTCTTATAATTTTGAAAAGAAGATAGAAAAGTGAGGGTTTTTGATGTATTTCAGCAAAAACTCAATCAAGGGTTCATTTCATCACCGTCATATGTGGTATATTCGTAATCAGCGTGTCATTTCCTGTAAGAATACAAGGTTTCAGAATTTTGTCCACCTAGATTGGACATTCGCCCCACTGTGCGGCGGGAAATACGAATCCAATTATATAAAAATTCAAAAAGAAAAGTCAATTTTGAGATATGTCATGTTGTATCTACACCGTTGGCTGGGAATGTGGTCTACCTTGTCCCTAACAACTAACTGTGCTTGCCTTTTGGTTTTTTCGGTTCCTTAGCAGGTTTCTTCTTCTTCTCTCCTCCGCCTTCCTCGTCGTCCTCATCCTTAAGTTTCTATAACACAAATCATAATACCATATTATAATGAGAACTAATGTCACAACAGCCAGTTGATAACTAATACTAGAGGTTGACCAAAATCAGTGAGAGCCGAGTCTATTCTACTAATACCCATGTCCGAATATATTTCTGCGATCTATGCTGATATAATAGGAAGGTAATAAAATAAATAAAAACTAACAACTTGTTCCACTTGAATGTCACCTTTGAACTTTGTGGTGACGAAGACGTTAACCGAAACCGATACACTTTATGTACATATTTTTGGAGAGTTAGAAAAGATAAAAGTTAAACTAGTTCTTTGATTTTATTAGCCTACCACTACATCGACACAGATCGCAGAAATGTATTAAGACATTGATAGTGCTAGTCGGGCAGAGTCCAAGTTCAACAAAAAGTTGAACAATGTTTGTTTTAAGTTTGCTAACGCTAATAGAAATATTTACTTTATCAAAATGTGTTTAAAAGAAAATCTATCACCAAAATACATAAGGTTGTCTACAAAGAACAGTAGTTTAAGTGCGCAAGAGGGGTTGAAACTAGCGAAGAAGCAGTGGCTGAAGAATAAGTTTATTGATGGTGCAGCGAGAGGAATACATTTGGAAAGCTACTCTACTACCACCTGAGAGAAACATTCGAGTTACCAGTATGCAGAGGTCGAATGGGATCTCACCAAGGACACGATAAGTAGCTAGGTCTGGCAAGTGCCCAAACAGAAATCCGTCAGACAAGAAAGAGAACTGGCCAAACTGAGGTTGAGAAAGAAAAACAATTCAGAACGTAAACAACGAGAATGTTTCACCTTCTGTAAGCATTACATATAGGAAAGTGTATTGGTTGCCACACTTTTCTCTACGTAATGATTCAAATGCCTTTTGAAACACTGGCAGTCTGTGCATATTCAATACAACGTAACGAGAAGATTTTGAAGAAATAAACTGAAAAAGTTCACCTTATGCCAAGGAGACACTGGAAATAACAGAGAGAATTGAATAAGAGACTAAAAAGTAACGGACACTCAAGCCGTGCAGGCAGACAAGGGCGACACTGTAATCCTCCTCAAAAAATTAGACATCTCCAAAATTAACGATTTTCTGGACTCCTGGAATGTTTTGGTGAAAGTGAACAAGGATAGCAAGCCGAAATTCCAGAAGAAAGTTAGGCAAGTTGTATGTTCAAACAAAATCTCATTGTTATGAATCCTCTAGCAAACAGATAGTCAGATGGGTGCTAAGATAACGTCCTCATAAGACCACAAGTTTCGTACATCGGGTCCCCCACTTATAAATGAGGTACATTCAACAACAAAAAAAACTCCGAACATTCATCAACTTCCGAGCTCAATACAGTCATTAATACAGATTTAACCCAGAAAATTGGTAATTTAGAAGTATCTAGTCGAGCTAAATTATTATCCCTAAATGTAACCAATTGATAGTCTGTTTAAGAAGAGGTCCCAACACTCTAGCTAGCTATGGCCACGGCTGAAGGCTGGGAGAATTGAAGAGGTCTGAGGTAGCCCCACAGTCCCTGCCCTGCCTTCATCTCCAGCAGTTTCCATAGGCTGAAGGTTAAGGGTATGGAGCGGTCTGAGGAAGCCCCTCAGTCCCCTACCTACCTTCGTCTCCAGCAGTTTCCATAGGCTGAAGGTTAAGGGAATGGAGCGGTCTGAGGAAGCCCCTCAGTCCCCTACCTACCTTCCTCTCCACCGGTTACCAAAGGCTGAGGGAATGGAGCGGTCTGAGGTAGCCCCACAGTCCCTTCCCTGCCCTCGTCTCCAGCAGTTTCCATAGGCTGAAGGTTAAGGGAATGGAGCGGTCTGAGGGAGCCCCTCAGTCCCTTCCCTGCCTTCGTCTCCAGCAGTTTCCATAGGCTGAAGGTTAAGGGAATGGAGCGGTCTGAGGAAGCCCCTCAGTCCCCTACCTACCTTCCTCTCCACCGGTTACCAAAGGCTGAGGGAATGGAGCGGTCTGAGGTAGCCCCACAGTCCCTTCCCTGCCTTCATCTCCAGCAGTTTCCATAGGCTGAAGGTTAAGGAAATGGAGCGATCTGAGGGAGCCCCTCAGTCCCTTACCTACCTTCCTCTCCACCGGTTACCAAAGGCTGAGGGAATGGAGCGGTCTGAGGTAGCCCCACAGTTCCTTCCCTGCCTTCATCTCCAGCAGTTTCCGTAGGCTGAAGGTTGAGGGAATGGAGCTATCTGAGGGAGCCCCTCAGTCCCTTACCTACCTTCCTCTCCACCGGTTACCAAAGGCTGAGGGAATGGAGCGGTCTGAGGGAGCCCCACAGTCTCCAAAGCTTGGAGAACCCCAAGTCCAACAAGGAAATGAGGGGTCCTCTAGTAAATTTATACATAGATGGATAGTTTGTGGGCTACTTACAGTAAGAAGCTTGAGTCGCTTCACTTTGGCCTTGTTTGCGATGGCTACCTTCATCTTCAGGTCGTCCCCCACTATCGGCACTACTCTCCGCGCCTTTGGACTTGGCAGAACGTCCTGCGAAGCCGCCAATGCCTTCTTCTTTTTCCCGGCTCCCTTTACGCTGCCGCCTACCTTCTGTTGTGAGGCTGCATCTTCCAGCCGTTCTTTTTCTTCCACCTCGTCCAACTGTGAACAAACCCAAAAAATCAATTTAGTTAATCTTTTATAATAAAAATTATATAGGTACTCAAATTTTCACTAAATAATGGGAAAAAAACCTACTTTAGTGAATTCTGAGTTCCTTAGCCTTCCTGGCAAGAATGTTTCCGACAGCCAGGCAATAGGCTAATGATCTCACAAAACTTTTAGAAAGAAGTTTCCAGTTGCGAAAGCAATGCGCAAGATATGTTCGTTTCAAAAGGTTATTGACGAGGATATATCCCTGCATAGGAAAGCATGTTGTCGTCCACCTATCCTGGATTCTGAAGAATGACGTGAAGGTAGTCTCCGTACCTTCCTCATTAAGGCCGGAGCGGACACACACTTATCCAGGACTAGACAGAAGCTAACCCAACCGATATGAGCTGCTACTCCCCCAGTCTAGTCTCCATACCTTCCTCATTAAGGCCGGAGCGGACACACACTTATCCAGGACTAGACAGAAGCTAACCCAACCGATATGAGCTGCTACCTCCCCCAGTCTAGTCTCCATACCTTCCTCATTAAGGCCGGAGCGGACACAAACTTATCCAGGACTAGACAGAAGCTAACCCAACCGATATGAGCTGCTACCTCCCCCAGTCTAGTCTCCATACCTTCCTCATTAAGGCCGGAGCGGACACACACTTATCCAGGACTAGACAGAAGCTAACCCAACCGATATGAGCTGCTACCTCCCCCAGTCTAGTCTCCATACCTTCCTCATTAAGGCCGGAGCGGACACACACTTATCCAGGACTAGACAGAAGCTAACCCAACCGATATGAGCTGCTACCTCCCCCAGTCTAGTCTCCATACCTTCCTCATTAAGGCCGGAGCGGACACACACTTATCCAGGACTAGACAGAAGCTAACCCAACCGATATGAGCTGCTACCTCCCTCAGTCTAGTCTCCATACCTTCCTCATTAAGGCCGGAGCGGACACACACTTATCCAGGACTAGACAGAAGCTAACCCAACCGATATGAGCTGCTACCTCCCCCAGTCTAGTCTCCATACCTCCTTTATTCCAACTACCACTTGTTTCGTGCAGTGGAGCACTTCCTTCATAGCAAGAGTTTCAGTGATCTTCGTGGGCGGTTGGAATTCTTCAACTCCAGGAAGAAGACTGAATTGTCGAGCACTAGAAAAGTCGCCCAAGAATGCCCTGAGGCAATAGTCTGATGGGCTGTATTTTGATTATTAGCTTCTTCCTTAAAGGTTTCACAAAAAACTGTCTTTTATTTACTGAATCCATTCAAATAAAAAAGTAAAACAATATAAAAGTACCTTGTCTTGGAGGACCTTGAGGTCATCCTGCCAGAGGTCACCGGGTTTCTTCATCTTGAGTGCGTTCAGTTCGTCCATCTTTACGTTCTTCTTGTTGATCAGCTCTTCTTTCTTCTCCAAGGTCAGACTCCACATGGTCATCCCCAGCAGGTAATCAAAGTCCGGTCCTGGGCCCGTCCCTCCCCCCACCACCTCACCCTCCTCCTCATCTCCTTCCTGCTGCGGCTTCTCCTCCTCATCCTGTCCCCAAAACAAGATAATATATTTTCCTCTGGTTAAATGGTAATACAAATAAAATAAAATATTGTTTTGGTTGAGAATTTATTATCACGTTAGCTATTGCCCCTTTTAAAAATAAACAATAAAACAGCTGTTTAAAAATGAGAAGGTCCACTACTTTGCTTTTGGAGGCCTTAACGCGTAGAGACTTCGAGGTGGTTACCATTTTGCGGATCTAGACGAGAGAAACAAGGATAACCAATTGGCTCAATTTCACCAAGAATCATAAAAGAAGGTTTGCCACCTGACTGATGAAATCCAAAGTTTATATACTCAATAAATAACTAAAAAAGGGGTGAAGGATATGGTATAGTAGGTATAGTGCTCACCGTGTTTCCGGCCTTCACTTGGACCACTTTCCAGGCCTTGACAGGGTCCGACTGATAGCCGTTCTTCACTAGCTCTTCAATCATCTTGACCTTCTTCTTGTTCTCTACGACCAGGGTCCCGTTGCACTTCTCCATGATGAACCTACAAAACAATCAACATCGTTAGGCTGCCCAGAGATTCACGCCTCGGTCTTCTGGACTCGACTGGCCCGAGTTCAAATAAAAATGTACTTACAACTTGCAAGTATCTAATTAAACATGTTGCGACAGACGGTGAAATAACCGTTGCCCGACCATGTACTGTACGGTTAAGTTCCTTTTTGTGAACATCTTTTAAAAAAATAAACATCGTTCTATCAACAACTGGTTTTGGCTACTCACATTATAAAATTGTGTTTTGCATTTAATCAAAAAGGGCTAACAAATAATGATTTTCGGCAAAGACAAAGAAATAACTTCGAAATGTGAAGATGAAGTAAAATTATCTTGATGAGAATAATTTTCGGTAAATATGACGAAGTAAAAAATTGCATCAAAGAAGAAAGATCTATTAAGGAACTTCCAATGTTTTTACATCAGAATTTATTACTCTATATCAGATATCTTTTCGGACAGTGAAAGCAATTGAAAGAAAATTCCTTGAAAAGTAAATTTGTGTATAGAAAGCCACCTGAAATGCAATAGCCCCCGGAGTTACCACAATTTGTTTTTGTATATATTATATTTATTTATTTATTGCTATTTTTCATCTATTTTATAAATCTTTCTACCCTCAAGTACTATCTACTTCCCCCGTACAGTGATAATTAAAATTGGGGGCAAGACCTGTTGGTAGCAACATTTATTTTATTTAGTTTAGCACAAGTGACTGGGGGGGAATTCTGGTGAAAACTCAACAGGAAACAAGCTGCTCGTTACCTGGCCTGATTTGTGAGTTTGGCAGCCTCGGCCCCCAACATGCCCTCCAGGTAGTCCTTCCGCTTCACGTAGTACTCGAGTCGGAGATAGAAGAACTCGCGGAGTATCTCCAGCACCGTGTCATACCGCTTCAGACAGCAGTCCTTGTCGAAGGCCACCTGCAACAGCGAGTGGCAATCAGTCAGACTATAGGTCAGGTATAATCGGAAACACCGCATTCACCTTCGGATAAGTTCAACATTAAGCTCAAGTAAAAAGAGGTAAATGTAACAAATAATACAAGACCACACCTAGATAAAATCCCGTTTAATATGAAAGAGGAAACTCGATATCAATGCAAAATGTCGCGTTTATCGAATTGAGCTTTCTAGTTGTCCAATCACTTTATAGGCCAAGCTTCAGTAAGAGAATGAAGGAAAACTCCAACCCTGCTTCTGTAAGATTGCTGTAGAATTGGGCCTTCTTAGAAGACCCCCTCAAATGTTTACACGTGTCAATAAAAAACATTACATCGGCAGTTATTGGATTAATGAGTTGAGCCCCCTTCCCATCTGCCGATTTCACACATGAAATTTTGTGTTATTAGAGTTTTTTTAGTTAAGCCTCTCCCCTTCCCTTAAAAACAATAGGGGTCGTCGGTAGAGGATTCTGGATTCACATATGAAATGTCGTTCTTACATTCATTCTATCGAGAGTTATCGTGTTCACAGACAATATTGTTTTTCATATTTGGAATCTAGAGGTGAGAAAACATGAAATTACCTTGAAAACTCCACATCGAATTTTTGATTAATTAGATAACTTGCCCTATGCTTCGTATAGCTGGGGAAGTAATACCTAAGAATTATAACACCGCCCCCCTCTCAAATTTTCAGAAAATTACAGAACAGTTCAACATATCACAGGCATCGTTTTGGACCATTGGACAAAGTCTACAGTTTAAAGGGCCTTTTTTTTAGTTTCCGGTTCATTTCAGTCCGGACGTTTACACGATCCGTTCAGTTCTCAGTTCAGTCTGAGTTTCGCTTTCAAAATATACAAACACATATTGTACATACTGTTCAAAAGTGTACATGTGATAGTGTAATAGCTCATGGATGAAGACTGTACAATTGCAGTAGCCTTAGCTTTGGCGCTGAAGAAAAAAAATAAGCCAATGGAGTAAAGCTTGGTATCTTAAGAGGAATTCATTGTCGCATGTAAATTTAATAAAAGAACTTGGTTTAGAACCATGTGATTGGTTGAACTATTTACGGATGAATGAGAATTTGTATCTCCTGTTAATACGACTTGTGACGCCTATTATACAAAAGCAGGATACCAATATGAGAGAGGCTATAACTCTTCATGAAAGGCTAAGTGCGACACTGAGATTTTTCTAAGTAAAATAATACCTGCAACTTGTAAAGACTTTATTGAAGTACTCAAGGTTTATGTAAATGTAAGTAATATGTTTGAAGTTCACAATTTTTAATAATGTATTAAAAAAATTATTCAAAGGATAATGAGAAAAGCAAATAGTTTTCATTACATTAGGTTCTTTGTAAAAGTAAGCACATTATTTATCAGAAAATTGTGAGAAATACTCTGAAGCAGATGTATGGTTTCCCTGTATCTCGAGAGGTGATATATTCGGGGAAAATTGGCCTTACATTGGTTGTACATGTATACTGAACAAGACTTTCAAGAGAACTGACGTGAGCGGACTTAAGGCATGATGCCTTAGTTTACAGATAGGTAGGTCTTCTAAAAACTGTAATGAAACAAATACGTCTACTACCCATCCCGTCAGTTCTTCGTCTCCGTTTCTGTTCTCCTTTCAGTTTTTTTACAAAAACAGTTTACACATGCCTAGTTCGACGATGCAATTTCAAATGTTGTCCATGGTCCATAGCCGAAAAAATATTGTTCAAAATCTCATCGCAAAAAATAAAAAATATTACCAACGGGTTACAATTCCAAAAAATAATCTTGTCCTGCCCATATTCACAGTAAAAAAGCTCCTCAAAATCTTTTTGTGAAAAAAGCCTGAGCAGTTTGAAAAAATGTACACTGAAAAAAAGAAATGAAATCCACTTTTTGTATAACTGATATATATCTACCATGGAGGAGATGGAGAAGAGAGACTGGAGCTTGAAGACTTTGTGTAGACCCTCCTGCTCGGCAGAGACCAGCCGGTCCCGGGTCATGCTTACCACGAACCTGACAGTCGTGTCCGTGTTGTACTCCCTATAGTCACTGTCAACAGAAAACAACACACATGACATCTTGGCCAAACGACCTTCAGTCTCTCCCCTCTCATGACGTCACTACTTACAGTGGTGATTTATACCACTACAGCAGTACTACTCACCAGAGCCACAATGGGGAAGTGACCAGGAAGAATTACATAAATCTTCACTCTAACTCCTCAGTAATTGCTTCCTATAATAATGTAATATAATAATAAATAATGCATTAAAAAAAATTCTCTTCCATATCCGGATTTTTGGGATACCTGGACCCCCCCCCCCCCCCCCCCCCTTCAACTTGGGCTCCAGAACGCTCTCCTTGTAGTGATGGGTCCCCGTGCCCACAGGCAGTTCTGTGATATCTCCCACCTCTCCCAAGTCTAAAGGAAAGGCTCTATAGAATGGATACTTACTTGATGATGGCGGGGTGTTTGTCAGTTCCGTTCAACATGGGCTCCAGAACGCTCTTCTTGTAGTGATGGGTCCTCGTGCCCACAGGCAGTTCTGTGATATCTCCCACCTCTCCCAAGTCTAAAGGAAAGACTCTATAGAATGGATACTTACTTGATGATGGCGGGGTGTTTGTCAGTTCCGTTCAACATGGGCTCCAGAACGCTCTTCTTGTAGTGATGGGTCCTCGTGCCCACAGGCAGTTCTGTGATATCTCCCACCTCTCCCAAGTCTAAAGGAAAGACTCTATAGAATGGATACTTACTTGATGATGGCGGGCTGTTTGTCAGTTCCGTTCAACATGGGCTCCAGAACGCTCTCCCTGTAGTGATGGGTCCCCGTGCCCACAGGCAGTTCTGTGATATCTCCCACCTCTCCCAAGTCTAAAGGAAAGGCTCTACAGAAAGGGTACTTACTTGATGATGGCGGGCTGTTTGTCAGTTCCGTTCAACATGGGCTCCAGAACGCTCTCCTTGTAGTGATGGGTCCCCGTGCCCACAGGCAGTTCTGTGATATCTCCCACCTCTCCCAAGTCTAAAGGAAAGACTCTATAGAATGGATACTTACTTAATGATGGCGGGGTGTTTGTCAGTTCCGTTCAACATGGGCTCCAGAACGCTCTCCTTGTAGAGATGAGTCCCCGTGCCCACAGGCAGTTCTGTGATATCTCCCACCTCTCCCAAGTCTAAAGGAAAGGCTCTATAGAATGGATACTTACTTGATGATGGCGGGGTGTTTGTCAGTTCCGTTCAACATGGGCTCCAGAACGCTCTCCTTGTAGTGATGGGTCCCCGTGCCCACAGGCAGTTCTGTGATATCTCCCACCTCTCCCAAGTCTAAAGGAAAGGCTCTACAGAAAGGGTACTTACTTGATGATGGCGGGCTGTTTGTCAGTTCCGTTCAACATGGGCTCCAGAACGCTCTCCTTGTAGTGATGGGTCCCCGTGCCCACAGGCAGTTCTGTGATATCTCCCACCTCTCCCAAGTCTAAAGGAAAGGCTCTACAGAAAGGGTACTTACTTGATGATGGCGGGCTGTTTGTCAGTTCCGTTCAACATGGGCTCCAGAACGCTCTCCTTGTAGTGATGGGTCCCCGTGCCCACAGGCAGTTCTGTGATATCTCCCACCTCTCCCAAGTCTAAAGGAAAGACTCTATAGAATGGATACTTACTTGATGATGGCGGGGTGTTTGTCAGTTCCGTTCAACATGGGCTCCAGAACGCTCTTCTTGTAGTGATGGGTCCTCGTGCCCACAGGCAGTTCTGTGATATCTCCCACCTCTCCCAAGTCTAAAGGAAAGACTCTATAGAATGGATACTTACTTGATGATGGCGGGCTGTTTGTCAGTTCCGTTCAACATGGGCTCCAGAACGCTCTCCCTGTAGTGATGGGTCCCCGTGCCCACAGGCAGTTCTGTGATATCTCCCACCTCTCCCAAGTCTAAAGGGAAGGCTCTACAGAAAGGGTACTTACTTGATGATGGCGGGCTGTTTGTCAGTTCCGTTCAACATGGGCTCCAGAACGCTCTCCTTGTAGTGATGGGTCCCCGTGCCCACAGGCAGTTCTGTGATATCTCCCACCTCTCCCAAGTCTAAAGGAAAGGCTCTATAGAATGGATACTTACTTGATGATGGCGGGCTGTTTGTCAGTTCCGTTCAACATGGGCTCCAGAACGCTCTCCTTGTAGTGATGGGTCCCCGTGCCCACAGGCAGTTCTGTGATATCTCCCACCTCTCCCAAGTCTAAAGGAAAGGCTCTACAGAATGGGTACTTACTTGATGATGGCGGGGTGTTTGTCAGTTCCGTTCAACATGGGCTCCAGAACGCTCTCCTTGTAGTGATGGGTCCCCGTGCCCACAGGCAGTTCTGTGATATCTCCCACCTCTCCCAAGTCTAAAGGAAAGGCTCTATAGAATGGATACTTACTTGATGATGGCGGGGTGTTTGTCAGTTCCGTTCAACATGGGCTCCAGAACGCTCTTCTTGTAGTGATGGGTCCTCGTGCCCACAGGCAGTTCTGTGATATCTCCCACCTCTCCCAAGTCTAAAGGAAAGACTCTATAGAATGGATACTTACTTAATGATGGCGGGGTGTTTGTCAGTTCCGTTCAACATGGGCTCCAGAACGCTCTCCTTGTAGAGATGAGTCCCCGTGCCCACAGGCAGTTCTGTGATATCTCCCACCTCTCCCAAGTCTAAAGGAAAGGCTCTATAGAATGGATACTTACTTGATGATGGCGGGCTGTTTGTCAGTTCCGTTCAACATGGGCTCCAGAACGCTCTCCCTGTAGTGATGGGTCCCCGTGCCCACAGGCAGTTCTGTGATATCTCCCACCTCTCCCAAGTCTAAAGGAAAGGCTCTACAGAAAGGGTACTTACTTGATGATGGCGGGCTGTTTGTCAGTTCCGTTCAACATGGGCTCCAGAACGCTCTCCTTGTAGTGATGGGTCCCCGTGCCCACAGGCAGTTCTGTGATATCTCCCACCTCTCCCAAGTCTAAAGGAAAGGCTCTACAGAAAGGGTACTTACTTGATGATGGCGGGCTGTTTGTCAGTTCCGTTCAACATGGGCTCCAGAACGCTCTCCTTGTAGTGATGGGTCCCCGTGCCCACAGGCAGTTCTGTGATATCTCCCACCTCTCCCAAGTCTAAAGGAAAGGCTCTACAGAAAGGGTACTTACTTGATGATGGCGGGCTGTTTGTCAGTTCCGTTCAACATGGGCTCCAGAACGCTCTCCTTGTAGTGATGGGTCCCCGTGCCCACAGGCAGTTCTGTGATATCTCCCACCTCTCCCAAGTCTAAAGGAAAGGCTCTACAGAAAGGGTACTTACTTGATGATGGCGGGCTGTTTGTCAGTTCCGTTCAACATGGGCTCCAGAACGCTCTCCTTGTAGTGATGGGTCCCCGTGCCCACAGGCAGTTCTGTGATATCTCCCACCTCTCCCAAGTCTAAAGGAAAGGCTCTACAGAAAGGGTACTTACTTGATGATGGCGGGCTGTTTGTCAGTTCCGTTCAACATGGGCTCCAGAACGCTCTCCTTGTAGTGATGGGTCCCCGTGCCCACAGGCAGTTCTGTGATATCTCCCACCTCTCCCAAGTCTAAAGGAAAGGCTCTATAGAATGGATACTTACTTGATGATGGCGGGCTGTTTGTCAGTTCCGTTCAACATGGGCTCCAGAACGCTCTCCTTGTAGTGATGGGTCCCCGTGCCCACAGGCAGTTCTGTGATATCTCCCACCTCTCCCAAGTCTAAAGGAAAGGCTCTACAGAATGGGTACTTACTTGATGATGGCGGGCTGTTTGTCAGTTCCGTTCAACATGGGCTCCAGAACGCTCTCCTTGTAGTGATGGGTCCCCGTCCCTATAGGCAGTTCTGTGATCTCAACCCGGTCCTCGCTGATCACTCCCACCTCTCCGTAGTTAACATACCGCGATTCTGACAGAACCTCGATCGCACCCCTGAAGTTCTTATAGAAGGGATTCTACACATTCAACAAATAAATTTTAATTTTATGAAAAATCTTTAATTGCAGCTAGTGGCAAAACAAAATAAAAAAACATATGGAGTCTTACAGATAGAATAAACCAAATCATTTTGTTTGTGGGATGGGAGAGATCGCATTCTATCTGAAACATCTTTGCGATCGGGTGAAATTTAAATTAGAAAATTGGATGTAGGATTAGGATGTACATTGAAAATTGTGAAATTCTATATAATTGTTGGCGTTGGTGCTAATAAGGAATTTATATATATATATATATATATATATATATATATATATATATATATATAAATTAATGATAATATATATATGTGAAATGGCAACATCACTACTGTTGAGATAAGTAAACAACCAGGGCAGACAAGCTTGGCCACATCCTCTCGGGAGTTTTTAGGATGGACGAATGAGACTATACGTGTAAAAAATGAAGAGGAATTTAGGGTACCAGGGAAATGAGAGGAGCCTGGTCGTCACGAATCAACCTCTGAAGGTTGTCTATGAGGTCCCGAGGGTTAAAGTTGGGTATCTTTGTCATCCAGCCAGTACCGATCCCATCCGCCCCGTTCACAAGAAGCATCGGGATGATAGGAATGTACCAGAGCGGCTCGATCCGGAGGTTGTCTTCTTTCTGGTACTGGAGAAGGGGGTCATCGTGGGGGTGGAATATGAGCCGGGTCAGGGGGCTGCAAACATCACATAAAACGGATTAGTATTAGACCACTATATGTGAGGTTCAATAAAGGGGTTCCCCAAATAAGCACATTTAATACCGTATACACAACACAACCGTATGCTTTCCAACTTTAATACCGTATGCACAACCGTATGCTTTCCAACTTTAATACCGTATACACAACACCACGGTATGCTTTCCAACTTTCCTTTTTAGTTCATCGAACAAAAATGACTGTAATTGTACAATCAGAATTCTTGTAGTGCAAGAACTACTCTTGTAATTGTACAATCAGAATTCTTGTAGTGCAAGAACTACTCTATTTGATGGCATTTACACCCCAAACAGTTTATCTGTTTTTTAAAATTTATATATATATATAAAGTTGTGGAACATGGTTGATGAAAATAGGTTTAGCGTGTAAGCTAATTTCTACAGAAATGCACTAGGGCTGACCAGAAAAATTGCAGCGATTAAATTAGCTATTGGGGAGGACCCTGTGCACTGTAAAGTCTCATTCAACTCGATTAAATGTAAAAAGGTGAAGTTGGTCCCCTCACCTGAGCATAGTGAAGATGTATCTCGGGGACGCAGCATCCTTGCCCATCTGCACCCGGGTCCCGAACTGTCCGATCGGCTGGAGCAGGTTGATGTTGTTGCTCCCGACAAAGTTCTGGGCAAGGTTAATGATGACAGACATGAGGGACTGCTCCCCATGGTGGTATGCCGAGTGTTCCGCCACGGAACCCGCCAGTTGTGCCACCTTAATCTCTCGTTTGTCATTCCGCTTCAGACACGTGAACAGCACCTATCACACCAACCGATAGGAAGGATGTTTTTTTATCTTGTTAAAATATACATATAAATCATATCTTACAATAATATATTTTTCAGCAGTAACATTTTTCTTTCATTTATTTTTTACAATCTAGCAATTATAGACGTTTCGGGAACAACTCTCATCATCAGCAACTAAAAAATGTTTTTTATAGAATCAAACATCATATGATGTTAATAATTAATTTAAAAGGTATAACATAAATAAAAACAAAGAACTTTAACATTTATATTGTCTAATTCCACATTCCCATTTGAGGGCGCCGGTGGCTCAGTGGTATGCGTGCTTGACTTCTGAGCTCAAGGTAGTGGGTTCGTAGCCCGACCGAGGCCCTTAGTTTATTTTATCTGGGAGGTAAAATAAACTTAAGCACGCCGTCCTTCGGATGGGACGTTAAGCGATGGTCCCGAGCCTGTACGATGTCAGGTACTCGTTAAAGACCCCTACCCTAGATGAATAAAAATTTAGGGTGGGCAAAATTTAGGACTCCCACAGTAGAGTCGGGCTCATGTCCACCAGAGTGACGAAAGAGCGCTCTGGTAGTAGGCGATATGACCTCGTAGTTAAAGCCCGGGCATGAGTCATAAAACCTAACCTAACCAACCTAATTCCACAAAAATATAGGTTAGGTTTCGAACCCACGACTTTGAGCTCAGAAGGCAAGCACGCATTATATCGTTAAATGTAACTTACATTCTAGCCGAAATCTTTGATCATCACATAGTCTTGACTGATTTTTTTCATCAACAAAATATTTTTGGACCTAGGTTTCACAGTTATATATACAAAATGATATATTAAATACATTATTATCTATATCTCTTTACAATAAAAATAAAGGTCTAAATGAGATAAAAATACGAATTATTGGGGGAGGGGCAATCTGTTAATTCACTGATTTAGCCCAATAAAACAAAATGTAAGGCTGGAATTGTTCTTAATAAAACAAATAAATAACAAGAAAATATTTGTTATATACCATTTATATTTTAATATTATTAGTTATAATTTCACAGGCATTATTATCCTTCCAACTTATGTTTGGTCTTTACAACCAAGAAAGCAAATAGATGCTTTGGGAAAACTCCTATCATCATGAGTATCTAAAAATGTAACAATCAATAAAAAAAGCATGCTGATGTTCGTCATTAATTCATTGGACAAATAACATTTCAACTATTCAAATAATGTTATCTATCTACCTAACCTATCTAACTTTATTTTATTTGCTGATCTTTATTGTGATAAATGTTTCCTTTATATTCAACATATTCTTTATACAGAACCTGTTGAACATTTATATTTTTTATGCTAATTCACTTGTATTATACTTTATTAGGCAACTGTTATTATTATTTTAAAAAAAAATTAATTTGAATAAATCTTTACTTATCAGTTCATTAATGGAGACTTCTATGTTTACTTTTATTCGTATTTAAAAATTTCCTGATTTCAATATATATTTCTTCTTATTCTTCTAGTGCTGTCCTATTTGTGAACTTAAAGCATAAATTCCAGGGCTCCCATTAACTTTATATATTTATTTCCATTTTTTAATTACTTTTATCAAGGCCAACATTATCTCCGAGTGAAAGGTGATTTATTAAGTTACCTGGAATCTCTTTATTTGTTAGGTTCTCTACTCTTTTCAGAAGGTTGTTATATTTATTCACCATTTCTATATAATTGTATAGAAATCATTATTAATAAAGCTGAAACGGGGTTTGTTCCAACGTCACGCTCAAACCGCTGGACGGATTTCTATGGAACTTCACATGTAGCATCCTTCTAAGCCAGATTGAAAAGTAGGCTAAATGGCGTCTCATTAACGGATGGTCGGATCGTGATGAAATTTCACATGTAGTATTTTTAAAAGCCAATTGAAATATAGACTGACTATCTGGTGTCACAATATACTTAAGGGAGGGGGGTTGTGAGGGCGGCTAGCATAAAAATAGTTCTCACTCACTAACAGATGATCGTATTGTCATGTAATTTACATGTAGTATTCTTTAAAGCCAAATAGAAAAACAGGGTGTGTGACGTTTCGAAATTTGTGATGGGAGGGGGGTTGTGGGGGTCTCCTAAGCACAAAAACAGTTTGAGCTCATTAACGGCTGTTTGAATTGTCATTTAATTTCACATGTATGATTCATATAAGCTCAATTGAAAAATAGATTACGTGACGTTTCAATAACTATGAATGAGAGTGGGTCGCAGCATAAAGTTACTGCTAGCATAATAACGGACGATCGGATTGTCATGGAATTTCACATGTCGTATTCTTAAAAGGCAAATTAAAAATTAGGCTATCGGAAATTCCTAACGGGAAGGAGAGTGGTGGGGGGGCTAAGTATAAAGATAGTCCCAGCTCATCAACGGATCATTGGATTGTCACATATAGTATTAGATAAGTAAAATTGGCTATGTGACACGTCACAAAATTTAAAACGAAACGGGAGGGAGGGGAAGCATAAATGTGGTTGGTATTTCAAATTTAGCATTACTAAAAATTAAATTGAGACCTTGACTATACGACTTCCCCAATTTTAAAAGGGAGGCTTTTCCTAAGGACGGACTAGCTAAGGCGTCTGTCGTTGCACGGTTATTACTAGCTCGGGTGTGCACCGTTGCACGGGTAATACTAGCTGTCGTCACCAGCTGAAAGAGACATAATAATGCCCAGCGTTCCTTAAGCACGTACTAGCTTGGGAGTCTACTGTCGCACGGTTATTGCATGTCCTGGTATCCAGCGTTGCAAGGTACATACTAGCTGTGGTCCCTAACGTCCCTAAGTACGTACTCGCTGCACATAGCACCGGGTGACCATTGTCGCACGTCAAATACGACATGTGTCACCAGCGCCTCTTATCAGTGTCTAACTTGGGTGTCCGCCGTTGCAAGGCACATACTAGGTGTGGTGCCC
The DNA here is from genome assembly GCA_963662175.1 of Aradus depressus. Lineage (NCBI taxonomy): Eukaryota > Metazoa > Arthropoda > Insecta > Hemiptera > Aradidae > Aradus > Aradus depressus. The sequence goes on along the minus strand of OY759214.1, from coordinate 53,416,384 downwards.
AGTGGCCTTTAAGCACGTACAAGCTGGGGGTCCACTGTCGCACGGTTAATGCCCTGGTATCCACATTTGCAAGGTACATACTAGCTTTAGTGACCAGCATTTCAAAGTGCGTACTACCTGGGTGACCACCGTTTTCCAGCACATAGCACCTGGCTGATCATTGTAGCACGTCAAATACTAGCTGTGGTCACCAGCACTGATAACCACTAACCATCTTGGTTGTCAGCCGTTGCAACGCAGGTACTAGCTGGGTTGCCAAGCCTTGCTCAGCACATACTAGGTGGGGTCCGCAGTTGCTTCGCAATTATTAGCTACGATGACCACCGCTGCTCGGCCTTTAATTTGTTTTCATACTAAAACAATAAACAACATTGCCTTTTTCCGGGATTAGGCATATAGTAAGTTCATAACTAGACCTGACGATGGTATAAAGCCGAAACCGGTAGTTATATATGTATATATATCTTTAGTGGAATAGACAATATTTCAAAAATAAGTTTGTTTTATTTATTAATTGAAAATTGCAACGACTGGCGATGAAACCTCTAGGAATTGCATGAGATATAATGGGAAATTCAAAGTTCCCCGGACAACGCCGGGTAATACTGTTAGTACTGAATATATATAACAACCATTCGAAAAGAGTAAAGAACCTAACAAATAAAGAGATTCCAGGTAACTTAATAAATCAGCTTTCACTCGGAGATAATTTTTGTCTTGAGAAAAAGTAATAAAAAAATGTAAGTAAAGATATAAAGTTAATGGGAGACCTGGAATTTATGCTTCAAGTTCACAAATAGGTCCGACAGCACTAGAAATAAAATATATATTGAAATTATAAAATTTTAAATATGAATAAAAATAAACATATAATGTCTCCATTAATGAACTGAGGCGTTCTTTGTACCTTCCTGGAGCCGGGCTTGAGTCCGTCCACCATGTTGGGTAAGGACCTCTCGTTGTCCATGTTGCTGAAGAGCACTAGCTCCTTGTTGATGAAGTCTTTGTATGTTATGTACTTCGTGTCCTTCATATAGAGGTATTCCTCATTCAGACCTATCTCTTTCCGCCGTTTTCGCTCTCTCATCCAGTTGGTTAGCCACTCCTTCCGCTGCTCCACGCACTTCTTGCTAAATGCCTGCAATTAACGCAGTAACTCATATCAACAATACAATATGGCTCATTTCATTCTTAATCAACCAGCTTGGTTCCCAATAGGTCACTATACACAATTAGACCATAATAATAGCTCTTGGTTTTGGCTAAATATAGCGATTTATCTTTAAAAAATATGCCTTTTTTGGTGTCAACTCTACACCTAATTATGTCAAGAAAAATAGATATCTAAAGTGGAAAGCCCCATTGCGATGCTTACTTAATTAGTGTGAAAAAGCAATATAAATAACGCCTTTTTATCAAATATTGATGAAAAAAAAAAGTAATGCATGAAGAAATTCCATGAACTTTTTAATATTGATTAATTTGTATTTATATATAGTTAGGGATCTGTTAACAAGTACCTCACAACGCACAGGCTCGGGACCATCGCTTAACGAAAGACGGCGTGCTCAAGGTTTTTTCACCTTCCACGATATAAAATCTGAAGACCTCGGCCGGGTTTCGAACCCCCGATCTTGAGCGGACTGTAGACTTGTTTTAATTTTGGTACTAGTTTATGTCAGTCGATAATCTGACGTTACATGACCAACATATACATCAGATTAGAGCTATATTAAAAGCTGTAAACTGAGCCTACCCCCACCCTCAAAGTGGCTCTAACATGTTCACTTATAGCAATTCCAAAGTTCCAGTTGCCAGCTCTTCTTTAGCTGTTACTTTCCCTCAAAAAATAAAATGCATGGCGTTATTAAAAGTTTTTTGAAGCTATTTCGAAATATTTAATTTGAAAAAAATGTTTCTTCATTATGTTAAAAAAATGCAAACTCGATAAGAGGTTGAATGAATAAAAATGCTATTACATATACAGGGTGTCGAATTCTTATAGCACCACCTGCCAACAAACTTAAAACTTCAAAATTCATCAAGAAAAATATGAAATCTCATTTGAAAGTTGAGTTCGCAATCCCATAGACCTGATACTTGAAAACAAATTTTGATTCTGATCTTGGCGAAAATTAAGGAGACATTAGAAATGTTTTTGTGGCATATATTTTGAGAGAAACTCTGGTGATGTTATAAGAAAGAGACACTACATAAAAATAGGGAAGGGGTGTGTACCATGATGATGTGCTGGTCGCACTCAGGTCCGCTATACCTGAACTGAACCCGGTGTCGGTCCATGTTGCAGAAGTATTCCTTCGCCTCCTTCGAAGTGGAGGTGCCCAGACCTACACACAACAAGATAAACATTCAGCCAATGGCCCGTATCAATATCAACAAGAACCATGGCTCAAAAAGAAATACAGTAATCCCTCATTATATGAGAATTCCCAATTCGCGAAGTTTGCATATTCGCGAGTGATTTAATGTACACTAACTTAATATTCGATATTTGAATATTCATGTTTTTTTTTTTTTAGATCATAAATGAAGATGACAAGGAGATTCTTTCAATATCAAATTTCACTTGTAAAGCTGTTCGGAAAAATTGAAACAACATCGAGCATGGGCATTGGAAAGTATGTCCTCGCTAATCTTCATCGGATAATTACATCCTTTCAATTCTTGTAATTCAATACATTTTAACAAGAGTTTTTGGTCAGAGCTTTCTCTATTTGCGGAAGCTCCTCGTTTCCTTTAATTTATTTAGTTGATTTCAACATTTTCATTCATCGACATGAAAAAAACAAAGGTTAAGTAAGCATCAACATGGAAAATCAAGAGTAGTGGTGTTCTTATTAAGGTTAACAATATTCGTTTATCAATTAATTAGTTCTTGCTAGGTACATTTTGCACTGATCTATTTTATTTTTTGTTTAAGCAAATATTTAAAATCTTTCTGTTGTATTTCACAAGATATTTGTATCTTATTCCATGATTAGCTTTAAGAGCTTTCTATTTAAAAACGGGTTCCACTCATAGTCTAGTCTATAGCTTGGCTACTTCGGCGGAGCGGGGCATGAGGGTACATACCAGAATCATTGTTGCTCCTTTCTTTTATCTGATAAAAAACACTAGATTCAGTGATGAAATATATTGTAGTAGGTTCCATTTTTAGTTTTCAATAAACCTATCTATTAATATTTTTTATTAATGTAAAAATATACTTATGAGATGGAAGATGCGCTCTCGCGCCTTATCTGATTTGCCAAACTTAGTTACCTTTGTAGTACTTGACTTTGTAGGTGTGTGCCAAGGGTGTGTCCTGCTTCCACTGCTCGAACTCCGGGATGGAGAAGAAAGACAATTCCTCGTTCTTCTTGGTGGCCTTCACGATAGGGGTAATGAACACTTCCAGGAAGTTCATTTTGATGAGGCTGGGCCAGTTGTGGTGTATGAAGTTCACTATCAGTCCTTTGATGTGCGAACCGTCCTAAACACAACATATCAGTCATCAAAGTATGTCTTCTCAAACAAATGGGGATGATATCGGTATCATGTCATCCTTGGCTGAAAATCAATCATTTTGTGCTAGGCCATATAGTTTTTGAGATATTATGATAATTAAAAACATTGCATATGTTGGCTCAAATAGTGTAACACTTCATTTCACGGAAAGCCTAGTCTTTTTAAATAACAAAGATATATACTGAAATGAATTTAAAATGACTTTATTTGATTGGATTTCCTCCCTGATATGTTGATATTGGAATGTGGCGCTAGGGCACAATGTTCCTCAGCTCGTGGGTCCAGGGGAAGTATTTCTAAAGTTTTTAGGGGAAAGGAATTCCAAATTATGGATAGATGAGAGGGGAGGTGCTCACCTGATCCTGATCTGTCATAATCATGATCTTGCCATAGCGGAGCGTCTCCAGGTCCTCTCTCGTCTCGTACTTCTTCTTGTACTGAAGACCCATTATTTTTATTATATTGTTAATCTCTGCATTCTCAAAGATCTACAACAAATATATACATTCAAGTCAATGCAAATAAACGAAAAAAAAATCACATTATGGTACATTAACCCAATATTAGATATAATAAAATTAAACCGTAAGAAATTGCAGATCGGTGAGCCGAAGCAGGAAGAAAAATTCGCCGATGAATCACCGGCAAAGTATATCCCCAGAGCGAATTTATCAACTACAGTTCGCCATCCCTCTAAATCTATTCGACCAATTTGGTTAACAATCATCGATTGCACTGGATGTTATGAGGGTACTTCTTCTGAATTTGACAATATGCAAGTAAATGGGAGCGAAGTGAGTCCAGGGGCTACAGCAGCGGAGCCTCTAGATGCATATGGATTACAAAAACTGGGTCATCGAAATTCCCAGCTCAAACCTCTGCAACTATAAACTCCAAATTTGTCAAGGAATTATTACAGATGGGAAAAATCCAAAAACAGAAACGGTTTGACCACAACTGTCTATAAAAAAAGATTGCAACCATGCGCTCACAACTGTAATTCGATAAAGAAAAGCTGTAGAGTGATGCGGTTTCCTACATTTGGTTGAGCTTGTTACCTACTATAAAAAAGACGTCGGTGATCACCGGCAATGTACTTCCCCACAACGAATTAATCAATTAACTTTTCGCTCCCGCTCCAAAACCAGTCGACCGTTTGCGCTAATATTCAACAGTTGACACAGAAGCTCCTAAATCCTCATCTTAATCTTAAGCCGATTACACAACTTCCTCTATCGTACTTCGTATGGCTGGGCTGGTAAAAAATTTACAATCATTCGTTCACAACTATAATTCGATAACGAAACGCTACAGTGATGCGGTTTCCTATGTTTGGTTGAGCTTCGTACCTACTATAAAAAAAAAAAAAAGGGATTTTTTTAAAATGATATTTAAGAAAGCACTGACGAAGCCAGAGCTATGGATGAAAAATTATGGAACCCTTCCTGGTATAGTCTTAATATTGTCTCAGTTACAAATGTTCCCAAGCGCTAAGAAGTCTATGGGTGAGAAGAGGGGGACGGGATCCTTAATACAATTTAAGCCCTATGTACCATCCTCTTTTTATAGTAAGTCAATGGAAAAATAAATGCGAAAAAAAGTGTATTCAGACTACATAAGCTACCTGACTGTGGGTGGCCTCCCGAACGTTGAGCAGCTTGCCTCGCAGTGGGAACATGAACCTTCGTCCAAAACTCAACATGGCATTGTTGACAGACTACATAAGTTACCTGACTGTGGGTGGCCTCCCGAACGTTGAGCAGCTTGCCTCGCAGTGGACACATGAACCTTCGGCCAAAACTCAACATGGCATTGTTAACAGACTACATAAGTTACCTGACTGTGGGTGGCCTCCCGAACGTTGAGCAGCTTGCCTCGCAGTGGACACATGAACCTTCGGCCAAAACTCAACATGGCATTGTTGACAGACTACATAAGTTACCTGACTGTGGGTGGCCTCCCGAACGTTGAGCAGCTTGCCTCGCAGTGGACACATGAACCTTCGGCCAAAACTCAACATGGCATTGTTGACAGACTACATAAGTTACCTGACTGTGGGTGGCCTCCCGAACATTGAGCAGCTTGCCTCGCAGTGGACACATGAACCTTCGGCCAAAACTCAACATGGCACTGTTGACAGACTACATAAGTTACCTGACTGTGGGTGGCCTCCCGAACGTTGAGCAGCTTGCCTCGCAGTGGACACATGAACCTTCGACCAAAACTCAACATGGCACTGTTAACAGACTACATAAGTTACCTGACTGTGGGTGGCCTCCCGAACGTTGAGCAGCTTGCCTCGCAGTGGAAACATGAACCTTCGGCCAAAACTCAACATGGCATTGTTGACAGACTACATAAGTTACCTGACTGTGGGTGGCCTCCCGAACGTTGAGCAGCTTGCCTCGCAGTGGAAACATGAACCTTCGACCAAAACTCAACATGGCACTGTTAACAGACTACATAAGTTACCTGACTGTGGGTGGCCTCCCGAACGTTGAGCAGCTTGCCTCGCAGTGGACACATGAACCTTCGGCCAAAACTCAACATGGCATTGTTGACAGACTACATAAGTTACCTGACTGTGGGTGGCCTCCCGAACGTTGAGCAGCTTGCCTCGCAGTGGACACATGAACCTTCGGCCAAAACTCAACATGGCATTGTTGACAGACTACATAAGTTACCTGACTGTGGGTGGCCTCCCGAACATTGAGCAGCTTGCCTCGCAGTGGACACATGAACCTTCGGCCAAAACTCAACATGGCACTGTTGACAGACTACATAAGTTACCTGACTGTGGGTGGCCTCCCGAACGTTGAGCAGCTTGCCTCGCAGTGGACACATGAACCTTCGACCAAAACTCAACATGGCACTGTTAACAGACTACATAAGTTACCTGACTGTGGGTGGCCTCCCGAACGTTGAGCAGCTTGCCTCGCAGTGGAAACATGAACCTTCGGCCAAAACTCAACATGGCATTGTTGACAGACTACATAAGTTACCTGACTGTGGGTGGCCTCCCGAACGTTGAGCAGCTTGCCTCGCAGTGGAAACATGAACCTTCGTCCAAAACTCAACATGGCATTGTTAACAGACTACATAAGTTACCTGACTGTGGGTGGCCTCCCGAACGTTGAGCAGCTTGCCTCGCAGTGGACACATGAACCTTCGACCAAAACTCAACATGGCATTGTTGACAGACTATATAAGTTACCTGACTGTGGGTGGCCTCCCGAACGTTGAGCAGCTTGCCTCGCAGTGGAAACATGAACCTTCGGCCAAAACTCAACATGGCATTGTTGACAGACTACATAAGTTACCTGACTGTGGGTGGCCTCCCGAACGTTGAGCAGCTTGCCTCGCAGTGGACACATGAACCTTCGGCCAAAACTCAACATGGCATTGTTGACAGACTACATAAGTTACCTGACTGTGGGTGGCCTCCCGAACGTTGAGCAGCTTGCCTCGCAGTGGACACATGAACCTTCGACCAAAACTCAACATGGCATTGTTGACAGACTACATAAGTTACCTGACTGTGGGTGGCCTCCCGAACGTTGAGCAGCTTGCCTCGCAGTGGACACATGAACCTTCGGCCAAAACTCAACATGGCATTGTTGACAGACTACATAAGCTACCTGACTGTGGGTGGCCTCCCGAACGTTGAGCAGCTTGCCTCGCAGTGGACACATGAACCTTCGGCCAAAACTCAACATGGCATTGTTGACAGACTATATAAGTTACCTGACTGTGGGTGGCCTCCCGAACGTTGAGCAGCTTGCCTCGCAGTGGAAACACACCATACTTATCCCGACCGATAACCCCCAGCCCGCTCATCACGAGAGCCTTGGCCGAGTCTCCTTCCGTTAGGATCAGGGTGCAGGAGAGTGAGTTTTTGGAGCCCGCGTCGTTCGCGTCCTCCAGCTTAGGCACCCCTGTCAACAAAAACACACATATTAACATTTTGGAAGTTGGAGCCTAAATTCGATTTTGGAGCATTACGCGGAAATGCCTCTCCAGGTGATAATATTCATTCAGTACAAAAGAAAACGGAGGAAATTCTGTAGAAAAAATGATTCATGAAATAGGCTGCACTTGGTTCACGAAATAGTCATCATCCGGAGGTGCTGATCCTTTCTACTAACTATTGCTTCAAATAAATAAAAAAATCTAAAAGGACTGTTCTTTTAAGCAATTTCTCCTACTTTTTGCTTTTCAACAGAATACATTTTATTGACATTCAGTCATTGTATAAATATTCAAAAATGAATTTTGACATCATTAACTAGAAGAAAAGTTTTGATAAATTGAACAAAGTACACGTTTCTTCTGAGCAAAAAATGTGTGATTTTCTAAGTGGAGCGTCAGAATATATCCGAATGCATCTGAAATTGGCCGAGTGGTCCTGAAGTGGTGAAAAACCCGTAAAGACCATCTTAGACCGGGTACGCACGGTCGACCGGCCGCCGAAGCCAATCTGGCTGGTATTTGCAGGGACCCCCATATATATTTTTTTTCTCAACCCAATCAAGTGGGTACTTCATGGTACAGTAAAAATAAGTATATGATAAAACTCTCAAAAACCTTAGCAAAAAATCTTCTCCAACAAGAAATGAACTGAAAAGGTACGCACACAAAAAATACCTGGCTAATATTATTGTGAGTGTCTTAGTAAACAATTAATATGCAACTTTTGAGAGTGCAGCGGTAACGTACTTCTCTACTGAGTAAAAGATCGCGGGTTCGAAACCCGGCCGAGGCCCTTAAGTGTTATCTGGAAGGTGAAAACCTTGAGCATGCCATCCTCCGGATGAGACGTAAAGTGATGGTCCCGAGTCTGTCAGGAATAAATCTGGGTTAGCTAAATTCAAAATTCAGGACTCCCATAACAGAGTCGGGCTCATGCCTACCAGAGCGACGAAAGAGCGTTTACGTAGTAGACTATAGGACCTCATAGTTAAAGCCCGGGCATGAGTCACAATAACTAATACTCGGAGCCCGGCCTACCTTTCAATTTATTTTTCTTCTTTCCGCTCCCGGCCTTATCCAGGAGGGTCTGTTGTTTGAACCTGGCCCATGTCAGGATGTGGTTAATAAGAGGACTCTTGGTCACCTGCCAACAAAAACAAATATATATGGTAAGTCATATCGGCGATATATAGACGGGATAAGTAGAACTCAACATTTACTAATTAACAGAATTGTTAATTTGGAAAATCCTCATGTTCAAAAGACTCGAGATTCCCTTTTCTTCAAGGGTTGGGATGCGTGAGACAGGATCCAACCATCATACTGCTGACAGAATAGGCGGGACCCGTTGTCTATCACTTGGAGACGGGTCGACTGGTGCAAGAGCTGGCTCTGAAGGCCACCGACATAGAAGAGTGGCCCTCAAGAACTCCTTCACAGACAAGTCCCGAACCAAGCTCGGCACTTAGCCTCCCCTCCTTCATGCACAAGTGTTGCACTCCTTTACTGCACAATGCATCAGAGTTGCTGTGCAGCAGGCACCACTAACTTGATGATTCAGTGGTACATGAGGCATATCTCTCTCAACACTTGACCTAATAATTCAAAACTTTTTGTAATGTTGTCAGGTGGTTTGAAGATGTTTTCCAGATGGGAGGCGAGTACTGCGCATTTTCATCGTCAGTCACTGCAGTTTCTCTAGAGTATTTTAGTGAGGAAATGGAATGTGCCAGTCTCAGTATACGTCTTGTCTGTTTCTTTGCAAAACCTATAGTTGTAATTTCACAGTTCAATTTAAATATATTATGTTTAAATTGGAGAGTCAATAACGCACGGAGCACCAAGAGAAGGATTACAGCTGGGGTAGTACTTTTGGATACACGACTCACATAGAAACTACACATTAACAGAAAACTACAGCTAGCATATTCACGACTTAACACCCTCTACCCTCTAATAAACAAAAACGCGCCACTCAAACAAACATGTACTACTCTGCTATATAAGACACTCCTACTTGCACTTCTAACATACGCCTGTCCAGTCTGGATCGGTACCAGCAACACTAACATGAAAAGACTACAAACATTTCAAAATAAAGTACTCCGAGTAGCAACAAACACCCCCTGGTTTGCCAGGAATCACAAAAGCCACGAAGAACTGGGAGTTCCTCTATTTGCAGCTCACATTGAGAAGCTAGTGAAGAATCACCACGAAGGCCTTGTGCGTGTTCCGGGGCTGTACACTACAGTCTAGGTGCACCTACTCCTGGGAGGCGATTCAAAATAAGACTGTTCCAGCACTTCCTACTTTAAACCCTTCATTTTATTATATATTTGTGTATAGCATTTTGTATCTTGCTGGTCCAAATAAATGTTATTGTAGTTTCTTTAAATTGAACTGTGAAATTACAACTATAGGTGTTCAATGAGAATAAAATATTACAGAAAAAATTGTTCATGGTGCAAGAGATATCTTTATAAAAAGTCCAATTATTTATCAACAAAGGAAAACAAAAATTAATTGCCTACGATTAACAATTGAAGGGGTGCCTCTAAAAACGTTCCTTGAGCCATATTGCAAATTTTACAGGAACCGGTGTTGGAGGTTCTTTTCCAGCTTTTAGCGAGCCGTCTCTTCTTTTATACTCCATCCCTGCATCCTTTAGACGTTCATTTTTTACTTGAAACCACTTGAAATGGTGGCACATGATTGACTAGTCCACAAGTAGCGTTTCTATGCTAAAAAAGCACATTCGAAAATTATGGCTCAAGGAACGTTTTTAGAGGCACCCCTTCAATTAATGATATGCCATCTTAATACATTTTCTACATAAATATACCGAAAACTGAAAATAAATATATACAATATGGTAATAAAACCAGAAATATGCTAATTTAATCTAAATTAATCAGTAATACACCATATCAAAATTATTCGAAGAATCAAAAAAGTTGGAGTGGCACGACCAATTAGGAATGTGACGAGGACTTACGCTGGCGAAGAACTTCTCCGAGAGGGTGCACTTGGAGCCGAAACTCTTTGTTTGAAGAGTCATGTGCTCCTTGGTCTGAGAATCGAAAGTAGGGTTCACGATGAGACAGTTGACGAACAGCCACATGTGCGTCTTGACCTGAAACGGCTTCACCTGCATTCCTCCCTTGTTCTTCTTCTTGATCGTCTCGATCAGGTTCTTGACGAGGGCATCAGCCACATAATCCACGTGGCGACCTCCCTAAAACCATACATCTTATTATACAAACTTTGTTTTGTTTTTATGGATACTTAACATTTTCGCAGAGATATTGTGAAACACTTGATAAATATATAAAGAAAAACGAATGTTCTATTTCACAAGATCTATAAAATATATGGGAGTACTTTCGGTATTGCTACCATCTTCAGCCATGACTTAACAAATACTGTATTTGTTACAGGAGAGTCGGGCTTCAAAGGGTTCCCCGCAACGGTTAAAGAGTGCTCTGGTAGTATGCGATATGACCTCGTAATTAAAGCCCGGACATGAGGCACAATAACTATCTAACGAACGGTCAGTAGGAAACAAATGGTACCATTTGAAAAGTTAAATGTTCTAGGGCTTAACCTGGCGACCGGAAATCTTTTTTGATAAGAAATTCGAAATCCTCTTAAGAACTTAGATTGGTTCAAAAAAAAAAAAAAATCATCTAGCATGTTCGATGGAATTTGGAGCGGTAACAAACTGGAACATTTCGTATAATTACTAAATATTTCGAAACTATTAAAATCGAAGATTTTGATGAATTGGAATATCGATGAAATAGACCATTATATAATTAAGCTATAACAAATAAGTTCTTATGCTTTCCTCCGAAATGGTTAAATTGGACATCCGACCTTGCCATACTGAACCACGGATATACCACATACGGAAAATTGAACATCCGGCCTTGCCATACTGAACCACGGATATACCACATACGGAAAATTCTGAAAACTGTGCCACTCTTACCCTCTCCATTTTCTCATGGATTTTTTTACGAATATACAACATTATTTCATTAACATAAGTTTGCGGGGTTAAAACACAATATGAGCTGTACAAAATTCACCTTTAGACTTACCATTTTAATAATATTTTTAATGTGTTGACTTTATTGAGAAATTTAGGGAAATAGTTGGATCACAGGTAATTGAAGGAAAGAACGCAGACTTTGATCTTTTAGTCTTCCTACCTACCTTGGTGGTAGCGATGCTGTTGACGAATGAGACCTGCTGAAAGCCCTTCTCCGAGGTGGTCACCGCCACCTCCCATCGATCATTCACATTCTCGTAGATTACTTTCAAAGAGTCCCCCGCATCGTCCTCCTTGTCCTTTATGTAGAGGTCAATGTAGTCCTTAAACGACTTTATCTGCGAACACAACATTGTTTGAATTATCGTACATTAGATTCTTCACATCGAGGAAGCCAATAGCCTAATCAACAAGATCCACCTCCCAATCCTCATTTAGCAACTGTACCTCTGGAATGAGGCATTTATGATTCGGCCTGGCAACGCTGAGTACTCCGGCTAGTAGGGTATAAAAATTATCGACAAGGTCTGTGTCTGGGAATGCACATTTATTCATGAGTGACATAGGATATATAATATTATCGACAAGATCCGGGGATGGGTAAGTGATACACCATCGATTTCTGATCCCATTTCGACAGGACTTTCACTGATGGATTGCTCATTTATCCATAAATAGGCAAACATAATCGATAAATTCTAAGCTGCACCACTAAATAAATGCTGAACCAATTTCGTCGGGACTCTTACATAGCACCCGCTGAACAATAATCAGCTCTATTAAAATCTTTAAAAACCCCTTCAGTTGTTTTATTAACATTTACATATCCTCACTTTCCTTCTTGTCCGAATTATTACGAGAATTTCGAGTAGAATCAATTTTCAACTTAGGTTCCCGCGAAGTGTTAAATAAGTCCAACATCGAGAACTCCTTAAACAAATCTGAAAATTTGAGGACCCTATAGGAATTTTAACTAAAAAGTTACAAAATAAAATAGATAAAAAAAAAAAAAAAAAAAAAAAACAGATTATAGAAAACAAATTAGCAGTAAAAAGTGAAATCAGTCAGTCAGGAAAGTGAAAAAGTTTATATTAAAACGTGGTCTCCAAGGTAACAAAACACCAAATCCGAGAAAAGGACCAATTCAGTGCAACTAGGATATGTTCAAAAATTATAAAGAGAATTTACAAAAACGGTGGTAAGGACCTCATTATATTAGAGACGGCCCAAGACAGTCACCCGACCGTTGCGACGAGCTGTAATGTTATTGTATTCAAATATTGAAGAAAATACTCTCAATTTACTCTCAAAACCCTTCAATTTCATATCCTACCAAGGATTTACAAAATGTTCTTGTACTCACGGAAGCGATATTCTGATGCCGCGCGGTGCGAAAAGATTTCATGAAATAGCCCTTATGCTCTGCCTAATAAAGTCTTTTTTTTTTGCTCCATAATCTTCAAAACTCTAATAAAAGCTGATATATGCTAAATAAAATAAACATTTAAACAAATGTCAATTGACAATACATTATATCTGAAGAGGGCGCCAGTAGCGCCATGATATGTTTCATTGGCTTTCTATTATATGTTGGAATTTGTAAATTAAGGGTGGCTGAAAGTAGAAACGAGCGACTTCCTGCAGAGTGGTCCTTATTCAGAAGTTGGGACCTGACAGCCAAAAGAACAAACCCGAAACATTTAATGAAAACTGTTTGAGGAAAGGTCTACTTACGGGTAGCTTTTCTCCGTTGAGGAAGACCTTGACGCCGCGGGTGGAGGCCGCCACGTCGTAGGCCCTTCGACACATGAGCTCCACTATGTCTTTGTCCAACTTCTCCATCTTAAACTTCTTGAGATCCGGAGAAAATATAACTTTGGTGTAGTCTACTCCAGCGGCAGGCTTGATCTTTACCTCCTGCGCCTTGGTCATGTTGTCCGTCCATGTCTAACAACAGATAGAAACACAACCCACCACAGATGTATGAATTCAATCCAATAATATGTCGGAGGAGGCACTGTCACCAACCATCCAATTACACGCACAATGTAACACATACCCAGACCAGTACTTCGTAAGCTGAAGAAGTAAAAAATGTCTAAAAAAAATAGAGAACGCCGGGAGAACAGGATGTAACCTTGCCTTCTAAGCTCAAGATGCGGGTTCAAAACCCGGCAGAGGCCCTTAGGTTTTTTTAACTGGGAGGTGAAAAAAAATTAAGCACACCGTCTCGGATGAATGGGACGTTAAGCGATGGTCCCGAGCCTGTATAATGTTAGGTACTCATTAAAGACCCCTACCCTAGAAGAATGAACCTGGGGGTAGGTAAAATTTAGGATTCGCTCGGTATAGTCGGACTCATGTTTACCAGAGCGCTCTTTCGTAGGCGATATGACCTCGTAGTTAAAGCCCATGAGTCACAATAACTAATAACAAAAATAAATAAAAGTATTGACATTTTGTAATACTGCCTTCTGTGCATCCAAGTATTTAATTAATAATAATAATGTTATGCAAACGAAGGGAACAAAATCCAAATTGTGGGGTGTACATGACCTAGCCGTTGGACGCCTGGCTGCTTCATACATGGTACATACGCGTACACACCAAAACATTGAACGGAGGAAGTTATTGTGCGTATTAGTTCCAACGTGCAGGAATAAATGAAGGTAATGTCGAACGAGGAGTTGTAATGTAACAAGGCTTGACTTTGTCACCCACTAGTAAATGACCCTGCGGATTAAGAAACAGCGTCAACGGTTTAAGCAGAGCTGAACTCTCTTTTCTTCATCTTGTTGTGAAGTTTTGGGCGAAATATCTGCATGTATCCTCTGGAGTGATTTTTGTGTAATTTAAATAATTATAATTGAACCGACTGCCCCTGGGTTTTAAACGAGTATCTTGAGATCAATGGTCTCCAGAGCGTTACCTCTCAGCTAGGATGCCTACCTTGTACCTTAACTGTACGGATTTCATCATCGCTATACTTACGTTTGTACTTGACCGATATTTCTAACATAAACGCATAAAGATCTACTCAAATGAAAGATGCAAAGCATAAATTTAGCAGGCTTTAAAGAAAAAAAAAGAAAACTAACTTATAACAATATTTTTTATATCATCACAATCCAAAAAGTCCAAGTCGCAACTCAAAGAGCAAAAACCTGGGGTTTTAAAAATTATATTTGTTTTTGTTTTGTAATGGCAACTAACCTGTCGGAAGGCCTTGCGGTAGGCACATGAGCTGGTCTCCACAGTGAACTTGACAGAGAATATATTGCAGAGCTTGGCGCCATATCCGTTCCTCCCTCCAGTCACTTTCTGCTCCTCGTCGTTATAGTTGGAGGAGGTGAGGAGGTGCCCGAAGATCATAGTCGGTACGTACATCTTTTCGTCCTTGTGCTCCACCACCGGGATACCCGCACCGTTGTTCCAAATTGAGATTGTGTTCGATTCCCTAACATATATATATACAACTTTCAAGTTGAAAAACTAGGAGATATTGTCAAAACTACGAATTAATTAATAAACGTTTTAATAATTATTTATATTAAAAATATATATATACATATATGACTAAATTATGAAGTTTGCCTGCTTATAAATTAACTGATCTCAACAATTTCTGTCGGTAGCGATATTACAAGATTCTTCTTAGAAAATAAGTAAAAATATGTCGTCTTCCTGTTAAAATGAAGACCAGTTCCGCATGGTATCTTGCATGCTCAGGCATCAACATAGAATACAATCGCATCACGTTAAAATGACGACCAGTTCCGCATGGTATCTTGCATGCTCAAGCATCAACATAGCATATAATCGCATCAGGTTAAAATGAAGACCAGTTCCGCATGATATCTTGCATGCTCAGACATCAACATAGTATACAATCGCATCACGTTAAAATGAAGACCAGTTCCGCATGGTATCTTAAATTTAATGTATCAGGTTACATTTAATGTATATTTCAACCACTCCCTCACACATCTTTAAAATAATAATTATTGTACTGAGAGCCAAACAGAGACAGAAGAGAAAAAGACCAAGGAAATAAATGAAAATGTTGCTCGGAGAAAGAATAAGCTGGATAAAATGGAAATTTATATTTCAATGAAATTCTTCTAAACCTACAAACAGGGTATCAGATGAAAGGTATCGATGCTCTCAGTGAATGTTAATTTAATATTTAAACAGGATTAAAACAGTGGAAGAAAATGAGGGGTAAATTGTACTCAATGCACTGCGTTACTTGAAAAGGTGACAGATAAAAACATTTTCTATGGGGAGGGGGGAATTGACCGGATGGAATGGAGAACAGTGATTGATTAGAGATAGGGAATACCATCATGAGAGGGAGCTGGGTGGCTCAGTGGTTAGAGTCACCTGCCTACTATTTTGGAAGTTCGATTTTAATTAAGAACTTACTTAGTAAATAGACCCAAAATTACTTCGGAGAAACGTCGAGTCATCCTGCTAGTTTTTAATAAAGAAGATAATTAAAAGATAACTTACGAATCGATAGTTATTTTGATAGTATTCATATTTTTGTCTCTCTGTTTGTTGTCAGCAGCGTTGACCAAAATTTCATCGAATATTTTGTACAACCCAGGAACGTAGGTGATCTCTCTTTGAGACATGATCTTCTTGTCTGTATCATACACCCACATTGTTTCAGTCACAGGCTCCACAGATCCTGAGCATACAACAGATAATTACTTTAGGCACAATGAGTTTTATAATTTCAGGCTCAAAAATAGTTTTATTTTACTGACTATTCACCTTTCCAATTACCTAAAGTTAATTTATTTTTACTATTAGTAATAAAATAAATAATATTCTCGTTATAGTAAACATTTATTCTGTAAATGGATGACAAATGAGAAATAAAAAGCTAATTTGAACCTAAAAAAAGATAACCGAACAAACAAAACTACAGCGTAATATCAGTGTTTTTTTTGGCTTTATGTACGGTGCATATTAGCCATGTCAATGTGTTTTCTAGTTATTTACTTCATCCATGCCCCGGTAGGGAGCTCTATCTACAAAATAAAACTCACCCCGGACGGAATTCGAACCCGCAAACCATGGTGAGACCATGCGACCAAAGCCCTGGCCCGCACGGCCACCAGTAAGTAATACCAGGCCAGGATTTTAAAACTCCATTACAGTAAAACCAAGTTTTCCGAGATGTTCTCTACTGTTAGTTATTTTGAGTCATATCCGGGCTTAAACTACTAGGTCGAATCGCCTACTACCAGAGCGCTCTTTCGTGGACATGAGCCTGACTACTATGGGACTCCTAAATTTTGCCTACCCTAACTCTTTTTTTATCTCGGGTAGGGGTCTTTAACGTTTACCTGACATCGTACTGAGTCGGGACCATCGCTCAACTTCCCATGCGGAGAACGGCTTGCTCAAGTTTATTTTACCTTCCAGATAAAATAAACTAAGGGCTATATTAGTATAGGGGATGATATACATTCGGACAAACTATTCCATAATAACCATAAGAAGCGCTTTAAAGCTTGCTTCTAAGTTTAATCTTAAAGAAAATGCCTAATCACTTATGGAATATATGCATCTGAATGCAGTTAAAGTTCATTTTCTAATTATCACGTAATAAAATAAAATGACTTGTAGATGGCTTACCAATATATGTATCTGGCCGCAGCAGTATGTGCTCTAGCTGAGATTTTTTCTGATACATTTTTTCAACAGTAAGGGCTTCGCCCTTTTTAGGCTTAGGTCCATTTTCTTCGCTCATGTTGTATTATTTCCTAGAAATAATAAAACACTATGATCTACTTCAAGTAGAACGCCGCTAACACTAATAAAAACACCAACCACTATAACCAAACAATTATTAAAAACCAATGAAATATGTATATTGTTTTCATTTATGGAAAGCTTCAAAAATTAGTAAAGAACAGATAAATAATATTGTACGATAGTTAATATTGATCTACCAAATGTTGACAACTCAAATAATTAATGCTCGAGGCAAATTAAATAAACCATAAGCCCAAAAGTTACTTACTAAAAAGTTAAAAATACACTTTCACTAAATTAAATATCGTACAAATAGCTGATGTCGAAACTTAATTAACAAATAAAACAAGAAAAAGAGGTTGAGAGAACAAACAATACAACCGCTTGGTCAGCCATTAAAACATACGCCATTAAAACATAACTGAAAATGACCCTTCCCGCCCTACAATCTCACGGCACTGCCTTTGCTTAAATATACAAAATATATAAATAAACATTGAATAAATGTCTTATTATCCAACAAAAATAAAAATAACCTTCTTTCAAAGTAATTATTTCACCATTTAATAAAATACGTTGCTCAGAACAGAAACCCGTATGTTAAATGGCGGGAAAATTCAATTTTTTTTGAAAAATGAACGAACCGAACGTTATACAAAGTTAACACCGGTAGAGAAATTGTTACCGTTACATAACATATGAATTACAGATGTTGATTAGCGACTGTATATTCTAATTGTAGAAATATTGAGGGTCAGTCAAATATGAAAGAAAACAGGCGACACTATTCAAACGCCAACGTTTCGATATATTTTATAATATCATCAGGGCCTACTAACATGGGGGAGAATCAAGATTAGAATCACAATTAAACAAAATTAGTGTGTTGATAAACAAATAGAGATTATAACAAGCTAAAAAATTGAACCTGACTTACTATAAATACATTACTAAACATTAAAATTAAATATAGATACATTGTTAACCATAAACATGAACGTACACTAATACAAATTAAAATTGAATATGAATACATTACTAAACACAAACATTAATGATCATAGAAATAGGCAAATAGGTGGAACATAATAATGAGTAAAAATTAAACTGACTTACTATGAATAAGCAGGGTTGGGGAGAAGTCTTACATTGCGTTGGCGTTTGAATAGTGTTGCCTGTTTTCTTCCATTTTTGACTGACCCTCAATATTCCTACAAGTATGAATTATAATTTTTTTTTTATTATTGTCTTATTGTTGTTTGGGCTCAACTCCTTATTTCCTGTCGATATATTAGTCTTAAATTGTCCATGAATTATTACGATTAAAAAACAAGAAATGAGAAAGACACAGCGGTTTGACCCTTCTACATAAAATCAAGCGGGAGCCGGTTGCTCAGTGGTATGCGTGCTTGCTTACTGTGTTCAAGTTCGCGGGTTTGGAACCCGGCCGAGCCCCGTAATTTATTTTATCTGGGAATGTGGCCAATATCACACTTCTAAAACTCTATTAAAACATTTAAAAAATGTGCACGCAAAACGAAAAGAGGTGATGATGTAATTTTAAATATGCAAAAATAGCTGTTCACGATGCCTATCATAGAAATGTCTGAGCTCTTAAAGAATCCTTGGACCTCTGATAAATAGAAAAATTATTGACGTTTATTACGGAGAGAATTATAAATTGCTGATTGCTTTGGATTTTATAATTTAATCAATAGTTTTTATTTTAATAACTAGTGCAGTAAATCGTCAAAGAATAACAATAATTTTGCATTAACAAATATTTTATGAATAAATGAGATTGGTTAGACATAATTTTTGTATGTTACTAATAATCATAAAAATAATCTATCCTTGGGGGGGGGGGGGGGGGGGGGGGCAGGTTTTGTGACGTATTATTAGGGGGGGGGGGAGGTCCAGGTTTTGTGACGTATTATTAGGGGGGGGGGGGGGAGTGATATATATATATATCGTGGGCTTACTGCAAGAACCCATTAAGTCATTTTACTTATTTGTATTTTTTTTTTTTTTATATTTTTATTTTTGGCTCCAAGGCGTAATTGCCCTATATAGCCGGACACAAGATCTTTGAGGAAACCCAGGAGGGACAGAGACCCGGGGCGGAAACAGAAGCCCCCCAACGACGCAAGCCATCAGCCCCACCCCAGCCCCCCACCCCTCCATGGTCCCCTTCCTATCTTTAGTAAATTTCTATGTTATTCCGTTTCATAAGTTGGAGTATACTAGGAATGAATTTGGCTTTAGAATTTACTAATTGTTTCAGAAAACTTTCGGCGTTCTGCAACATTTCGCATCCCTGTCGTGAATCATTATATGTTATACAGGACACAAAGATGTGTAACATATCTTCAATATCCCCACATATATCGCAGTTCGGAGTATCAGCGAGTCTCATTAAATAAAGGTACTTGTTAACCTTGCCGTGGCCGGTTCTTATCCTGGTCAGGATAACGATCTGTGTCCTGCTAAGTTGTCTATCTGTCCTGGTGAACCAGGGGACCTGCCTGGGACTCTCCTGGATCCTGTAGTAAAACTGTCCCTTGGTGTGACATGTTTCCTCGAAGCTCTTCCTCCATCTCTCTCCTGTCTCCCGTCTGATCTCTTGGAATAGGTCGTACACAGGTACGTACTGTTCACTTCTCATTTCTCTCAACTCTTCTGTCTGTTTGGCCAACGAGTCAGCCCTCTCATTCCCATACAGATTCACGTGTCCCGGTACCCATTGTATGATGTAGTAATTCTCAGTCTTATCAAGAAGTTTTATTATGTCATTCAGAATAACGTTATTTGTATTGCATCTGTACATATATTTTATCTGTTGGATGGAGACTTTTGAATCGGTTAGGATTACAATACGATAGTTATTAAAATGACTTTCGGTATAACCTTTAGCTATTTT
Organism: Aradus depressus; assembly: GCA_963662175.1. Lineage (NCBI taxonomy): Eukaryota > Metazoa > Arthropoda > Insecta > Hemiptera > Aradidae > Aradus > Aradus depressus. Next base: position 53,396,144 of record OY759214.1, on the reverse strand, counting down.
TATCGCTTCAAGTTCTGCATTATTTATGGATAATAAGTTGTGAAGTTTGTGGTGTATTGAATGATGTGTTTGTGGATCATAAATTCCTATCCCTACGTTATCTTGAGACGTAGAGGCGTCAGTAAAAATTCTGTAAGTGTCTCTGTATAGTGTGTCCAGGTGATCCAGCGTCATGCGTTTCAGAATTATTGGGTTTAGTGTTGTTTTGCTTACTTTTAAGTTATGAATGTTGGTGTGTGTTTCTACTGTGATTTGGGTTATTGGTCGAAATGTATCAAATTTGTATGGGCCGTTGTTTGGTTTGATGAGTTGTTTAATGTCTTGTAGTTGGAGGTTCTGTGGTGTAAGGTAATTATTGAGTTGGGGTTTTGATTGTTTATCAGTGTGTACAATGGGTGGCACTGGTCTGAGTATATTTTTATTAGTTTTTTTTGGATGAGCCATTCCCTTCGAAGATTGAGCGGTATTTCCCCGGCTTCCGAGAGAAGGACATGGACGGGCGTGGTTCGGAAGGATCCTAGACATATTCTTAAAGCTTGCTTCTGAATGGTTTGAAGTTTGTGGATGAGAGGGGACTTCGAGCTATGGTAGATTTCACACCCATAATCAGAGAGAGGCCTCACTATTGCTTTATACAGGATGAGCATGTTATTAGGGTGAGCACCCCACCTGATACCTGCCAGGGCTTTTAGAACATTTATACCTTTTTTAGATTTTGTAATTATCTCATCAAATGAGTTTTAAAATTTAGTTTATTATCTAGTGTTAGTCTTAAAATTTTTTTTTGTTTTTCTGCATTAATGGATTTATTGTCTACCTCCAACTTGATATTTTCAAATGTTATTCTTTTCTTCGTGAAAGGAACCAGTGCACATTTGTCCGGGTTTATTGTTAATTTGAGTTTGTCTAGTACCCTTGTGATGTGGTTGTATCCTCGAGTATGATGTGAGTGGCTGTGTCTATTGTCTGTTGGGTGGTGAATATAACGATGTTGTCACCGTACTGGATGAGGGTTAGTTGCTGAGGCAGGTCGTGATGAAGCTGGCTGGTGTAGATGTTAAAGAGGAGAGGCGACCAGACGTCCCCCTGCAGGAGCCCCTGCTCGCTCTCCCCCACCACCTCCCCTTCGGTCGTCTTGATGAAGAATCTCTTCTTTCGGATGTATTCGTAGATCCATCTAATTATCTTGTCCGGCACTCTGCTTTCTAGTAGTCTGTCCATCAGGCTTTGGGTTTGGACATTATCATAAGCCTTATTGACATCGATGAATAGTGCCAGGAGTATCTGCTTCTTCTACGGCACTGACTAGCAACATGAGGGCATCCGCAGTTGACCTGCACTTTCTAAATCCCAGGGAGTAGGGGCTCAACAGTTTGTATTTGTATTTTGCAGCCTACATTTGCAATATATTGTATATAATAGGTTTTGTTTTGTTTCCTGTTTACTACAACAGCTATACAAGCAGCGACTTAGTTGGTTCTTTCAATGGAACGAGCGCATTTTTTTCTATAAGAAACAACCAGTATCTCAAATTAGCAAAAAAATGACTTAATGGGTTCTTGCAGTAAGCCCACGGTATATAGGATAGTAGTAGTTTGACTAATATAGAAAACATTTTTATTTTGCAATAATGCGGGACTCCTGCTGCTATCTTCTTCTTGGTGCTCAATGTGTTGTTCGATGATGTTCTGTATGTATTACACAAATGTGTTGTTAGTTTAGATAATAAATATATAATTAAATTTGTTAAACAATATAGAGTGAAAGAATAACCTAGTAATAATACTTTTTTTAGCTCAAAACAGCTGACCTGGCTAATATAAGATTGATATCTAATACGCCTCAGTTGTGTACCAGGTCTTTCTTTTCATGTGCATTCCAAGGTTTGATGAAGTGTGTTGGACCCATACGTCATATCGCCTACTACAAGAGCAGCAAAAGAGCATGGCATTTCTGTGTTTTGCCTTCTCCACTGGTGGTCTTTAAATAATTTATGTTTATTTACATGAACATTTTGAAAAATATATTTATTTAATAATTATTATTAAATAAATATATTTTTAATAGTAATATTTTTATCATTACGTTGTATCCAAGAAAATGCGGTAATTCTAATAACATTTATTAAAATATAGGTTTTTTCTAAAAAAAAAAAAAGAAAAAAGAAGCAATATTATTTATTGTAACTGAGATCGAAACACAAACATCGTGTACAAATTGTTTTCAAAATTATATGAAAAAAGAAGTAGGTAAATCTACAATTAAGTACAAATCAATGAGATGAAAAAATCGGTCAAGTGCAAACTATATTTGCACAATTAGTGTTCCGTGCCATCAGTCCCACAATTAAATTAAACGTGTAAAGAAAAAAGTTGTTCCTTACATCCTGAGAAATACTTTTTGTCGTTTTTTTAACTTTTTGTACTTCACGTCTATAATTGGGTCACCATACTCTATCTCTGTATTAAATTTCACATTTTTACGTCAAATAGTTTCAGAGAAAATCGCCTGTGACAGACGGAAGGACGGACAACGAAGAGACTCCATAAGTGTTCCGTTTTGCTAATTTTGGCACGGAACACTAAAAAAGAAATTATTTTTAAAATGGTAATTATAAATTCTAGAGATTATATTTGGAATAGAATGGTTTGGTAGGCAGTAAGGAGACATCCAGCCAAAGGTTTGTATTGGGTTATCCTATGTTCCTGTGGAGACCGGCGGTTCCATCGAAGAGGCGCTTATTCAGGAATTCGCCGCGCATGTCCAGCATATAGTATAGCGCCTTGCCTTGCACTTTGAGAGGGAGGGTGACCCTGGCCCGTTCCCGGCTCTCTCTCGCGCACACCTGTCATAACACACAACATAACCTTCTTACAACTCTCCCAAACGGGTCTTCACTAATCAACAGTAGACTGTTTCCCTATTAGCTGTTACCCAATAGAATAAGTAAATAACTTCCAAGCATGATATAAGAAAAAATCACTTTAAAAAAACAATCTTACTTCAATTGTTTACATCTGTTCAATGTGCCTCTCAACTATTACATATTGATTTCAATAAAAGAAGGTAATTTACTACCTAATGTTTTTACTCCTCCAGCTATACGAACGATAGGGGTCGTTATGTAATAGGTCAGAAATTTTATGTTGAGTTTTTGCCGGAATTTCATGTTTTCCCTTGACCCCTTAATTTCAAAAATAAAATAAAAATCCCTGGCTAGAGAGCGAAAACTTAGTTGATTAATTTTCGTTCTCGGGAAGTATAATGCCGGTGATTTACAGACGAATTTTTCTTCTCAGTAAGTAGTTTGTACTAAACGAATTGTATCAATTATTCTGAATTCTATGAAATATTTACGAGAAAGGCAATATTTCGAAGAAAAAAAAGGGGATAAATCATGGCAGTGTAACCCGCCCTAGGGATTGCTATGGGTGGTTCCAAAATAATGAAAAGTAGACAGTAGTGAGCAATCAATATGTATAATTAAAGTCCCAGATGACAACTTAGTACTAGATTAAAACATGGAACCACTTAAACCTAGACTGGCTGGAATGACTTAGTGTAATCAGTAATACACTTACCCGGGCAGAGGGTCACCCCAAATAGCAACTGTGACCCTAGCATCACCTGACTACTCTTTTCGGTCCCAGGACAAGACTGCCTCCTCTGCCCTCCCAAAAACCCTCCATGGCTCCTCTCCCACTCTCCGGGGACCTACGTTCCCAACGAGTTAGCGCATTCCAATCTATCTTCGAAGAAGGCTTAGGTCCGCTACTAAGCTCGTAGGGAAGCGTCGCAGGTGTCCACCAGAGAGCTAACATTTTCTAATCTAGCTTCTCAGAAAATAGCTGGGCAGGTGCAGCCCAGCCTTTATAGCAGTTCTCTGCCTTGCTAAATATCTGATTACCAAATTTATAATACATTCACAATTCCCTTTATAAATCCAAGATGTATGTATTAAACATAGTTATCTTCCAAAAATATAAAAAGTAAAATCACTCTCACCAACTATCATTGACAAACTTTTAAACTATCCTCTTTACTAGTGTATCCGGCCTATAACTAATTTTTTTTACACCGCCTGCCGAGTTACTTCCGCCAGAGGTCAGGTCTCAGCTCAATATTCGCTAAAAATGAGGAACCCTTACCTTGTCCAGAGGTACGTCCATGATGGTGTTTTTGCCCCAGGGGCCGTATGTGACGAACGAGACCGTCTTGCCACCCTTCTTGAGGACGAGGTACCGCACAGAGCGCATCGTGTAAGTCAACGCTCCCATGAAAAATAAATAGCCTACAAAACAATTATTAGCTCATTATTTTAGTTCATTTCAATCTCACTAGTCGGCAACATGGACAACATAAGTCGATCCCTTCCCCATTCTTCTCGCTCGCGGAGTACTTTTTCAATACTCCCAGCCACGACAGTTGCATATTCTTGGTCTTGGGACTAAATATTTTTGAAACTGTTTAAATATTGTATAAATGTTTTCAAAAAATCTTGCAATAGAAATATGATTGAATTTTTCTTGTTGCATTGTTATTTATTATCATCCCATTATATGTCTAATATTAACGGTTGTGAAGAATATAAAGGATGAATATAAGATGTTTTCAAGTTAAAATATAATTGTATTCTCTGTAGTTAGTTATTACGACCCCGGGCTTTAACCACCAGAGCGCTATTTCGTCGGTCTGGTGGACATGAGCCCGACCCTGCTATGAGAGTTTTAAATTTTTTTCACTTAGGGTAGGTGGTTTTTAACGAGTACCTGACATCGTACAGGCTCGGGCCCACAGCTTAACGTCCCATTCGAAAGACGGCATGCTTAAGTTTTTTTAACTTCCCAGATATAATAAACTAAAGGCCTCGGCCGGGTTTCGAACGCGCGGTCTTGAGCTCAATAAGCAAGCACGCATACCACTGACCTACCGGCGCCGTCGTAGACTCTGAAATTAGCTGATTCAAAATAATGCGAATTACAAACTTTTAATATTTTTATTGTCTTTATTACTTTAAATTAGAATACTATTTATTTCATTTATCACATTTTGAGTTACACTGAGTAAGTCTACATGAAAGACTTTAGAACACAAAATAATCTTTTAAGTAACCTTTATTGTCATTATTATGCGAAGAGGGGAGAGAGAGAACGGAGGCTCACTGACCCATTGCGCTAAGTCCTGGTGGCTCTACAGTGGGTGACCTAAATGTTGCCTACCGAGGTTTAGTCTAGGGTAAGGGGGTCTTTAACGAATACCTGACATCGCAAAGGATAGTTTTTTAATAAAAATGAAATATTAAACTAAAAACAATATAATCTGATTATATTAAAATTCAAATTATACTTTTTGTATAGAACGAATATCTGTGATAGAATTCCATAAACAAAATACATTTTAATCTAATTTTTTGATTTATTTCAAATCATCAGTTGGTTGACATTATAATTTATAATTGGCAATTTTCAGAAAGGATTTGTCCTCTTCCTTGAAATCCCACCCTCATCTTGGCGAAACCCTTCCTATTCACTTTATATTTGTCCTGGTTTTACCAATAGCAACATCCTCCCGTTTTCTTCACAATTACGTGCATCCATTACAAATAATAATTGATAATTAGTTTCAATTGCTGACATAAATTTGAAAAACATTGGACTAATGCCAAGAACGAACATAAAATCAGGCCAGCCATGCAATGTTTCAATTTCACGTGTACAAATCTCAGTGCATCATAAGATGGGCAATCGAATAAGTTCTCTAAAAGAAAATGGCACATAGAACGATATGCTCGCCTCCGACGACAGTCTGAATTTATTCCATAACTAGAAGTTATTTGCCTTACTTATTAAATGAAAATCCGAATTAACTTACCTACAATGGCACAAAATGCTGTAACTCCATTCCTATATTTTTGTTCTCCCAAATTTATTGCCCTCCACCACGGGAGATTCGTTCTTTCTTCCGCTGCTATTGGAGCATCACGAAGAGTAGTATAAGCAAAATGCGATAAATACATCCAAAAGCCTAACTGAGATATACCAAAAAGGTTCAAGCAAGTGAAATATTTAGGGTTGTCATATTTGAAAAGTATCACATCCTTGGAAATGTTTGTATTAACATCCAAAATATTGTTGGCACGTCGTTCGATGGTAGTCGATAAGAAGGAACGTTTTGTTATAGACGGATCAAAGAATCGTCGGCACCCTTGTCGAACCCGAAATAGAATTGAAATTAACATTTTAAAGAAATACTAGAGGATAAACTAAATTCTCAAACAAAGTTAAATTATATGTTTCAGAGGAAGGGGACTAAGTAACAGAGGTGTAACCTTCCCCATTTTATCATCCGGTACGTTCATCGGGCAGCAAACTCAGCCTAGAGCTCGTCTTTTTTATTTGATTAGTGAAATATTCTTATTTTTTTTTTCCAGTGAAATTATGGTTTGATTTGTGATTTATGTCATAATATTTTGGATAAAACAAATGGCTACTCCTTTAGAGCAATTTGTTCATAATGTACGAACATTATCGTCCCAAGGTTTGTTTGTCTTTTTGAAAATACTCATAATTATGAATGCTATATTGGACCCCTACGATCTGTATATATTTTTTTTTTTTCATAAACAGAATTGTTTTTTTGTTTTTAGGAAATTATAGAGAACTAGTTGATTTGATAACTAAGTCCAGTGATATCCTGGTAAAGAATGGTCAGCATTTGGACGCTGTTCTGGAATGTTTACAGCAACACTCACTTGGAATGCTTGCAGTTCTAATTGTCAAACTGAACCTTCCTCCTCCCCAGCAGCAGTCTAACTCGAATCATACACAACCTGCTGATTACCAAGAAATAGTTTTCACCCAAGTTCAAGAATTTATAACTTTATGTGTTGCTGATCAAATTAAGTTTGCTGCTGATTCCTGTAAGTAAATGCATTTATTGTATGGTTAATTATTAAATACTTGCTGCTATATTATTATTATTATTTTACTTGTCAAGTTACCTGTTAGGTGCATCATATGATTTTTTACTGACATCACATTACCTAGGCGGTCCCAAAGTTTATCTACTGCAAAGGGGGTCACCCAGTATATCATACACTCTTTAGAAAGTAATATTAGGTCTTAGATAGTTGCTAAATAATAGACACTCTCCTAATGGGTCCTGCTACTGCTAGAATAGTTTTTTTTTTTTTTTTAAAGACAGATATTTTTATTTTGAACATTTACAATCTGTATAGACCATAAGTAAATTTGATGGCTGCTAGAATGTGTACTGCTACTGTTCCAGTCGCTGAGCTGTGCCACATGCTAACGCAACAGCTGATCGAGGCTAAGGCTCCGCAGCGCGGCATCGAGCTAATGGCGATTGCGATTCGCAAGCTACAGACGGAGGAGTCGCAGCTGACCCTTGTCCATGCGGACCTCTGTCAGCTGAGCCTCCTCGCCAAGAACTTCAAGACGGCTCTCAACTTCCTTGACATGGACATCACTTCCATCGCTTCTCAAGAGGTTTGCTACATTGTTTGTTCTTGGGGATCTATATTCACCATTTGCGGGTTGCTCATCAGCTGGGGTAGGCAGAAGGGTATTTATAGTAACTGTGGAAAATCATATTCCATCTTTTGAATACTGTTTAAAAACAATAGTGACAGCATTTGATAATTGTGTGTCCATTCAGCTCAGCCTGGAGCCAACTATAGGTGCATCCAACGTTAGAGTAACCATGGATCTGTCTGTGCGTGGCACACATACTGAAAGCACTTCCAATACGATTGTACTAGGTCTCACTATTTTTCACTAATTCTTTGTGTCTTCCTCAGCTTTTATATCTATGTTATTCTATCTGTGGGTTTATTAGTGAGAGTTCCTTTCTGTTATACAATGTCAATCGGTCCGAGCTGTTTTCTAGGTGAGGGAAAAACGCCCAAAAATGTGAACCTACTCTTAATGTTTGATATTAATTCCTTTGAATTGACTTTTTTAAATAGAAGGTCATTTGATAGTTGGTTTTGTAATTTTTAATATTTCAACTTTTTTACTGCATACTTATTTCGGCAGTTTTTAATTAATCTAAATTCAGTCTCTAGTTATTAGAATGAGTCTGCCCACATGTGGTTCTTACCCTTGCTCCTGTTGTTTGTGGAGGGCCCCGTGGGAGGTGGAACTGGGGGTGGAGCTGGTGGAGGCGGTTTCGAGGCCAAATACTTCCTGCTCTACTTCTACTATGGAGGCATGATCTACGCTGCTGTGAAGCGGCTGGAGCGAGCCCTCTACATGTTCGAGGTGGTCGTGAGCACCCCTGCCATGGCCGTCTCTCATATCATGCTCGAGGCCTACAAGAAGTTCATACTCATCTCCCTCATCCTCCATGGAAAGGTAATATAGGGCAAGTTATGTAATTGGTAAAAAATTCATTTTTTGAATGTTTTTCGGTATTCTGTATTTAAAAGCACTCCTTGCACACAGAAACTATTTCTTAAAGTTACCGTATTTCCATAGTAGGTATTCAATTTTTCTAATGTCATATTGGCTAAACACGAAGGCGAGAAATGCAAAAGTGTGTTACTAATTAACAGGAGCTGTCCTTTTAGGACCAAATAAAACCAGATTTACTGTAAGAAACAGTTGTATCAATACAAGTCAATTATTTTTACTATTTCGAATAGAGATTCTATTAAGATTCATTAGTAGTCAGAGAGAGCTGTTAATACAGGAAAAAGTAACACTATTTTCCTTACGATACACCTTTCACAGCCTTTTACAAGTACAATACATGTTCTAAAGTAATTCCATGGAATCCTAAAGACCAGGGTGTGCGCTATCTTGGAGTGCACTTTGACACAAGACTAACATGGCGCCTACACATCAACATACAAGTCCAAGAAGCATACACACGACTCAGGCTCATCTACCCATTCATAAACAGGAATATACCACTCAGACACACATGCACATCCTTACTTTACAAAACACTAATACTTCCACTCTTAACCTATGCTTGCCCCCTTGTATGGTTCTGCACTAGCCACACCAACATAACAAGATTACAAACATTTCAAAACAAAGTCCTCCGTATAGCGGAGAACGCACCCTGGTTTATCAGGAACACCCAAATCCATCGGGAACTGGGAGTTGCTATATTTCGCAGCCCACATCGAAAAACTCACGCGAAGCTTCCATGGTCTGCCAGCTTGCTCTGGAGCGGTCCACTAGTAGCTCGCAGGCTGCAGCCGAGACTACCAAGATTTTTTATTTTAATTATAATTTTCATGTTTATTTACCAATTTGTGTAAAGTACACATGTTTAGTACTGGTCCAAATAAAAATGTTTTTCTTCTTCTAAAGTAATTCGCAACTTAAAAACCAGTCTCCAGAGAATATATTTAAAAAAAGTGTGAACAAAAAGAAATCACTTCCAGAAAAGTTGTATTCCAAACAATTTTGTGCATGTTTTGTTTCTGGAAGGCCTGCCCTAATATGTGTTTGGTGTTCTCGTTTAGGTTATGCTTCTCCCCAAGTACACTTCGCAGGTGGTGACGAGGTTTATCAAACCTCTCTCACAGCCGTACCACGAGCTCGCCACCGTCTACGCCACCAACAACACTCAAGATCTCAGACAGATCCTCACTAAGTACAACGACACCTTCCTCAGGTCATTTCTTAAATAATTTCTTACTTTATAAAAATTAAAGAACGCGTAAGCTACCTCCCTCGGAGGGCAACATTTTTTATGCATTCATTAAACTTTTAAGGTTATAACATGTTTAAACGGATATTGTATTAAAAACAGGTATATACAATTTTTTCGTTTACTATAAAGGGCTGTCTAACCCCTCCCCCACCCTAGCCACAGGCACTATAGAAGGGTGTCTGGGTATTTGTACTTGCGTTCCTCGGGAAATTTACTATCTTTCTGTTTATTTGAATTCTGGAATCAAGTAAGTGTTGTTTTAGGGACTCGAACCTGGGTCTGACGAAGCAGGTGCTGTCCTCACTCTACAAGAAAAATATCCAGCGGCTGACCAAGACTTTTCTGACCCTCTCCCTGTCGGACGTGGCCAGCAGGGTCCAGCTAAGTGGGCCCACGGAGGCTGAGCAGTACATACTCCATATGGTGAGTTGGGCTCTGTAGGAAAAACGAAAACAATTAATTTCTGTCTGCCTTCTTAGAATAAATAAAGACACAATCCGAGTTGAAAGCTTGCTGGGGATTGACGAATAGTTGCCGGGTAATACGGTTTTTTTGAAACTAGATTGTAAAGAATTTGAAAAAGTCAAAGAGAGTGTTTCAAATGTGAAAATATCCCATTTCACTGGGCGTGAATGTATTTATATAAGGAGAGCGGTCATTTAATGAAGGTTATCTGCTAATAAAATTCTATGACATTCTCCACGACTAGGAGTTCCTAGGTCGAGACTTGCTGTTGGAGGGAGTGCGGTAAGGTGGTGGAAGAGTGCCGCAGGGGACAGGTCATGGTTTCTCCCATCCGGCAGGCGAAGTAAAGCAGCTCGACCTGCTCTGCCAGTGGCTCGAACTTGCTGGATCGCATGTCCCTCAAGAGGACCGGGCCAGAGGAGGTGAGTCCCCGTTCACATCTCCGCTAATGGTGCAATTAGTGGGTGTGTAACGAGGAGATCGGGTGGAATTCAAAGAGTCCTGAAAGATGTCTTCCCATTGGGAAATTCTGAGATTTCGGCTCTTTAAGGAGAGCGTTACAGTCTTCCATATGCCGCCGAAATAGCGTTCCACTCGACCATTCGATTGAAGATTGTATATCATAATTTTTATAATGAATGAATCTTTCTGATTATACCAAAGGCTTGTATTAACCTAACAATTGCAAAAAGAGAACATGACATTTATCTTTTTAAACATTTTAAATGAGGTACATCGAACATGTTATTATAGACCTATGATTCTATGACATAGATCATCATCTATGAATGTGATGTGCTTAGATCGAGGATGGTGAGATCTTTGCCACCATCAACCAAAAGGATGGAATGGTAGTGTTTCATGACGATCCTGAGAAGTACAACAGCCCCGCCATGCTCTGCCGTCTCGAAAACCAGGTAGGAAGAACCATCCGATGGACGGTAGCTTAACTACTTACCCATTTCCAGAAAACTAACCTAAATTCTTACTTTGAAAATGTCTACTAAATTGCCACTAACAGCTAGCCAATGTTAGCCAATAACATCTTATTTTGGCCATTGAATCTTCTACTTAATCCTAATATCAAATAGCAAGCATAAAGCCATTAATTCACCTGAGAAATTGGGAAAATGTCCGAAAATACCTTGAGCGGACAGCATGATCAGAGAGCGATATCATTATATGGGCATAGTTGAAATAATAAAGTACTTTTATTTAATTCATATTTACAATTATTTTATAATAAAGAAATTAGCAAATACAATACTTGGTCATTCTGCTGGATTGACCGTTATAGTATGTATACATGTGTACTCTTGCCAACCATTCCTCCCCTAACTACAAATTTTAATTAAATTATAAACTCTAAGAAATGAAATAAAAACGTACAAAATTTAATGACAATTTTCTTCAGATATGAATTGAAATAGTTATTGCTAGCTTGTTAACGGTTGAATTTACTTTGGTTTGTAATAGAGTAAGTACATTCTACGTTATTGCTCAGCTGATTTTTGGTTCCTCTTGAACCGTACTCCTAAGGATGTTATATAAGAAGTTTTTTGAATATTCGATGATCCGTTGAAGAGTAAGCATTCGTTTTATGATTTCATAAATGTAGATCATTGGGAAAGTCTAAAATGGCGTCAAAGCATGACAGACAGGCGTCCTGCGCACGACTTCAGTTTTTGAAATGATTCAAGAATATGTAAGAATTTTTTCGTTCTTATGACTTTTCAGCGGTGCGATTTCATCATTTTTTAAGGGAAGAAGGCTTCTTAATTTTTGTTGCGTAATACAACAGTTTTATTTCCTAATATTTTATGATGAACTAAAAAACTAATAATAAAAAAACACATTTATGTATTAAATTATTAATTAATACTTGAATTATGTGTGTGTTAGATGGGGGTGTGCACGGAACTGGACCGGCGGATCCAGCGGATGGAGGAGGAGATCCTAACCAATCCGAGCTACGTTAAGAAGTGCGTGGGTGCTGTGGAGGAGGACATCTCCAGTGCGGGCCACTCCACCAAGATGGGCTACCTCATGTAGGCCACCGGTCTTGGCCACATACTAAGTCCATATTAAATTAGATTTTTAAATTATTTCATATAAGTGGGGGGTCCTAAAGTTTCCAGAGTTGTTAGAAAAAAGAACAATTATTATAAAATCGACAGCAATTCCTCTTTTATTCCTCTTGAAAATACTCTCATTGAGATGGGATGTACCTTTTCCAACGCCTCTCCCATTCCTGGTAACATTTGATGTGGTCATTTTGCGTAACCATGTTTTCAACCTTTCCTCCTCTATTTCTTCTGTCATGGGAAACCGTTTTCCCTTCAGTCTCAATTTACATTTTGGAAACAGAATTGGTAGGGAGCGAGTCAGGAATGTGAAGCAAGAACCACATTGTGAAGCTTCTTGACTGACAACACTGTCGTTGTTTGTGTTGGTGCTTCGTGGTGCAAGAGCCAGTCTTTGAGTGCGCCACTTTCCCAATCCTTTCTCCTTCTTACATTCTCGCTCCCTGCCGCTCCTTTTTGTTTCCGAAATTGAAGTTGAGAGTGAAGAAATCCAGGAAAGAACGCGGGAAGCTCCAGGCATGATGACGAAAATGACTACAGAAAATGTTACCAGGAATGGGAGAAGCGGTGGGACAGGTGTGTCCGATCCTAAGGACCAATGCGGAATTGTCCTGTAAGTTTTATAGTAATAGGTTTTTCCTGAAAATTCCGGAAAATTTTGGGTTCTTCACATTTTTTTACAGCTTTCTTTGACAATTAAGTCTAGGATTAACAGTGTATAGATGATAATACTGGTTTTTGAATGACAAAAAATAAAGATAATTGAAAAAAAAAATTAAAAACATATTTATTCATCAGTCATGAGCCATTGTGATCGATTAAATTTGCTTTTATCTCAACTTTTATTATTTTCTATTGACACTCAACACCGCAATAATTTCCTTTTTTGTTATATCCGTATAATTATAGTCTTAATTGTCCAAAAAACTTATAAAATATGTGTGAAAATTAAAAAACAAAAACACGAATGTAATAGTTAGTTGAGGGGTTGCCAACAGTGACATAGGACCCTGCAAGGTTGTTCATGTAGGAACCCCCCATCACTGTTGCCAAATAATAAATGATCAATAATGTCTTTCGTCTTGTTTTTTTTTCATTTATATCTCTCGTTAGATGGCTGAACTTCATATTTCCACTTTGGTGATTTCCATGTCTCCATGACATAAATGTGAGTTTTTAACGTGCCGCTATGTTTCTCATGGCTAGGTTGATAAATGAGGTATTGTGCACATTTCAGAGTCTCTAAGGGGGAGTGTCACTTCCCACCTCGTAATGAAAGGAAATTTCGGATGGATTTATAAATGGCCCTTAAGGAATAAATAATTGTTGACTTAAAAAACGTATCAGTAAGATGTGTGGGACGAGATTTTTCTTAAAAATAAAAGACGTTGTCTTCCCTCTGTTTTATTATTGACCAGAACCGGTTTTCAACGCAACAGCGTCATCAACAGTGGTACATCCCCCAACACAGTGTAGCGGTTAAAATTGTCCTTTAACCGCTACAGTTTTTGTAATGTACAATTTTTCCATAGAACTAACCGAACTGGAAAATCAAACTTCTGAAAAGACGAGGGAATTCCCAGATTTTTTCATAATTTTTTAAAAAATCCAGTTACCTCGAAAATGATTAAAAGGTAAGTGTGGTTGTTTCTTGGAGAAAACTAATGCTGGTGAGCCACCACCTTCATCCGCCCCCTTTACCGCCTTAGAAGGAGATTTTTATAATATCCCTTATTTGTGGGGCATTTTCCTCAAGGAAGCTCGAGTTTCCAGCATCAATAGTTTTTGAGAGACAGAGATGAGTCTGTCAGGACACAAATTTATGTCTATTTGATTAGCTTTTGCCACCTTACAAAAGAGTCAATAAGTGAGAAGGTCCACTTCTTAGCTCTCAGAGGCCTTATCAGTTACCATATTATTTTAACAGATTAAAAAAAGAAAACAAGAAAAAATATTATTATGGTAAGAAAGTACAATTTATAATTATAAATATATATATAAAAAAAATCGATGTATATAAGTATAAAAGTGTGTTTTGTCCTCAAATAGGTGTTGCAACGTCTTCGTCTACTCAATGTACACAGTAATACTAACATTAACATACTATTAAGAAAGCAGTCAAATATTGAATTAGAATATGAATTTAGTAAATAAAATGAAAGTAATTATAACAATATTAAATAAAATATCCTTTTTACTACAATAGTTTTTATGTTATGTACAATTATGTCCATTTTAGAATCAAAATACAATTGTGTAGTGCTATTTACTTCGTCCCAAAGCGGACACATATTTAGAATTGTACTTCCCAGATGTATTTAGTCTACAAAAGTTATCTGATTTATTACAGAAGGCTCACTACTCGAAATTCATGTCCAGGAGTGTCCCCGTTGTAAACCAAACTCTTCACAACCTTAGCTAGATGTACAACCATACGTTTGTTGAGATTTAACTTCTACTAGTTGAAGTATTCTGAACCCCTGATTCCTTCATAAGATAAAACAAAACCTCACTTCCTTAGGAGGTTAATTTTGAACTTTTTTAATGAAAATATCTTTAAAATATAGATTTTTCCTGGAGTTTTTCTAGTCAACTATTACTTTTTTTACATCTTGGATCCTAAAGATATAACCATATTCAATTTGTGAACGCACAGGCGAATTTTTTTTTTTTTAAGAAGAAAAACATTTTTATTTGGACCAGTACTAAATATGTACTTCACACAAAATGAGCAAATAAACATGAAAATTATAATTAAAACAAAAAGTCTTGGTTGCAGCCTGCGAGCTACAGACTGACCGAGGCTGTACTGAACCGCACCAGAGCAGGCTGGCAGACCTTGATGGAAGCTTCGGGTGAGTTTCTCAATGTGGGCTGCAAAAGGAGCAACTCCCAGTTCCCGATGGATTTGGGTGTTCCTGATAAACCAGGGTGCGTTCACCGCTATCCGGAGGACTTGCACAGGCGAATTAAAAAGAACCATAGCTGCACATATTTCACAAATATAGTCAGTGTTTACAATATCTAGGTACAATATGTGTTTTGTGATACAGATATAAATCATATGGTAGAATTACATTATCTTTTTTAGTTTATGAAATACATACCTATACTTATCTTCATTGCTCTGTATTGTGTCAGGTGCACCTTGCGTTTGTGCAACATCACCCGTCTATGTTTGTCGAGGTAGCTCGAGATCTGGCTAGTGCTTAAGTAAGGTTATAGTAGGTCTACCAACGTGTAGCGTACGATGGTCGCCCCAGCCCGTCACACCGCTTTTTTCTGCTCCCGCTAGGAGCTGACAAACCTACTGAACACTGGGTAGCCGGTCCCTAGCTGCCGCAGATCCAGTCCCAGGTATGATCCGGTCCCGCCAATCAACTCCACCCTGGCCTGGTCATGCAGCGGCCAAGCGAGGACTACGTGTTCTGCAGTCTCGATGCTCCCACATCAAGAGTTTGAGTTGTTAGACCTTCACGGTAACACGTCTCATGCTATGGTATACAACCATCATCCTTTCGACATCGGCACCCCAAAATCTTTTCCAATTTCTTTCATAACCATTACGACATCTTCATTCATCTTTTCAGGTGTCCCATCAATTTCTAGGTCGTTTAACCTACTATACTGCTCAGAATAGTTCGAATCAGTTTTTAGGGCCTTAATTTCTTCCTTCAATTTATTATTTTCAAAGATAATAATATCAAAATATTTTGTAAAAGAGTTCATTTTTTCCTTCTGCTCCTTGACCTTTTTTCATATCATCCAATTATTTTCGACGTTATTCATCTTCAATCAAGTTCTCCTGTTGAGATTTCACATCATTCAGAACTTTTTAAAGATCTAAAATCGTTATGTCACCTTCATTTCTTTTAATATCCAACCTTGGGCTAACTCTCACCGGCGCAGGGCTCATAATATGATATTATTTCTGAACTTTTCCTTCTGTCTGAAAAAAAAAATTGCTGAGTTCTTTGATAGTTTATTACAAGAATAATGAAATGTTTTTCAACAACCATTGCATTCAATAAAGAAAGCCTTTTGGGCTTATTTAATATTCTTTCCTGCATGAGCAGGCATAATTTAAAAAATAATAGTAACACGATCATTGTGAAGTATCGGGATAGTAACAGCGGGATGCGGCAAGACCGATCGTCTTGGTATATGGACGCTGACTGATGGTAAACAAATGAAAATATAAAAACCAAAAATGAAATACAATTTAAAAACATCTCCCATTGTCCTTCAAAAAATTGTGAATGTAGTTGAGGGAATTGAATCAGGAATGGATCCTTGGTTGGTATGTTCTCACTTATCATTCATTCAGAATAATTCTGTGTCCTTCCGCAAGAAATAGTGTGGTAGTTGAGATTTCAAAATAGTATAGTTTAGTTATTAAAAGTAACACTGCCTGTTAAGTCAAAGTAATGGCATCATTGTTATTGGAGCAAGATAATGTTTCTATTAGGGCCAATTCACAAAGAGCGCTGCACAGTCTATGAGTTGGCCAGAGCCCGGAAACATGTTAAATAATCATTTTAGAGTCCGGCCGCCTCGACATGGCCACCCTCTTGCCGCCCAGATCGAAGCGATTAGATCATAAATATGAGTTTTTGCCGTCCTAAGCTCGGAATACATACATAATTGTTTTTTCGGATTCTACCATATCGAGAAATAGACCCTTCGGAAACATTTGAGTATCAAGAGGTTTTACTCTTAGCAGGATTTTGAAAAGCTAGTGACCTAGTCTTTTACTTCATTAATAATCAATATGGCTATGGAACAAGCTAAGAAACGACTGTCCGATATATATTTAACGATGCTTTGAAGGCGATGTTTCCATATCAATTAAAGTGTCCCCGAATTGGCTTTCAAACATCAGTGCAGTTGTACCTCGTTATAAAGGCCTTTCAAGAAGAAAAGTAAACTGTTGTCCGAAACATTGTTACCCGACTGGTGGAGTTGCGTGCGCACGCAAAGGAAGGTGAGTTCAAGGGTCCATGTAAGTATGTGTGTTCCTTCGTTCTCGTAGAGTCTAAACGGCTGGACAAATTTCCATGAAACAAACGATCAATTCCTCTGAATCGTGGGAGTGACATTGTGTACATAAAAACCTGGAAAATCAGAGGACGGTAGACGCCTTTTTATAAAGTTTTTTAAAAACATATCCACTTATTTTGCTTAATACCTCGAAAATAGTATGGATCGACGCAAGTGGAAGGTGATATTCTAGAAGCCTATTAAATTTTCTTTAAGAAACATTGATATAAGAAATTTGTTATCGATATCTGGGACGAAGCAAATCAACAATCCTTTTTAATAGAAAGCTGCCAATATTAAAAACATTTTAATATTCCTTGCCTTGCGTACAATTTTAACATTACTTTTAACTATTTCTGAAATTTATTAGATAGTTATTATGACTCATGCCCAGGCTTTAACTACGAGGTCATACCGCCCACTACCAGAGCGCTCTTCCCTCACTGATGGACATACGCCCGACTCTAGTATGGGAGTCCTAAATTGTGCCTCTCTAGTTTTATTCACTTAGGGTAGGGATCATTAGTAGGTACCTACCTGAAATTGCACAGGCTTGGATACATCGCTTAACTTCCCAACTATAGGAAGCGTGCTCAAGGTTTTTTTCACCCCCAGATAAAAAAAGCTATGGGCCTCGGCCGGGTTTCGAACCCACGCTCGCACCGATCGCCGGGGAGGCAGGTTACTGGATGTGATAGCCCGCCATGATCTTCGCATTGTCAACGACTCGGACTCCCCGCCCACATTTCGTGGTGCAATGGGAGAATCCCATATAGATGTCACACTTGTGTCCGGCGGACTAGGCCAGGCCGTGGGAGGATGGCGTGTCAGAGAAGTCACATCTAGCGACCATTGCGTCATAGATGTTCAGCTCTTTGACCCGGGTCTTCCAGCGGTCAGGCCTAGAGACCCGCGCTTTGCTACACGCAAGGCCATCTCGGACGCCTTTGTGACCGCCGTTGCTACCTACTCCTGTGACGAGGATTGGGAAGGCCTCGGGAGCTTTGACCCTGTCGACCAGATCGAGGAGGGAGTTGCACAGCTCGGTAGTATATTACTCCGAGCTGCCGACGAAACCATCCCCAGGAAGGTAAGCAGGCTCAAAAAGGTTCCCTGGTGGAGTGAGGAGCTTACCCTCGCTAAGAGGGTTGTATACCGCGCCAGGCGTAGGTACCAACGGTGCGGGAACCCGCTTCTGAAGGTGTTAAGACGGGAAGAGTACCGACAACTGAATAATGCCTACAACCGAAGCATCGCCACTGCGAAGAAGGTAAGTTGGAGGAATTTCATAGAGGAGGAGAGTGTGAGAAACCCGTGGGGGATCCCTTACCGGGTCGCCACCGGGAGGCTGAGACCGGTCGCCCAGTTGGCCTCCATCAGGGACGGGGACGTTTACGCCTTGTCCCTGGAGGAGGCAGGAAGGATGTACCTGGGGGTGGCCTTTCCGGCGGACGACCCGATGGAGGATGCCCCCGCCCAGGTAATTATAAGAGAGACTGCCCATGCCTTGCCGGATACAGAGGACGCCCCGGACTGGGATGAATTAGATCTAAGCTTGGCGGTAGGGAGGCAGAGGAATGGCGGCGCCCCTGGGATGGATCTCATAGACGCCGCCATGATCAAGAAGGCATTCCCGGCCATAAAGGCGGATCTTCTTCATCTAGTAAATTCCTGCCTGAGGACCGGCCACTTCCCGAGTGCTTGGAAACGGGCACTTGTGTGCACGTTTGTCAAGCCTGGGGACAGGGACCTCTCCTTGGCGGGTAGCTACAGACCGATCAGCCTACTCCCAGTCTCCGGCAAGGTGTTGGAGACTCTGATCCTGTCGGGAATTCGGGCCCGGGTACAGGCCTTTGTTTCGCACAGACAATTCGGATGCATGAGGGGCAGATCCACTGAGGATGCGTTGAGAATGCTAAGGGCGGATGTCGAGGAGGTCAGAGGGAAATACTCTCTCTGCATCTTCTTCGATGTAGCCGCGGCCTTCGACTGCGCCTGGTGGCCTGCCATTCTCTTGCGACTACGGTCTGTGGGAATACCTAGGAACCTATTCGGGCTCATCTCCAGCTTCCTCAGCGAGCGCTCTGCGACGGTGAGACAGCAATTCACCAGCACTACAGTGAACATCACCAGAGGGTGTCCCCAGGGCTCGGTCCTCGGACCTACACTCTGGAACATACTCTTTGATGGACTGCTTCGTGACCTCGAGACTCGTGGACACAGGGCAATAGCCTATGTTGACGACCTAGTGGTCACGGTGCACGCTGACAGTCGTGCCACTCTGACTGCCCTAGCCCAAGCCGCGATCTACTCTACTGACACTTGGTGCCGACTGAACAAGTTAACCCTCTCTCCCAGCAAGACAGCGGCTATGCTGATGAGAGGAAAAACTGACGCCCGCCACCCCCTGGTTCTTGCAGTACACGACCGACGCGTTGAATTTCCGGCCGTGATCACGTACCTGGGTGAGGGGATTGGGCCGGGATTCAACGTCACGCCCCACGCTGTTGCCATCAAGGATAGGACAACAGCTACCTTTAACGCTCTGAGCTACCTAGCCCGAGCGACGTGGGGTCTCGGCTACTCCGCATGTAAAACTATTTACACCGGGGTTTTCGAGGCAGTAGCAAGATACGCCGCTGCCGGATGGTGGGTCCACCCCACCAAGCGACGGCGTACGTTGCTACTTCAAGCTCAAAGAGCAGCCCTTCTCAGGATTACCAAGACCTACCGTACGGTCTCCACGGCTGCGCTGCAGGTGCTGGCGGGGGCCCCACCCATAGACCTTGTCTTGGATGGGGCCGTCGCCTCGTACTTCTGTAGACGCGGCTTGCCATTGGAGGCAGACACGGACATGGCCTTGCGTCAAGCCCTGGAAAGGGAGATGCAAGGACGGGCGAGACCAGAGCGCCTGAGGGGCATTGTCCAGGAATGGATCACAGAAAGATGGCAACGGCGTTGGGCGCAATCGACAGATGGCCGTACAACCTTCACCTATTTCCCAGACGTCCAGACGCGCCTTGACTCTCCATGGGTACAACCAGACCATTGGACGTCACAGATGCTATCAGGTCACGGCGACTTCAGCGCCAAACTCTTCTTCTTTAAGAAGAAAAACAGCCCAGCCTGCTCGTGTGGCGGCGTCGAGACTGCGGAACACGTAGTCCTCGAATGCCCGCTATACGACGTGCCCAGGGCGGCGCTGATTCGCCAGACAGGATCGTACCTGGGACTGGACCTGCCGGGACTGATGACAGAGGCTGGCTACCTGGCTTTTGGTCGGTTCGTCTCCTCCTGGCGGAGAATCAAGAAAGCCTACTAACCCGGTGCCGGGGGCCCCACCGACAGGCGTGCGGCGGCTGCCCCCGGCTCCGGGACACAGGCAGAACAGAACCCCCGATAAGATCCCGAGATCACTCGGCGTAAGGAGCCGGGAGAACATAGGGTGATGTGACCGACCCCCCTAAGGGGTCAGGAGCACCCAAAAAAAAAAAAAAAAAAGTTTCGAACCCACTGTCATGAAATCTGCAGACTAGCACGCTACCTCTGAGCTACTGGCGCCCTCAGCCGTAAATTTATTGTACATTCTTTGGACCGATATAACTTTAGTCGTACTTGTCCTATCTCTAATCTGAGGCAATAGGTTGCAAGTTCAATGGGGAACATTTTACTGTTCTCATGTAAATAAAGCAAGCGGTTAGGTCGTAAATATAAGCGGTAACTTGTAAAATGTTCTTAGGCTATGAACTTAGTTGTCAAGTACTTAGTAGGCCAACATTTAATCTGATCCAAGATAGTACATGTGACCTTCACCTCAAATTTCAAATTAATTGCTACAATCACGAAAATAGTCAAGTTTCGGGGACCTTGAAACGTGTATTTCCGTTGAAAATTAGATCTCGGACTTTTGCACGATTACAATATTTCCTTATTCTAAAGGTTTAAGAAAGTGAAAAATATTATTTCCAACTACTCTAGTCCCCTGGAGCCTCAAAAAAAAACAAAAAAAAAACATGCAAAATACAAAATATTTCATCTACAATTCTTAATTATTCATATTTCGTTGAATATTGATATTTGACGAACATACTTTTGATCCATTCAAATAAATTTGTCATAAGATAGGAAATAAGTTAAGTAGATTTCATGAATTTTATTTGATGTTTTTTGAAGTACCATTCTCATATATAAGAATGGTACTTCAAAAAGATATATATATATATATATATATCTGATGCCTCTTTTGGATGCAGCTTTCATTAGGTCGTAATCATTTTTTAAAAAGGGACACGAGAATGGGATTCCCGAGACCAGTTACGCGTAAGAGTGGGACGAATGGGGTCTTGAAGTTCTGAAGTTTGAGGTCAAATCTTCACTTTACAATTTACGACCTCAATAGGTGGGGGTCATTTTACTGAGTAGATAAAAGTATACTCCTTATCTGTCGGCCTGATAACATGCTCAAAGCCTAACCTCCCTCTTATCGTTGTTAACTCAGTGTCAGCTGTAAATATGACCATATCAACAGGTTAGTTCTGAACAGTTACTGTCATTTTATTTTTATATTAATATTAAAAATTATCTATTATAAGTAAACATACATATTTACAATTGGAAGCTGAACGTCGTCAAGTTTTCCTGGGAAATGGATTGATCCCATGTACGCCATTCTTGGATTAACTTGAAGGCTATGAAGCGAAAGGGGGCGTCAGTAAAAAAAAAAAGTATTCTTAGAATCCAAGATTTAAGTGCACATATGACTTTTTCATTCCAAATTTCAACTCCATAGCTACAATCGTTTCTACGTTACAGCGCTCACAACTTTCCAATCACAAATTATTTTCTGGTATCGTTATGTTGACATTTGTATTTTATTCAACGGCAACAGCAGACAAGTAAACCAGTTTTTTGAGTATGTGAATGCAGTGTATGGCAAAAATTAATTCATTATAGAAATGGATGGGGAAAAACTGAATTTTTTAGATCTAAAGTTAAAAATATTAAATAAAAGTATTACATTCGAAATATGCAGGAAACCTACGACTACCGATGCAGTTATACATCCTTCATCAAATTGTCTCAATAGTTACAAACATGCAGCTTTTTATTCCTTGTTTCAAAGAGCGTATATTATCCTGATGCATGCAGAAGATAGGCGAAAAAAGATACAAGTTAACGGATTCCAAAATGAAAGTATAAATAAAATAAAAAGCAACGTTGTGAAAATATCGGAAGAAATAATTTTAGTATTAACGAATAATGTTCACCTTATTACAGACTTGTCTCTGAACAAATAGGAAACAGCCTTAAAAAGGAGGGTTTCAAACCGCGGAATTCCATTCACAACATAACCCTGTTTAGATCGAGATAGTATGCTTAACATGCCAAACATGAAAAATAAAAATTAGTAGAAAGAGAAAAAGGATGATTGGCTCAAGAGATCGTGACCAGCGAATTAAGCCAAAATTAACTCTACTCTCCTTGATCCTTTTAACTTGGATAGGATCATTGAATCCTTTAAACCCTGGCACTTCTGGGACAGGACAACCCATCGTTTGATTCATCCTTTGTATCTACTCCTCCGTCTCATAGCAATAACTCCAAACAAACGTTGCTTTCTCTTGATACAGGTTGTGTTTGTAGTTCTAGGAGAAGTGAAGGCCGAGCTGCTGAGTTTGACCCTCACTCATGAACATTTTTCTTTGAACTTCAGCGATTTCTGTCAACCCCCACCTTCAGCATTCGCTGACAAGTTCACTGGAGGAATAACACTTGAAAATGTTGGAGCTATAAGACAATATCCGTAAGCATCGGCAATATTAGTTTGTAAGTACCGTGCAAGTTATGATACGAACAGGTAACAACCCCGTAGGTTAGGATATTTATTAATGGGTTGTGATAATTATAATATATATAATAAAAAAATAATAATTAAAATAAACAAATAATAAATAAATTATTATCACACTTCCTTTAGCAATTGGTAGCTGGCTTTCTACTAAATTTTGATTTCTGCAGTAGTTTCCGAAAAGCGTCCTAATAAAAAATATAGAAAGTTTATGGTGTGCAATTTTTAAGAAAGTTCACGTACCTATATAAAAAAATTGAGTTAACAATTACTTCATTCGGATTCTTTTAAATATATAATTCTGGGATGCCATAAAATGTGTCCAAATTTGCAAAAATGTTCAATCTAATCTAAAGGTATTTTCTTATTTGGTTGACAGGGGAATGAATAGCAGAGAATCGAGAACATTGTTCACGTCTATTGCTCTCCATTCATTTTTTTTAAACTAAGGCGAATGGTTTAATCTTTGTTTATTTATATTTTAGGAACATTCCTAAAGCCAACTGGATTGTTTATAAAGACGTAGTTGATAATAAAATAAAACAACAGCCACCTAACAATTACAAAGAGTTCATTGAAGTAATTAACAATGCTGCTTCGAAATCTATTCCAGTGAGACAATCCAACACTGAGAAAATAATAGAAAATAACAAATACCCCAAGCACTGGTGGGACGAAGAGTGCCAACAAGCTTGGACTGTTAAACAACTCCTCTTCCAGAAATATAAACGTCAGGCTACCCCGAGCAACTACATTGAGGTTAAAAAATCCATAGCGAAGTGCAGAAGAATATTCAACGAAAAGAAAAGGAAAAAATGGATCTCATTTTGTGAATCCCTCAACAAATCCACTCCACTGAAGACTGTGTGGACCAATGTTAGGAGGTTGAAGACGGGCATGTCAACCTCGACTTCCCAGATGAGCTCTGGAGAATGGGTTGAAGACTTCTTAGACTCTCTAGCTCCCCCTTCTGTCTCCGAAAACATCTGCACCTCTGATCTGCAAATAGACTGCGACGATCCTGTAAATAAACCTTTCTCTCTAAATAAATTACAGATAGCTCTGAAACCTGGGGTCAATGTGGCTCCAGGACTTGATCAGATCCATTATATAATGCTAAAAGAGTTACCTCCTGGTGGAGTCTCTAGCTTGCTTGACACCTTCAATAAGATATGGCTTGGAGAAGAGACATTTCCAAACTGGACGACTCAATTAGTTCGACCTATTCTCAAACCCTCCAAGGACCCCGAGAACGCTAATTCCTATGGACCGATCGCACTCTGTTCATGCGTTTCCAAAACATACGAAAAAAAGGTAAAAAATAGGTTAACATGGTGGCTGGAAAAAAACAAAAAGTTACCCGTTCATCAACATGGATTCAGAGAGCAGCATAATACAATGGATAACCTCTCTTGCTTCATAACTGATGTCAATATATCCTTTACAAATGATGAAACAACTTTGGCAGTTTTCCTAGATCTAGCTAATGCATTCAGTTGTGTTAACATAAATATCCTAATAGACATTATGGTAGAAATGGAAGTTCCTGGACGAATCATAAACACCGCACTCAATCTACTACATAATAGAATCATTTTTGTGAATCACAACAGTGCCCTCTTCGGTCCAAGAAACGTTCGTTTCTTGCTACCTCAAAGGGCAGTATTGAATCCAACACTTTTCAGTATATATACGTCGAAACTTACCAATCCCACCAAATGTGGGCCCACAAGTCAACATCCTCCAATTCGCAGACGATATCTGCATATACTCCTCACATAAAATGGAACACGAAGCTGTTAGTACAATGTCTACGTCAATTTACTATTTCAAGAGATTAGGTCTTGATCTGTCTGTACCCAAAAGCAATGCCGTGTTCTTCACTCGGAAGAGGAAAGGATTCTCAAATTGTGAAATCACCCTTGGAAATTATACTTTTACGGTTGCTCGATGTGTCAGATTCCTGGGTCTCATCATAGACAAAAAATTGTTGTGGAGAAATCACATTGACCATCATATCTTAACCGCTTGTGAAAACTCTCTAAATATAATTAGATGCGTCAGCCGAATCAAATTCGGGTCCCACCCCAGTATAGCTCTTCTGCTTTACCGATCGTTGATATTCTCTCGAATTGATTATGGCAGCATGCTATACGGTGATGCCGCTAAAACTCATCTCATCAAATTAGACCGACTTCAATACAAAGCTTTCCGAATCGGTCTGGGAGCAATGAGATCTACTCCAACTTACGCTCTGCTAATAGAAGCACGAGAAGCTCCATTCCGCCTCCGTAGAAAATTACTATCTGGGAGATTTCTGGTCGGTAGGATCGACAATCCATCTCACCCCATTGCCCTCGGCCTTTCCAGTTTGCTGCCTCTAAGTATCACTAACAACTATTGTACCAACAAAAGATCTCCACTTCTTTTCACTGAATACCACCGACTGATGCAGCTGAAGTTGGGCACTAGGTCATCCTTCAGCCCCTTCCAGACCTTCAGGAGCTCTGACGGCTGGACCCTCACCCCCTTCAGTAATATTTTCACTAAACTGGCGGATCTACATCAAGACAACCTTCCTTCATTTGTCCATGCAGCCGTTGAACTTGGTAAGACTAGCTGTGTCTGGTCGGTCTACACAGATGGAACCAAAACCGAATCGGGAGTTGGTTGCGCCCACTTCGTATCATCGACCAACTACAATAGAAAAATTAAATTACCAGGAATATCTTCCATTTTCTCTGCAGAAGGACTGGCGATTCGAGAAGCATTATTCTTGCACAAACATATTAATAGCCACCTATTTACAGATAGGAAAAGTGTACTATTATCATTGAAAAATATTCATAGGCAACTTGATCCAATGCTAAGAGAAATACATAGACTTCTCACAGAACTACAAAACGCAAAGCAAAATATTTATTTATTGTGGATTCGTGATCACAGTAATATCCATAATGACAAAGCTGATGAACTGGCAAACCAAGCTGTCCTGACTGGAGACAGAGTAAACATCCTGTCTTCCTCAGACATTCGGAGTTATTTGAAAAAATATATCTTTAAAGAATGGCAGAGAGAGTTCGATCTGTCTAAGGAAGTCGAAGGTACCTTTTACAGCAACTTACAGGCCTCCGTTCTTGCCAAACCTTGGTACCACTCACTAAGTCACTCAAGGCAATTCATTACCACCATCATACGACTAAGACTCAACCACAACCTCCTCCCATCCCACCTCTTTTTTTTTTTTTTTTTTTTTTTCGGGTGCTCCGGTTAATCACCCGGCCCGTTTTTTCGTCGGGGAATGAGGATACATGACATGGTTATGCTAAATTTATTTATTTATTTGTTGCTGTGGGTGTCTGCCGGCGACAGCCTCTGGTCCCTTGCGGGACAAACTGGCGCTCCCAGACCCCCTTGTGTTGCGGCTGCCAGATGGCGCCGAGAGAGCTCAGGATCTTGGAGTGGGGGCTGCTACTACATCGCGGTCGCCGGGGGTAGACATCGGGCCGCAGCCCGTCAATCGCCCCCGGCGCCGGGTCAAGCGGGCTTTTTCTGTTCCCGCCAGGAGGTGACAAACCGGCCGAACGCCGGATACTTCAACTCCGTCATCAACTCCGGCAGGCTCAATCCCAGATATGATCCTGTCGCGCGGATCAACTCCACTCCACCCTAGACCTGTCGTACAGCGGGCAATCGAGGACCACATGTTCTGCAGTCTCGATGCCGCCACACGAGCAGTTTGGGCTATCGTTCCTCTTGAAGAAGAAGAGTTTGGAGTTGAAGTCGCCGTGACCTAATAGTACCTGGGATGTCCAGTGATCGGGTTGTACCCAAGTGGAGCGCAGGCGGTCCTGGACGTCGGGGTTGTACGCGAATGTCGTTCGGCCATCGGAGGAGCGCGACCATCGCTGTTGCCACTTGTTCATTATCCAGTCTTGGACCATGTCCCTGCAACGCTCTGGTCCGTTCTGTCCACGTAGCTCACCCTCCAGGGCGAGGCGCAAGGGCTCATTTATATCTGCTCTCAGGGGCAAATTGCGTCTACAGTAGTACGAGGCGACCGCCCCGTCCAAGACCAAGTCTATAGGCGGAGCTCCCGCCAGCACCTGTAGCGCTGCCGTGGAGACAGTACGATAGGCCTTTGTGACTCTCAGGAGGGCGGCTCTTTGGGCCTGTAGCAGTCTCGTACTCTGCTGCTTGGTGGGGCGAAACCACCACCCTGCAGCAGCGTACCTTGCTACAGCCTCGAATACCCCCGTGTAGATTGTTCTACACGCTGAGTAGTCGAGGCCCCATGTTGCGCGAGCTAGGCGGCTCAGAGCGTTGAAGGTGGCATTTGTCCTTTCCTTGATGGCAACAGCGTGGGGAGTCGCGCTGAAGCCCGGACCCAATCTCACACCTAGGTTTGTGACCGCCTCCAGGAATTCAACGCGCATCCCCCGGATCCTCAAGGAGAAGGGGTGGCGGGCGTCGGTTTTCCCTCTCATCAGCAGGGCCGTAGTCTTGCTTGGTGAGAGGGCCAGCTTGTTGGCGCAGCACCAGCTGTCGACGAAGTCGATGGCGGCTTGGGCTACGCGGGTCAGAGCTGCCCGGCTATCAGCGTGCACCGTGATTGCGAGATCGTCAACATAGGCAATAGCCTTATATTCACGACTCTCGAGCTCACGGACCAGTCCGTCAAAGAGTATGTTCCAGAGTGTTGGTCCTAGGACTGAGCCCTGGGGGCATCCTCTGGTGATTTTCACCGATGTGCTAGCATACAGCTGGCTCACAGTCGCAGAACGGCCGTCAAGTAAGCTGGATATCAGCCCAAATATATTCCTAGGCGGTCCCATTGCATGCAGTCGCGTGAGGATGGCAGGCCACCAGGCGCAGTCGAACGCCGCCGCGATGTCAAAGAAGATACAGAGGGCATATTTGCCTCTGGTCCCTTCGACATCCGACCTCAGCGTTATCAACGCGTCCTCTGTTGACCTGCCTCTCAAGCAACCATACTGTCTAGGGGATACGAAGGCGGATACGGGTGCGGATTCTGTCGAGAACGAGTCCCTCCAGTATCTTCCCGAACAGAGACAGAAGGCTGATCGGTCTGTAGCTGCCTGCCAAGGAAAGGTCCCTATCCCCAGGCTTGACAAACGTGCACACCATGGCCCGCTTCCAAACACTAGGGAAGTGGCCTCGCCTTAGGCAGGTATTGTACAAGTAGAGTAGGTCTGTCTTAATGACCGGGTAGGCTTTCTTGATTATGGCCGCGTCCATGAGATCGCTCCCAGGGGCGCCGCCACTCTTCTGCCTCCCAATCACCAGGGTCAGGTCTAGCTCGTCCCAGTCAGGGGCATCCTCCGGTTTCGGCAAGTCACGGGCAGCACACCTGATGTTGTGTTGAGTGGATGTATCCCCTGCCGGGTCGTCTTCCGGGAAGGCCTGGCTTAGGTACATCCCGCCGGCCTCCTCCAGGGACAAGGCATACTGCATGCCATCCCTGATTGAAGCCACCGGGGCGACCGCCTTAAGCCTCCCAGTGGCGACCCGATAGGGAATCCCCCACGGGTTTTTGCTGGACTCGTCTTCAACAAACCTCCTCCAGCTGGTTCTCTTGGCGGCTTCGATGCTCCGACCGTAGGCCTCGCTGAGCTGCCGGTACTCTTCCCTGCGAATAACCCGATGGAGTTGGTCTCGGCACCGCTGGTACCGCCTCCTGGCACGATAAACGGCCCTCTTGGCGAGGGTGAGATCTTCACTCCACCAGGGGACTTTCCTCAACCGGTCGACCTTCTTGGGGATGGTTTCGTCGGCAGCTCTCAGTAAAATATTACTGAGCCTATCGACGCCCTCCTCAATCTGGTCTACCGGGTCGGAACCCCTGAGACCTTCCCATTCCTCGTCACAGGAGTAGGCAGCAGCGGCGGCCACGAAGGCTTCCGGTATCGCTTTGCGAGTTGCAAAGCGAGGGTCCCTAGACCTGACTGTCGTTAGCCGGGCGTCAAAGAGCCTCACTCTAGGACTTCATGGTCACTAGACGTAACCCCTCGGACTCCCCAGCTACTGACAGCCCTGTATAGTTCTCCAGAAACCAACGTGACATCGATGTGCGATTCTCCATTGTGGTCACGAAAAGTGGGCGGAGAATGCTGGTCATTAACTATGCACACAAATTAGTCTGTCACCCCGGCGGTCTGTGCGAACCGATCCCCAGGATGCAGACCAGGCATTGGCGTCCACCATGACTATGACTTGGCGTCCCGCCAGCTCGTCCAGAACGTGGTCCAAGTGGCCCAATTGCAGGTCTATGCGCTCAGACGGAGGGAAATATCCGCTGATTACATAGCAATCGACGTTGGCGTGCCTGATACAGGCCACAGCAATGTGGCTGGTGGACAGATGGTGGAGCGCCATCACATCCACCTGGGGGCCGGTCACAATAGGCCGTTCGTTGTTCCTTGCGCCAGTTATTACTCTGTGGCCTATACCAAGGCCTGCCATTTCCTATACAATAGGGTTCCTGTAGAGCCAAGAGCTGGACGGACTCATCGTACACCAGTGCTCGCAACTCATCCGCCACTCTCTTACGCCTATTCATGTTGTGCTGGACAACGTGGATTCCGGTGCGCTCCCTAACTCTACCCGCCATAGTCCGTGCGCGAGGCCAGCTTTTCAAGCGCGCGGATGTATGACGGGCATGTCGCGCTATCAGCGCTATGGGTCACGCCCGGTTTCCCGCTGCCGCAGTTGCAACACTTCGGCGGCAACGATTTCTTTTTACAGCTGGAGCTGTCGTGCCCTACCATTGCACACCAAGCACACACCCTCTCCTTGCTTGGGCAACGCTTCTCCCGGTGGCCGAAGCCATGGCATCTCCCACATCTGGTTACGTCCAGGCAATCCCGCACTGCACAAGTGTACCATCCTAGGATGATCCTCCCTGAGGTGACGAGAGCCCTCCGAGTCGCAGGGGTGAAATCCCATCCCACCTCTACAAGATAGGACTGATAGAGAGTGGATGGTGTGGCAGCGACGGAGCCTCCCTCGCAGACACCAACCATGTCCTCCTAGGCTGCCCCCTCACCTCCAAAGACAGACATCTCCTATTCAGACAAATAGTGAACCAAGGACTTTCCCTTCCCACAGACATCACCCGGCTACTCATGTTTCCACACAAGAGGATATATCTTATGCAGGTCCTCTACGACTACATAAAGACCAATAATATAAAAATTTAGATTAATCTAGCGTATCCATAAGAATGTCAATACACTTTTTCTTTTTTTCCAAGTATTAAAATATCAATTCCAATTAAATGAAATATATATATATATATAAAATTAGTCAAATCCTCTTCGGATGGCTCACTGGGTCCCCGGGGGGCCTGGGCTGTGTCCCTCTGGTTCTTCTTGGCTCCTATCGGCCGGGAAAAAATATAAACAAAAATTAATTAAATACATTTTTAATTTTTTATGGCCAATATGCACAGAACATCAGGCCAAGAGGAGAAAAAAAGCTCAACAATTCAGCGATTCTTTTTCTTAAAAAATAATAATTAATTTTGAATCATTTCAATAGGTACTTACAACATTTAATTTTTTTTTACATCACAAAGTATTTTCTCCTGCCTTGGAAATAGCCTCAAGAAAAAAAATACGAATATTTATTAATCTAATCATATTTTCAAAATATGTTTTATTCACGGAAACTGTCATTTCAATTTGGCAAAAAACACTAATTCTAGGTATTTATCAAATTCGAAATTTATTTTATTCAGGAGTGCTGTCTGAGTGTTAATTTGATAGTTAATGATTATGAAATAACCTTTATTTCCAAAGATAGGATTTTTCAGTGCAGTAGTCTATTATCAAGTGCAGTATGGACTCTGCCCCTCAGAGTGGAGCATGGACCCTGCCTCTGCAGAGTGGAGCATGGACCCTGCCTCTGCAGAGTGGAGCATGGACCCTGCCTCTGCATAGTGGAGCATGGACCCTGCCTCTGCATAGTGGAGCATGGACCCTGCCTCTGCAGAGTGGAGCATGGACCCTGCCCCTCAGAGTGGAGCATGGACCCTGCCTCTGCAGAGTGGAGCATGGACCCTGCCTCTGCATAGTGGAGCATGGACCCTGCCTCTGCAGAGTGGAGCATGGACCCTGCCTCTGCAGAGTGGAGCATGGACCCTGCCTCTGCAGAGTGGAGCATGGACCCTGCCTCTGCATATCCAATATAATCTTTTGACTGACACGGATTGGGGCTCTATTGGCCCTTGTATTCATATTTAATTTTTTTTTTTCGTGGGGAGAGCTCTTGACGGAATGTTGCAGGTACAGCAGCGAGGAGAATCTGCGACTCTCCGGAGCTGATGTGGAGCGGGCTGTCCTGGAGGACGTGTTGCTCTTCAGGGAGCATGGAGGGGGCACTGTGGTGGAGAACACAAGCCACGGGCTGGGCAGGGACCTCGGGCTCATGGCCAGGATCAGCCAGCAGACAGGGGTCCACGTCATTGCTGGCACCGGTAAGTATTCTGGCTCTGCACTTGACTTGGCTCGCCAAACATTTAGTCAGAGATCATTACAATTACAAAACATAACATACTTGTAAAGGCACATAATTAGAAAATTCAATTGGATCAACTGAACAATGACAATAGTAGGAAGGAGAGATAAGCCTTGTGGTCGAAGAAAACAAACTTGTTGAATTTCTGCCAAGCTTTCGGCAATGAGTGTGCCTTCTTTAGGACCTGTATTGACATATATACTGTGATGTAAACAATTACAAACACTATAATTATTAATATATTACAAAATCAATTATTATTTGTATAAAAAAACAGCTGTTAGGCGTGAAGTAATAAAGTTAATTAGTGATTAAATACAAAAAGATGGACCAGTCGCATTTTGTTTAGAAACGAATGGTGAACAACCAATGAATGGAGACCAAATGACGACGATCAGCTGATTAAATAGAGACGAACAGTCTAGAGGACGAAGAGATGTTTAAGGGTTAAGATGTAGTGTACACATTATAGAGAGAGATGTTTTAGGGTTAAGATGTAATATACGCAGTATAGAGAGAGAGATGTTTTAGGGTTAAGGTGTAATGTACACAGTATAGAGAGATATGTTTTAGGATTAAGATGTGTACACAGTATAGAGAGAGATGTTTTAGGCTTAAGATGTAATGTACACAGTATAGAGAGAGGAGTGAAAAAAAATAGTTCGTGTTAACAGTCTAAGGAGAGTGGTTTAGGGTGAACACAGTGGAAGTGCGTGGATGCACCATGGTACTTTTTATTTATTTATATATGCCCGATTTGATAGAAAACAATAGAATTTTAAAGAGTGGCCACAATAAAGAGAAAAGAGACTTAAGTAGTTTTAAAAATTAGTTCGTACGATTTTTCTTGAAAATAATTTTATTTTTTTTATTTTCCAATCTTAGTTAAAAAAAAAATAAAAAATAATTTAGATAAATACACCCAATACTTGTTCTCTATTCTATGCTATTCATTTTCCCTATGAACCGAGTAAGATAATTTAGACCTTTGGATTAGATTGAACATTTTTGCAAATTTAGGAAAACAACATGGCATTTTATAATTTTCTTTAGAAGAAATCCAAATGAAATAATTATTAATTGAAATTTTTTTTAAATAAACGTCGTGAACTTTCTATATTTTTTTAGGACCCTTTTCGGAAACTACTATAGAAATCAAAATTTATAAGAAGATCAGCTACAATACTACAGGAAATGTGATAATATTTATTATTTCCATTAATTTTATTGATTTGAATTATTATTTTATTAATAAGTTTAACATTATTTAATTATCACAATATATTATTAATGAGTTAATGTTTGCTAGATTTGAGTAAAAGTTATGAACATTAAAACTGTGACTTAACCAACAATAATCTTTAAATTATTTTCACCTAAACAAACTAAAATATTATATCTAAACAAAAATAAATACAAACACATTCGAAGGTATTTCTTGTGTGAAAATCCCAAAACACAAACAAATATGTAATATGATATCTAAGCAAAAGGCGACATCCTGAGCGAGCAGAAGTTTTCTCTGTTTTCACTGTGTGTGTTAGAGAGAGGTGTGTTGTTGCAGGGCACTACTGTTCCTTGGTGCAAAGTGCAGCCACTGTGTGTGTTAGAGAGAGGTGTGTTGTTGCAGAGCACTACTGTTCCTAGGTGCAAAGTGCAGCCACTGTGTGTTAGAGAGAGGTGTGTTGTTGCAGGGCACTACTGTTCCTAGGTGCAAAGTGCAGCCACTGTGTGTGTTAGAGAGACGTGTGTTGTTGCAGGTCACTATTGCGCCCAGGTCCAGAGTGCAGCTACCCTGGCCACCAGTGTTGAGGGCCTATCGGACCTGATGCGAACCGAACTGACGGTCGGCTGCCTTGATTCGCCTCACATGAAATGCGGCTTTATCGGCGAGGTTGGCAGCACCTGGCCCATACACCGTCTGTATATCTTTCTTCCTCTGTTATCCGTGTTGCCCGGGAAATTCTCTGGTTTTTCTTCCATTTCGACGCTTTTACTAACATTCATTTACAAACTGAAATATATTTT
This sequence comes from Aradus depressus, assembly GCA_963662175.1. Taxonomy (NCBI): domain Eukaryota; kingdom Metazoa; phylum Arthropoda; class Insecta; order Hemiptera; family Aradidae; genus Aradus; species Aradus depressus. Next base: position 53,362,451 of record OY759214.1, on the reverse strand, counting down.
TTTGATATATTTTCGTTAGTGAGATCAATTGAATTAAATCTTGAGGTTTTCCCGGGTTATCACCCACCATAGCTAACCAAAGTTTACTTACTTTTCAATTTTCCCGATTGCGATTCCAAAGACAGTTAGAGATCTCGTTATAATAATAATAATAATACATTTTTTTCCGTTAAACCAATACATGGTAATAGGATACGTCAAAATAATTTATACATTAAGATAGCTTATAAATTAAATTTATAACTATTTGAGTCTAACACATCTATGATTAGTAGTAATAACAAAACTATTAAAAAAAGTAAAATGAAATTAATAAAAACAGAACAAATAAATACTTAAAAATATATGAGTATATAAAAAAAATTCATACAAGATACATTTATAATAAGTAGACACATTTTTCAATTTAATAAAAAATAAGATAGTTATCTTAATTATTATTTGTCAAAAAAACTCTTCGGAAGTGTCTTTATCCCAACGATGTTTCGGGACGTTCTTACGTCCCATCATCAGGTCCCAATGTGCGAGTTATAGAAAAGAAAAAAAACAATGTAACTATAACAATATATGAAAAATAAAATATATATATAATAATTAATAATTTTTTATTTATTTCATGTACACATATATATATATAAATCAATTATAAATGATAAAAAAGTCTAAATAAATAAAAAATTATAAATGAATAAACAAAACAATAACGTACATTCGACTGTACGTATAATAACTATAACTGTGTAAGTATAATAACTATACGTATAATATTGTTAAACCTTTTTTATTGTTAAACACCATTTATTCAAAATGGTATGTCATGCAGTGTTGAAAATATTTAGGCGCTTCCTAATTTGAAATGGTTGGGATGCCGCACAGCCTTGAAATACCTGGAAGAGTCGTGAATATTGGTTTTGCAGTTTGTTTTTGATGCCCAGACAAATACAAATAAAACATACAACTCAGTTAAATCAACTTTTGCACAGCACATCAACCAAAACAAACACCATTTTGACATAAATACAGGCATACAATAGCTACTTTTTTGTGACAAAGGTACATTACTTAACTCACTGGAACAACTGGAAATAAACAGAGCACTACAAAAAGAAAATTGTAAGAACGATGAGACCAATTTCAAATATTCACCATTTTATCGCCAATAATATAATCCTCCAGGCTCTGTGTATACGTTTACCTTCTCAGAACTCTGTATTTTTATTCATATATTTATTATTGTAATTTTTTATTTATTTCATGTACACATATATTTGTATTTTAATTAGCACTGTTTCAAAAATTTTCATTTATTATTAAGACTAGCAGTAATACCCGGCGTTGCCCGGGGGACTTCGACTTTTCTCATATTATCTCTCGTTCAAATCCTATTCAATTCTTCGACAGTACATTCATGATGTTATGCTTTGCAACGGCGGACTCCACAGCTAGTACGTAGTTAGGACCATAGGGCAACACAGCTGGTATGTGCCTTGCAACGGCGAACCCCACAGTTAATACATAGTTGGACCAATGGGCAACACAGGTAGTATGTGCCTTGCAACGGCGGACTCCACAGCTAGCACGTAGTTAGGACCACTGGGCATCACTGCTGGAATGTGCCTTGCAACGGCGGGCTCCACAGCTAGTACGTAGTTACTACTACTATATGTGAAATTCCATGACCATCCGACCATTCGTTAATGATCTACCGGTATCTTTGTATTTAGACCTATCCTTACAACCCCCCTCCCGTTCAAAATTTTGAGACATCACACACCCTTTTTTTCTATTTGGCCTTTAAGAATAGTACATGTTTAATTTCGTGACAATCCGACCATTAGTTAATGAGCTAGCACTATATTTATACTTAGGCCTCCTCACAACTCCCCTCCAGTTCAAAATTTTGGGACGCAGCCTATTATTCAATCGGGCTCAAAAGGATGCTACATGTGAAGTTTCATAAAAATCCGTCCAGCGGTTTGAGCGTGATGCTGGAACAAACAAACAAACCCCGTTTCAGCTTTATTAATATAGATTTTAATTTGAGACATTTTATTTTTTATGTTCTCCATGTTCTTAAGACTTAACAGTACAGGAGAAAGGGACAGGGAAATTCCCGTGGGGCTGGAAAATGGACAGTTCGGAATGTAAACTGAGTATTTGTTAAGTAGTGGCTTAAGATGGTAGCAATACCGAAAGTACTCCCATATATTATATATATTTTGTGAAACGGACAATATTTTTAAAAACATACGTTTTTATTAATTAACTAGCAGTAATACCCGGCATTGCCCGGGGAACTTTGACTTTTCTCCTAATATCTCTCATTCGAATCCTATTCAATTCTTCGACAATATACATTCATGATGTTATAATTTTTAATTATTCAAATGGAATAAGCCTTATAGTCCTTCAATGGCAGACACCCCAGCTAGTAAGTGTTTAGGACCACTGGGCACCACAGCTAGTATGCGCCTTTCAACGGCGGAAACCACAGCTAGTAAATACTTTGCATTGCTGGACATCCTAGCCAGTACGTACTTAGAACGCTCGTGACCACAGCTAGTATCGGCCTTGCAATGGCGTACCACCCCAGCTAGTAAGTGCTCAGAATAGCTGGGCACCACAGCTAGTGTGTGCTTAAAACCGCTGGGCACTACAGCTATTACGTTCATAAAAATGCTGTGCACCACAGCTAGTACGTGTTCAGGAACGCTGGGCCACACAGCTACTGGTAGTATATGCCTTGCAACGGCGGCCAGCCCAGCTAGTAAGTTCTTAAGACCATTTGGAACCACAGCTAGTTCCTACTTAAGAACGCCGGGCACCTTAGATAGTATGCGCCTTGCAGCTCCGTGCAATCAGCTATTCAGTTCTTAGGAACGTTGGGCAACCCAGATAGTACGTAGTTAGGAACGCTGGGCACCGCAGCTAGTATGTGCCTTGCAACAGCGGATGCCCTAGCTTTTTTGTGCTTAAGAACGCTGGTGAGAGCTATTATTAACCGTGCAACGGTGGACCTCCTAGGTAATACATGCTTAGGAAACCCACCCTATTAAAATTAGGGCTATATCCCATCTTTAAGAATGCTCCATGTGAGATTCATTCAGCATTAATGCACCCCCGCCCCTCCCGTCCAAAAGGGTCACAGCCAATTTTTAAATATTGCTTTTGAAACTACTATTTATATCCCGTTCACAATTTTGAGACGTTTTTGTCTTTTAAGCATACTATATGTCATGTCAAATTCCATGACAATCCGATCATCCGTTAAAGACCTGTCACTATCTTTATATGTAGGCCTTCCCCCACAACCCCCCTCCCTTTCAATGTTCATCCGTTAAAGACCTATCACTATCTTTATATCCCTCCCGTTCAAATTTTGAGACGTCACACACCCTATTTTTTAATTTGGCTTTTCACAATACCACATGTGAAATTTCGTGACAATCCGACCATCCGTTAATTAGCTAGCACTATAATTATACTTAGGCCCCCACAACCCCCCCTCCCGTTCAAAATTTATGGACGCCACATAGTCTATTTTTCAACTTGGCTTTTAAGAATACTACATGTGAAATTTCATGATAATCCGTCCATCCGTTAATGCGCTAGAGCAATTTTTATGCTTAAGCCCCCCTTACAACCCCCTCTCCCATTCAAAATTTTGGGACGCCACATAGCCTATTATTCAATCGGGGTCAAAAGGATGCTACATTTGGTGTATCATGAAGATCCGTCCAGCAGTTTGGGCGTGATGCTGTAACAAACCTCGTTTCAGCTTTATTAATGTAGAAGAAGAATTGACAGCTAGGAACTCTCTTCATAAAAACCTTCCTCGGACTTCAACGAATATTTGAAAAAAAAAATTAGCCGAATTGGTTCAGCCGTTCTCGAGTTTTGCGCTTACCAACACATTTAGTCATTCATTTTTATTTATATAGATTAGAAATAAGTCGTTGTAGTTTTTGAATTCGAATGTTAAATCTAGCTCCAGAGGGTGGATCCTGTGCATAGAGTTACATTTTATGATAGTTGCGCTAAAGGCACTTTTTATAATTGTTCTTCAGAAATGTGAAATGACGACCTACTCTAGTGACACGTTTGTTTCTCTTGTTATAATCATTGTTGTAACATAACATCTTTTAGATAAGGAGTCTGAGAAGACATATTTCTGACCAGTGGGACACGATCCATTTGTTCCAAACATCTATATCTTCGCGCAACATGGACCCTTTTGTCCTTACCTAAATATATCACAGTGTGAACTAGGCATCTGAATGACTGAATGAGAGAAAACATGATAAAACTAACGCTAAGAAATAATATTAATACACACATTAGAAATAATAATACACATACAATCATTAATATACAATAATAAAAAAACCTTAGTGTAGCGTATAAAAACACATGTAAATAACACAAACGTTTAATGATATATTGATATTTTCCTTCATTTCGTCGTGGTATCGACGTTGTTGAACGGTTTAGCGATTTATGGGTGTTTTGATAATTATATGTGTTTCTAACTATGATGTTCCTTTGTGATGTGCCAGAGTTTGAGCGGCGGTGCATCGAGGCCACAGCCGTGGTTCAGTGCGAAGTGGGCTGCGCGGTGAGCTTCCATCCTGGTCGCGATGCGCAGGCGCCTCCCGAGATCATGCGACTCTTCACAGAGGCTGGAGGCGATCCCCGGAGGACCGTCATGTCCCATCTAGACAGTAAGTGAACTTAATAGTGCTGGTTCAATTGATGGATCCAGAGAGAATACGTATATACACGAATTGTTAACAGCACATCGCAACTGATTAAAATTCAAAGTATAGACTATTCAATAAAACAGACATTATACTATATATATATATATATATATATATATATATATATATATATATATATATATATATATACACTCGTCCACAAAAAAACTGGGACACTCAGATTTTACAGCAATAAAGAATATTTATTTTACCAATACATTTTTTTCTTAGTATTACAATAAGAAAATATAGTTATGATGTAAATTTTGTCAAAAAAATACAAATTATATGTAATAGAAATAAAGAAATAATAATAATAATAATAAATGTGAAATACTGGTTTTGCAACTTTGTGGAAAAAAAGTTCTTCTTATGTCTCAATTGCCATTTAGTAACGAGTATTTCCTCCTCGCGCTTTCTTAAGAGCCATAACTCGCTGGGGCATGGAAGAAATAAGATTTTGGATGGTCCTTTGTGGAATAGCATCCCATTCCTGTTGTAACGCAATGCGAAGCTGTTGCACAGTATTTGGAGGCTGCAGGCGGTTCCTGACACGCCTCTTTAGTATGTCCCATAGATGTTCTATTGGGTTCATGTCTGGAGAACGTGCAGGCCAATCAATAACATTGATACCTACATCCTCCAAGTACTGGTTAACGACTCTAGCAACGTGAGGCCTGGCGTTGTCATGCATTAATAAGAAATCATCCCCAATAAATGGTGCAAACGGTATGACTGCCTCTATAAGAACCTCTTCAATGTACCTAGCAGCGGTCATAGTTCCATTTTCAATGATCGTTAACTCCGTGCGGGCGTCCAAACTTATCCCACCCCACACCATAATTGACTGTCTATAAAAAGGAGCAGTTCCCGTCATGGTACATTGACAGAAGCGCTCATTCTGTCTTCTCCTCACATAAACGCGGCCATCTGAACTATACAGACCAAAACGAGACTCATCTGTGAACAGTACAGCTCCCCATTGCTGTACAGTCCAATGGATGTGTCGATTAGCAAATGTAGTCCTGCTTACACGATGCTCCCTGGTAAGCTGTGGCCCTGTAGCCGGTCTTCTTCCATGTAAATGTTGTTCTACGAACCGTCTTCTAACTGTCTCAGCAGAAACAGCGACTCCCCGGGTAACTAACAGTGCAGCTCGAACTTCTGAAGCTGTCAGGAACCGGTTTCGAAGAACTGACAGCGTAATAAAACGGTCATCACGCTCGCTGGTAGCCCTTGTACGGCCACTTCCGGGCCTGCGCCCATATTGCCCAGTCTCCCTGTACCGTACAACTGCTCGATGGAGTGATGAACGAGATACCCCCAAAGATTCTGCTGCATATCTCACACTCCGCCCATCTTCAATTAGAGCAACAGCTCTTGCCACCTCTTCATTCGAAAGAACCATTTTTATAATGAAAAGTAATTAATTTAGAATATTTAAAATGGATAACAAAGCAAATAAAAAAGAATCAGACTCAGAAAAGAAAAACTATGGACAATATCTTAACGAGAAGAGACACCCTGGTAAACTGAATTATGGTTTGTTTTGATAATCCTCTTAAATCTCTTCAAAGGATGAGGACTTTCAGTGTTAACCTCATTGTAAACAACAACAATGTGTATACACACCGAAAGGCAACATTCTTAGACTTTAATTTTGAAATATGTAAGTGTAATGTCTGACAGTTGTTATGTCCCAGTTTTTTTGTGGACGAGTGTATATATATATATATATATATATATATATATATATATATATATATATATATATATATATATAAAGTTATAGTACCTATTTTTGCCAACCTAATCATAATCCCGGCCTTATCTTTGCCTTTCTATCTCCTTTCTTATCCTTCCTCAAAGTACCGCTATCTTACTTCATTATCTCCTATTATTCTTCCCTTCTCACAACCAACTCCATTCTTATACTATTCTTAAAGATCACTGTTGTCTTCTTATCTTTCCTCTGTAGCCCTGCCTCCAGCAGTCCTCAGTTCTTCCCAGACTCCCGGCTCGTGTACACCTCTCACTTTGTACTTAGTGAATATAAGTTATAAGTTGTAAAATAAAGTTTTTATTTTTTAAAAACCCGAGCCGGCGGTATCATCTGATATTTGGCGCATTCGGTAGGACACTGCAAGCGTCTTCAGCGTACATGAACAATAGCTTCTCTTTTAAGAGTTAGTTGCAGTGTTCCTAGCAACGAATTTGGGAACCGCTGCACCCCATCAGGCAGAGGACTCCTTCAATCAAGAAGTAGCAGCACTACCTGGGGGCCACCACAGAAGAGTCCAGAAGTCTCCAGATCAATGAACATGACCATGGTAGCACTGATTCTTCTGTAATTAGTTTTAAATACTAATTATAAGAAAATATTTTATTGAACATTTTAAAAATTTGAAATTTTATAGTTTTAATTAGTATTAATTACCTTTAAGATTTATAATTATATCACACTCCAACACATCACTCAAAATGACAAGTAAGGACGTATTACAGCCCGCTCAATTGATCATGCCTACCCCCGTCCTGAAAAAGGAATACTTGGGTATGTTCCCAGATTTCTTTGGGGAACCCGAACACCTTAGCAGATTTTTGACCATCAGCGAAAAGCTGGTTAATAGGTTTTATAATTTTCGAAATTTATTAGACTTTCAAAACGAATTTTTGATGTCCTCCCTGTTAGCGAAAATCAAAGGTCCCGCCGCAGAAATCATAGCAACTAACACCATAGGAACATAGGCAGAGCTTAAACAAGCTCTTTTGAATGGATATGCAGATCGAAGGGACTGCTTTACCCTGCAGATTGAGCTCTGTGACCAAAAACAACACAGCGAATCCGCGTTTGATTTTTACCAGAAAATCCAGAAAACCCTAAATTTATTAGTTTCATATTATAGGAATCACTTCCAAGAACATTTGATGTTAACTGAGTTTTCTAGGAAGCTCGCACTCAGAGTTCTTTTGAGAGGCTTAAAAGAGCCTATGGGCTCTCATCTTAGAGCGCGCAACCCGGAAAGTTTAGACTCCGCCCTAAACATGTTAACAAACGATATCCAATATACCGACAAACAATACTCTCACACACGCCCAGTATACAAACACAGTAGTCAACAGAGGCCGTTATTAGATAACCGACCTACGCCAACCTTCTCCCCAAGACAACAAATCCCATTTCAGTCACCGGCTTACAGACAAACAATGAGATCGTTCAACTCATATCAGACGTTCCAGACAAGGTCCCCTCATCCATTCAATACTACTAGACAGTCACAGCCGCATTCCAATTTTACGTTATAAGACCTCAACCGTTTCAAGCCAACAGACCTCCCATTCATTCACCACAGACTCCGTATTTCACTCAACGACCACAACATTTTCAGTCACCACAATCAAGTAGACAAATTCAAATACAGAGACAGACTCCTTACATACCCCAACCAATGAGTATCTCGACCCGATATTCAAAATTACCCGCGCAACAACAGTATAAACCTAATTTCAGACAAAATTACCCCATAGAAGAATCGAATAACATATTTTATATAAATATATAATGACGAAGGTACTCTATGGAGAATATACCAGATAGTATTTACCGAATCATGCCATATGACGGTGTTGCGTGACGAGCAATGCTGGGCACCCCCCAAAGTGCCGTTCAACGGTGCTCTGTCTAGATAGTGTTTCATTATTATGAACGGTTCACACTCCAGCTAGTATTTGCTACCAACGGTGGTCACCCTAGCAAGTGGAGTAAGGGTGGACACCCCGGGGCAACGCTGGGCCCTAAATTAGAACAAACTTAGTTCCGAAGGATACCCTTTGGTGTGACGAATGGGGTTGCGTGTTTTCAGCAAGCTATCGATAACATAATCTGGCTTGGAAGCCACTTATTTGGATGGCCTGACTGTCTGCGGGAAGAGTCAGGAGGAGCACGACTCCAATTTAAGGAAATTCTTAGAAGTAGCTGAAAAATATAATCTTACTCAAAAAAATATAATCTTACTCAAAAAAATACAAATTATATGTAATAGAAATAAAGAAATAATAATAATAATAATAAATGTGAAATACTGGTTTTGCAACTTTGTGGAAAAAAAGTTCTTCTTATGTCTCAATTGCCATTTAGTAACGAGTATTTCCTCCTCGCGCTTTCTTAAGAGCCATAACTCGCTGGGGCATGGAAGAAATAAGATTTTGGATGGTCCTTTGTGGAATAGCATCCCATTCCTGTTGTAACGCAATGCGAAGCTGTTGCACAGTATTTGGAGGCTGCAGGCGGTTCCTGACACGCCTCTTTAGTATGTCCCATAGATGTTCTATTGGGTTCATGTCTGGAGAACGTGCAGGCCAATCAATAACATTGATACCTACATCCTCCAAGTACTGGTTAACGACTCTAGCAACGTGAGGCCTGGCGTTGTCATGCATTAATAAGAAATCATCCCCAATAAATGGTGCAAACGGTATGACTGCCTCTATAAGAACCTCTTCAATGTACCTAGCAGCGGTCATAGTTCCATTTTCAATGATCGTTAACTCCGTGCGGGCGTCCAAACTTATCCCACCCCACACCATAATTGACTGTCTATAAAAAGGAGCAGTTCCCGTCATGGTACATTGACAGAAGCGCTCATTCTGTCTTCTCCTCACATAAACGCGGCCATCTGAACTATACAGACCAAAACGAGACTCATCTGTGAACAGTACAGCTCCCCATTGCTGTACAGTCCAATGGATGTGTCGATTAGCAAATGTAGTCCTGCTTACACGATGCTCCCTGGTAAGCTGTGGCCCTGTAGCCGGTCTTCTTCCATGTAAATGTTGTTCTACGAACCGTCTTCTAACTGTCTCAGCAGAAACAGCGACTCCCCGGGTAACTAACAGTGCAGCTCGAACTTCTGAAGCTGTCAGGAACCGGTTTCGAAGAACTGACAGCGTAATAAAACGGTCATCACGCTCGCTGGTAGCCCTTGTACGGCCACTTCCGGGCCTGCGCCCATATTGCCCAGTCTCCCTGTACCGTACAACTGCTCGATGGAGTGATGAACGAGATACCCCCAAAGATTCTGCTGCATATCTCACACTCCGCCCATCTTCAATTAGAGCAACAGCTCTTGCCACCTCTTCATTCGAAAGAACCATTTTTATAATGAAAAGTAATTAATTTAGAATATTTAAAATGGATAACAAAGCAAATAAAAAAGAATCAGACTCAGAAAAGAAAAACTATGGACAATATCTTAACGAGAAGAGACACCCTGGTAAACTGAATTATGGTTTGTTTTGATAATCCTCTTAAATCTCTTCAAAGGATGAGGACTTTCAGTGTTAACCTCATTGTAAACAACAACAATGTGTATACACACCGAAAGGCAACATTCTTAGACTTTAATTTTGAAATATGTAAGTGTAATGTCTGACAGTTGTTATGTCCCAGTTTTTTTGTGGACGAGTGTATATATATATATATATATATATATATATATATATATATATATATATATATATATATATATATATATAAGTTATAGTACCTATTTTTGCCAACCTAATCATAATCCCGGCCTTATCTTTGCCTTTCTATCTCCTTTCTTATCCTTCCTCAAAGTACCGCTATCTTACTTCATTATCTCCTATTATTCTTCCCTTCTCACAACCAACTCCATTCTTATACTATTCTTAAAGATCACTGTTGTCTTCTTATCTTTCCTCTGTAGCCCTGCCTCCAGCAGTCCTCAGTTCTTCCCAGACTCCCGGCTCGTGTACACCTCTCACTTTGTACTTAGTGAATATAAGTTATAAGTTGTAAAATAAAGTTTTTATTTTTTAAAAACCCGAGCCGGCGGTATCATCTGATATTTGGCGCATTCGGTAGGACACTGCAAGCGTCTTCAGCGTACATGAACAATAGCTTCTCTTTTAAGAGTTAGTTGCAGTGTTCCTAGCAACGAATTTGGGAACCGCTGCACCCCATCAGGCAGAGGACTCCTTCAATCAAGAAGTAGCAGCACTACCTGGGGGCCACCACAGAAGAGTCCAGAAGTCTCCAGATCAATGAACATGACCATGGTAGCACTGATTCTTCTGTAATTAGTTTTAAATACTAATTATAAGAAAATATTTTATTGAACATTTTAAAAATTTGAAATTTTATAGTTTTAATTAGTATTAATTACCTTTAAGATTTATAATTATATCACACTCCAACACATCACTCAAAATGACAAGTAAGGACGTATTACAGCCCGCTCAATTGATCATGCCTACCCCCGTCCTGAAAAAGGAATACTTGGGTATGTTCCCAGATTTCTTTGGGGAACCCGAACACCTTAGCAGATTTTTGACCATCAGCGAAAAGCTGGTTAATAGGTTTTATAATTTTCGAAATTTATTAGACTTTCAAAACGAATTTTTGATGTCCTCCCTGTTAGCGAAAATCAAAGGTCCCGCCGCAGAAATCATAGCAACTAACACCATAGGAACATAGGCAGAGCTTAAACAAGCTCTTTTGAATGGATATGCAGATCGAAGGGACTGCTTTACCCTGCAGATTGAGCTCTGTGACCAAAAACAACACAGCGAATCCGCGTTTGATTTTTACCAGAAAATCCAGAAAACCCTAAATTTATTAGTTTCATATTATAGGAATCACTTCCAAGAACATTTGATGTTAACTGAGTTTTCTAGGAAGCTCGCACTCAGAGTTCTTTTGAGAGGCTTAAAAGAGCCTATGGGCTCTCATCTTAGAGCGCGCAACCCGGAAAGTTTAGACTCCGCCCTAAACATGTTAACAAACGATATCCAATATACCGACAAACAATACTCTCACACACGCCCAGTATACAAACACAGTAGTCAACAGAGGCCGTTATTAGATAACCGACCTACGCCAACCTTCTCCCCAAGACAACAAATCCCATTTCAGTCACCGGCTTACAGACAAACAATGAGATCGTTCAACTCATATCAGACGTTCCAGACAAGGTCCCCTCATCCATTCAATACTACTAGACAGTCACAGCCGCATTCCAATTTTACGTTATAAGACCTCAACCGTTTCAAGCCAACAGACCTCCCATTCATTCACCACAGACTCCGTATTTCACTCAACGACCACAACATTTTCAGTCACCACAATCAAGTAGACAAATTCAAATACAGAGACAGACTCCTTACATACCCCAACCAATGAGTATCTCGACCCGATATTCAAAATTACCCGCGCAACAACAGTATAAACCTAATTTCAGACAAAATTACCCCATAGAAGAATCGAATAACATATTTTATATAAATATATAATGACGAAGGTACTCTATGGAGAATATACCAGATAGTATTTACCGAATCATGCCATATGACGGTGTTGCGTGACGAGCAATGCTGGGCACCCCCCAAAGTGCCGTTCAACGGTGCTCTGTCTAGATAGTGTTTCATTATTATGAACGGTTCACACTCCAGCTAGTATTTGCTACCAACGGTGGTCACCCTAGCAAGTGGAGTAAGGGTGGACACCCCGGGGCAACGCTGGGCCCTAAATTAGAACAAACTTAGTTCCGAAGGATACCCTTTGGTGTGACGAATGGGGTTGCGTGTTTTCAGCAAGCTATCGATAACATAATCTGGCTTGGAAGCCACTTATTTGGATGGCCTGACTGTCTGCGGGAAGAGTCAGGAGGAGCACGACTCCAATTTAAGGAAATTCTTAGAAGTAGCTGAAAAATATAATCTTACTCTGAACAGGGACAAATTTAAGTTCTCGGGGCGCGCAATAAACATTCTAGGTTATACTGTTTCTAACAGATGTATCAAGCCGGACCCTGAGGCGCTTCGACCGCTTCTCGACCTTCCACCCCCACGGGATGCCGCTACTCTTCGCAAGGCCATGAGTATGTTTTCTCATTATTCGAAATGGATCAAAGGGTTTTCCGAAAAGATACGACCCCTCGCTCAGTGTAAAACATTTCCTATGTCTCATGATGTTCTGAGTAATTTCGAAGCTCTGAAACAAGATATAGGAAAATCGACTGTGAGTACTATTAATGAGAACACCACGCTTATTGTCGAAACTGACGCCTCCAATTTTGCTATTGGGGCTACCTTGTCGCAATCCGATAGGTCAGTGGCGTTCTTCTCCAGGACTTCGTCTAATTGTGAGCAGTATCACTCGGCGGTAGAAAAAGAAGCCTATGCCATCGTTGAGGCTTTACGCAAGTGGAGACATTATCTTATGGGTCGACATTTCCAACTTATTACTGATCAGCGGTCTGTCGCTTTCATGTTTGACATGAAGCACTCTAGTAAAATAAAGAACGAAAAGATATCCCGATGGAGACTGGAGCTGTCCCCTTTCAAATTTGGCATAATATACCGCCCGGGGAAAGATAACGTGGCAGCGGATGCTTTGTCTAGGGTATGCTCTACACTAGAGGTATTAGGCGGCAAGAATTTGTACAATCTACATGTCGAATTGTGTCACCCGATTCTACCATTGGGTGCGAACTAAGAACCTACCATATTCGGTGGACGATGTCAAAAGGAAGACAGCTAAATGCCCTCAATGTGCGGAGCTGAAGCCCCAATTCTACAAGAATGAAGGCAAGCTTATCAAGGCCACCGCTCCTTTCGAGCGCCTCGATTTCAAGGGCCCTCTGCCATCTACCTCGCGAAACCGCTACATCCTGACGGTGATAGATGAGTTTTCACGGTTCCCGTTTGCCTTCGCCTGTGCTGATATGACATCCTCCACTGTAATAAAAAACCTGCAACAATTGTTCTCCATCTTTGGTTTCCCATCGTAAGTGCATACTGACCGAGGGACCTCCTTCATGTCCCAAGATGTGAAAAACTTCCTTCACCGCCAAGGAATAGCCACCAGCCGCACAACACCCTACAAACCTCAAGGCAACGGCCAGGTCGAAAGGTACAACGGCGTAATTTGGAAGACGAGAACCCTAGCTCTCCGTTCCAAAAGGCTGAATGTGGACCAGTGGGAAACAGTCCTATCAGAGTTGCTTAATTCTATTCGCTCCCTCCTCTGCACAGCGACTAATGAAACCCCCTCATGAGCGCATGTTCAGACATCAGCGTAAATCGTACTACGGGGTATCTCTACCCTCCTGGCTAAGCTCTCCTGGTGCCGTACTTATAAGAAGGCATGCTAGAGTTAGCAAGTATGAACCACTGGTTGAAGAAGCGCATCTCATGGAAGCCAACCCAGACTATGCGCATGTTAGGTTACCCAACGGCACCGAGTCTACTATATCAATCCGGGACTTGGCTCCTGGGTTTTCTTCCTGTCCTGAGACGGAAGCATTTCCCCAGGACTCTAAACAAGTACAGAGCGAGCTGGTGGCTGCGGGGAGTCATGTTGAAGACACATGGAAGCAGCCCCCAAGTCCGCTCCCCGAGGCTAACCATTCTCTCCTCAGGCGCTCTACCAGGGCCCGCCGACCTCCCAGCTACCTGGCTGATTACGTCTGATACTCCCAGCGGGGAAGAATGAGATGTGTACACGCCGGGTGTATGTATAACTGGTAAAAGTGGACTGTATATAAAAAAAGGTAAAAATGAAAGCATGGCCTCTACTCACGGCATGGGTGAACGAGGTCAAGGTTAGGTGATGGACCAGGTTAGATGGTCAACAATTGATGTTCGACAGATCAAGTCAGATGATCAACAACTACTGATGTTCAGGTCCGCTCCTCTCCTCATAGATAGATTGCGCTAGCTGCAACGGGCCTAGTGGCGCTGCGATGTACACTCACTACAAGGCAGGGGAGGGGGGGGGGGGGGGAAGGAATAGGGAAATGCCAGGCCTCAACATACCCCCCACCGAAATCACGCTTGGGATTTCTAGTCAAATAATAAGTACAAAAAAATAAAAGAATTCTTTCAAAAATAAAAAAATAACCACCGGCGGTTAGATAAAAGAAATAAAAAACAGGGAAAGTAGGAAAAGGAAAGGAAAGGAAAGGAAAGGAAGGAGGAAGGAAGAATTGGGAATTACGGTGTAGGCAGGGGACAGAGCTTCACCACAGGGCGAAGATAGGTCCCTTGAGAGGTGCGCACAGTAGCAACTCTCACTACACCGTCCTGTCCTCGGTGAACCTCCTGCACTCTTCCGAGGCGCCACTGCAGGGGCGGAGTCTTCGCCTCGACAAGCAGAACCAGATCGCCAATCTTCAGATCTGGTGGGGCGGTGAACCATTTGCATCTCTGCTGGAGGGTATGCAAATAATCGCGGGACCACCTAATCCAGAAATGCTGACTGGAGCGCAGGATCAGTTGCCATCGGTTGAGGTGGTTCATTTGGAGTTCTTGAATGTTGTGCTCCGGTACGGCTAGAAGGGGGGCCCCAATAAGGAAATGTCCTGGCGTCAATACGTCGATTTCACTGGGATCCGTTGAGAGGGAACACAGCGGACGTGAATTGAGCATCGCCTCAATCTTGGAGAAAAGTGTGGTGTACTCCTCAAACGTGAGGGCTTGGTCCCTCACAACCCTTTTCAGGTGTAATTTCGCCGACTTAATACCGGCTTCCCATAGACCCCCGAAGTGAGGAGCGGACGGAGGGTTAAAATGCCATTGAATATTTCTCTGATGGAGATAATCCGCTATGGACGGGTTTGACGTCCGTATGACTTGGTAGAGGTCTCCAAGATAACGACTGGCTCCAAGAAAATTCGTTCCACAGTCAGTATATATGTTGTGGCAAAGTCCACGCCGCGCCACAAATCGATCCAGGGATGCTAGAAAGGCACTAGTAGATAAGTCTGAAACGACTTCGAGATGAACCGCCTTCGTCGAGAAGCAAACGAATAGGCACAAATAACACTTAGACGTCCTTGCATTGCGCCGCTTGCTTTCCTTTATTATGAAAGGACCTCCGAAATCTATACCGACGTTTATAAAGGGTCGTGCCTGGGTTACCCGAGGTTGTGGGAGATCTCCCATGAGAGGTAAGACTGGTGAAGCTTTCGACCTGAAGCAGACGAGGCATTTTGACAGTCGAGATCTGATGGCCTTCCTGGCAGATAGTATCCAATATTGCCGACTTACCAAAGACTGCACAGCCCGCGGACCTGCGTGCAAGTACTTTAAATGGTAATAGTCAATCAGCAACGTGCTCAGATGGCTCGAGTTGGGTAATATGACCGGATAAATAGAGGCTTCAGGGAGTGAGGCGTGTTTCAGTCTACCCCCCACCCTCAAAAGACCCACGGAGTCGACGAACGGATGGAGGCGTTGAATGGAAGCGTGACAATCCTGATTTTTCGAAATCGCTAAAAGCTCCTGCTGAAAATGTTCTAGCTGGACGCCTCTAATAATGAAGGTCAGAGCATTATTAAGTTCCAAACAGGTCAACGGGCCTCGACATCGTTGATCAGATGGCAATCTGAGATTAGATTTGAACCGCAAACACCAAGCTGTTACTCGTTGGAGTGTTGAAAGAGAGGAATACTTCTCTAATATGTCCCAAGAACTGCATGAGGTTTGGACAAACGAGTTAACAGTGGTTAAATTCTTCAGCTCGGGAAGATGAGGTGGCAAGTCAAAAGGTGAATAAATCGGCCAATTAGAAGAGTGTGAAGTGAGCCATGGAGGCCCTGTCCACCACAGATGATGTTTCACGAGGTGTTTGGGCTGCAATCCTCGAGAAGCACAGTCTGCCGGATTTAATTCGGAGGGTACGTGATGCCACGAAGTAGGTGAGAGTGTTTCAAGAATAAGAGTAACTCTAGTGGCAACGTATGTTTTCAAGAGATGGGGTGACGTCTTTAGCCATGACAAGACAGTCGTAGAATCCGTTAAGGCAAAGATACTTGACAGAGTTACGACATTTTCAAATGTTGACAAGAGAAATTTCAAAAGTTTAGTAAGAAGCAAGGCTCCACACAACTCTAACCTAGGGACAGTTAATGTTTTGAGGGGAGCTACCTTGGACTTCGCCATAAGGAGATGGCTTGTGCTATTAATTTCTCCAACAGTAACTAGATACACCACTGCGCAGTACCCACGCTCTGACGCATCACAGAATCCAACTAAACAGGATGACGTGCTGTTTGGCTGTAGTATATAGCGTGGAATCTGAATACTAGATAGATGATGCAACTGCTCGCAGTAAGAAGTCCATTCATCTGTCAAGTAGGAAGGCACCTGTTCATCCCATCCGATCCCTAGACGCCAAAGATGTTGTATGAGGCACTTGGATCTGAAAATAACTGGAGACAGCCAGCCGAGAGGGTCGTATGTACGAGCAATATGCGAAAGTATAGACCTCTTGGTGCATATAGGTTGGATCTCAGCCAAATCGTAGGAAAACGCATCGGTGGTGGCGTTCCACTGCAGACCCAGTACCTTTATCACTTCATGGCCGTCAGGATCAAATGATAATGGTGTCTCATGGTGATCGTTTGGGATGTCACGAATCAGTTCGGGGCAGTTGCTGCTCCATTTGCGAAGATGAAATCCTCCAGCCTGAAACAAGTTGATAAGGTCTCGTTTGAGGTTCTGGGCGTCCTCCACGGTAGAAGCTCCAGTGAGGACATCATCAATGTAAACATCCTGCAATAGGACCTTGGCGGCTTGAGGGAATCGCGCACCTTCGTCGTTGGCGAGTTGTTGAAGAGTACGAAGAGCGAGATACGGTGACGCAGAAAGGCCATAGGTAACAGTATTGAGTTCATACTCCTTGACGGGCTCCTCAGGGGACCGTCGCCACAAGATGTGTTGATTCAACCTGTCTTCTGGACGAATTATGATCTGCCGGTACATTTTAGATATATCTGAAGTGAAAACATAAGGATGTAATCGAAAACGAGAAATAATATCAACAATGTCCCGTTGCAATTTGGGACCAGTTAAGAGTAAGCTGTTTAATGATGGCTGGTTAGAAGACTTACAAGAGGCATCAAACACCACTCTTAATTTAGTCGTAGAACTAGAGATTTTACAAACAGCATGGTGCGGTATAAAATAAGATTGGGGGTTACCAAGACGAGAATATTCAGGCACCTGGGTCATGTGACCAAGTGTTTCATATTCGTCGAGAAAATCTTGGTAAGCTCGCTTGAGGTCAAGATGTCGGGCAAGGCGACGTTCCACAGCGAACAAGCGAGTCAGCGCAGAGCTGTAAGAGCTTCCAGTCCATGTTGGGAGTCTGGAAGTAGAGAAGGGCAAAGGAACAACATAACGTCCATCAGTTTGTCTGTAATGTAAATTAGTAAAAATCTCCTCACACCTCATATTATCCTCATTGATTATTGGCAGCGTAGGAGGTTCTTCGCTTTCCCAAAAATGTTTCAAAATTTCGTCCAACTGAAAATTGTAGGTAGAATGAAGAGATGTCACAGGGGAAGATGGCGAAGAGCAAGGTTCGATCTTTCCTGTGATAACCCACCCAAAAATGCTGTGCAAGGCAGCAGGGTATTCTGACCCTGGTACAATTCGTTGACCATCGTAGACATGAGGAAAAAGGTCGGCGGCTATGAGGAAATCAACTGGAGCTGACGTACAGAAGTTCGGATCAGCTAATGGCAGGTGCTTAAACTTATCATAAATATTACAAGGAATACTTGTACCTGGCATGTTAGATGTGATTTCAGGTAATATGACTGCCTCCACTTGGAACTGCGGTTGGTCAGAATCTCGAGGCTTGATGCGACAACTGGTCATCCCTTTAGTGTCACCTACAATATGCTGACCTAGGCCTACAACAGGGAAATTACATTTTTTAATACGTAACCCCAAACGTTGTACACATGCTGCCGTGACGAAAGATGTTTGCGCCCCAGAATCGATCAATACTCGGATGATCTGATACTCACCTAGATAGTCCTGTATATGTACTAAAGCAGTACCTAATAACACAGTTTTGAAGCTTGTTTGAGACTGTGGATTATAGGCATGTAAAGCTGCATCAGCTGCCGCATTGCTGGGCTCAGAAGACTTCATAGTGGTATTGAATCTAGATGGGTAACTACTGGAATGTAAATAAGTGTGATGGCGAGCACCGCATGTGAGGCATGATGTCATGGAAGAGCATCTAGGCTGTAAGTGGGTCCCTTTAAGACAATTGAAACACAGCCTGAGGGCTTGAACCCGTTCTTGGCGCTGATGTGGCTTCAATTGAAGAAAGTCAGGACACTTATAAATAGTATGATGAAGTTTGCAGACAGGGCAGGCATTAGTAGGCGACTGCGCTGATGTCGATACAAATCCTAGTTTGGCGAGCCTATTGTCTGGTGATTTTAATAAGGTCTTCTTTCCAACAGAAAATTGAATTCTAGGGTTCAGTTTGATCTGCTGAGTGGTCTGAGAGACCTCCAAAACATGAGTCTGGTGCTGTATGTATGTCACAAGATTATTCCAAGTTGGAATTTCTTGATTGATATGATGGCGCTCAAAATTCTTTTTCGTCTCATAAGGCAGGCTGCGCAAGGCAACATGCATCAATATAAAACCAGGCAGGTCTACAATTTCTAAATTATGTAAGGCGGTAGCGGCCTCACAAAATACCTCCAAAAATTGATTAAGACTCTCTGGTGACTCAGTGTGAAGAGGACGAAAATTGAATATAGTTTCTAATATGTCCGCACCGAGTATTCTTTTATTCTGATACTTGTTCAGGAGAGCGGCCCAAACTATGGGATAGTTGGCCTCACTGATGGGCAAGGTTCTAACCACAGACAAGGCTGGGCCAGAAACTGACGAAATCAGATAATGAAACTTTTCCACAGCGGTGATGGCAGGATTCTCATGGATGAGACATTTGAATTGTTCATAAAAGGGGGTCCACCCCTTGAGAGATCCGTCGAACGTCGGCAGTGACAATTTGGGTAGCCGAGGTTGGACTGCCTTTACTGTCTGTTCTACGGGACACTGAACCGGCTTGAGCAAGTTTCCAGCTGCTGTTTTGATGGCATAATACATCTCCTCAAAGGCCTCCAAATTTTGATAGGAGGGCACATGATCCGGGTCCAGGGTGATCTCCAAGTCATTGATATGCTCCACCAGGTCTTGGAAACCTGAGCGGATCTCCTCTATATCTTCATACCGACTTTTGAAAATCGCGATCTTACTTTGATCACTGCCCGCAGCAACGGACGCATCATATAATAGCTGCAGCTTTCGAAACTTATTCTCCTTTTTGGCTACAAAACGTTTTAACTGGGACTCTGTCTTCATTGTTTTTGGCATGGAGAGGAAAAAAAAATATATATAAATGTATATATATTTATACAATGAAGAAAATGTAAGCGATATTTCGTAAAATATAAAATGTACGAAATAGAAATAACGTAAATAATATTTCCTTAAATATATATATACGTAAGAGTATATGGTGAGGAAAGGATTATATGGTGAAGAAAAGGTAAACAATATTTCGTAAAGGATAAAACGTAAGATAGAAAACGTAAATAATACTTCCTAAGGTACCTATAAGATATAATTGTATAAGGTAAAGAAAGGTACACTTTGAAAAAAATGAAATTAAACTATTCCCAATTTTTCAAAAAAAAGTTTAAATAAAATGATTAAAAAACTTTGAAAATAACTTATTATTTTTATAGGACTGTTTTGATCCGGCGGCGTAGGACCAATATGTACACGCCGGGTGTATGTATAACTGGTAAAAGTGGACTGTATATAAAAAAAGGTAAAAATGAAAGCATGGCCTCTACTCACGGCATGGGTGAACGAGGTCAAGGTTAGGTGATGGACCAGGTTAGATGGTCAACAATTGATGTTCGACAGATCAAGTCAGATGATCAACAACTACTGATGTTCAGGTCCGCTCCTCTCCTCATAGATAGATTGCGCTAGCTGCAACGGGCCTAGTGGCGCTGCGATGTACACTCACTACAAGGCAGGGGAGGGGGGGGGGAAGGAATAGGGAAATGCCAGGCCTCAACAAGATGATTTAATTTAAATTATATCACATGATCTCCACTATATCATATGATACACTTTTATATTTATTCAGTTTGATTCTCGTTTCAATATGCCAAATAAAGCCTTCGTTCAGAAAAGGTTTTTCATTTCAGTGGTTATACTTGTTATAATGATTATGATAAAATATGTCGCCCTCCGTTTTTATCAGAAATGTTTATTTTTATTTACCCGATCAAAATAAGTTTCTTACATTGGTTGTTATTGTAGGAACGTTCAGTAGAGACGAAGAGTTGCTGGAGTTTGCGGAGCTGGGTTGCTTCTGCCAGCTGGACCTGTTCGGGATGGAGGTATCCTTCTACCAACTAGCTCCATCTTGCGATATGCCCTCTGATGCGGAGCGATGTCGCAGGGTGTCTCTCCTCGTCTCTGAAGGGAGGTGCGACCAAGTCCTCCTCTCCCATGACATTCATTCACGTCACAGACTGGTGGGTACTTGCTACAAAAATCGCTTATAAGGACAGCATCAAAAAGTGTAGATTTTTCAAAAGATTGGTCGGGAAAAGTATATAAGATAAAACTGATGCCAGAATAGCTTTTATTTGTTTGCTTACATTTACAAAATGAATAAAAAGTGTAGAGAATAATAATGAAATGATAATAACAAGTGAATGTTTTGTTGTGTATATCGTAAATTGATATCACAATAAGATTCTAGAGTCATTTCGACACTTCTCATAAGGTTCCATGAATTAGGAGAAGAGAAATATATTTTGAAGTTTTCTTCCTTTCTAACATTAATTTTTTTCTTCTGGCAAAAGCACGAAATGAACCCTCGGATGTTTCAAATATTTCACTGTAGGAGGGATTTAACCTTGCTTGTGTTTACTCATGTGATAAAGTATAAATAGTACAAAATCTGAGCGAGGAAATCTATTTTGAAGAAAGCTAGTATCCACCTTTTTTCTTTTTACATTCGCTCCGTTCATCGAGAGTAGTCGGTCTTCATGAAAAAGCACATATTGCAGTAATTTCCAGTTCTCCGTTAAATTTGAAAATTAAATTCTTGAGACCGGAGCTAGAACCAATGAGAGTGGAGCTATTGCTTCCTTAGAAGTTGCTCTACTACGCGAGATGTATTGGTTCTGTCGTAAATTCGTCCAGTATCAAAAATATTGTCAATAGAATTCCTGCCAATCAATTTTTTTTATCTGATTTGATACCAAGGCTAACATAATTGTAGTAACTCGAAGATCACCGAACTGGTTGATATTCAAACTGCAACAGCAAGGTATTGCAAAGGTTTGCAATAAATGTGGAAACTGCATAGTATCCTATCTACAACCTTATTCCTTCATCCTAAATCGAAATTCCAGCCGATAGCGAAGTTGTAGACGAGAGATATTTGAAAGATGACTGTTTATGTTTTCAGAGCAAGTTCGGAGGTCACGGCTTGAGCCATATCCCCGTGACTGTGGCTCGCCAGTTGATTACCAAGGGACTACCCCAGCTGCAACTCACCAGGATCCTCAACTCCAACCCTACAGCCTGGCTCATCGGCAAACGCCTTTCCTAGCATCTTCCCTTTTTCTGAAAATATATATAATTTTAGGATTCCGTAGGTCAAAAATTTAAATATAAACTTGAAAATCTAAGAATATCGCCTTAAAATCAACTAACTGCAAACGTATTTGCATCTCGTAATATAGTCCGTATTTTCTTCTTTACGGTATATTTTTTTTTCTACGACTAAAAAAAAATTAAATAAAACACGGTTTCAACGAACGACACGTGAAAGTTTGAACTTTGACAAAAAACGCCCAGTTAGTTCATACTGACTCATGGATTTAATAACGCATTCATATGAATAAATGATAAATATCATGGGTTCAAAATCAGCAACAGAAGAAATCAACATGTGATGCCAAACGGTTGACAACCGCTTGTAAAACCTGAATTTTGACTTTCTTGCGACAAATAAGAGACGGGAAGGATTTGAGTGTAGTCGGTAGGCCTTATTTTGTACTAAACATAAAATGATTTCAATTCATCGTCCACTGGATGTTGAAAACTTATGGCGATAATGTTGAATTTATATGAACTCTATTGGGTGGAAAAGAGTTAAGTACTGACGATTTTATGAATAATTTTGTGGTTAACATTAGCGTTTTATCTACTAAATAAACCATGTTAAAAATAAACTACACGTTTGCAGATGTATTGTACCGGCCTTATTTTTTCGAGTTAAAATATTGGGTTTATTGTATAAAAGTTACTATTTTAATTTTATCCTAATCTCTATATTGTGTTATATTTACTTCCTGTACTTTTAAGAAAGTTTTTATTGTATCATTATTTTAATAAAGGTTCTTATTAATACATAACTTATTGTTAAAAATTGGGTAATAAAAATGTATTATATAAATTGTTTTGAAATGAACAAACAGTGTGCTTAGTTTCAACAAAACCCATTTATCATTCAGTAGAGATGCAAAAATTGACAAGGCCTAACGGTTGCAGTAAGGAGTAAGTGCATTGTACATTTATGATTTCCACGAAAATTACTGATTGTCAATTTTCAAGAGTTTGTTCAAGGAATACTAATATTTCGTATTGTTAACTTGAATCAAGATATTTGTTTTTCTCGTTTCCTTAAAAAGTTCGTTCAGTGGACCAACCCATTTTGCGAATGGAAGACCAATATATTCATAAGTTTATTTTACCTCCCAGATAAAATAACCTAAGGGCCTCTGTCTGCCGGATTTCGAACCCGCGATCTTGAGCTCAGTTAGCAAGCACGCATACCACTTATTCAGTTATACATATATGTAAAGGGGGAAAAAAAACATTGTATAATGTATACAATAAATTATTTTTTTACAATCTCTCTTGTAATCCTCTCTGAAATGAATTCATTATAGACTTGCCTGTAGGTGGCAAGTCTTTGGTACACATTTTTTTGTCTCGGCTGCTTCATACTGTAGTGACCGAAAGCTATCTGCATTTGAGAACTTATGGCATTAATCCGTAAGAGCGAAAAGGTGACCCCTTATAAAAGGCCAGTTCTAATACATTCCAATGAGCTCACCGATTGAACAACGAAGAATGGGACGTTTGAATGATAACATGTGAAATGAGAGCTTCACCAATTTTCAACAATTTTTCGGCACACTATAATACAATAGTATTTACTTTCTAGTTTTTTAACAAAATACATTAAATAATGGTAAATACTGACTCGTTTCTCTTTTCACATTTTCTTATTTAACTTTCCCATTTCTAGTGTAACTGGTGAACTTAATGCTAAATGTTGGAACTCACCCATACTGTACATAACAAGGTTAGGAAAAAAAAAGAGACTTGGAGCAATATTGTGGGCCAATAAGTTCCTGAAATTCCGTTATAGCTCCTTTCGGTCTCTATATGGCTCCAGGAGGTAGATGGTTAAAAT
Source organism: Aradus depressus (assembly GCA_963662175.1). NCBI lineage: Eukaryota > Metazoa > Arthropoda > Insecta > Hemiptera > Aradidae > Aradus > Aradus depressus. The sequence goes on along the minus strand of OY759214.1, from coordinate 53,338,334 downwards.
ACCTGTTTCAAAAAAATCAACTGTTTTGTAGATTTGACTCTGATGATGGAACATACTTTTCGTGTGTAACGCTTGACACGATGGCTTATGACAACTAAAGTAAAAAATATAGGGCAGTGTTATGGTTGTACCGTAAGTGGTCGTCGACTGTGTAGGATTAGTAGACTTTGTAAATGTAATTTTTCCCGTAAAAAGTGTATAGGAGGGGGTTTAGCGGCTTCTGAAGCAAAATTAATATTAAAATCCTCTGCTAAAATCATATTTATCATAATTTTCCTCAAGAGCAGCTGAACCTATGGGCGGGTAAGGGAGAAATATGCAGAAATTGTATTATTTGGGCAGCTGAATGATTACATCTAATATAGACCACCCCCGCAATTAATATTTTTATATTGCCGTGCTCGCATTCGGCCATACAAACGTCACCTACATCAGACATTGTTCCTTGAAAATACTGAGAATTATGCGTTGTTAAGTCAATAGATGCAATATACAATACAATATCAATTACATCATTGTTATTATGATAAATACAAACTCCGCCTGATCGGTTCGCTATCGATTTAAACTGAACAACGCAATTAAAATTCGGAAGAGACACACATTTCATTGTTCTATAACCAAGTTTCTGTCGTAATTAAAACATTAGATTCCTGCAAAACTTACAAGTATATAACGTTAAATTTTCGTTTGTTTGTCTAAAAAAAGAAGTTAAAATTTGATCAATAATTTGTAGCTTGTTTGTTTAAAGACATGCTAATTCGTTTTTTAAAGATTGGGTCGTAACTGATTCTTTTCTACCGTGATTGTTTATTACGTATCTAAAATTAATGCGATTATTGTAAAATTGTTTTCGGAATTGTAGAATAGAATAACGGTTGTAAAACAAAAATCAACAGCATTTTCACTTGTTCTTTTTTGGCTGTGCCAGCGCCGCAGCGGTGGCATTCAATTATGGCTGCCGGCGCATTACGTTACGTAATGAATTCTCATGCAAAATTCATTACGTCGCCAGTTATTAGTGCTAAGGACCTCAAATGTTTTTTTCTTAAGTTCGCTTAGTTTTTTTCTTTCCTATTATATACTCTATATTTTTATAACATCGTAAGAAAAATTAAAAAATCCTTTTTATTTTATATGTTTGTTCAGCCTGTACGTATTATATTTTTTACTTAATATTGAATGAAATAGGTAATCTAGGATTAGAGCATAAAACTGTAAACCACAGTAAGAATTTCAAAAACCCAGTTGATATATCGGAAGAAATATAATTTTCCGTCGGTCCTTTTAGTGAAACAGTCGAGGTTCTCCTGATATAGAGACATGACTGCCGGCAGCCCCGCGCGGCGGTGGCGGTTCCCGATAGCTGTTATTTTGGTTGCCGGCCTTGGCAGCGGAGGCACTCCTTTTTTTCATTGTATCGTGTACATTTTATGAGATACACAATAAATTTAACACAATAAGTAACTTATACGATGCACAATAAATAAATTTAAAGCTTTGCACATTTAAAAAAAACTGCATTAATTCAAACACAAGCGGATAAAAAACACACGTTTTGTATTACGGTACGTTTACATTTGACAGTTATTGCGTGAAATTTGTGTCAGACAGAAATCGTGGCTAATTAAAACAGGGATGAATTTATGTCTCAGATATATTTTTCTACTATACATCTATACCAACAGGTGTAAACACTTATTATTTGCATGTTCAAACCTGTCCGTTAGTTATTCCCGAAGTTGGCTCCTTGTCTACTTTTCTGACAATAAGTGTAGGAACATGGGTCAAAAAGAGTGGTTAAAAGTGGAAGTTGAACACTTAATCGAAAACACATTTAATGTACCACAGTAAGCCTGAGCTGTGGGACGCAAAAAGTAAATTATATAAAGACAGAGTGAAGAATCATAATGCTTTACCAGATATTGCATTAGAATTATTGACAGTTGAAGAAATTCAAAGAAAAATTCACAATCTCAGGAATCAATTATTAATACATATATCATTTATATTTATGGCCTAATCAAAGTTTTCTTCAGGAAAAAGTTATAGAGAAAACTCAAAGGTACATTTTATATGGAATAAAACTTTCTGAAATGTTTTGAAACCCATTTTTTTTTACTCTTAATGCTACTAGGCTACTTGTAGTCACTAATCGAGCAACGCAAGGTAATCTGCTAGTAACTGATAAAAAGAATAGGTTTTCAAAACTAATAAAATCGATGGACGTTTGTAAACTCCGGCTGATAAACTGTTATTCGACTTTATTTTTGTTTGTTTATGCTGTAAAGAAACAGTTTTGTTGTTTGGTTTTGTTTCTGTTTAAAGAACAGTAATTAGTCCTTTTTTTCTGTTTAGAGCCATGATTCAGTTGGTCATTCAATTCAATGTTGTTTAGTGGTTTATTAAAACAACTGTCCGTCTCTTTTAGCATGATATAATATATCACGGACATATAATATATGTAGTATATGGATATAATATATGACGGACATATTATGTATGCTGAATTATCACATACGCCGCGATTTTACGTTTCGATGCTTCCATCATCAGATGTAAACGTACATTCAAACGTACATTTATTCCAAATTTTAGCATTTCGGGAACTGCCATACACTTATCCATGACATAAATTTCTAGTAATATGGTAAAAAATACCTAATACTTTCAGGAGCTAATATTTTCTGTAGAGAGGAACATATCGTTATAATGACATGCCCACACCTGTTACGCCAATAACACTAATAAAACCCCATGAACAAAACTCGGAAGTATAAGACCAGCTGACTGCCGCGAATTCCCTTGGAAACACTTTCATCGTAGTCATAGTCGTCATAGTTTTTTCTCATTGTTTTTCTATCATATTGACGATTGTTATTAGCGAATAAGATTATGTATACCAAAAATGGTGGTTGTTGCGAAATGTATGACAGGCTTGTTGTTAAGTGGTGTTGAGTCGATACACTACAGTAGCAACCTAGTGTACACATTACTATCGTTGCAAAGACAATAATATTGTCTTTAATATTATGCGGATAGGCCTGGACAGGTACAGCTGGCGTCAGACGGAGGACTTGGTTCTGGTTCGAGTTTCTCTTGGTAACATACCTCACACCAAGATGGATGTGTTCACATCAGATCTATATATCAAGGTAACTGCAGCTCAACTGGATTTACTCGATAAACTGTTTAATTTTTTTTACCAGGCATTCAAATTTTTTACCGAGTGTTCTAAAATTTCCTACTGCGCCTTATTAACCGTGTTATTGGATTAAGTTACTAGGCAATCCATTTTTAGTTATTGGGTTAAAATTTTATTTACAGTGTTGCATTTTACTTTGCAATTGTACCCTAGGATCGTGCTAATATTAGATTATAATAATGTATTGTAATATTCCTCATTTTTTTTATTCATTATAATTTGCCAGTTATAAAAATTATTCGACGTTTGTTTATTTTGTAGTTAGGAATTTTTTCATTTGTTATTTTGTCGTTTGATATTTTTAATTAGATATTTTGAATTTGATCTTTGGACTTGGAGCCCTTATACATACAGTCAGTAACAAAAATGTTCGGACGGTTTGATTTTTCAATAAAAAATTATAATAATTAAATGCAAAAGTAATAAAAAATAATTTAAAAAAATAATTAAAGCCATTTTTCAATCAAGAATAAGAATTCAAAAGTGGGTTAGGATAAAGGAAAAACAGCTTTGATTAGAACAAATAAATATTTTAATTTAATAAATTTTATAACAGGTAATGTAGGTAACAAAAATTTTCGGACAAAAATGTAAACAACTATAAATAAATTCAATGTTTTTTTTACGATTTCAAAAATTCAAAAACCATAATGTTAATTAATATTTGGTTGGGTACCCTTTTTGTGTAATAACATCTTTCATTCGATTCGGCATTGATGATGAAACTAATTTTTTGGTGAAATTTGGAGATATTTTACCCCACTCTTCTATTAACTTTTGTTTCAATTCGTTTTTTGAAGTAATGGGTGTTAATCGAATTTTCCTGTCGAGCTCACCCCATACGTGTTCAATTGGGTTGAGATCGGGAAAAGTCCGTAAAATCCCAAGTTTTTCAGCACTCTTTTTCAAATTGCTCCTTAGTAATTCGGCATAAACTTTTCCAGTCATGGTGGTTTCAATGAAAACCAGTTCACCAATTCCACTAGACGCCATACACCCCCACACCATCACTGAGCCACCCCCATGTTTTACTATTGGTTTTAAATTTTTTGGATTCAGCTCCTCACTACGCCTTCTCCAAATTTTGTCGCGACTGTCGGGGCTAAATATATTAAACTTACATTCAAAAGTATTTGCTTGCAATAGAACAAACCGCAATAATAAAATATTCTTGTATCTTGTAACTCTTCACAACATAAAAAGAAATCTCAGGTCATGTAATGGCAGAAAACTAGATTTTTGTGATATGACGTTGGAAGAGAGCGACAGCAGCGCTGACCCTCGGCAGAAACCGTCCCTTCCCCCTACTCTATCCCCTCCACCTTCCCTCTAAAGAAACTAAGTACCCAATTTTTCTAATTTAAACGTTTTTTCTCCGATATTTCGACAAATAAATGTTTCCAGATCATGTCCGTTTACTTCCATGTAATATATGTATACATATACTATTACTTTACTTTTGTTTACTTCCCTATACATATAATATATGTATACATAATAATATGCACTAAAAATTTTGTAATCGTGTGAACATCAGAGATCAATTGCATGCGTGTGTTTATGTGAGAGCTCAAACGCTTTGACCTGACATCGTACAGGCTCATGACCATCGCTTAACATCCCATCCGAAGGACGGAGTGCTTAAGTTTATTTTACCTCGCAGATGAATGACATTACTCCAAAAAATTTCTGAATGATTCTGGAACTCTTTTGCGAAGCTCAATCTTTTTTTTATATTTTTTTCACTCACAAACGGTTTTTGGTACTCTCCCATTATATCCTGCTTCTTTTAGAATTCTTCGAACATTTTGTGGGTGAACTTTCTTTCCCGTTTCTCTGTATACCTCGGCGACGATCTGAGGTGCACTCCTCGAGGGCTTGTTTTTAATTTTCCGGACAACGCTACACCTTTCTCGGTCGTTTAATACTCTTGGACGGCCAGAGGAAGATTTCAAATCTATCCGATCCTCGTGCTTATACCTTCGAATTACATCGGCTACGGTGCTTTTACTTCGGCCTACCATACCACCGATTTTGCGGACACTTAATCCTTTTTCATAATTAAAAATTATTATCTGTTGAACTTCAAAAGACGTTCGACCCATCTTGACAGCAGGAAATACAAATAACTACTGAATGCAGTAATAGAAGGATATAAACACATTTTATTTGTTCGGTATTAGCGACCGAGGCCCTTAGTTTATTTTATCTGGGAGGTAAAGTAAACTTAAGCACGCCGTCCTTCGGATGGGACGTTAAGCGATGGTCCCGAGCCTGTACGATGTCAGGTAATCGTTAAAGACCCCTGCCCTAAGTGAATAAAAATTTAGGGTAGGCAAAATTTAGGACTCCCACAGTAGAGTCGGGCTCATGTCCACCAGAGTGACGAAAGAGCACTCTGGTAGTAGGCGATATGACCTCGTAGTTAAAGCCCGGGCATGAGTCATAAAACCTAACCTAACTTCAAATACGCAGTTTTCTGTGGGGTTTTAGAACCTACACATTGTATGAATGAGGGTTTTATAAATAAATTGAATAATAATTAATTATATTAGTAAAAAATAAATTAATAAATACATTTTTAAATAAACATGAATAAATCCGATAACATAAAGGCATTGGATTTTGGCGGTCATTTTTAACGGGTTTTTGTCACTCTGCAGTTAGTATCAAGTGGTAACCTGATTAAGAAACTGTGGTGTACAATGTGGTGACACTAGATGGATAAGAATTGTGTAAATAATAGTAAATAAACTAAGTGGTGTTATTACTTTAACTAAATTGTATTGTTCAAGTGGACTTATTTTTGTGTTCATGTATCTTTACATTAACCTTTGAGTTGCTTTATCATAAACACAGGCAATGAACAATTGGGGAATTAACATCTATTCGAAGATCCATCTATTCCCAACCCCAGAGCAGAAAATATATTGTCTTTCCCGGACATTTAGTACTGATGTGTGGTGCGCTTTTCATGCACGGTGAGATACAACTGATGTGGGTTGAGCTTACTGTGTACGATGAGATACAACTAATATATGTTGAGCTTGAGGTGAACGGTGAGAGACACCTGATCTATTTTCAGCTTATGGTGTTCGGTGGGACACAAAATGATTTATGTTGAGGTTATGTGGTACAATGAGATGAGATTTATGTTGAGGTTATGTGGTACAGTGAGATAAGATTATTGTAGATTGTGCTTGTCTGTCCCTGATAGATTCATTTCCCGCCGTTCCTCTTCGAGGTGTGTCTCTTCGGCGCTATCGTGGAAGAGGACAGCAAGTGTACACTGACACGAGGGGAGGCCGCATTCGAGCTGCGGAAGGCCGAGCCTGGGGTGACCTGGTCGAGACTCGACAGACAGGTCTCGAGGTCGGAGGCTCTCCAGATAAAGCAGGAAGCGATCCAGAAAGCACATCGTAAAGCGGACCAGGAGGCACAGGTCAAGAAAGGTGAACTGGGGGCTTCAACCGAATATAAAAGTGTATCTGTTTTTTCCAAATAAGGCACATCGACATCATTGATGATTAGCGCGATCGGCCATAGGATGATCAAATTTTATATGTACCAACCTTATAATTCCAGTGGGGGGGGGGGGGGGGGGGGGGGGAGGGGGCAACACATAAAATATGTGGTAGCTCTTCAGTGGTTAATCGGATTATCATAACATTTAACGTACTTATCAAAAATGAAACAGCCCACTTTCTCATTTATACAGAGGAGAGTCGGTATGTGACAAACCGCTTCAATGACGTCTATAAATGATGGAGCCATCTGGCTCCTGGAAGTTACTACATGCTCAGGACTAACAGACGCTCATTAGCTTATCAACAGTCATCAGCTGAAAAATATGTTACTGTAGAGTAGGCGTCTTCAACCTGCGGATATTGAAGCTTTAATCAAGGAAAAACAATCTCAAATTTCACATTAAGACGACTAAAGTAACTATCATCTCCCGCCAGTAATGTAAGTTTTTTTTTTATTGTAAATGTATCTTCTGTACAATCACCTTCATTATTTTCATAATAAAAAAAAAATTACAAAGTATTTTAATTCGACTTTTATTTAACTTTTTTGGAACCAATATGTATATATATATATATACATATATACAAATCTGTAACACTATCTCTTCCCTTAGAATCTAAGGCTTAGAATCAATTCAGTCTTGTAAAATGTAAAACAAACCTTCCTTTTTTATATACATTTTCTGACTACACTATTTTTTTGATAGATGTGTGGCCCGCGGATCTTTGTGAAGTTATTGATGTGGCCCTCGGGCGTGAAAGGTTGAAGACCCTTACTGTATAGAGTGGTCCAGCAGTTTTTCTCGAGAATCACGCCATCTAGGAAAACGAGACTAACACCATTTTCCATACTTCAATATTGCGCCTTGGGTGATTTGTAGTTCTCCATCGTGCTGGAGATAGCCGATTTTTCATTGTTGGAATGAGGGGGTTGGAAAACATAAAATCCCCTGGGAATACTCAACTTGGAGTTTCTGTCAGATTATATAACTTCCCTGTTGTTGGAAATCATCGATGTCTAATTTATATTTATAGGGTTCACTGTATTTAAATCGGAATTTCCATTCACAAACAAGTATCTCGCGGGGGCTTATAATGCCGTACTTCTTATGTCTCCACATTGACATTGGCTTTTGTATTAGTCATTTTCATTCTAAAATGTATACAAGATATAGTCATTTAACATAACATTCATATTTGAAGCTACCAAGAGCATCAAGTGAAAAAAAAAATATATATATATATATATATATTTTTTTAAGCCTAGAATCATTTCGAATGTTTGATAACTTTAAAAAAATATGGATGTTATCGTATGTAACTTTTTTGTATTTATATTTTAGATGAAAATGGCTGATAAAAGAGTCGAAAGTCAATGTCAGTATAAAAAATAAAATTAATAGGAGACCTCAGAAGTACGGTATTATAAACCCTCATGAAATATCAACTAACATAGCAACAATAGATATTTTGTGTTTTTGACGCAAATAATAATAATAAAAGAATGCGTGGGCTTGTTTGCAGAGACGAAAGACAAGAAGCAGAAGGAGTGCGTGAGGAAACAGATGATGTTAGACGAACGAATTCGGGAGAAGGTGAAGGGAATGAAGGATGAGGAGAAGAGAGGAGCAGTGGAGGATCTAATGAGGTGGAAGAAGATGGAGACGGAGAGTTTCTTGCCGGACCCCATCACCAAGGCCAGAGCAAGGCTTCTCGGTAACCAGCTTCATATCATCACTCCCCTGGACTTTTCTGAGCGTCTATTGGTGGCCCAGTTCACCCCTTCCTTATATTGTATTTCTGATATGGTTTTCTCACTACATCATGCCAAGTTCTTGGTTGGCCTCCAATTCTTATATTTCCATTTTTATTATTTTATTTATTTGAATATATATTATAGCAATTAATGTCCATATTTTTGAATATTACAAAGCAATACACCTGTTGAAGAATTTATTAGTTTATCATTATGCCGCGGACACCCCACGTTCACTTTTATTCTAGTAAATAAAATATATTATGAATGTTAGGCTAGCTTAGATTCAAAATGATTACTAAATGGACTTATTTTCACTTCCCATTAATAGAATCTTTTTGAAATGTTAGAATTATTCCCCTCTCTCACCAAACTATTGTTTCGATTTCATCCGAAACACTTTTTTCATAGAAATATCTTCTATAAGACAATCCAAAAAATGTTTTCAGTTTTTTCTTAAAGAAGATGATATTTTTAATTCCTCATAGCCGCCACATTGAATTTGAAATGTAGAAAAAATATACTTTATATCCTCTCGCAGTAAGCTTTCATATGATATTCCACTAGGTTCTCTCATAAATATTTTCTTTTTCCAACTTTTTTTTGTCCTCACTGGGGGAAAACCAAATCCGGTGATATCGCTTAATTTTCCCGGCATCAGGTGATTTTTCTGGATAATTCAGAAAAAACCGCAAGTTTCTAGCTCGAATGGCTTGGTCTTTAGAGGGCAGACACCGATAGCTTGCTATAAAGTTCCGCTTTTGGTTTTTAACCTGCGGAACCCTACAAAATTTATGAATTTATTCAACTATTATTTTCATTTTTTGTTTCACCCTGAAGAATGTTATGTATGAATATGTGTTACTTATTTTATATAAAGAAAACAGTAAATACTATTATTATTATATCATTTCAGAGCACAAGAAGAAAGCTAGTATAAAAATGGAAGTGGGAGAAATGGAAGGAACGGACAAAGACATTTTCGGTGATGAAGACGTGAGGAGAGATGTTCTGAGGGAGAAGGAGGTAGAACCGGAAATATGGAAGAGAGAGCCGGAGTTGCGGAGAGAAGAGCCAGAGATATTGAGGAGAGATGTTCTGAGGGAGAAGGAGGTAGAGCCGGAGTTACGAAGAGAAGAGCCAGAGATAGGGAGGAGAGAGCGGGAGTTGTGCTCCCTGAGGCAGTGTGGGAGGATATCGACGCAGTTCACCTACAGAGCCTTCCCGACTCCCTCCCGGGAGTCGAAGCTGACGGAGGAGGAGGAGGTAAGTGGGGGCACACAAAAGGTGGACAGTACCGCATGCAATATTACCATAATATTACGTTAATAATTTCATTGTACCCGTCTAAATAATGGTTATTTACTAAATTAAATCTTCTGTTGTATGGGCCTTCAGGTCTTGGATAACATGAGTTCAGAATTCGTCCATATAATCAATAACATTAAATCTTCAACTAGTGTTAAACGTTTAAATTATTTGTTTGTGTGTGTGATTCTTCATTCATGATTTGAAAAATGAGTGAATGTGAGAATCTGAACTGTAAATATTTTAATAGCGCCTTTCATGTAAAACGTCATACTGAAAATGTTCACAGGAAGAATGAGATTGTCCATGTTAAATTGTCCATTTATGGTTTCAACATTGGGGTATTTTAAGAATTTTAAATCCAATGGAAAATCATACCAAGTGGGGTGTTAGGCTACTTATTCTATTTATCTCTATATCAATTCCTACACATGATAGACTTATCTAAAGGTATTAGTTAATAAATTGTTAATATTTAAAGATTTAGTTGATTGATTTATATTTTATACAAAAAGTACTAAGTTGATAATTGCCTTACTTGAATAGCAGAACAATAAAAACAAAACATAATTCTAGTTTACGTAAAATATAATTCTTGGAAATGAAAAGTGGACGATACTCAAAATATGTACAATGGGTAAAATAAAGTTTGAAATAAAAATACACAGATAATTAACAATGAGATTAGATAAAAGAAGAAATCATTGAAGTGAGAAAGGTGGCGGAATGGAGCTTCATCCTTCTTGTAGTCTGTACTTATTTGTATCGGTTTTTTTTCTTGTTTCGTAGCGAACTTTTCCGCTTGGACTTTTACAATAACAAAATTATTTAGGAAGAACTAAATATTTAATGAAATGGATTTCGAAAATTGTTCCGAAAATCTCCTTCGCTCTTTAAAGCAATCTTTATGTTTACGAAGTCTTAAACGAGAGGAGTACGATCTAAAAAGTAACGGCTTCGCACGACTTCTTCAATTCAAGGATGACGAAAGTATTTAGTTATACCTTATTAGGACGTTAAGCGATGGCCCCGAGCCTGTACGATGTCGGGTAAGACCCCCACCCTAAGTGAATAAAAAATAGGTTAGATTTCCATAGCAATGTCGGGCTCATGTCCACCAGAGTGACGAACATGATGACAGCTATAATTTTGTAGTTGAAGCCCGGGCATGAGTCATAATAACTGACTAACTATTCTTGTTTACTAACGAAATTTTATAATATCAAATATAATTATTACAATGAAACATATTGAAGATTTTGCGTTTCTAAAATCTCGGCATTGGAAAGGCTAGTGCAACCAGTATGTGTATGTGTGTGCAGTGGCTGAAGAAGCAAGCGGAGGCGCGGCGGAGGACGGGGTTCGTGGCGGAGGACCTGCGGCCTGAGGAGGAGGATCCGGACTGGCTGCTCCGGAAAGGACGGTACGTCTAATCTTCTAGTCCCCCAAAGGATACCGGTCATGTCTTGTGGAGAATGGTGAAACATTGCTACTTCCCAGTTCATTTCATAGCCACAAGCAGACGCAATGGAACATGGGGCTCGATGAATTATGGGTCTAGTACATGATATGGTTCATGTCCGAGCTAGTCGGTGTCTGCGTGTTCATGTCTGTGTGCATATTCGAGGCTTTGGGCATTTGTAGAAATACCAAGAATATATAAGATGCAAAAATATACATCTTCACACATGCGCGTGGAAGCTCAACATAATCCAGTCCACTACTATTACAATCTCACTTCCAAATCATATTGCTACACATCGATAACGGTAACGTGATCTTCTCTTAATTCCAAGTGAAGAGCGATGAGACAAGAAAATGAATGTCCTTTAGAATAGAGTTCGACAGTGGTGAGTGTGACATGAGTATGAGGTGAACAGTGGACTCATGGTGCATGCGCATCCAGTCTCTTGGTCTAGTTGTCACAATGGACGTAAGGATCGAGTTTGACAGTGGTGAGTGTGACATGAGTATGAGGTGAACAGTGGACTCATGGTGCATGCGCATCTAGTCCCTTGGTCTAGTTGTCATAATGGCTGTAAGGATGGAGTTTGACAGTGGTGAGTGTGACATGAGTATGAGGTGAACAGTGGACTCATAGTGCATGCGCGTCCAGTCGCTTGGTCTAGTTGTCACAATGGACGTAAGGATGGAGTTTGACAGTGGTGAGTGTGACATGAGTATGAGGTGAACATTGGACTCATAGTGCATGCGCGTCCAGTCGCTTGGTCTAGTTGTCACAATGGACGTAAGGATGGAGTTTGACAGTGGTGAGTGTGACATGAGTATGAGGTGAACAGTGGACTCATAGTGCATGCGCGTCCAGCCGCTTGGTCTAGTTGTCACAATGGACGTAAGGATGGAGTTTGACAGTGGTGAGTGTGACCTGAGTATGAGGTGAACAGTGGACTCATAGTGCATGCGCGTCCAGTCGCTTGGTCTAGTTGTCACAATGGACGTAAGGATGGAGTTTGACAGTGGTGAGTGTGACATGAGTATGAGGTGAACAGTGGACTCAGTGCATGCACGTCCAGTCGCTTGGTCTAGTTGTCACAATGGCTGTAAGGATGGAGTTTGACAGTGGTGAGTGTGACATGAGTATGAGGGGAACAGTGGACTCATAGTGCATGCGCGTCCAGTCGCTTGGTCTAGTTGTCACAATGGACGTAAGGATGGAGTTTGACAGTGGTGAGTGTGACCTGAGTATGAGGTGAACAGTGGACTCATAGTGCATGCGCGTCCAGTCGCTTAGTCTAGTTGTCACAATGGACGTAAGGATGGAGTTTGACAGTGGTGAGTGTGACATGAGTATGAGGGGAACAGTGGACTCATAGTGCATGCGCGTCCAGTCGCTTGGTCTGGTTGATTGGGCCTAAGCCAACGCCTATGGAGGGGCCGGTTGCGCCCACTGATCTTGTTGGGACCCCCCCCCCCTGAGAGCCCCCCCTCCGGTCTTTCTACGGAATCTCATACAAATAAGGGACGACAGGCATCCATCACCCTCGTGGTTGGCCCAAACCACATTTGCTGTTTCCTCTAACTCCTTCGGAATAAATAAGAATAGAGTTTTCTAAAGTTCATGGCTTTCCTCTGGCCATTTTGTTCGAGTCGACGCCTCCTTCACTGTAAACGAAAATGTAATTTTGGAAGCTTTTGGATTTCTACTGGACAAACTTGAGTTTCATTTTTTGTTATTTGGGCATTATAAGAATTCTGTTGAGAAAGCGCATTGTGTTGGATTGAGTATCCAGGGTAGTCCTAGAGTACCTATAGGTTTGAGTGGAACTGTTTCAGAGGTTTCCATGAGGTTGGAAACTGGTTGGGCGCCATTTCGGCATACACGCACGCCATCCAGCGGTGGGACCGAGTACCGGAGCTGTACCTGGCTAGGTCCGAGTCCCATCTGGTGGTGGGCAACCTGCGGAGAGCTCTTCGGGACACCTCCCAGGTAACACGCTTCACCTCACCCCGTAGAACTAACTACCCTCATAAAATAAAACGCTGTAGCGCCATTTTTTTTTTCTTCAGAAATCATAGTTTTGCAAATTCTTACAGGTTTTGGTTTTTAGTTTTTCCCGACTTCTTTCATTCCTCGGGCATCAAAAAATGAATCCATTTATTAAATTAAGAAGTCTCTTTCTTATCTAATGATGGATTTCCAATAAAAAATGATTAATACTTTAAATAGTGCTGAGTAGAGACTGATAAAAAGAATTTATTGATAGATGGATAAACATTCACTGCACTAAATATTACAACCTTTATGGTAATGAGTGAGTTTTTTTTTTAAACAAAATACTTATTCCTATAGTTATATAACAAAAAGAAAACAAAAGTATCTGTATATAGAATTGTACAAAATAAGCAATATAGCAACTAAATAAAATAAAAAATGTATATATCCATCTTACATGCAACAAAGTAAATTATTTTATTCTTTATTTTCAAGGCAACAGTAAAAAATAAAAATAGATTGTTAATTTTTCTAATATCTAAATTATTTAAAAAATGCACAATTGATTCTGAGTAGTATTTTGGTCTATTAATGAGATAATTCTGGAGAAATGTTTGCCTGGGGATACACAAGGAGGGACAATGGAACATAAAGTGCAGGAGGTCGTCCTTTTCGTTTAAGGTATACAGGCACTTTCAGGACAAAACACATATCTAAACCCTCCAAGTAATATAACATTTTTATTGCTATTGTGGAGACGAATTTGAGCTAGCAGTCGGTGTTTTCCGATATGGCAGTTTATTGAGAGATATTTTTCTTGAGACCCTAAAGCACTGACCAATCGGTAAAAAGAATTTATGATTAAATTTAGAATTGAAAATTAAATTGAAATCAGCACTTTAATGATCTGAATTCACAGTATAAATAAAGTTGATACGTTTAAAGAAGAATACCCTCTCTCCATCTGGCATTTAAATATGAATATTGAACTTCTTTACCATAAAAAAAAATTAGATGAAACTCAAATTCAAGAAATTACTTGAAGAATAACATCCCATTCAGGTTTTTAATAACCCTGTCTAATCAAAATGGTTTTACTCTACTGCACCATAAAATTTCAAAATTTAACAAAAGTAAGTTGTCCTGCAATTTTGGTAATTTATGATCGGAAAAAAAGTACAAGTTTTGACATTCTTCAAATAATTTGATGGAGAAGCGCAGAGGACAAATGAAGTTAATAGCTCATTAAAAAAAACTAATTATAATAAAAAGAAAAACACAAATGTAATAAAATAATTGAAAAATAAACATTTTTATCCTATGAAAAGTAAACATATGTACATAAAAAAATATGTGATGTGACCATAACAGGACTTTCTCATACCAACCACGCTTATACGTAGATCCCTCTCTCTCCCCTCCCCATTCTCTTCTGGGTATAAGAAAGCAATGAGTTGGCGTCAGCGGTATTTACCCTTATAAATAAATTTAAACAAGTTCTTTGTTTTTATTTATTTTTACCCACTATATCGACACAGTAATGTGTTTGGTCATAAATAAGTAGAAAATAGTATAGATGTTGAGTAGACTTCTAATTCAAGTGGTATGGAGGATTTATCTGGAATGACCCCTAGAAATAAAATAACGTTAGGTGAATGGTGGCTAACAGTTTTGTGTTTGCAGGCGATAGATCTGCTGAAGCCGTACGTGGCGGCAAACGAGGAACTGCGGTTCGTGGCCCATTTGAACCGCGGGAGGGCACTGCTCGAGTTGGGTCTGCCGGAGCCCGCCCTCGCGGATCTAACGGACGCTCTGGAACTGCGGCCGGAGCATGGGGCCGTCATCAACCTGATGGACCGCGCGGAGCGAGTCATGGAGCAGCCGCCATCGGCCCCAGCTCCTAAGCAGTATATAGATAGCCAGGATCTGGCCAACTGACAGCCACACCTGCCCCCAACCCACTTCACATTGCATTATTCTATCTAAATAAATATTATATGTTCCTTTTGTATCTTTGTTACAATCTTCACACCCTACACTTTCTTCCGAATTAACATATTTGATGGGGAACTTCTTCAGCACGGGATTCGCAGTAATCTGGAGTAATCAAGACATCCGCTTCCTTCCGCACAAGGGAGATGTATGTATTGCAAGCTTCGATAGAAAGGTGGGCCAAGCTAGCCCCCCGTTAAATAAATTCAAATATACGACTTTATGCTGCTTACGACTCTGCTAAACAATACTTGTTTTGTGCTGAAACACCATTTGTGTTTTTGTTTTTTTATAAAAGAGAGTTCAGGGGTCAACTCGAGGCTAGCAGCACCTCTAAATGGAATCGTATTTTTCGCTATATTTTAACACCAAACATGCTCTTTTGTGCTCAAGTGGATATAGAGAGTGCTATCTTGTTTACGTTGATCTTATTTTCATTAATGTTGACTTGCAACATTCGAACACACCCCATTCAAACATAAAAAAGTTAATCGCCTACAATATACTTCCCCAGCGCAAATTCATCAGCTAAGTCTTTCCTCTCCCTCTGGAACCAATCTATTGAGTCGGTTGAAAATCGATAGGGTTCTATTCGGGAACTTTTGAACCTTCAAGCAAAATTTCATGTTGACACATTCATCACGTCAGCATTTATATGGACTTTCAGAGAGACCAACCTCTGAGATCTTCTTCCCTTTAGTCAAATTCGTTGAAAATCAATATGAGGTTTTGGATGCACATAAAAAATGTCTTGTTGTTATGATCTATCGGCAGTTATCGTGTCCACAGACACACACAGAGAATGGAAATTGTTTTTTTATTTTTTGTGATCTTAGGATTTCACTTGCTCACTCTCGTCTCCGTCCTCCAAACTTGTGTAACTTTATTTTCTTGGCCCATCGACATGTAAACATGCCGAGAAATTCGCGAAACCTTTCTGCAGAAAATTTATTCTAAGTAAATATTCTTCTAGAATTACAGCTGAAATATCAAATCATAGATATTGTAGCCTTGAACATAATTCTGAGTTCGGTTCTTCTAAAGGTTGTTATTAATAACAAAAATATACACACAAGATCGAGAGTTCTAAATTTTGCCTACCTAGCATATGCAGTGGGCTATCATGTTGAAAACGATTCCAGAGCTGAGGGGGAGGTTCTGCAGGAACTTCTCAGTCAAAGTTGGTAGAACAGTATCACCACTATTAACAAGTGCGAGCAAAACAGCTAAACGAAAATTACAAACATTTCAAAATAAAACCCTCTGCATAGGTCTCAACGCATGAGGCGCATAATTAATAAGGAACTGGACATCACCCTACCAACTCTGACTGAGACTTTCCGCCAGAACCTGCCGCTCATCTCTGGAGCCGTTTAAATTTATTATAATGTGTGTGTTTTTTTTTTACAGCATATAACATTATTGGGTTTACAATATTATAATATTTTGTAAACTATATCAAAGGTTTTGCAATGCAATACAATTGATTTCATAACTTTCCTTTCACTAAATTCAGAAATGAGGTAAGGCAAATATTAGCTGTGATAAAATCAATAAAACTAATAATGGAAGAACAATAATTAGATATGCGTTACGAAAGTTCTCTTTTCTTCAAAAATCATTATCAGCGAAGAGCTAATGTTTTTATTTTTCTACAACTTTTGAAAAATCTGACGGTGACTTTTTACGTTAGTGATTCATATATTACTTAATTTTAAGAAATGGACAATCAAAAACTATCGCTGGTGAAGAAAATAATATTGATTGATTTCGATAGGTCAAATTATGGCTAGCACCCACAACTAGTCGATAGTGGGTGGTATACCTGTAGGAAAGACAACAGAGGGTTATGTTGTCATGGAGATAGGCTGAGGCCAACAGACAACAGTTGTGGGTGTGCAGTGTCTAGTCAGAGGATGGATTCGGATGAAGGACCCTACAGGAGGGTGGCTGCCACAAATCAGCCCTCACTTCCAGTAAGTTATCCCTCAGCTAACAAAAACATAACCCTCAACAACACTCTGGATATATTAGTTTACCAGCTTTGTGCAATCGCGTCAGAGCTAGAGTTATTAGAGTATAAAGGCTAACAGAATGCATTAGAAATAATATTATTGGTTTTATTGATTAAAATCTGATCTGTAGTATAATAATACTTTCTTATTGTGTAAATTAGTTTTTCCTTTAAAATTGCGAAATGACAAAAGAAAATTATAGCCATTGAGCTGCGAAACCATGGAAATAAAGCAGAAAAGGAGGCTGCCATATTGTTTTCTTCGGATATACTTAATCAATTGTTGCAAGAACTGAACAATTTTACTGGTTATCAATTATCCCCCCCCCCCCCCCCCTAAAAATGTTAAAAAATGAAAGATTGAGCATGTAGTTCGTAAAAAAATAATAATTAATAATAACTTGTATCATCAAAGGACCCATGGAAAATATTTGTATTCTTGCCTCCTAAAATCCTAACCTAACTGTGGTCCACCCAGTAGTTAGTTATTACCCTAAATTTTTATTCACCTAGGATAGGGGCCTTTAACGAGTGCCTGACATGATACAGGCTCGGGACCATGCTTAAGTTTATTTTACCGCCCAGATAAAATAAACTAAAGGCCTCGGCCGGAACTCACGATCTTGAGCTCAGTAAACTAGCACGACTGCCACTGAGCTACCGGCGACCTCCCACCCCTTAGTGTATGTACGTGTCTATTTCTAAGGAGGAAGAGGAAGAGAGAAGTATTTTAAATATGTGTCATAAGTGGTAGATGTTGCCGTGCCGGATCGCTGCCTCCTTCCCCCCGCTCGTTAATCTCCAAAACAAAATCCTATATACGCTGCTCCTGGCATACTGGGAATGGAGGAGTGGGGGACCTTAGCAACGATTAGCCTGCTACCCTTAGGTTTTTTATCTGGAAGGTAAGAAACCTTAACCAGGTCGTCGGATCGTTGTCAGGTACTCGTTAAAGACCCCTATCCTTGTATATAATCTAAGAGGTTAGTTCCGCCAGTAAATATGTTGTCATACCTTTCGGTGGATACCGTCGTCACCGCCTGCTGGTCGAGTACTGTGGGCGAGCGCTTTCGATGTGAAGATATCATCTTCAAGCCACTGTTAATGTTGTACTGAGTACGGTATCCACCGAAAGATATGACAACAGTAACGTGGCAGAGACACTACTCATTACCGTAGTGGCTAGCCGTGTGCTGTATGCATTTCAGATGGAGATGGAGGGTCTACGGGGCGGTGTGGAGCGTGGGAGAGCCGAGCAAGGGGCCGAGAGCTCTTTCATCCGGGCCTCAGGCACCTCCCTCTCTGGGCAGTCAGACACTAGACTCATTACCCCGCTGGCTGCCGCTTCCTCGTTAGATCATGTACCTCTCAAGGTAATACATTTTGTAATTATAGGTTTCTCTGAAACACCTACATCATCCGCGTTGACCAATTCTTCATGTTGATTCTAGGGGCTGGAGTGCCATGATGGAACAGACGTGGGCAGTGGCATGTCAACCCCAGGCTCCGACAGAGCAGGCGTATCCTCGTTCCAGAGTCCCACCCGAGGCACCGACAAAATAGGCGTGCCCTCGGTCCGGAGCGCCACCCCAGGCTCAGACAAACCAGGCGTTCCCTCGGTCCGGAGCGCCACCCCAGGCTCCGACAAAGCAGGCGTGCTCTCGGTCCGGAGCGCCATTCCTGGCTCCGAAAGGGCAGGCGTGCCTTCGATCCGGAGTGTCACTCCAGGTTCTGACAGAGCAGGCGTGTTCTCTGTACGGAGTGCTAACTCAGGCTCCGACACAAAGTCTTACAGAGAGCGTATACGGGACCGAGTTCAGGCGGCCAAAGTATGTAGTTCCATTCTCTTGTCATTCATGCTTATTTTCTTTCTAACACTTCGGTTTCTGGTGGCTTCGACTTATCCGTTGAGGACATTCAAAAAGCCGAAAAGTCAAGCTCGTATATAATATTTCTAATATTAGATGCTTACTCCCATTAGGAAAGAGCTTTAGCAGTAACCACGTTGAAGCAGAAAATTACAAAACCAGTCGAATCCTCAGCGAATAGCAAATCTATAAATGTAAGTAATACGCTAGGATTTATTTATTGTTCGTAAATCTAATTTATACCGTACCAATAATATGAATGATAGATATAACTGATGTTGAATAAACGATGTTTAGTTGGATAAAGAAGAAGACGAGGTGGAGGAGGCTATGAAGAGACATGAGGAGGCGAGGTCCAGATGGAAAGTGGCCGCTGCTTCACTCCAGGTAGGGGCATGGTCACACCAATCAGGATGTGAATGTAAGGAACCACTATTGAAGTGGAGACCACGAGTTAAACGATCTGAGAAGTGGCGGGAGCAAATTGACGATATTTATTCACGGTAAATCCTCTCGCACTCATGTTAAATATGTAGCTTGTGGACTGACATAATGAGACGGTCGATAGTTTTATCCCTAAAAAAAGTTCATCTAATCATAATCTGTTATATTACTACTTGTCAGGTTATAACCTGCTAATGTTGTTTCACTCCTCTGAAACGAGTTTATTGTGGAGAAAGTCCATTAAAGATTTCCCAGTGGGGGAGTTTTCAAGTGTGACTGTGATTTGCTTCCCATGAAAAATCTATGTACATAAAGTTAACACGAGAGTTGTTTGTCAGGTTTGTTCCAATATCATGTCCAAACCGCTGGACGGATTTTCATAAAACATCACATGTAGCATCCTTCATTTCACAAATCATCACAAATGTTGTAATGGGAGTTTATGAGGAGGGAAGCATGAAATTAGAGCTAGCTCATTTAAGGCAGGTTCAGACATGGGAATCAAAATTTTGAATAGGAGGTTGTGGGGGGGGGGGGGCATAATATAAAATTAGTGCCACCTCCCTAACGGTTGACTATTCCAGGTTCGTATGTAGAACCACAAATGCAATAAATTAAATTTCCTACATTTTTGATCCTATGCATTTTAGCGTATCTCTATGAAGAGGGTGATGGGGAGGGGGGCAACAATTTTCCTTAAACATTCAAAATGTTTATAACGAGATAACTCAATACTTCCGGCACACAACTAGCGTCATACAACATGAGTGGCCGAAGTTCGACATACACTAGCTACTATGGTGCTCAGCAATCCGAAGCACGTACTAGCTGGGTTATGTAGCGTCATACATCAGTGCCCGAAGCTCGAGATACACTAGCTACTATGGTGCTCAGCAATCCGAAGCACGTACTAGCTGGGTTATGTAGGGTCATACATCAGTGGCCGAAGCTCGAGATACACTAGCTACTATGGTGCTCAGCAATCCGAAGCACGTACTAGCTGGGTTATGTAGGGTCATACATCAGTGGCCGAAGCTCGAGATACACTAGCTACTATGGTGCTCAGCAATCCGAAGCACGTACTAGCTGGGTTATGTAGCGTCATACATCAGTGGCCGAAGCTCGAGATACAATAGCTACTATGGTGCTCAGCAATCTGAAGCACGTACTAGCTGGGTTATGTAGCGTCATACATCAGTGGCCGAAGCTCGAGATACACTAGCTAGTGTGCTCAGCAATACAAAGCATGTACTAGTTATCCTCCCTTGCTTGGCAAATACTAGTTGGGGTGATCAGCGTTGAACGGCAAATACTAGCTGGGATGAGTTGAGTTGCCTGGCACATGTCACCTGGGTTGCCCGATACATATTAGCTGGGTTACCAATCGTTGTTCGGCATATACTAGCTATCCCAGCTAAGCCATTGCTCAGCATGTACTAGGTGGGGTCAGCTTTTGCATGGCCTATACTAGCTACGATGAACATCGTCGCTCGGCCTAAAATTTGTTTATATATAATGGTTATATATATATAACCATACAACAAACCAAAACAAAAACATCACACATTGAATATATTGTCTTCCAAATAAAAAAGTCTGCTACTAACTTTGTAAGGTGGCCAGTGTTGAACGGAGCTACGAGTTCTTCAACAAGGAGTGGGTGTGGGAAGACGCACCGCGGATGGGCGCAGAACGGACCCCCCCCATTTCGGCTAAAGGTGAGATCTTGCTTTATTTTGTCTTGACTAATGTTCTGGGTTTTAGCGAATTTGTATAGAAATCTCTCACCCGGTCGGTGCCGCCTATGGAAGCTACTATCACTTTTCCCCCTTTCCTGAACATGATTTGTAACAATGTTTTACATTTTTATTTCTCAATTGGGAGGGTTTAACTTAAACACTCTAATAACTACCTATCTAATAAATGTATCGACAAGGAATTTTATACGAGGACTGAAACGTCACTGCGTAAGACACCTATTGATTTCGAGCCAAGTTGGCCGAGGAGAAAAAGAGTTTAGAGGGAGGGAAGTTTTAATTTTGGATGACAACTAATTGGAGCGGGGGAGTACGTTGCCGATACACCGAGCACTGTTTCAATGTTGAAATGGCTCTCCCGGGTGTACAGCGGAACAAAGTTTTGTAAACGTTAATCGGGCATCTACGTATTTTTGAGAACAAATACAAATAAACCAAAATAATTGATTACTGTTCATTTCTAGTTCTGCAAAGCTCTGTATATATCATGGTGACTAGGGTTTCTTTCCTTTGTTGAAAATTTAAAGTTGGCTACATGCTTAATAGTCATATTCATTATTTGCAAAACTTTCTGTGATTTTTCAGAACGTACGTAGTAAGCAAAAAAAAAAAAAAGGCGTAGTCTGATTCCGAAGAACTAAACAGACTGAGGTATATATCTACGCAGCACGCGATTAATGACGATCATACTGACGAAATAAAAGGTTGCACGGTGGGATAGAATTGGCAGCCTGTGGTCACTCATGTGGTCCCTCCCCACATCGACTGGGACCTCCAGCAGATCCAACCTCTTCTGCCGCTTCCCATCATAGGATTCCAGGTTGAGTGTTTGTTGCAGAGTAGAGAGGCGAGGATAGTGAGCAGATCTGGCTCTTCATGCACAAGCAGATCAGACTTCAAGTAGCAGTGTGTATTGTTTGTTGCAGAGTAGAGACGCTTGGATGGTGAGCAGATCTGGCTCTTCATGCACAAGCAGATCGGACTTCAAGTAGCAGTGTGTATTGTTTATTGCAGAGTAGAGACGCGAGGATGGTGAGCAGATCTGGCTCTTCATGCACAAGCAGATCGGACTTCAAGTAGCAGTGTGTATTGTTTGTTGCAGAGTAGAAACACGAGGATGGTGAGCAGATCTGGCTCTTCATGCACAAGCAGATCGGACTTCAAGTAGCATTGTGTATTGTTTGTTGCAGAGTAGAGACACGAGGATGGTGAGCAGATCTGGCTCTTCATGCACAAGCAGATCGGACTTCAAGTAGCAGTGTGTATTGTTTGTTGCAGAGTAGAGACACGAGGATGGTGAGCAGATCTGGCTCTTCATGCACAAGCAGATCGGACTTCAAGTAGCAGTGTGTATTGTTTGTTGCAGAGTAGAGACGCGAGGATGGTGAGCAGATCTGGCTCTTCATGCACAAGCAGATCGGACTTCAAGTAGCAGTGTGTATTGTTTGTTGCAGAGTAGAAACACGAGGATGGTGAGCAGATCTGGCTCTTCATGCACAAGCAGATCGGACTTCAAGTAGCATTGTGTATTGTTTGTTGCAGAGTAGAGACACGAGGATGGTGAGCAGATCTGGCTCTTCATGCACAAGCAGATCGGACTTCAAGTAGCAGTGTGTATTGTTTGTTGCAGAGTAGAGGCACGAGGATGGTGAGCAGATCTGGCTCTTCATGCACAAGCAGATCGGACTTCAAGTAGCAATGTGTATTGTTTGTTGCAGAGTAGAGACACGAGGATGGTGAGCAGATCTGGCTCTTCATGCACAAGCAGATCGGACTTCAAGTAGCATTGTGTATTGTTTGTTGCAGAGTAGAGACACGAGGATGGTGAGCAGATCTGGCTCTTCATGCACAAGCAGATCGGACTTCAAGTAGCAGTGTGTATTGTTTGTTGCAGAGTAGAGACACGAGGATGGTGAGCAGATCTGGCTCTTCATGCACAAGCAGATCGGACTTCAAGTAGCAGTGTGTATTGTTTGTTGCAGAGTAGAGACGCGAGGATGGTGAGCAGATCTGGCTCTTCATGCACAAGCAGATCGGACTTCAAGTAGCAGTGTGTATTGTTTGTTGCAGAGTAGAAACACGAGGATGGTGAGCAGATCTGGCTCTTCATGCACAAGCAGATCGGACTTCAAGTAGCATTGTGTATTGTTTGTTGCAGAGTAGAGACACGAGGATGGTGAGCAGATCTGGCTCTTCATGCACAAGCAGATCGGACTTCAAGTAGCAGTGTGTATTGTTTGTTGCAGAGTAGAGGCACGAGGATGGTGAGCAGATCTGGCTCTTCATGCACAAGCAGATCGGACTTCAAGTAGCAATGTGTATTGTTTGTTGCAGAGTAGAGACACGAGGATGGTGAGCAGATCTGGCTCTTCATGCACAAGCAGATCGGACTTCAAGTAGCAGTGTGTATTGTTTGTTGCAGAGTAGAGGCACGAGGATGGTGAGCAGATCTGGCTCTTCATGCACAAGCAGATCGGACTTCAAGTAGCAGTGTGTATTGTTTGTTGCAGAGTAGAGGCACGAGGATGGTGAGCAGATCTGGCTCTTCATGCACAAGCAGATCGGACTTCAAGTAGCAATGTGTATTGTTTGTTGCAGAGTAGAGACACGAGGATGGTGAGCAGATCTGGCTCTTCATGCACAAGCAGATCGGACTTCAAGTAGCAGTGTGTATTGTTTGTTGCAGAGTAGAGGCACGAGGATGGTGAGCAGATCTGGCTCTTCATGCACAAGCAGATCGGACTTCAAGTAGCAGTGTGTATTGTTTGTTGCAGAGTAGAGGCACGAGGATGGTGAGCAGATCTGGCTCTTCATGCACAAGCAGATCGGACTTCAAGTAGCAATGTGTATTGTTTGTTGCAGAGTAGAGACACGAGGATGGTGAGCAGATCTGGCTCTTCATGCACAAGCAGATCGGACTTCAAGTAGCAGTGTGTATTGTTTGTTGCAGAGTAGAAACACGAGGATGGTGAGCAGATCTGGCTCTTCATGCACAAGCAGATCGGACTTCAAGTAGCATTGTGTATTGTTTGTTGCAGAGTAGAGACACGAGGATGGTGAGCAGATCTGGCTCTTCATGCACAAGCAGATCGGACTTCAAGTAGCAGTGTGTATTGTTTGTTGCAGAGTAGAGACACGAGGATGGTGAGCAGATCTGGCTCTTCATGCACAAGCAGATCGGACTTCAAGTAGCAGTGTGTATTGTTTGTTGCAGAGTAGAGGCACGAGGATGGTGAGCAGATCTGGCTCTTCATGCACAAGCAGATCGGACTTCAAGTAGCAATGTGTATTGTTTGTTGCAGAGTAGAGACACGAGGATGGTGAGCAGATCTGGCTCTTCATGCACAAGCAGATCGGACTTCAAGTAGCATTGTGTATTGTTTGTTGCAGAGTAGAGACACGAGGATGGTGAGCAGATCTGGCTCTTCATGCACAAGCAGATCGGACTTCAAGTAGCAGTGTGTATTGTTTGTTGCAGAGTAGAGACACGAGGATGGTGAGCAGATCTGGCTCTTCATGCACAAGCAGATCGGACTTCAAGTAGCAGTGTGTATTGTTTGTTGCAGAGTAGAGGCACGAGGATGGTGAGCAGATCTGGCTCTTCATGCACAAGCAGATCGGACTTCAAGTAGCAATGTGTATTGTTTGTTGCAGAGTAGAGACACGAGGATGGTGAGCAGATCTGGCTCTTCATGCACAAGCAGATCGGACTTCAAGTAGCAGTGTGTATTGTTTGTTGCAGAGTAGAGGCACGAGGATGGTGAGCAGATCTGGCTCTTCATGCACAAGCAGATCGGACTTCAAGTAGCAGTGTGTATTGTTTGTTGCAGAGTAGAGGCACGAGGATGGTGAGCAGATCTGGCTCTTCATGCACAAGCAGATCGGACTTCAAGTAGCAATGTGTATTGTTTGTTGCAGAGTAGAGACACGAGGATGGTGAGCAGATCTGGCTCTTCATGCACAAGCAGATCGGACTTCAAGTAGCAGTGTGTATTGTTTGTTGCAGAGTAGAGGCACGAGGATGGTGAGCAGATCTGGCTCTTCATGCACAAGCAGATAGGACTTCAAGTAGCAGTGTGTATTGTTTGTTGCAGAGTAGAGGCACGAGGATGGTGAGCAGATCTGGCTCTTCATGCACAAGCAGATCGGACTTCAAGTAGCAATGTGTATTGTTTGTTGCAGAGTAGAGACACGAGGATGGTGAGCAGATCTGGCTCTTCATGCACAAGCAGATCGGACTTCAAGTAGCAGTGTGTATTGTTTGTTGCAGAGTAGAGACACGAGGATGGTGAGCAGATCTGGCTCTTCATGCACAAGCAGATCGGACTTCAAGTAGCAGTGTGTATTGTTTGTTGCAGAGTAGAGGCACGAGGATGGTGAGCAGATCTGGCTCTTCATGCACAAGCAGATCGGACTTCAAGTAGCAATGTGTATTGTTTGTTGCAGAGTAGAGACACGAGGATGGTGAGCAGATCTGGCTCTTCATGCACAAGCAGATCGGACTTCAAGTAGCAGTGTGTATTGTTTGTTGCAGAGTAGAGGCACGAGGATGGTGAGCAGATCTGGCTCTTCATGCACAAGCAGATCGGACTTCAAGTAGCAGTGTGTATTGTTTGTTGCAGAGTAGAGGCACGAGGATGGTGAGCAGATCTGGCTCTTCATGCACAAGCAGATCGGACTTCAAGTAGCAATGTGTATTGTTTGTTGCAGAGTAGAGACACGAGGATGGTGAGCAGATCTGGCTCTTCATGCACAAGCAGATCGGACTTCAAGTAGCAGTGTGTATTGTTTGTTGCAGAGTAGAGGCACGAGGATGGTGAGCAGATCTGGCTCTTCATGCACAAGCAGATCGGACTTCAAGTAGCAGTGTGTATTGTTTGTTGCAGAGTAGAGGCACGAGGATGGTGAGCAGATCTGGCTCTTCATGCACAAGCAGATCGGACTTCAAGTAGCAATGTGTATTGTTTGTTGCAGAGTAGAGACACGAGGATGGTGAGCAGATCTGGCTCTTCATGCACAAGCAGATCGGACTTCAAGTAGCAGTGTGTATTGTTTGTTGCAGAGTAGAGGCACGAGGATGGTGAGCAGATCTGGCTCTTCATGCACAAGCAGATCGGACTTCAAGTAGCAGTGTGTATTGTTTGTTGCAGAGTAGAGACGCTAACTCTTCAAGCGAAAGCAGATCGAACTCCAGGTTGCAGTGTGTGTTGTTTGTTACAGAAGAGACGAGCGAGGATGGTGAGCAGTTACTAGCCGCCGAGGTGGTGGGGGGAGAGGACTGGCAACCTCTGGTCACCCATCCCCTGCCTCACCTCACCAACTGGGACCTCCTCAAGCACAAGCTGATTGGACCCCAGGTTGCAGTGTGCGTTGTTTGTTACAGAAGAGACGAGCGAGGATGGTGAGCAGTTACTAGCCGCCGAGGTGGTGGGGGGAGAGGACTGGCAACCTCTGGTCACCCATCCCCTGCCTCACCTCACCAACTGGGACCTCCTCAAGCACAAGCAGATCGGACTCCTCTTCTGCCCCTCCACATCACCAGGTATTAGCCAAGTTGTGTTCACATCAGTGCATGATTACCATTATTGTACAGTTATTTTTTCAAAAATGAATTTCATAATATATCATTAATACTACTGATTCATATATTATATTTTACCCGGTTTTTCCCGGGAGTAACTTTGCATTATATTACTTTACATTAGTAACTTTGCATTATATTACTTTACATTAGTAACCTTGCATTATATTACTTTACATTAGTAACCTTGCATTATATTACTTTACATTAGTAACTTTGCATTATATTACTTTACATTAGTAACTTTGCATTATATTACTTTACATTAGTAACTTTGCATTATATTACTTTACCTGGAACTGATTACATTCGATGTCATAATTTTTACACGAAGGGTTGTATCGAAATGGGACAGAGTGCGATCTTCTTCGGACTGAGAGGTTGGACAATAAGTTGACTCTGCCCTCTACCAGAGGCGTTGCACGCACACTAACTTTAAAATCTCCAATAAAAAGGGGGGTTTAAGTTTTTCCTAATTTTTAAAATCTTTCAAGAAGAAGAAAGTTCTCGTTCATAGTCAGTCTATTTCACAAATAGAGTAAACTGTTCCTGTTCCCAAGAGCCCTCGAAATATGTTTTTGAAAGATGTGTATACCTTTGTAGAAAGTTGTATATATTAGACAATTTCCAGTTCCCCCCACTTCTCGAAAATGGAATTTTATAATGGGCGTCAATGTGAATCTAAAAATTACCAAAGTAACGTGGACCCAGTGTTATCTCATTTTGAAGATCTTATTTAAAAGTTTTGTTTGCAAAGTTTTCTGATTAATCGTACCATTTCAACGAAGCTAAATGTAGACAAATTGGCAGGATCACACTCGGCCCTCTGAGTTCTACTAGAGGTGGTCATATAGTACCTATATCATTGTCAAGCTCTTTAGATGTAAATTGATAATCTGAAAATATTTTTGTTAATTCTTGCAATGGGGGATCCAATAATTACCCCGAAATTATGAATAAAGTACATTTTGAGCCGGCAAGTTGGCAAGATGCAAGTAATCAAAAAACCTTTCAATTAAGTTGTTTCTCTAAATAAATCCTTCAAAATGAGGAAGAACCCGGCCTCTGTTAACATATCAAATTCTTAGGATAACTTTCCATTATAAAACCCCATTTTCTAGAGGGGGGCCGGGTGCTCAGAATTTTCTGATAGTCGCCATGTAATTCATCCTTCGATATGTAATTGATCCTTCGACGCATTAAGAGGGCTCTAAAAAAAACAGGGAGAGTTTGCTACATTCGTTGTGATAGAGTGAGTGTATGTGAGAGTTGTGTCTGTATTCCTTGGGTCGCTATCCTTGTTGTATAGCCCTCGGTCCGATTCTTGATCCCATCTCAATACAACCACCCTTCCAAGGTTATAGCACTTACTTCTGGTACATCTCCATATTTGGCTACGATTACTTTCACGTTCTGACATTTTTCCCCTGTTATTATTTCGACGAATGCTAGTAACAATTGCTGCTTGTTGGGGTTGGCTGTGCTACTGTTGGCTCTTGTGTGTGTTGTTTAGTGCCGATAGAAGAGAAGGTAGAGGGGGAGAAGGCACCGCGGTTCGTCGAGGAGGAAGGACTATACGTGGACCGACGACGGGGACGTTCCTGGAAAACGAGGAACAAGCTGGAACAGCGGATCATGGCAATGGGATCAGAAAGGTCACTTACCTAATCAAACCACTATTATTGTATTACTTCGAATTTGAAATGAACTTTTGTTTCTTATTTTTTTCACATATTTTGGACCATTAGACTTTGTGTGCGTCTCATATTCGAGGTACAATATATGTTTCTTGATGCATAATTTTCGGGGAAGAGCAAAATAAATTTAATGCAAAGAAATGAGAGTTTCTGTTCTAGGAACTTTCAATTGAGTGTGACTTAACTTTCCAAACTTTACTTACAATTAGTATTGGAAAGTTACGTTAAAGTTCAAAAAAGCTATGCTAAGTGTTCACCGGAATATTAATAGGCAAGCACGCTACCCCTTAGAACAACGAGCGCCTGACTGCGTTGGCCTTACTGCTTTACTAGCTTGCACTTATGAAGAGGCCGAGGAAGGGGTTGACGGCTGCAGCCTCATGACAATGGAAGTAGCATTTTTACATGTTTGTCTCTTTGTGTTGTGCAGCTTCAGTTCATTTCTTCCATGTCTATTTGTTCTTACCCAATATATAGAACTACGACTTCAATCCTTGTTCCTTTCTTATAAGGAACCCTTCGTATAAGGAAGTAATGTAATCGTACGAAAATCCGAGTTGGAGGTTTCAACGGATGAGATACATAATATGCTTTTTCCTTTCCGCAAGCCTTGGGTGGTAATATGAAGTAATTCGCTCTTCCCCGAAGTATTCTTGGTCCTCTCCAAGATGCAAACTGATCAAAAACACTACCTTACTAAAAATCTTTCAAATCAACAAAACCACCATTGATGTTTAACAACAGACACGGGCCACGTACATTCAGGGGCCCCTTAATTACACTTATTTAGATGTTGTTGAGAACCAAATAAGTTTTAGGTATCTCTTAAAGTTCGTTAAGGGCCGCTTAAAACTTAAAGATTTTTGGTGAAAAGAGCCCCTTTTTTGGTAAGCCTCTCTCTCGGAAATTTCCTCAACTTGGAGGACTTATTGAAATAAACAACTTTTCTCTGAATGATTTGTGATTGCTCGTACCGCGCAAAACGGCATACAAAGTGTTACTTTATTGGATTTTATGGGAATTATTGGTTCCCCGTCCTATCTGAACGCGTCTTATCTGATTACTTTATGAGCTTTCATTTGATTTCGCTAAATAATCTTCTTATTTCTTGCTGATTTCAAGGCCCGACAACGTACGTCCACGAGTCTACTTAACAACCTTTGTACGGTTAAATAACGGATTTCAAAACTATTCCAAATATGGTTATGTAGCATATCGTTGAGAAACTCATTAAATGTACATTATTAGTTGTATAAAACTTCTTCATTTACTCGCATAATGTCGGGCGGGGAAACAATAATTTACGAAAATTCCCAATCAAATTACGTTTTGTACCGCCATTTTGACTCAGAGCGAGTAATCACAATCAATATTCAACCCCCAGTTCTGTTGGACTTTTTTTTTAGCATTTAGGGTGGGTAGGAGTGATATGAACAAATGTTACTTGCAAAAGTCCCTTAATTTCATGAGACCTTTAAAATAAGTACAAGTCGATCCTTCTTTGCTCCCCCCCCCCCATATCTTTTTTTCTGAGAAATTTCAAGGGCGGTCCTGATATGTTTTTTTCTTGTTTTGAACAACGCCGGAATTAATTCATGCAAAAGCCCTCAAGATAGTACCATTACTACTCAATATTCGTCGTACTCAGAGATTTTTGTTAACAAATGTGTAAAGAAGGTTTATTTTGGTAGGTTCTGGTTCGGAGAGGACGGAGAGTTGAAAGGCCTTCAAGACCCCCTTCAATATTCCAGCTTTAACATCTCCCTTGGGGATAAGTCTTCTGCTCAGTCCCAAGTTTTGTTTGTACCGGTAAGGGTTTTTTTTTTTATTATTTGTTTTTTGTAGGCTCGAGATGAAATGAATGCATCCAAATTTTATTAATAAGCCCACTAACAAACAGACCTGTAGGTTTCCAGCCCAATCGGACAAGGAGAACTTTTGGCGTTAATTTTGCCTATAGTGTGCGTGTCTGTTTGTACTTTTCTAATTGTGTCTATTTTAGGCCAAGAAAGAGAAATTGAAGAGTGAGATGTGCTGGTCTGGAACAGACACGTATCTGTTGGAGGTGGAAGTAGGAGAGGTTCGGTTCGGACAGCATCCTCTCTTCTCTGCAGAAGACAGACTGGGGGAGAGGCTGGGGCGGCTGTGTCGAGGGCTGGCAGAGGGGCCCTCCAAGACGGGAGGACGACTCCAGGCCCTCCGGATCTCCAGAGACCATTGTCTCAATCTCTATCCGACCTCCAGGGACCCTGCACATCTCCTCAGAGCCAACAGGTTATCTCAACCCATTTTAATATTATAATGAGAACAAAAATAATAAGGAAAAGAAAAACACATACAAAGAGGGATTATTTGTTATACTAATTATATGTTACTATCTTCCGAGGCCCTTAGGCTTTTTTATCTGGGAGGTAAAAATCTTGAGCACGCTATCCTTCAGATGGGACGTTAAGCGATAGTCCTTAGTCTGTGCGACGTCAGGTACTTGTACCGACCTTAGATAATACACCTGGGTTGACAAAAGTTAGGACTCCCAGTGTGGAGTCGGGCACATGTCCACCAGAGCAACGAAAGAGCGATCTGGTATTAGACGATATGACATCGTTGTTAAAGCCTGGACATGAGTCACAAGTCTCATATAATAGAAATAGCGGATTAGTAACTGAGCTTCTTTCATTCGTTGTTTACACTACTTATTGTTGTGGGTTCAATTGTTTGTTTTTATTACATGCATTATTTTGATAATTCCACAAAATATATAAAATGTGCATCTTTAATACTAAAAATATGACGAGGTAAGTGAGCCCAAACCGCTAGATAATATTCTTTGTATTGACAGATACAAGACAGAAATCAAAGAGGTGCGGACTGCGTGGCTATGGGAGAAACGTAAGGAGCGGGAGAGCCTAGCTGCGGTGCTGGAGACGTGGCGGGACCTGAAGGCCCTTAGGGAGAGGCAGGGTTTCATATCGAGCAGACACCGTCTCAGGATAGTCACCTCGGATCAGGATCCCTCCCTCTGGAACTACCACTTCAGAGCGTGAGTCACACCTTGATTATATGGCAACAACCACAATTATTAGATAGGTAGTTCAAACAACAAGTCAATGCTGATCTCAGAGCGCCCTGCAGCGGGGCAGGGTGGTCCTACCTCGGAGGGAGACTTGCTGAGTGGTGGGGAATCTACACTGGGCTGCTGCGGTTTTTAGTTTTTGTCCACATAAAGTATTTATTTTTTAATGTAATATTGTTATGTGTATTTATACAATAATTGTTAGAAATGAATGACTGTGACAATTTCAAAGAAGAATAAAATGTTGACCTTCCCGTCTGTCATTTTAGTAAAGAAATAGTCTCCAAAATCAGCAAGAGTTAGGAGTAAAACAATGCTACAGATTGGAAACTGTGGACAAAAGACAACTATAAGAAAGAAATGAACCCGAGCAAGATACTTGCCGCAGGAGCTCCACCCGCCGCTGCCGTCACGCTCATATGGGAGTCATGAAAATATTCACAGAACAAAATTTACCAATGAAATGTCATTTTAATGTATGCATTTTCAGATACTTGGAGGAAGCCTGGGAAGAAGCCCAGGACGAGTACAAAAAGAAGATGAAGGAGTATGAAGAGAGATTGGAGAAGTGGAACAGAAGAATGCAGATGGAAGCAACGGTAAGTTGATGTGGAATTAACCCGCGTTTTGGGTGGATCTGGGCTTAAATGTTATTTTATTTAAATCTTCGACAAAATATTCTGTCAAATCCTTTATCTTATTTGTCCACCACATGTACATAGCTATAGAAGTAGAAAAATAACTCAAAGAAATATTGTTCGACATTTTTATACCAAAAAAACAAACTTATAATGTCAAATCGTGTTTATTTTTTAATCGTTAAGTCAAACTTTCCGGACATAATGCGATCCTGAGAGATGGGGTATTTATTGCCCAGATACAAATGAGTGTGATAATGTTGTTTACGGATACTCCTATATGCTGTTGGCGCCACTTAGCTTCACCAGACCAAAATTGTTTAATCGTATATTTTGTGCTAATGACCATATGAAATGATGAAAATCTTCAGGAACTATAGCCTCTAGAACTCATTGAAAATCTTGGGGTGCTTATATTTGGGGTGTCAAGTTGACAGCGGTTCGGAAGGGTTCGCACCCCAGATGCATGAATCACCCCAACATTACAGTAATCATGGGCTCACCAACCAGAGGTGCTGGGGGATCAGTAGAAACCATTACGTAATGGCATCTCGTATGGCATCTAGCAGTCAAAGGTGTACACTACAGGTTTACAGGGGTGGGCAGAAGGGTATGTTAACAGCAATGTATAGTATATAACGAATCACCAACTCGAAATAAAACCGTATATTATAAGCTATATATATTTTTTCTTTTATTTATTTATTTTTTATAGAAACAAGAAGGAGAAGCGAGTTCATCAAATGACATTGAGTCGACTATTGAAAAAGAGGAGAAAGTAGGAGAAGAACTGGCAAAACCAAAGAAACCGAAGAGATCTAAACTGGAAGGTCGCATAAAGGAAGAGCTGGTGGGGTGCCTGGGGCCAGAGGGGGAGCCACGGGTGGAGGTACAACTTCTAGAGTCGGCCCCCCTAACACCAACTACCGAGGACAAACTGTAAGTTCTATATCGTATATTGGACAACAATTCTTGACATAGTACATCTCCCATGTCTCCGTCTCTACTGTGGGCTTAGATAATATCGAACCACTCTAATTTTTAATTTTTACCAACTATTTATTTTATATTATTGTGACGAATCCTTGAGTTGAATTGGAAAAAGGAAAAATCATAAATATTTGATGACAATATATATAGGGGGCCGGTATCTTAGTGGTATGCGTGCTTGCTTTCTGAGCTCAAGTTAGCGGGTTGAGCCTGTATGACGTCAGGTACTCGTTAAAAACCCCTATCCTAGGTGAATAAAACTTTAGGGTAGGCAACATTTAGAACTCCCATAGTTAAGTCGGGCTCATGTCCACTAGAGTGATGAAAGAGCGTCTGGTAGTAGGCAATATGTATATTTATGGGTTGCTTCATATATGCATGCCTGCTAATCGACTATACCAACCAGCAAGAACATAGGTAAATGAGACCGGCAACAAATGGAGAAGA
Organism: Aradus depressus; assembly: GCA_963662175.1. Taxonomy (NCBI): domain Eukaryota; kingdom Metazoa; phylum Arthropoda; class Insecta; order Hemiptera; family Aradidae; genus Aradus; species Aradus depressus. The sequence goes on along the minus strand of OY759214.1, from coordinate 53,304,583 downwards.
GACGTTGCCGAATCTTTTCCAGTAGTCTGCTGAATCCACTAGAGGGATCATGGAGCTGTCTTGTAAATAAGAGTGACTATAGGGTGGCTGCAGCGCGGTGAATGGGAGCGGTGCGTGACTGCGGGCTAACTGCAGCCCTGCAGGTGGACAGGGGGTTAGTTGTACTGGGGTGGGTGCTGAGAGAATAAACGGATGTGGAGAGTGACTGCCGCCTTGCAGGTGGATAGTAAGCTGGGAGGAGGGTGGTTGGACTAAGATGTGTTGAATCTGCAGGGAGGAGGCTCGGAGGAAGGCGGTGTGTGACTGCAGTTTGTCTGCAGCTCTGCAGGTGGACGGCAGGCTGGTAGACCGCACCTGCGGAGCCCCCGTCACCCCTCACTTCACTGCTTTCATCGCACACCGTTTCTCGCTCAAGATCTCCTCTCCCCCTACCACTTTGGCCGTACAGCTCACCGAGGTTGTGAACCCTAATCTCTTTGGCAAGAAGCCTATTGCACAGATATTCATCCCTATCCCTGGCAGGTAACGTCTCATTATGTATTTAATACATATGATTATAGATATATTATATTTATTATTTGTTCACTTAAGTGATACCTTTTATTCAGATCTATTAATAATTATTTACTTCTTGGTTCCGTAAATGGTCTTTTGTCTCTCTACCAACTGCTAAAACAAATATGGAACCTTCCTTCTTATTGGGAGAGTTTTGGCAGGCGCGAACTGGTCAGGCCTGTTTACCCGCGGGGTGCGGCTGCCTTTTTGCGTCTCCACGAGTCCGTTCTTCCACTTTCATTCTTTGCAATGCGCAGAAGTTGATTGCAATGAACTGCTGAGTAACATTAACATTTGCTTATGTTATATGGTATTATAAAAATATAAATTTTGCGCATGAATTTTCTCGTCATCATAAAAGAGTATAGCTAGTGAGATAGTGGTGTTTGTGTGGCAGGGTGAATACGGAGTCTGCCCAGTGGAGCCAGTTCGAGTTCTGTTGCCCAGGACCACCAGCTCCGCGTGACCTTAGTCTGTCCTCGCCCGGTCCTGTCTTCACTGAGGGTGTCCTCTCTGTGAGGGCAGGCTGGGGACACCCACTCCCCTTCATCATTCCTCATCAGAATAGGTAGTTATGCAAAAAAGTTGGTTATAAGAACAGTTGTAAAAAGTTTTTTTGTGCAAGTTCTTGACCCAGTATTATTTATTTTATTGTGAATTTGCTATCGAACGTAGTGTTCAGATATAGAAATTTCTCAATAATATGTATATTACTATAATATATAATAATAATTAAATGGATAAATACATTATATATTTAATTATTATTGTATATATTATATACAATAATAATTAAATATATAATGTTGTGATAAAAACTTGTTTGCTACCACATTTCCTGTAGAAATTTGATCTCTTTTGTTTATTTAAATTTTGATTTCTACAGTAGTTTGCCGAAAATTGCCCTAAAAAAATATTATCAATAATTTAAGACATGCAATTTTTAAGAAAGTACACGTATACAACGAAAAAAATTCAATTAAACAAACTTTACACTTGGATTCACAAAGAGATACCAATTTTTAATAATTTTAAATAATATTAATTTCTAATCCAAAGGTTTTTTTAAATGATACTACTGGGACAACAGGGAAGATGAATAGAATAGAATTTGAAGAGGACAAATAATTGGGTTATTATCTATATTTACATATTTAAATTTTTAAAAAACTTAACATTTGAACAAACAAAACAAAAATTTACAATGGCACAAAAACATTAAATTAATACTTAAAAAACTATTTCTTTTTTTATTTGGGCATATTGAAAAATATATATTATTAATTGTACCTTCTCGACGCCTCTACCACAAAAACCAGACCCCGTCAACTCTTCACACTTTAATTCCACTCCAGTCAACTTTCATCTAATTGTTCAACTTCATTTTTATTTAAAACATATCAAAACCACATGCACCGTTTTAGAGCTAGCTCACGACTCCATTACATTTTAACACTATTTCACAGCTGTTTTTTATATGTTTTCTTGTTTTGTTTCTCAAACACCTTGATATATATCTAATATATATATGATATTAGATTATAATAAAAAAAATTACCTCTTTTCATTAAAATATTCATTAATAAAATGTTCCGTAGTGTACATCACATTTGCCTTTTCCTTCTTTTTAAAAAAAAATGTTTGTTCACAAAATTTTTTTTTTTTTTTTTTTTTTTTATATATAAGTTCTTTCAGATTTAATTTCTTCCAATACACAGGTTGATTTAGCTTCTTCCTCGAATCCACATGATAAGCTTCCTCCTTCAATACACAGATGGATTAACGTCTTCCTCCAATACACAGGTAGATTAGCTTCCTCCTCAAACGCACATGTTGGCTGGCTCCTTGGTGTCTTCAACTCATTGCTCAACGATGTATCGAAGTCTCTCTCTCACTTACACTCACTGATTTATTTTTATTTTTTATATGCCCAATTCGACGCTCTTTTTATACATATATGCCCATTTTTATTTTATTTTTTTTATTACTATTTACAATTATTAAACTTATATATATACGTACTTAATTTCTAATAACAAAAACAAATCTTAATCTAAAAATTTACAATTAATCCTTAACCTAAAGAAAATGTTAACTTAAATTTATAAAAATTTGAACTAATTGAACATAAAAAAATATAATACTAAATTTTTACATATTTACAGGTTCAGTCATAGTCGTGAAATTAAGTTCGGAAATAATCAAGTTGGAAATAGATTTAAGAAATTGCCAATTAATTTTACTTTCCGCCTTTACCATCAATATAACATTTGTATGTATTCAAAATAATTATATAATTAATTATATATTATATATAAAAAAAAATTTACTTGAAATAAAAATTAAATAAATCCTTCGGTTTTACTTCATCACACTTCCAAAATATATCATAGCAATGAAAATTAGGCCTCACGCCGGGTAATAAGGAATACAAATTTAATTTATTTAATATATATATTACTTGTCTTTTGAGGTATTAAATTCTTTGAGACGTCCTTCATACTTCCTAACTAAAAAAAATGTATCTCACATATATTTCATTTCAATTTACTTCCCTAACTAATTACACCCTAAGAATACTTTCGTCGATGTAGCAAAAATACGGTTCCTCCTATCTCAGGTAGGCAACCAACACTACAATATAAATCTCCATTATATCGCTAGTTCTTTCTAGTCGACATACAAAAATCATCTTCCACGCAGAAAAAAAATATATATCTCCAATATATCGCTAGTTCTTTCTAGTCGACACACAAAAAAAATCATCTCCCACAGATCAAAAAATATATATCTCTAATTAACCACTATCTCTTACTAGGATTAAAAATAATATCTCCCAAAACAGATCTATATAATCCCGACGTCTAAAAGAATGTCATCAGCAATTTAATTCAAAACTTCTCTAATTAATATTACCCTTTGTTTGTTCCTATTCCTAAAGTTATATAATTTGCTCCTACAACTCTTCCCATTCTCATCTACTCTCTCTATTAAACAAATTTACGTAGAAAAAACATGTTACTCAAATAATAAATGAAATTGTCTAAATAATAGAATTTATAATAACAAAAATTTACTAACCTATGCATACATACAATTTATATAATATATTATCCTTTCAAGGCTTCTATACATTTTCGTTCGTCTTTCTAATTTATAATATTATTATGATTTAGTCACGTCCGGTATCCTAGCTGAACAGTTCCGAAACAGAAAATCTGTCCCCTTGACTCGGCCTCAGGAAGTTCGTCATGTCTCCAAAGAGATCTAGGCATCTCTCAGCCTGCTGATTTTATCTTTCTAACATTTGTAATAAAAAATATAATAAAAAAAATCTATCTTCTTCCATATTATGTTCGTTCAAAATCAATCAGTTATATGTATATGTTTTAATTTTCAATAAAATCGTTATTAACAAGTAAGTCTCAAATAAATAATTTGTATATATTAAATTTGGATGACTAATCCCTAAATATAATTCTAGATTAATTTTATACTGATCCTAACATCTAATCTAATCCTAAAAAAAATATAAATCCTAATTAATTTAAATCCTAATTAATTTAAACGCAGAACTATACCAAAATTCATCCATACTCTTCATATACCAAAATTCTCTCATCCAAAAAATAAATTTATCATCCATACTATTATATTAGTCCAATGTCACTTCGTCATATTTTAAATTGATCCTAATCCTGTCATGTTAGTCTGTCAGTCACTTCCTCAAACTCATCCGAGTTGCAAAAAAAAATAGGTTCACTATAAAAAGTGGCTAATGCAATTATATTGCAAAGCCCAAATTTAATTTTATCTTTTTCCGGATGCCCCGGCGAATTATGTCTTTAAAAATCCCCTCCCCCTTTTCTAAATATTTGTTGAGTGTTAATTTTGTCCTTAATACCTGTTGGAATGCTTTTACTCTCTTTTTAAAATTGTTCTTATAACTTTTATTAGCCTCCTTTCTATTTCCAGTTTGTCTGTAAGTTTTAACTATATTTTCTTTAAAATTAAAATTTGTCTTTTGTTTGTTGTCCTCAGTCTGTTCGTTTGTTTTGTCTAATAACATCCAAATGTTCCTTTCACTCTGTCCATCCACATCAACATTCATCCTATTTTCTTGAATTTCACTTAATACTAATTTTTCTACATTTTGACTCTCTTCCTCCACCTCTTTCTCTAAAATTTGGGTCTGTTCCTCCCCACTGTTATTCTCTGTTCCTTCTACCTCATCAACTTGTGACTGACTGTCAATAATAAGAACCTCTTTTTCTACTTCAGAATTCCCTTCATCCAACTTGTTAATTTTTTGAATAAAGTGCTTTTCTAAGTTTTCTCCTGCTTTATTTATCCTACTTTCAACTCTTTCATTTTCTATTTGAATTTTCTCTAATTGGTTCATCAAATTGTCCATCTTTTTATTTAATTTAACTTCTAAATCTTTAATGTCACCCCTTAAGTTTGTCTCTAATTTTCCTAATTTGTCCCCCATTTCCCTTTTTAAATTTGTCTCTAAATTTCCTAATTTATTACTTTGCTCTTCCATTTTTTGATTCATATCCCCCCTTAAATCTCTACCCTGTTCTTCTATTTTTTGATTGATATTTCCAATATCCCCCCTTAATTCTTTTCCCTGTTCTTCTATTTTTTGATTGATATTTCCCATTTCCCCAGTTAACTTTGTTACTAAATTTCCTAATTTATTACTTTGCTCTTCCATTTTTTGATTCATATCCCCAGTTAACTTTGTTAACACAACACGGAGCCATTCCATATCAGGAGCAGCAATGCCCTCTTTTTCTTTATCTTTATTTACCCCCTCCCCTTGCGACTCCTCACCTGTACCCTGCATGGACTCCATTGCGGCTGGAGTTTCCCTTTCTCTATCTTCCGATAACTCCATATCGGATCTTTCCTCCGAACTTGACCCTTCCTCTCTACTTTCCTCCTCTAATCTTCTCGCTTGTCCTCTGGTAATTGGCATTTTCTTACTTTACTAAATATATAATTACTAAACAAAAACAATGTTATATAAAATAGTAACCTTCTTTTGAAGTTGGCAAAAAAAAAAATTATTTCTCAAAATTAAATGTAACCCTTATTTGTCTCTATTCTATCCTTTTCATCTTTTTCAACCTATTTCCCTACTTTAATTAATATAAAAAAAATTCTCCCATCAAGGTTTTGCCAAAATATGATGGGGCTTTGTGGCGAAAATCGTCCACACAAGGGATATGCCAAAAATGTGATAATAACTTGTTCGCTACCACATTTCCTGTAGAAATTTGATCTCTTTTGTTTATTTAAATTTTGATTTCTACAGTAGTTTGCCGAAAATTGCCCTTAAAAAATATTATCAATAATTTAAGACATGCAATTTTTAAGAAAGTACACGTATACAACGAAAAAAATTCAATTAAACAAACTTTACACTTGGATTCACAAAGAGATACCAATTTTTAATAATTTTAAATAATATTAATTTCTAATCCAAAGGTTTTTTTAAATGATACTACTGGGACAACAGGGAAGATGAATAGAATAGAATTTGAAGAGGACAAATAATTGGGTTATTATCTATATTTACATATTTAAATTTTTAAAAAACTTAACATTTGAACAAACAAAACAAAAATTTACAATGGCACAAAAACATTAAATTAATACTTAAAAAACTATTTCTTTTTTTATTTGGGCATATTGAAAAATATATATTATTAATTGTACCTTCTCGACGCCTCTACCACAAAAACCAGACCCCGTCAACTCTTCACACATTAATTCCACTCCAGTCAACTTTCATCTAATTGTTCAACTTCATTTTTATTTAAAACATATCAAAACCACATGCACCGTTTTAGAGCTAGCTCACGACTCCATTACATTTTAACACTATTTCACAGCTGTTTTTTATATGTTTTCTTGTTTTGTTTCTCAAACACCTTGATATATATCTAATATATATATATGATATTAGATTATAATAAAAAAAATTACCTCTTTTCATTAAAATATTCATTAAAAAAATGTTCCGTAGTGTACATCACAAATGTATTTATCCATTTAATTATAATATATTATTTGTTATTCTAATAATTAGAAGAACAAATTTGAATCTGAATACTGAATAACTACAAGGCAAAGATGGCCTGTATTTTGACTGCGCTTTGAAGATGTTCGTAAAATTTAAAATTGCTACGTTGCCCCACTCTAGTTTTTAGCTTCCTGCCTGTCTATCCAAAGTTAAATAAATCCACAATTTTTACAAATACTGTTTGCTTACCCCCCAAATTATGCCCTTCTTTTGAAACTCACGTAAACATTATCTCTACTGATTACTAGTATATAATCCCTATAACTGGTAGATATTAATTAATTATCTATTAATTGATATATAATAATTAATTAATTATTAATTGATGTCCAGGAGGGCTACGAGTGGACGAGGGCGAGAGGCGGAGGTGGAGCGACTGAAGCAGTGGATGGAGCAAGTTCGGACCGACCCCAACGATCCTTCCAACGCAGATCTGTTTGACTATATCAAGGTAGGTAGGGGAGCCCTCGACACGGGCCTCTTGTAGCCCTCAACAAAGATGTTCATCCCTCAAATCTCACCTCCATTATTTAATACAGTAGCACTGTGTGTGGTTTGTGGCAGAGGGCGGAGCGGAGAAGTGCTACCCTGAAAGAAGAGGGACAGGGGCTGGAGTTGTGCAGAGAGGAGGAGCTGGCGGCTAACCCCCGACTGAGGGTGCTCATGCTAAGGGAGGCTCGTCAGCCGGAGTTCAGGGCCCTTCGCAAGGTCCCAATAGACGATAGAGAGATACCCAACCAACTTTTCAAGGTAATCAATCTGAGAACTGCTCAATATGAATCAACAGCAAATATAACCAAAATTGTATGATCTGTATCTCACGATTTGAAATAGTAGATTCATAATTGAAATCTTCAGTGGATATGATCAGTTTTTATGGATATGACTCTAAACAGATTCAGATCAGAAGAGTGTACACCTTTATTAGCCTTATTTTATGATTTCGTTCAAAAACCAGTTTAATACTACAAATTTACTTTTCAATCAAGTTAAAAAGTAAATTAAAGAAAAAATGTTCAAATGCTAATGTGGCGAAGAACAAAGTAAAAAAAAACGAGTACTATACACATATAAAATGAAAGTGTGCGGCTTTTAAATTGAAATATCTTATAGCTGGTCATGGAGTATAACTAGTGAAATATAGTGGCAGAAATATTTTAAGTATTAGCTTCTACAGAAAATGGATTACGTAAAGAAAAACAAAAACAAAGCGAAATGTACCTAGAACAAGAAAATAACTAATGAATGAATAAAACAATATCCATAACATTATTTTACAAAGTCGTCGGTGAATCACCGGGAATATACTTCCCCAGAATTAATTAATCAATTAATTTTTTGCTCCTTCTCCAAAACTAGTCAACCGTTCGGGCTAATATTCAATAGTTGACTTACATGGGGGCTCGTAAATCCTCATACTAAATTTTGTGTCGATAAATTCATAACATCGGCAGTTATTAGGGTTTTTGAATTGGGCTCCCTCCCCGCAACCCCCTTCCCTTCTGCCAATATCACTGAAATTTGACAGGTAATGTTCACATTGGGCATTAACTTTAAATATGAAATTTCATGTCGATACGTTAATTACATCGGCAGTTATTGTGGTTTACGAGTTTAACCCCCCTCCGATCCCTTTTTCCTTTCATCTGATTCCGCTGGAAATTGACAAGTGCCGTCCTTATGGGATTTTGAATTCACGTATGAAATTTCGTGTCGATTTATCGATTACAACGGCAGTTTTTGAGTTAAGCCTCTCCTCTAATCCGCCTCCACTTTGGCCGATTTGACTGAAAAACAATAGGTGTTGTCGTTAGAGGGTTTTGGATGCACATAAAAAATTGCGTGTTGATACATTCATTCTATCGGGAGTTATCGTGATCACAGACATTTATTTTCATATTTGGAATTTACAGATCGGAAAACATGAAATTCCGTTGAAAACTCCGCAACGAATTTTAGACCGATTACATAACTTCCCCTATACTTGGTATAGCTGAGGAAACCCTTATTAATAGGTTTATCGATGGACAGTAGGCATTAATCTCTTTGGTTGGCCTGTCCGTAGCCCGTCCCCCCTTCTGTATGTCTTCGTTGGGTGAAACATTATTAACACATTCAATCAGATTTATGTTATAAAATATATATAAAAATTGATTATTTTTACAGATGTATGAAAAGAGAATGAAAGAGCGGCAGAAGAGACCCAGCGGAGACAGAGGAAGCGGAAGTATAGATCAGGAGAGGGCCTGGGCCAGACAGTACCTGGAGCAGATCAGGGAGGAAGTGATGAAGAGATGCAGCCTTACTCAAGGACGGACCTTTACTGACATGGTCCATGAGGAGCCCGTCCCAGATCTGGGGTAGGTCTGCTTTCGGATCCTATTGATTAAAGTCCTTTTTATAGGCACAATTTTTGAGAATAAAGCGAACTCCCGATGTCATTTAAAAGATAGCGGCGCTAGCACATACATTGAACTAAAGACAATTCCAATGTCTGCACAGAAAATCAGCTCATTTTCCCGATATAGTGTCTAATTTGACTGGACTAGACCACGACTTTGATTCCCCTTGCACAAGTTACCTTTGCCCTAGTACACAGCCCCTACAGCACAGATAACTATAATAAATAATATAACTATATTTGTTACATTTTCTGTTGTGAAGGTAGAATTTGTGTTTAGGACGCTGGGTCTGACTGTGATGAAGTGGCTTCAGCCGAAGCGGCCCTTGAGGCCCAAGAGGAAAGAGCGGAAAAAGATGCCGGCCAACAGCCTGGTTGGCCACCAGCTCGAGGTGAGTAGTTCCATCTACAGTAGAGCACTCTTGCAACCCGGCATGGTTGGCCACCAGTTCGAGGTGACTTGTTCCAGCTATAGCAGAGCACTCTGGCGGCGAATTTCTAACCGATTACATAACTCCCCCTATACTTCGTTTAGCTGGGGAAGTAAAAAAGTCGTCGGTGAATCACCAGCTATGTACTATATTTATTGATAAGAATTAATCAATTAACTTTTCGATAAAATCAATAGTTAGGGGCTTCTAAATCCTCATATATTGACCTCCCCTCTGATCCTTTTTTTGTGTTGAGCTCCCCTCTGATCCCCTTTTTGTATTGAGCTCCCCTCTGACCCTTTTTTTGTGTTGTGCTCCCCTCTGATCCCCTTTTTGTGTTGAGCTCCCTTCTGATCCCCTTTTTGTGTTGAGCTCCCCTCTGATCCCCTTTTTGTGTTGAGCTCCCCTCTGAACCCCTTTTTATGTTGAGCTCCCTTCTGACCCTTTTTTTGTGTTGTGCTCCCCTCTGATCCCCTTTTTGTGTTGAGCTCCCTTCTGATCCCCTTTTTGTGTTGAGCTCCCCTCTGATCCCCTTTTTGTGTTGAGCTCCCCTCTGAACCCCTTTTTATGTTGAGCTCCCTTCTGATCCTTTTTTTGTGTTGAGCTCCCCTCTGAACCCCTTTTTATGTTGAGCTCCCTTCTGATCCTTTTTTTGTGTTGAGCTCCCCTCTGATCCCCTTTTTGTATTGAACTCCCCTCTGATCCTTTTTTTGTGTTGTGCTCCCCTCTGATCCCCTTTTTGTGTTGAGCTCCCCTCTGATCCCCTCTTCCCTGTGGCCAATTCCGCTGAACATTTGAAGGTTCTGTGTCGTCCTTATAGGATTTGGAATTTCCGTATGAAATTTTGTGACGATACATTATTTACAACGGCAGTTATAAGATTTTTTGAGTTAAGCCTCTCCCTAAAGGCCCCTTACCTTTGGTCGATTTTACTGAAAATCAATCGACGTTAGTGGGTTCTGAATTCACATAATATATTGTATGGATACATTCATTCTATCGGGAGTTATTGTGTCCACAGGCATACAGATGCACAGACAGACAGCAATTTCTTGTATAGGTATAACATGGAAACTTTAATAACTACCATTGTAATAAATATCGTCACGAAATTTTATATGTAAATTCAAAACTCCATAGGTACGAAACCTTTTAATTTTCGGCGGAATCGGCAGTATGGAAGAATAGGATCAGAGGGGGCTCAACTCAAAACCCCAATAACTGCCGATGTAATTAATGTATCGATACAAAAGATAGCTGTATACTGTTTCATAGATAATAGTAAACATTGGGCGCGCGTTCGAGGTGCCGGTGCGGAAGGACGTCGCCGAAGGAGAAGAGGCGGAGTACAGCGTGGTCCCTGTGCGACCATACATCGAGGTCACCTTCCAGGGAGAGCGGCGTAGGACAACTACAGCAGAGGGGGCCAACCCCACCTGGAACCAGGATCTTCACATACCAATACAGTAATGTTACTATCATTTTAGAATAAGTACTTAATAACTTTTAGATGCTTCTCATGCGGTGGCGTAGGGGCCACACTCACCACGCCCCTCCCTTTAAAAAAATGTATTTCTTATGTTGTTATTATCAGAATAAAGAATATTTTTCATATTGTTTTCAGGAGCCCTGATGGGGAGTGGAGTGTGCAGTCGGTGCAGGAGTGCATCCATATGCATCTGTATGATGAGAGGCTGGTCGACATGGAAGAGGAGGACGCACAGCGGATTCACCAGCGGCTGGAGAAGCACTGGCTGGCCTCCCTCACTATACCTTTCACAGCACTCTTCACCAACTCTAGGGTCTGCTTCCACTCACTTACAAAGAGGGGAGGGGGCAAGGTCCCTGGATCTCCCTTATCAACCAATTTCAATTTATTAAAGATTGAACAGAATTTGAAAATGTGTTTCTCCTTTTTTCTTTTACAATTCATGGAACGTTATGAGTCATATGTCTTATTTTAGGTATTTCAACGTAGATTAAGAATACAATTAAATACAATTGACTTGAACTGTACAATGGGTGGGCAAAAGAGTAAACCAAATTCAAGAGTGAAATAAGGCTCTTCTCCCTACCCCACAGTCCTCCATGACAAGACCTAACTAAATTAACATCACTCAGTCTGGAAACTGATGAACTACTCGCTCAGAAGGAATCCCAGGGCCAGACTTGCCCTGAAAAGTCTACACAGGGGACTTGCAGGGAGGTCCAGATCTTTCTGAAGAAGAATCGGTTGGACCTCATCCATCCCAGCTGATTTAAATGGTTTAAACGATTTGATTGACCATTCTGTTTTACTCTATTTTATGACTCGAGAGGCGAGCTGCCAGTCGTCTTTATGAGCCCTGTTTCTGGGTCTGCTTGCATAGCTCCCCCGATCTTCCTTTGAGTCACCTAAGGTAGTGCACCTCGGGAAATGGGTCTGCACTAGTAAGTTTAGTGTATCCCTTTCCGAAGTTGTTTGACTTCCTTCAGGAGTTTCCAAGGTTCCGATTCTTTCCATCGGTCCCCTTGAAAGTATTTTGTGGAGTTTGGATCCGGCAGGTATGTTTTCTACTTCCTGACACATCCTCCTCCATGTATCTCTCTTTGCCTTCCTCAAGGCTAGATTGTATTCAGTGAGGGAACTTTTGTAAGTTCCCCACTGTCCTGTACGCTTGGCGGCGTTGAAAAGCCGGATTCTAGCCCTCAGATCGCTCAGATTCGAGTTCCACCATGGGACCTCCCTCTGCACTTTTTTAGCTTTCAGAGCGCAATTTTCTTCGAATGCTTTCGCACCACCAATGTAATATTCTCGTTTAAAGAGTTTATGTCCTCAAACGATTTTGGTTCATCGGAGTATCCTCCCAGAATTTGTTCCAAGTCCGTATTTCTTGGAATCCTGAACTTAAATGTTTGAAGTTCAACATGAATGTCGAATCTAATGTATCTGTGATCTGATACAGTTGTTTCCTCAGACACATGCCAATTTTTGATCCTGGTATATATATAGTGTGAGCCCAGTGTGATGTCGATAACCTCCCTCCTATTTTGTGTCACAAAGGTGGGTTTGTTACCGCGATTCATTATTTCTAGATTAGTTGAAGCAATGAAATCTAGGAGTGCCTCGCCCCTTTTGTTAATGTTCCTGCTTCCCCACGAAATTTGGTGTGCATTAGCATCACAGGCGAGTATCGCATGCGATCGTTGTCTCTCGCAGAAGGTCACAAGGTTTCTCTTCTGAATAGGTGGTGGGTCCCCAGGTTGGTCATACCGAAGGTATACAGAGGCTATAACATGCTCCATTGTGGTTCCCTCCCAGGTACAGGTCAGCTTGGCCGCCACTAGGTCTCTGGAACAGAAGTCCCGAAGTGGCATAAGCTGTATGTGCCTTCTTGCTAAAATGCAAATTCTAGGAGGATTTTGGTCGTTGCCACAGATCGTGAACGCCCCAAGTCCTCCCAGCCCGCTAATTCCCCCTTTGTAAACGGAATTTAGTTGCAAGATTATTGAGTTAGACTCAATTAGACGCCACATAGCCCGGCCTTATAAGGATGCTACATGTGAAATTCCATGGTAATTCGATCAGCTGTTAATGAGCTAGTACTGACTTCCTATCCGAAAGTTTGAGACGCTACATTGCCTATTTTTCAATCGGGCTTAAAAATATGCTACATGTGATATTTCATGAAAACATCCGTTCAGCGGTTTGGGCGTGATGTTGGAACAAACAAACAACTCACGTTTCAGCTTTATAAATATAGATTTATGGTAGGCTAGCAGTATTACTCGGCGTTGCCCGGGGAACTTTGACTTTTTCTGATAATATCTCTCATGCGATTCTTAGGATACTCTTAGACAGTTCGTTGATGATGTAATTTTCATTGATTCATATGGAAATGAGATTTAGAGTCAAATCCCGGAAAAAGGCAATGATATTTTTTATTTTGGTATGAAAACGAATTTTAGGCCGAGCAGCGGTTGTCTTTGCCGAGCAACGTAGCTAGTAATTGCGAAGCAAACCGGAGTACCTGCCGAACAACGGTGGACTACCCAGCTAGTATTTGCCGAACAACGGTGAACATCCCTGCTAGAAATCTTAATAACTGATGGAGAAATTCCTCAGTTTCCTGATTTAAAGTCTAATTGGCCGGAAGATAAGAGTTTAAGGAGAGTGATTAGTTAATTACAAAAAAAATTGAGGTGGGGAAGATTATTGGCATTGAATGACCTAGGACTTCTATTTACTACGTAAAAGTTGTGTTTAATCTAAAGATGCCCATAATATTTTCAGACTGATTGGTCAACGGGAAGGAGGGGGTAGATTTTCAGCCAAATCGGCCATAAAGATGAAGAGGCTTAGAACAGGCACAACTTCAAAACCCCAATAATTCTCGATGGAATGAACATTTCAATTCGACATTTTATACATTTATCTGAATGCATAAGAAATACACACACAGACTTTCATCCAAGTTGTGCTATGGAAAAAAGTGCTTAGAAGGAGATTAATTGAAGCCGGGGATGTACATTGCCAGTAATTGACCCACTATTTTTTGTTGTTGACTAACCATTACTATCGAGTGCTGAAAGATGGGTCATGTTTCAGATAGAGGGTACCCTGCAGATGTACTCGCCCCCGGTCCTCCTCGGCTACCAGAGGGAGTCAACCGAGTTCAGGGACTCCACCTTCCTCACCGTCTTTCTCACTGTCCATCCTCCTCTCCACCCCCCCTCTTCTCTCCAGGTAAGTCTATAGGATACTCACACGGACTCTTTCTTTCTCACCATGCACCCTCCTTTCCTTGCCAGGTCATCGCAGACCACCATTCTCAATTGTTTTGTATGTGCGCCGGCCCCTGGTGGAGGCTTTATATTAGCCAAGTCGTCGGGGAAAAGGACCTATTGCCTTCATTTATAAAATAAATTTAAAAAAACAAATACAAATAAAAATCTGTTGTTGTGGCCGATTTGGAGCGACCACCAGCAACCAACTGCGACGATCGGCGATCGTCCCCGGCCATCTTAATTTGTGCCGCGGTGCATCATGGTGTCCAGAAAAAGCTCGGGATCTAGGTGGGGCGCTGACTGATCGTACTACGGTTGGACGCTGGGGCCACTGCAGGCGGGCCAAACTGGCGACCGGGGTCGACTCCGGCGCATGATAAGACTACTTTCTTCTTCCTACGTCAGGAGGCGACAAATCGGCTTAACACTGGATAGTCGTTTTCGGTCACCAGCTGTTGTAGGTGAAGTTCGAGGTATGGTCTTGTCTCCCAGATCAACCTAGGTCTAACAGTGGAGATTCGAGGACGCTCTATAGTATCCAAGTAGCGTCAAGTCGTTCGCACATCCGATGATCGTGACTACCGATGTACTCTAATTTGGGCTGTCCACGCACCTCTCCTTCCAGGGTTAGACTGCATAGTGACAAGTAGTCAACTGATGCTGCCCTATTACCTCATTCAAGCAATGACTCCGCCGGGCTGCCGCAAAAAAAGTTAATACGGCGTGGAGTCGATCCAGCCACTTTGGCTACTGGTGCCGGACTCCTCCCTTCCTCACCGTTCATCCCTCTCTCCAATCTAGGTCAGTCTCTAGGATACTCGACTCCATCCACCCTCTCTATCTCCATCTCAGGTAAATCTCTAGGATCCAAAGACTTCACCGTATATCCTCCCCTCTTCTCTCTAGATAAGTCTCTAACCTACTCTTATAGACGACCTTTCTCACCGTCCAATCCGTTATTTCTCTAAGAAACTCTCGAAGACCCTACCTTTCTTGCTGTACATCCTTATCTCCATCTCTAGGATATTCACACGGACTTCACCTTCCCTGAGTGAGGTTACCTTTAACAGGTTTTAGCAGTATTTTACGTTGATGGAAGGTTGTCTGTTGCAGGAGAAGTTGGAGATGGAGAGTGGGGAGGAAGTCTACTTGGAGCAGCACCTGGAGCAGTGGCGGGCCGAGGTAAGAAGGCTGTTCCCACACCGGCATGTACCCACCCTCGTCTTGGACACCTCGGGCAAGTCTGTCTGCATCACTCGTTTCTTCAGAGAGATACCCCCTCCCGGTAACCTCACAACTTTAACAGAAACCATCCTCCAATGGAATTGACTGAAACAGCTGTTTTACAGTTCAAGCCTTCCTTAAAGATTGTTTATGTTGACTCCATCGGCATTCATAGTTCAGCTATAAACTCGCTTCTGATGTTATACCAGTTATAGGTTATAATTTTTTTAAATTCTGAGAACAGACTAACTGAACATCAGAGCCGTATGGAAATATGATCAATTGAAAATATAATTATACTCTGCTCATGTAAAGCATTGTTATAATCCTCTCAGGCACTTCCATGTAGGGCATTCGTTATAAGCATTTTCAAGCTTGCGAAAGACGATGTTTGTTTACTACGAAAGGTGCGTGCAGTCACAATTGGCATGTGATCTTATTCATGAGCCACCAAGATCAGAGCTTCGGTTGATGTTGAACGTCAATTGCCGAAATGTTTTTCTACCTCCTAGAGCCAGCATGACTTGAACTGCAAAATAGACCAGTGTCTGTCAATCTTGGCGAAACTAATTTCCCATCAGAAATGAGAGGGGTCCTTTTCCAATGTGCACAATTCTATAAAAACCGAAAATATAAGTTTAGCTTGAATGTTGTTTTTTTTCTGTCTTGTAGAGCTGGCTGTCGATATGAAGACGACTCCAGAGATGGCCGCGAGGTTCGTTTCGATGATCTCTCTCAACCCTAGTAACATTCTCCTACATCCTGGTCATCTAGACATTTGGCTCACGGCACAGGTATACTACCAGGCCTTGTACTAAACGTTTATCCTAAAAACTCGCGAGAGCGCCTGGCCATGTGGGTCAGTAATTTTAAAGTTCACCCCAAAAACGCTGGTTTCTTACGTCTCTCGAGATGCTAGGAAGTTCACAACTCACATAATGTATTATTTGGACAAATAGTAACTACTATTCTAAGTAGATAATTTTGATATTAAACTCGATTTAAATTATTGAAAAATATATGGGTCATTTGCCAAAATGATCACTCATCCGACTTCAACATTTTGATTTGTAAGTTATGTTGACATGTTGTAAGCTTGTATATATTTTGTGATAATATGATTGTATGTAATCATCAGTGGATATCAATAGTAATTCTATTCTGAGCATTAAGCCAAGAACTGTAGAGAAAACGGACTGACAGGTAGGACTAATTCTTTCTCTTATTCACCAATTTTATTAACTTTTTAATTCATTTGAAATGATTCTTTGTGGCTTCTTTCTGTGATAACCATGTCTCCAATAGAAGTGGGAAAGTAATCAATTTGCAATTTGCACATGTCTTAATATTACTTCAATGAAAAATGTAGTAATATGTGTGAAAATGTGGACGACTTTTTGAAGGGGAACTACTCCAGTAGTTAGAGCCCCCTATCATGCACTCCAGTAGTTAGGGCCTCCTATCATGCACTCCAGTAGTTAGGGCCCCCTATCATGCACTCCAATAGTTAGGGCCTCCTGTCATCCTACTCTCTTCTCATCCTTCTGTTTTATGCCCCAGCAAGTGCTGAGCCTGGGAGTGAGTGAGGGCTGTTCTTCGGCAGCTCTACTGGCCTGCTTCCTTCGACACCTTGGCCACTCCTCCTGGCTCCTGGTTGGCTCAGGACTCTCCTCAGGACCTGCTCCCTACGTTCTCTCCAAGTTCCAAGGAGTCTTCACCATTTGGGACCCTGCATCCGGAAGGTCCTATCCACCGTCTCATCCCTTTTCGCCTATCTATCGAGTTTATTGCCTCGTCGATGAGACAAATGTTAGTATGGCCCTATATAATTATTTCTTCATATGTCTCTATTGACTGACGTTCCCTCTCCTTTACTTTCTACAAAACCCTGCGCTCATTACAAAATGTAGTTTGTATGTGTATGGCAGTTCCCACATCAACACTACTGTATTCCACATCTCTTGACATCCAGTTAACTAGTAGTTTCCCTCAAAACTTAGTAATGCCAATCCATTAATTTATATTTTACTGAGTCCCTTCGCTGAGCACCTCAAACTTGTGTGGGGCATCTGAAAGGAATGTACTCCACAACCCTTGGCTGAGCACTTCATACTTGTGTGGGGAATTAGATAATTTGTCTATATAGGCCTACATAGCTCCGAAACCAATGGATCGAATTCGACCTAATTTAATACACTAACACTTGCCAAGTACAGTAGTGGGGAGATGATACCTATTCCCCAACGAATACTAGGGTGATGTGACCGCCCCCGCCCCCCGTCACGGGGTCAAAAAAATAGTAGTGAGGAGGTGTACTTGGAAAGCAACTTTCAATCAAAACAAAGGTTTGGATGTTAGGAAAGGCAGAGTAGTACTAAATAGAGGTTGAGGGAGTAAAATAGGTTAAGCAGGTACTCTTTGTCATAGGAGCAGAAAGGAGGTTAGAGGAAATCTCCGGCGAGGATTTGATTGAAGTACACAGGGAAGTACCGTAGGAGCACGGATTCAAAGTCGGTGCCGAAAGGAATAGAGGGAGGTCTGTAGACTACATATAGAAACTTTTCATTTAAAATCATTATTTCAAGTAACGTGTGCTCGACATGTGGAAGGGGGGAGTGAGATGAACAGTCCAATACACGGGCCTTGAGGGAGTCATGTACATAGACCCCCCTTCGCGAAATAATGTGTAGCCAGGAAAAGGAAGAGCGGAGCTGGGGATGAAGTGAGTGAGCCAGGTCTCGGAGATTCCGATCAGGTGATAGGTACGGGACTGGAAGAAGTCTAGGAAGTCGTCAAAGTGAGGGAAGAGGGACTGGGCGTTGACATGACAGCAGGTTAATATATTATAGGTCATGGAAAAGAGAGGAGGAGGAAAATAAACACGGCTCAGTCCTATGTATCGAAAAGGAAATCCTATAAGTGATAATGCAAAACAAAGAGATAGTAGATAAACAAAGAGAAAATGAAAATAAAATAAAATAATAGAATATATATATATAAAGAAATAATGTGGAATATATACAAAATATGTTTTTACAAATCTAAATACATGGTGAGAACATACATATTTACAAAGGCTGTATACATTTCCAATATAAATACATGGTGAGAACATACATATTTACAAAGGCTATATACATTTTCAATATAAATACAGAAAGTAATAAAAATAATAAGAAATAATGTATCATTTGAGGAAGTGTATATAGTAAATAGAAAAGAAATGAAACAATAGAAGTTGAAAATTGAAAGAAAAAATAACTGAGGTGAAAAAAATGAATACATTGGATTGGAAGACGGGAGACGGAGATGTTTACAGAACGGCAGCTAGGCTGATACTGTTTGTAGTAGGATTGGAAGACGGGAGACGGAGATGTTTACAGAACGGCAGCTAGACTGATACTGTTTGTAGTAGGATTGGAAGACGGGAGACAGAGATGTTTACAGAACGGCAGCTAGACTGATACTGTTTGTAGTAGGATTGGAAGACGGGAGACGGAGATGTTTACAGAACGGCAGCTAGGCTGATACTGTTTGTAGTAGGATTGGAAGACGGGAGACGGAGATGTTTACAGAACGGCAGCTAGACTGATACTGTTTGTAGTAGGATTGGAAGACGGGAGACGGAGATGTTTACAGAACGGCAGCTAGGCTGAAACTGTTTGTAGTAGGATTGGAAGACGGGAGACGGAGATGTTTACAGAACTGCAGCTAGGCTGATACTGTTATAACATCCAGTTTTGTAATTTCACGTGAAGCTGATTTCTTGCGATACCGTCCCTCTTCCAAAAGCGACAGAAGTAAACATATACTTTATTAAATTTGAGGTTGACGAATCTTGGAGATTGTTTCAATGATATTCAATCTGGGGAGTCAACGACTGCTTCGAAATCTAGTATAAACAGTACAGTTTCTGAAGTTTGTTATGTGGATTTGATTTTAATGATATAAGAAAATTACAAATATTATCCACATCTATTGAGTAGCCCTTTCTAAAACCTTTTGTTATTTTCTTCAACAGATTGCTCAAATCTTTTCAAAAATAATCCAGGGAATAATATCTATGTTCAAAGACAAAATGAAATCCCTGGTAGTCATTTAAAGAATTTATGTCGTCTTTTTGTAAAACGAAAATATAATAGATTTATCGAAACTTGCTGGAATTTTTACCTGTACAATAATAAAACAATCTTAGATAATTCCGTGTGATTCAGGGGCAAAAAATGAAACGTTCTTTATCCCCCCCGTCAAAAAAAAGTCATATCTTCGAATTCGTTTTGTAAAATCGCTGATTACTTTGGAATGATTTGGCACACAATTGTGGTTTTGTGAAAAAAGTCCCCTCCCCTCTCCTCTTCTCCCCCTCAACTAAGGAGTTTATTTATTTATTTTTGAACTTGTTTTATTCTTATTATTGGCTTTAGGAGTTAGATGTATATTCTGGAAACCAGAAAAAGAAGTATACATAGGTCAATAGTCGTCTACTTTAAACCCTGTAAACATAAAATTACCTTTTTACAGATTTATGATAGTTGTCAGAAAAATTACAACACTGTTTATAAGCTAACCATTTGATCCATAGATTTGATTGAAGACATTTTAGGTTAGGTTAAGTACACCGTTAGAACTTAACCGGCTCATTCGGCAATATTTATAAAGTTAATTCTGTTTATGTTGAATGCTATATATGTATATATATTTCTTTATTTAAAAATATTTCAAATATTTATGCCGTTTTTTTTGTTCCCTTCACTTTTATAAATGCTTACAATAAAATAAACACAATTTGATCAAATAAATATGTTTAAAGTATTTTTAGATATATAGTTCTGGAAATTCCACGAGACCTGCATCATGTAATGGCAGCTTGAATAAGTGTTAAAATGATAAATAAATTAAAATAAAAAATAATATTAAATATTAGCCCATATGAGAATATTATCAGCTGGTTGAGGTGGGCTATTGAAGGTCTGGTGACCATGTAACCATTCCAACCTTTACCAATTACACTTCGAACAAAATTATATTGTATTAATTATGTGCTATTTCTTTTTGAAATAATTGTCTTAAGATGCGGCCTTTCCTGCGGCTGAAAGGGAAGCTCTGATCAGTCAACCAGCTCGAAATTTCAGGAAATACCTACAGTTGCAAAAATGTTCTTACCCGTGCCTGAGAGGAGAAGTAACAAATCTCCCGACAGGTCTAACGATATCTCCAGAGAAAGAGGAAACAGAAATTTTATCTCAAGAGAGTGGTCTGGGCTGGCACAGTTGTTCAAAGATAGGACAGGAAGACGGACGGCCCCGGAGGTAGACAGAGAGCGGTATCGGTACAAGACGATGCTGAAGGAGAAGAACCAGTCACTGGAGGATATAAGTCGATGCTTCAATAAGGGTCTGTACCGGGACAAGGACAGATACCAGCTGCGGCCGGTGAGGGAGGAGTACAACAGGCACTCTGGGGAAGGTGGGGAGTACGCCACGATCCCCATCAGAGCAGCGGCACCCCCTCGGGGCACCGCGCAACTGCCCATAGATAGCAAGTACGGGACGAACCAGGCCCGGCCGGAATCCGGGGGCTACTACCGGCCCGTCTCGGTGGACGCCGGCTCCTATGCCACCATCCCTCCCAACTACTGGAGCTCCCCAGGCTACAGCCATGCCAAGAGGCCCCCCCCACCCATCGACCGCACTGTCAAACTCATCAAGTTCAGGATAAGCAACACGAGGGACAACTCAGAAGATTCATTGAATGAGTCGGGCCAAGTACGGCAGGTCTCTGAGGGCACTTCCACCGATCAACCCACCCGTGACAAGTGCTGCTCCGAGTCCACTCAGATATCCAATAAACCCATCTTTTTCTTTAAAGAAACTGCCAACAGTCCTTTGAAAGAAAATAGTTCGACGACAATCAGCAAGGGGCTGTCCACAAATCTTTCCTCTTTCAGTTCCATTTTGGAAGAAACTGAAGAGGATGAAGAAAGCGGTAATGCTTGCGCTGGGAATGAGAAGGATAAGTTAAAAAAAAGTGAAGTGTCGCCTTCTGACAAACAGTCACAAACCAGTACTAATGTGACTAGCAACAGTGTGAAGAAAGAAAAAGGGGGTCACGAAAAAGAGATAAGGATTGGGGAGAAGGCAACAAAAGGGAAAGGGGGGGATCGGGAGAGCGAAGAGGAGAAGGTGGTAGCGTTGGTGAAGCAGCAAGATAAAAGTGAAGGATCCAGCGAGATTGTCAAGACAATCCAGATAGGAGGGAGTGGGAGCGGAGGTGGGGGCGGGCCACACCAACGAGCCAGGAAGGACAAGTTCAGGGAAATCATGGTCAATCTGAAGAAGGACATCTCGTCTATAATAAAGTGTGAGGAGAAGCCATCAAGCAGCACGAGGACGAGAGAAGTGCTGACCAACCTCGGCTGTCTGGACGAGAGGATCCGCAACACCATCAGATTGAAGGAGTGTGTCCATAGGGGAGACATGATATCTTTGGAGAGCCTCAGTCGGAGACAGAAAGACATTTATAGCCTTCTCGATCTGATAAGGGAGGAGGTGTTCGAGGCTTACATGAAGCTCAGTGCTGAAGAGAAATATTCGGACCAAAGGAGAAGTGGACAAATAACCTGCATTTTTAGCGTTTTAGGTATCTTGGAAAGAGAAGTGATGAACTTGACGGAGGACATGAAGACGATCTTAACAATGCGGGTGAGCAAACGTTGTCTGACAACGTTGGCGGTGGCGGGAACCCCGGCCCTTGTCGAGAAGAAGAGCGAGGACAAGATCAACGACTCCCGGTCCCTGCCCACCATAAAGAGTCCAAGGAGGAAGGGTACTAGTCCCTCCCGGCGAACCAAGTCCCCCGAAGTAGCCAAAAGGGACGTATCAACATGTACTACGCTACCCACATCGAAGAATGTTGACGAAACCCCAACTAAACTGGAGGGAGATAGAACGAAGCCGAAACCCATCTGGGGAATGAAGAACGCTAACGAGTGGAATCTGTCTTTGTCAAAAAAGGATTTGAAGAATATAGTGTGCTTTGTAAGGGAGAGCGCTTCAAAAGAGGGAGTGACCAAATCCAACAGTGGAACTTCGTACAAGACAGTGGACAGTACATCGCAAGATAACCTCAATCTCCACAAAGAAAAGAGCAGAACCAGCATCAAGCAGAATCAGCACTCAATTGAAATAAAAAATCAGGATACTAACTTTGACATTATCCTTTCAAAAAGTAATATACAACTTAAAATCCCCAACGATATTGTTTGTGTGCTTCATGAAAAGTCAAACGCTGGTTTAAAAAATCCTGGCGATGAATGTTCTTCTGCAGCATCATCTACATTTTCAAACGTATCTGACATGACCACACCGAACAGTAAGATAAAAAGTCTGCACAGTCTGGAGTCGAATCAGCTGTCATCGTGCTACACGGACATCATCTCCGCGAACACGTCCAAGCATAGCGCCGCAGGATCCCGCTACATTCTCCGGCAATCGTCGAGTCCGGGGATCCGAAGGACGAGCCGGCCCTGCAACGAGGCCCCACCTAGCAGCCCAGAGCTGTCGGACAGCCCGCCACAGCTGGGCAAGCCGCCGCCCAGACTGAAGAAGCGAAGCAGGCTCAAGCACTCCTACAAGCCAGGCCACTGCGAGTTGACTAAGAAGGAGGACAAGAAATCTAACTTTTTGAAAGAAATAGAAGAGATCCTTGAAAGGGTAAAACGGATGCAAAGTCTGCAGGAGGCGGAGCGAAAGGAGGAGGATCCAAGGGGGCGGAAGGCGGGACCGCAGTCGAACCTGTGGAAGGAAAGTGCAGTCCGTCTATCGAGTGTCTGTCCGGGCTGCCTCAGCATCGCCAAGAAGCATGACACGAGCCAGGCCCTCGTCCCTGTCCACTATTGTCAGACATTGGCCTAGCCAACCACTCCCGCCTTCACCCTCTTTTATTTATTATCTACATACATATCTGCCTAAACTGTCTCACTTTTTGCAGTTTTCTTCTCATGTTTATTTTGGATCTATATCAGTAAGTTGTCTAGCTGAGTGTGAAGGGGTGAAGCTAGAGACTAGCGTCTGCCTCTTTCCTCCAGACCAGTAGGGTGGGGTTGTGGTTCCCACTCCCTCGCCAATCGTTCCTGTCACGAAAGAATAGAGACAGCAAACCCCCTTCAGGTAATCCAAGTCACTATCAAATTCTACAGATTAACCACTGTTCGAGGAACCCCAACTCCGAAAATCAAAATGTAATTACAATTTCGGTGACATTTGTTTGTAGTTAATTTTCTATTCATCTTGTTTATATTTCACCTCACATTTAAATGAGAAGTCGCATACTTTCTTCGATTCATTAGGATTAATAATAATAGCTTTATTGGCTCATTAATTTCATCTAAATGATTCCCTTCTTAGAGTGAAATGGTAAACAACTTAACGGGTCTCCTTGAAGAATTCTTGCCTGATCATAATTTTTTATATTTTTTTTCGACTCATAGTGCTGCATTTTCATAACAGTTTTTCAGCAATCTAATAAGTTTTCCACATATTCCCGTATTTTGAATGAGAACGCGCTTTGTATGACATATAGTCGAAGCCTCTCTTCAGGTATTGCGAAAACATGCCTTTTTTGTCATCTTGTATTAATATTGATTGTAATCAATATTCTGATAATTCTCAGCTGCAAGATGAAGGTACACACCTTATATTCTTCTTCATTATTTATTGAGCATATTTACAATCGGTAAAAATAAATCCATAAGTAAATTTGATGACAATGATGGAAAATAAAACAATGTAAAATAATAAATGGCAAAATGTACCAGGTAAGATGAGAAGGAAAAGTAATAATAAACAAAAGTGTCTATAAATTGGTGAAGAATATGTACAAAATAATAAATGAAATATTTTATATTATATATAAAATATATTAAATATAAATATAATATATATAAGGAAGTACAAAATAATAAATAAATAAATTCAGCTCGAGATCCCCCGAAACACGTTGGCGATGAGCCCATCCTCATTCCTCCTATTTAATAGGGGGAGGCCACGGTCGCTCTTCCAGTCTCTGACCAGGGAGAGGGGTAGGAACAGCGGAACGTGAAGGGAGAAACTGGCCTTTCCCAACGTTCCTATAGTAGCTAGGTACATAGTTGAATGTAACAGGTCCGCGGGTGCACCGCTTCAAACCTCGGGGAGCATTGTTGGATGGAAATGGGGATGCCAATGGTTGGGCAAAAGGATAGTTTCGAATGGAAGTTTAGGAAAGGAACTTGATGAGATAGTTGACAAAAGGAATTATGGAGGGTGAGATTAGAAACACTGAAAAGTGCATCGACAATTGTTGTTAGAACTTCGGATTGAAAGGACCCGATAAGCTTCATGTTGATGGCTTAGCACAACCCTATAGTTCAAGTCCGTGAGTCCATACGAGTCTTATTTATTGTCTTGTATATATTGAGTCATCGTTTCAGTCGTGAGTGGAGATTCCACGGAGACAGGAGTGGGGATATTGTTAAAGAAACTGGAGGGCAGCATTGGTATCTCAGAGTGAAAGTAATATGGCGCCACTTCTTTTCATTAATTTCCACTCTACTCACACATTATCCAATACAAAGTAATATGACGCCACTTCTTTTCATTAATTTCCACTCTACTCACACATTATCCAATACAAAGTAATATGACATCACTTCTTTTCATTAATTTCCACTCTACTCACACATTATCCAATACAAAGTAATATGGCGCCCACTTCTTTTCATTAATTTCCACTCTACTCACACATTATCCAATACAAAGTAATATGGCGCCCACTTCTTTTCATTAATTTCCACTCTACTCACACATTATCCAATACAAAGTAATATGGCGCCACTTCTTTTCATTAATTTCCACTCTACTCACACATTATCCAATACAAAGTAATATGGCGCCACTTCTTTTCATTAATTTCCACTCTACTCACACATTATCCAATACAAAGTAATATGGCGCCCACTTCTTTTCATTAATTTTCACTCTACTCACACATTATCCAATACAAAGTAATAATTGCTTATTTTGGCAACCAGAAAAAAACATAAATTTGTTTGATCTCTTTTTTTGTGCAAGCTGGTTTTTATCTAATTAATACCCCCACTGGGTCTTCCTCAGCTTGAGTCCACAAGGGTGCATATTCTTTTTGATATCCTAATTATTAAATATAGTTCCAGCTTTAATATTTATTAAGAAAAATATGAATTTTTTGACTGAAGCCAGTCTAACAAAAAACAAAAGAGCGGTTCGTGGTAGTGAGGATAAGCGACTCTCTACTGGGTTAGGTGCATGAAAGAGGCATCTAGTAACATAGGATTGTCAGGACGAGTGCTGACATCTAGCTTCCCTCCTTCATATTCAGCTAGACAACTTATTTAATGACCCTCATAAGTGTAAAGGAGCTTAGAGGTGGGGCAAGATTCAGAGTCTTATTACATTATAATAATGACAGTTATTATTTTCTTATTATAATGTGGGTATCTGTTCAATAATGTTGATTCCAAAAGGCTACTGAGTCCATAGGCTGACTGACCTGTGAATACCTATTTTGAGGAATGTTTATCTCAATTACCCGAAAACAGTCATTCATATCGAGAAGTTGTTACCCATTAAGAAAATACTCTTCGAGAAATACTAAGTATTTTTTTAAGTCTTGAAAGTTCTGTTTTTTTAAAATTTTTTCTAAAATAACGATTTTTTTGATTTTTACTTCCCCAGCTCAAACTTAAAGGGGGGGAGCTCAACTCATAAAACCTAATAACTACCGATGTAATGAATTGATTGACAAAACTTGATTGAGCGGTGAATGGTTTAGAGCAGGGGTGGCCAACCCAAATGATCTAGTTTTTATTATTATTATTCATACATATAAACATAGATAGTATAATAATGATATTAATGAAATGATCGAATAATATTTAATTTATTTAATTAGTGAAATATTTGTTTCTCCACTCTTTCACTTAGCTTTTGCAAGTCGATCTCAATGCGAGTATTTGCACATGTTTTGTGCGAAAACATATTATGTAAAATTGTGATGAATACTCGCGGGCCCGAAAATTATTCAAGGCGGACCGCATGCGGCCCGCGGGTTGGCCACTCCTGGTTTAGACGGTGAACGAAAAGTTGATCACAAATAAATAATTCGATGTGGGGAAGTACATTGCCAGCGATTCAATGATGATTTTTGGATGTTGTTTAGATCTGGGTGAATAACCAGAAGGAAGAGCTGGTTGGTAGCGTGGGTCTGGAGGTGACGCGGCGAGGGGACTGGTGGCCTGCCTTCGGGCGGAACTTGGCGGCCCCCCTGGGCTCCATCCAGCCCGCGAGCCTCGTCTACCGGCCCAGCCAAGACGTGGGGCCGCTTGAGGGACGGCTTGAAAAGATCCTAAGGAATGCCATCATGAAGCTCAGACCCAACTACAGGTAGACTTATCTTAACATTTGTTGCTTATGTGAGGATTTGGAATCAAAGGATATTCCCAGAAAGGTTAATTTTTCAGGAGAGCAAAAAAAAAAAAAAACATTGATATGGCATGGAGGATTTTTTTTTGGTGATTTCGTTTACTGAGAAAATTCCAAAGGAAGGATAGTTCGTAACTTAACAAGCGTTGTGTTAGTTATTATGACTCAGGCACAGGCTATAACTACAAGGTCATATCGCCGACTACCAGAGAGGTCTTTCGTCGCTCAGGTGGACATGAGCCCGACTCTACTTTGGTAATTCTAAATGTTGCCTACCGTAAATGTTTATTCACGTCAGGGGCGTACCTAGGGGGTCAATCCCCCCGAAATTAAAAAAAAAATGACCTTTTTGTAAATAATAAAACTATTTTTACTTGCATGGAATAATTTATTGACATAAAACATTTTCCTACAAGAGGTCGTGCGGATCCTGGTGAAGCTGGACCTTGGGAAGAGAAAGCAGTTAAAAAATATTTTATTTCAATCCTAAAACAATGTGACAAAAACATTTTCCCAACAATTCACAGGTTTTCGAAAGTTGGAGCTACACTTCCAGTTTCTGTAGCAACAAGTGAACGGTCTTTCCAACCCTTAGACGTATGAAAAGCTATATCAGAAATAGTACTAGCCAAGGCAGATTGAATGGATTAGCTCTGATTTCAATACACAGAGACATTCATCTAGATCCTGAAACAGTTTTAAACAAGCTTCCACAATCAAAAGCTAGAAGACTTGAATTAATTTTATAATGACCCTAAAACAATTAACTATGTATACTCACACATATATCTATACTAATAAAGCTGAAACAGGGTTTGTTTGCTTGTGGGTTTGTTCCAACATCACGCTCAAACCGCTGGACGGATTTTAATTAAACTTCAGATGTAGCATCCTTCTAAGCCAAATTAAACAACAGGCTATGTGACGTCTCAAATTTTTAGACGGGAGATGTGGTGCCAGCGGTCCTAAGTACGTACTAGCTGTGGTGCCCAACGATTCTAAACAATTACTAGCTGGGGTGTGCGCCGCTGCAAGGCAAATACCAGTCGTGGTCCCCCTCGTTCCTAAGTCCTAATACGTACTAACTGTGGTGCCCAGTTTACTTAAGGGGGCTCCACACGCAACGGAAAAACCGAAGGCATGCCTCGAGGCGCCGGGCCTTGAGGCGAACCTCTATGTGTGGATGGAGAATTCTGTTGAGGTATTCCTGCGGATCTTACGTCTGGAGGCCGGAAATTTCAATACAAAATCTCATTCGTTTTGCCCCAAGGCCGATCGGACCGTGTGGAGGGGTGGGAGGTAGGCCTCGAGGTTCAGTTGTACTCTAGTTGTGTGTTAGAAGAGGACGTGTTTGATTAAATCCAGTTTTCACGTAAAATCATGGCCCGTGCAAAACAAAATCAAGAGGAATTCATAGCTCTGTTAAGAGAATAGAATAACTCATTAATGATATTTATTATTTTATTTAGTAATTACAACCTGTAGATACCTAAATGGAAAATTAATAACATTCATTCAATTACACTTGTATTAATTGGGATAAAAAACATTTTCCTCTGAATGAGATTGTTATTAATTAATTAGGCACATTAATTAATGACAGCGCAAAAATTTTTATTTACTGCCTAGACAAACAGTTTACTATCATAAAAATATTAATTAATTGCCGTTAATATAGTTACTTTGCCAAGGTATTGTACCTTCGTTTGCACTTTCCTTTTCTGTAACCAGTCTTTAGTCCACAACTTTCGCTTCACTTTTTTTTTTATTACTTTTGATAGCTAACAATAAACCAACAACAGCAAGAGCATCATCTGTTGACGCCATTGCGCGAACACACAAACTGGAGTGCCTTAAGGCTGGCCTTCGGATATTCCGTAGTGTGTGGAGACCCCCCACTATTTAGGTTCGCCTCAAGGCCCGGCGCCTCGAGGCATGCCTTCGGTTTTTCCGTTGCGTGTGGAGCCCCCTTTAAGGACTTACTAGCTGGGGTGTCCGCCGTTGCAAAGCACATAATAGCTTCTATGCACTTACTAACTTGGAAGTGCGGCGTAGAAAGACACTTACTAGCAGTGGGGGAGGGGGGGGGGGGGGAACTTACCAGCAGTGGGGGGGGGGGGGGGGGGGGACTTACTAGCAATGGTCTCCAGCGTTCCTCATCACTTACTATGTGGTGGTTCCACTGCATGGCAAATACTAGCAAGGGTGTTCAGCTCTTCGCAATTACTTGCTACGATGACCACCGCTGCTCAGCCTAACATTTTATTCATACCAAAACAACATTCCCTTTTTCCGGGATTTGAAGGCCTCATTTCCATGTGAGTGATTGAAAATTGCAACGACATGAATGTACTGTCGAAGAATTGCCTAGGTTTCGCATGAGAGGTATTATGAGAAAAAGTCGGAAGTTCTCCGGGCAACGCCGGGTAATACGGCTAGTATATATATATGTTATCCCCCCCAAAATAAAATCCTGGGCAGCCTCTTCTTAGGGTAGGGGTCTTTAACGAGTACCGGACCGTACAGGCTCGGGACCATCGCTTAACGTCCCATCCGAAGGACATGAGAGCGTGATTACGTTTTTTTACCTCCCAAATAAAATAAACTAAAGCCCTCGACCGGGTTTTGAACCCGCGAACTTGAGCTCAGTAGGGAAGCACGCATTCACGTTTTGTATTTTTTTAGAAAAATAGAGAGCCATTTTTTGTGTGTTCCTGTGGAGATAGTCCCTGTCATCCTAACTTTGTACATTAAAGTGGTTTTTTATAATAATAATAAAACTAACATTAATAACATTTATTTGGACCAGGAAAAAAAGGTGCTATACACAAGTATATAAAATAAAGGCAAATATATAAAATAAAGGATAATATAACTAAATATGTTAATTGTTTCGGGGAATATCTGTAAGATAACACTAAGAGGTGGGAACAGACAGGAGGAGTCTTTGATCGACTGGGTGGGTCCCCGCTACCTTCGCTCCATTATTACAACCCTTCTGACTAAACAGTACTTGCAGTTTTGAGGTTCCATGCCAAAATAAATTATTATTTGGGGATCTGACACAAGAACATGCATGACTCTAAAATATATCTGGAAGAATTTGTATGTGTATGTAGGATGTTTCATTAATCAATAAATTTAGTGAGGCCCATAAAATAAACATTACAGGGTAAAAAAGTAAAATTTAAAAATATTATGTAGAAGTACAGTCTTTATCTATAATCTTTCCATGTTAATTCCCAAAGAATATAAATTCCGTAGTAATAATTCACACATCAATAAACATCAGTAGAATCGACATATTTTCGACCTATTCATATGATAATTAATTAATAGTATAAATGATATGATAATGAGCCGACATACGCAACCTTTTGATTGGGTTCTTCAAGTTGTCACAGATAACCACAGGGGAGAGTATTTTGGAGTATTCTATCTCTCCACGGCACTTAATATAAAACAAAATTCAATTAATATGTATTTTTCCCGGGTCCTACAATAAGGAACGAACGTAGATTTTGAGGCCACGTGGAAGAAAAATAGCATATTTCGTCGCTTTCTCCACATTTCAGTACTTCGCAAAGAAAAACAAAATGTGTTAAATTCCGTGGCGAATATATTATTTTTTCTAAGAACAGTGTTAGTTTTCTTTTTGAAATATTGGCCAACCCAGAATAAATGTATACACATACATATAATGTAACGCTATCAGCGTTAGACCATCGTCCAGTTTGTATTTAAACTTGACCATGGTGTAATGCCGAAACAGGTAGATATGTACAAAATGTTTCTGAAATAAATAAGATTTCAAAAATAAATTTATTTGATGTATTTCTTATAAGTTTCCACAATATAACTGCTGTAGGTGTTACCGCGAAAGCTCATTTGTTATATAAATACAAGAAAGAGTTCTCTGTTGGTGACAGGACGATCTGGAACAGATACTGTTCATCCTCTCTCAAGAAGCTGTTACCTGGGCTGGAGCGGGCCGCCTGGTCACCCCAAACTGAACCCTCCTCCGCACATCACCTCCACCAGCTTCAGCATATTTTAGCTTCCTACAAGGTATTTAGAAGCACTTTTTAATTTTTGGTTAAAATAAGAAACAAATGTTTTGTAACGATTTTAAATGATATAAATATGAATGAAAAATATCGACCATTAAAACACGACTGACATATTTAATAGGATCAAGTATCACACATTTTATATTATAATATATTATATAATTATATCTGACGGAGCAGCGCTCCTCTTCCAACTGAAACTTAGAGAAAGTTTGTTTGTTAGTGTCTATGGGGGATAATCTCGAAAACTACTTAACCTATTTTGATAATTCTTTTACCGTTGTGAAGATTATTTCTTTCTGGTCGACATAGGCTATACATTTTAACACTTCATCTCAAAAGGGAGCTGAGCAGTGATATTAAAAGTGAAGCAAGTCAGAGGAGAAACGGTCGTTCAGGCGCCATTCATTCCATACGCTACCTAAATCTTTGAAGATATATCAAAATGATGCATGGAGGAGTTGTTCCAATTGAACCCCGGACAGCATATTCCTATCTATAACAGAGAACATACAATAAAATATTTTATCTCAATATATATATATATATATATTGAGCTGCTATAAGCCCTGTTTTTGACAAGGCAACTTTGTTCAAATCCCCTCTCCACTTTAACTGAGGGCTCTGGGCTCCTGTCCTCCCAGTCTTGCCTTACCTTGGGGAACCTCTCACAATGAGAGACAGTCTGCTTGCCTCCCCCCTCAAGACATTCCCATTTAATGAGCATTTCCCGTGGGAGAACCAACAACGGGTTCGTTTTAACGTCAGTTGTCAGGGTTTTTGAGTTTAGCTCCTCAAGTTACCCTTCCTATTGGCCACTTTGGCTGAAATGAAAAGGTACGTCGTCCTCATACATTTCGTTTTTTTATTTTTACATTTCGTGTTGATATATCCATTCTTTATGTTTGTAACAAGTTTGCGCAAAAACTACTAAACTGATTTTGATAAAATTCCCTATGTACTTGGCGTCCCAAAGATTTAAATGGGAGAGCGGGTAGAGACAATAGTTACTAACCTGCTTTATGTTACTTGAAGCGATGAAAATAGGAAGGAACTTGTGCTCTATACATATATTGTGAGGATTGGATTGGTCTGTTTAGATGTGTGGGTTTCCTGTCAACATGCCGTATACGAGCCCTGGAGATCTGGTCCAAGCTGTCACTTCCACAGGGGTCCATCTCAACGAGGCTCCCGACATCGAATTCTCCATAGCAGTCTACCTCCATCCCTTCCCCAACAACATCCTATCCGTCTGGGTCTATGTCGCTTCACTAGTTCGCCGCAGATGAAGCACTGCACTTTTTAATTTTTTTTCTCAAGTCTGTCAAATTTAACACCACCAATTTTGTTTCAAGAGGACGAAAATAATTTAAAATACCATAAAATCTAGGATAATTTCTGAAAAGTGAAGCCTCTAACCGAATAATTGTCTACATTGCATTTTTTTCATAGAATTGTTTATTTTTAGGGTCCCGTTCGAAGATCGCAGTAACAAATGTTTGACATCTATCCCTTCCCACATCTTCAGAACTAAAATTTTGCGCAAAGTAGTAGTATCATTACTTTTTATTTCAAGAACAGTAAAGTAAAAAAGAAACAGTTATTTTATATATTATAATTGGGGTACGTATATTTCTGGATTGATTATCTTTGTTCATAGATAACTCTTCTTAAAACCTTTTTTTTCTGCTTTCACTGCAACCCACTAACGTCTTTTCCCCACTTTCCCTCAGTTTTATTTTAGCACTGTCTGCCGGTTAGCAAGACCTATCTCTGGTCAAAATTTCAAGTGTTTAGACGGTTTGAAATATTTTCGTTCAACGGAACAAAATTAGTTATTGTCCCCCCACAAAATAATATTATGTACTTACCGTCACCTTGACTTAAAAGTAATGAAACCAATGGAATTAATTTGATTACACACAGAACCCATTTATATATATTTTTTGTTACGTTTTACAAAAGCACTAATATTGACATTTCCCCGATTAATTCCACCCCATGAGATAATCCTTTAACTTAGTCCAAGTCTCAGTTATATAACTCTTATAGTTTCCAAGATTTCAATCACTGTTATTAGGGTTTCGTGTCCGGTCTTCCACCTACAGAACCCGAATGTTAGAGGCTTCAATTTCCCAAAGTTTCATGAATGTCAAGTCGATCAGTGTAGAAAATGAAAAATATTGGCCTTATGATAAAATTGCTCGATCTAGAACTTGAATAAAAAATGAGAAGAATCAACTTCTGGGAAAAAAAATTAAGGGTTGTTATTTTATTTTGCTAAGACATTTGTAACTTGTTGAATTAAATTATTATTTTTAAGGAATGATTTTGTTTTGTTCCTCCTTTTTTTTTTTTTTGGTGTTTCTAGATTAAAAGTATAAAGAAAGAAAACGAATGTTTTTTAAAATATATTGTCTATTTCACAAGATATATAAATAATATGGGAGTACTTTCGGTATTGCTGCCATCTTGCCACGGCTTAACAAGATCAGTGTACTTAGATTTGTTGAGTGGTGGCTCAAGATGGTAGCAATACCGAAAGTATTGATATATATTCTATATATCTTGTGAAATAGACAATATTTTTTAAAACATTAGTTTTCTTTATATTTTTATTGTTTCACAATATCACATGAAAATGTTAAGTATCGTTTTTAGTTATTTTATTATATTATTTAGTTATTATATTTTTCTAAACACATTGTAACCTATGGTAACCACTTTTCTGAGGGCGCCGGTAGGTACGGGAGGGGAGGCCTTGTGTTGTGAAATGGTTGAAAATAGGGGACTACTTTCGGTACATATACCATCTTCAGCCACCACTTGACAAATACTGTTTTGACAATATTTCAAAATACATTTTTTTTTTTTTTTTAATTAAGAAGAGTTTCACAATATCTCAGCAGAAAATTCCAAGTAACATTAAAGTGAGTTTGAATTGTTCCTTTTTTGATGTGAGTCTGAACTACTAGAAATATTCAGTGAGTGTGCATTTTCTTAGTCTAGAGCTCGAAGAATGCAAGGAAACACGCTAAAGTTTAGGCTGAAGCTATGGGTTATATATATTTTGGGAGGTGTGACAGGAAAGTGTCAGAATCACTGCTCTAAAGGAACAAGGAATTACTGAATAAGAAGAGCACCAATATATATAAAATATGTTTATTGTACAAGTATGGAGAGGGCAGTATGCAGGATGGTTCTCAGAGGTGGAACTTGCGGCGGTTCGCCTCCAGTTGATGCCGGCGATCCCGCTTGATCCAGAGGTACTCCCCGAGCTTAGTGTCAAACGTGCCCTCCTGAAGCCATTCTAGCCGGAGGGTGAACCGAGGCCCAAGCTCCTTCAGCCGAGCTCGCACGTTGGGTTTCTTATCCTCTCCATCCAACAACTGGCTCAGTTTGAACTCGTACCTGCAATGAGACAACAAATTAGAAGTGACCTCTCTCCGTTGATGGACACTAGGGTTTTCTAATTCCGGGATTGATGCCGCCATTTTCAATCCGAAAATTTATAATAAACGTAAAGCCGCCTGGAGGGTCATTAAAGCGAACTCTGTTCTCATTATGTCTAATTATCTTATTAAATTAATATTCCCATTTGTAGGTGAGTGTTTGCTACATCTAATAAACATTGCCTATAGGAGGGAGTATTTCCCGATATCTTAAAGACCACACAAGTCATGCCTATTCTAAAAAAGAGAATAAAGAAGATTTCAGCAACTACCGGCCAATAGCACTGGTTCCAATATTGTCGAAAATAGGGCTAAGTGCAATCGAATTGTAAAACATTTTTATGACTCTGAATTGTTCCGCAATACACAATTTGGACACAGAAAAGGAAGGAGCGCTGTTCATGCCGTAAAGGAGATGTACAATAGTCTGGATTTGAGAGGCAGGAAGCAATTCGTCTCATTCCAAGGTATTAGCTACAAAGTGGTAGAAGTAAATATGGGCGGGACTCAAGGATCTGTTCTCGGTCCTATTTTATTTATCATCTACATTAATGATATAGACAAAATTATTGATTCCCCAGTAATTCTGTATGCGGATGACTGTACTATGGTGCATGCATCATCTGATTTACGTCTAGATGCACAGGATTCATCAAGAGATTTGGAGAGCGAGAAGTTGATTTAATGCAAATGGACTCTATCTAAACGAAGTGAAGACCAAGAAGATTCTGTTTGGGCTGGGTACACATCTCCTGGGACTGACAGTGGACAGAAGGTTGGACTGGACGGATAACATAGAGAAGGTGGCCACGAAGTTAAACAGTGTGATCTACCTGTGGAGGAAGTTGGCCCAAGTTGTGGACCGAAATGTCATGAAACAAGTTTATTATGGACTATTTCAGCCTCACCTTAACTTTGGCAATCTCATCTGGGGCTCTGCTCCAAGAAGTGTCCACTCATTTAGGCAACAAAAGAAATTTATAAGAATAATAGCTGGAGCGTCAGAAAGAACTCATTGTCGTCCACTATTTCTTGATTTTGACATATTGACATTGCCCTGTTTATATATATTCTGAACAGTCTGACTTATGTCAAACAGACAGTGGGGGTCTGGTAGAGTCAGTAAGCCAATACCAGTTGAGATCTCAACACAATCTGGTCATCGCCAGGTGCAGGCTGGAGAAGACCAGGAGCTACCACCTTCTGGGACTCAAGCTGTTCAACTGCTTGTCACAACAAGTAAAGACACTTGATTCATAAATACTTTAATAAAAAATACTTAATATTCCTTATGGGAATTTTACCATTACGGAATGTTCTCATTTTTATTTTTTTCCCCCAAAATGTTATGTCAAAATCGTATTTCTTTATCACTACTAGAAGAGGGATGGAATCATGATGCGTGAGTCATTGGTTAACTTTAAATAAGTATGGAAGGCAGATGGCGCCTAGGGCAAGTCAGGATCTTGCGGCTGGTTGGGCTGTCCCCAAATGAAGACAAGAACAATATCAGCTTGTTATTTATTTGTTTTCCGTGATCTTCAATAAGAAAGGAACCTACATGAAAATTTTCAGATTTATCGACCAGGTGAAAGTGCCCCAGAATTAGATGAGTGTTTGAATCACATTTTGTCTTTTATATGTATATATATATATGTTAGGGTGGTCCTTAAATATGCCATTTCGCGATTTTGAAACGTGCGCACCCTAGAAAATTTCTTCAACCCGAAACAAAATTTTTGGCGCCAAAAAAATTTAAAAAACCATAAAAAAACCCGTGCCCTACAGGGGTTGAAATTTTAATGGAATTTAACATAGGATTCAACGAGTATTGCTTTCGCGCATGCTTAGCTCCATAGGTTTTCATTGGTATTCTTAAAACGTATGGTATTTAGAGGTTTTCGAGGTCGCTGAATAAGAATCCGTTGTCAAAAAGTCGATTTTGACAGTTGACAGCTGTCAAAACGCTGTCAACAAGGCTCCAATTTTAAAAAAAGCCGCATAAGAACGCTTTTTATATGTTTTCGCGGTCACTGAGCTCAAGTTTCGGGTCAAAATTCAATTTCAACACATCCCAGTTTTAAATAGAGTTGTAAGAGAAATTTTGAAATAATTTCATTTAAATCATGCCTTGGGGTAGTTTTTAAAAAAGTTTTCTTGGGCACATAATGCAAATATCACATAGTAATTTAATTTAAAGAAATAATATTTATTACAACAAATCATGTTGAAACATTATCCCTTTGTTCGAATAAGAACGATCGAACAAAAAAAAAAAGTTAATATTAATTAAGACTTATTACAAGAGATAAAAAAATACTTTGATTAATTTTATCGTTTTATTGTTGTTAGACAGTACAATAGTTGATCTTAATTCATATTTTCACGCGTGACAATGATCGGAAACTTTTTTCGGTGATCATTCCCGATTTGCAAAATAAACTGAAGCTGCTTGTCATCTTTTGAGAATTTCCCATTCAACCATTAATTTTACCATTCGTTCGGCGCAATCATTTACGACTTTCAGTTTTTGCAGGACCGAGCTGCTACATAACTTTCGTTCGTTGCCCATTGATTTGGATGGATCTGAAAGAATTCCGTCATCAATTCGAACCGTTTGAAGAAATTCAATGATTCAGCACTGACAAAAAAATCGATCTCTGGTATCTGAGCCCTGAACTGGTTGTGTTGGCTCTATTTGACGACGATGTATCAACAACTGTAAAATTACGAATCGTGGACAAGTTGAAAACTGCAGAGCAAGAAAAACCTAGCGAAGCGATCTCATCCACAACGGATGATAGCGATTGCGATCACGTCGAAGAATCTCGTTCAAAAAAGCGATACAAGGTCAACAATGTTTCAGACATTTTAGAGAAAGAAATCGATTTTTTTGTCAGTGCTGAATCATTGAATTTCTTCAATGAAAACTGGGATGTGTTGAAATTGAATTTTGACCCGAAATTTGAGCTCAGTGATCGCGAAAACATATAAAAAGCGTTCTTATACGGCTTTTTTGAAAATTGGAGCCTTGTTGACAGCGTTTTGACAGCTGTCAACTGTCAAAATCGACTTTTTGACAACGGATTCTAATTCAGCGACCTCGAAAACCTCTAAATATCATACGTTTTATGAATACCAATGAAAACCTATGGAGCTAAGCATGCGCGAAAGTAATACTCGTTGAATCCTATGTTAAATTCCATTAAAATTTCAACCCTTGTGGGGCACGGGTTTTTTTATGGTTTTTTAAATTTTTTTGGCGCCAAAAATTTTGTTTCGGGTTGAAGAAATTTTCTAGGGTGCGCACGTTTCAAAATCGCGAAATGGCATATTTAAGGACCACCCTAAATATATATATATATTTAAACCTGTGGTGCCTGAAGAAGATGTAGTCCCGCTGGTTGTGAAAGGTAACGGCACGGCGGCCTTTGAACTGGGGCTCGTAGTGGAACAGGGCTGCCAACATCCGAGCTACCGTCCTGCCCAGCCGCGTCGTGAAGTTGTTGAGGATCACCTCGGGACGGTGTCCGCTCATATCCTTGTGGGACAACTGACATACAACGAACACACTAATTATACTGTTCAAGGAGGTAAAAAAATATGTTATATTTTTAATGTTAATATACTTTCATGTCCAAAAATCAAAAGTCAACAAAACCCATCCCACATTTGATTGAAGGGCTTAGGAAGACGATCCCAAAAATATATGTATTGTATAGGTTTGTTTTTGAAATAACCATAAAAACCTATCCGACGGTGTTCCGCCGATCCCCTCTAGAGACGACATGGATGGATCGATATTCAAAAAACTTTCAATGGTGGATAGCTCATGTACCCAACCCAGGAGTGAGTATAAAAAACTATTAGTAAAAACTCGACATCGGAAAAAAGTGAAAAACAAGTTAAACAATTCATAATAGGATGTGTGGAGGTAACAAAGACCAAAAAACCGTCGGAACAACCAGCAACACAAGGTTAATCTTTATTCAGAAAGCATGAAGGCAAAATCCGTGGTCGGGCGACCGTCATTTATCCGATTTATATATAACGAGGTCGCCCGACCACGGATTTTAGATATTTTCTTTTAATTTCTGAAAAAATCCAAGGTTAAGCATGCATTGGAGTAAATTGTTCCGAAGGTGCTTTTCTCAGATTTGGCCTTTTATTACCTTTAGATGTCACATGCTACTATAGACTATTCTACTCACTGACAACACTGGGGTTCGTACTCCTGAGGGTGGCCGCATACGAGGAAAGATGTCCGCCTGCCAATGAAGGGTGGGCCGGAGGAGTCAGTGGACCCTGCACTACTGCTGGGGCTAAAGTCCCCTGTCTTGTCCCCACAGGAGTTGGTCTTCTTGCATCTTGTGGACCAGACAGCCTCTGTAACTTGCAGGATGTGCTTCCAAGCAGAGTGCACATTTCGGATGGCTGCTTGGTGCTTTTTTACATTCAAATGTTAAATGATCTCCAGCACATTTAACACATCTTGGAAGGCAGTGACAATAAGCCTTCGTTTGTCCATACGCTTGACACCGGTGGCATTGTGCAATCGTTGTTTTTTTGTGGGGCTCCTCAATCCCTATTCTGGTATAATATAGTGTTTTAAGGAGAAATATATCCTTATTGTTTGTTTGTGGCTCTAAGTCCACGAAGAACAGAGGAAGAGGATATTTCACCACGGTACCAGAAATCGGGTATTTTTTCCGTTGAATGACATTTATGATATTCCTGAAAGAATGTCCCAGCTCCTCCAACTGGTCCTTGATTATTTCTGTGGGAGTTGTGTGGTGGAGGTTCCTGACGACAACTCTATATGGTTTGAACCTGATAAGAATGAAACTGACAGTTTTGTTCAGTAAGATACTTTACTATGGTCCTGTATGCATTAATTGATTGACAGGAGACTGCAGTGGGGTCTAGTTTCGATTTGCAGAGGAATGAGTTGATTCCCGCAATCGTCTCCAAACGCCTAACAAATTCTACATAATTAGAAATATTTTTTATAAATATGGGAGGCGGTTTAGGATCATCCGTCATATATCATTGATAGAGGTGAAATCGGGAGCCGGTTGAGACAGGTTGGTGGTGGAACTAGTCCTGGCAGGACGCTTTGATGCCTTCTCAGGGGAGTTCGGAGCTGATATTGCTCTTTTATTTTTATTGTTACTCTTCCCCATATGGCCGAAAATTTAAAAAAATCTCGTGAAATAGTCTTTCAGATTGTAAAATGAAATGGGGGGGGGGGGGGGGGGGGGGCTGACTATAAATTCGAAAAGCATTTATTACAGACCACCCTAATATAGATAGATGGGCTGGTTACCTTGAGGTCGGGGGTCAGTCTGAGGTTACTCAGCCTGAAGTAGGCGGTGGGCCCAGCAGGCAGGTGGATCACCAGCAGGCCATCTGCAATCATAGAATAACACGTTACACAATACTGTTAGCAGAAAGCCAAACGAACATAGTGCGAAGCTTCAATAACTCGTGTTTAGTGTTTTGTCGAGAGATCAACATTTTGTGAAGCCAACCTAAAACACACTTCGATCACAATTTTTCAGACAAAGAGGTTATTATTCCTATTATCCCCCCTCCCCCCCCCTCTCTCTCATTATTTTGTTATAAACACATTTTGAATTTATTTACAGGACATTCTGTTGCTCGAATTAATGTGCGGGCGGTCTAACTAAAACAGAGTACCACAAAATAATGTAAATACACATTTTAGCGCTGAATACCAGTGACTTTCTCCCAAACAGACGATAAGGCAGTTAAGTTGTAACTATTTCTAGTGGCTCCACAATGACAATGTATATTTTCAAACTTTGTTCGGGCAGTTCGATACATCCTCGGATCGTTGTATATTGGACGCTTGGACAATGTTTGAGAGACAAACAACGTCTTCCAGACATTCTCTATACAATTCCCATACAGTGGATTTGGGTTCTCTCCAAGAGCAAGCGCCTCTATGACATCTTTCTGGAATACAGTTTCAAAGATCTTCTCAGAATCATCCCAAATGTATAATTTTGCGCTACTTCCCTTCTGTTATGGGGGAGCGGCTTCCTAGCAATAAGTTTGCGATGCTACAGCCCTCGCTGAAATGCCTCCAAAATTATGAAAACTAATATTTCTGTTAACTACGTTTAATCCTCTCCCATATCATTCACCAAGAGAGATGTTTTGCCGAGTAGTAGAAAAAATTCAACTGCCCCCTCACGGACCCAATTTGTCCAAAAATTGAGTAGGTTAAATAATGCTGAACTCTTGGATTCTACGTCCTAGAAATTATTATTTATTAAAATAGCATTTGAAAGTATTATTATTATTCACGTATTTTTGGAGAAAATAAAATATCCTTCTGAGCTGCTAATCGTTCTTTATATGTTTTACAGGTATTTGTTAGGTCGTGGCAGACGATGGTGGCAATACCGAAAGTACTTCCATATATTATATATATTATTTGAAATGGACAATTTTTTTAAAAAACATACATTTTTCTTCAATTTTTATTATGTGTTTCACAATATCACTGCAGAAAATTTTAAGTACCATTATACTTTTATGTTATTTTTCATATGTTTTCCCTCTTATAGGGCACAACTTAAAGAGAATTAATTTAATGTTCCTTGCCAACCTCTCTGCTAAGACAACAATTGGACATTATCTATATATACCCCCACCACTCTGTTTTGGTTTGGTCTGTTCAAGTTAGCTTGTCTTCCTCCATGTAAAGTACCTTGTAGTCTCTTCTAATTGGAAAATAAAACCTTTTAAAAAGGCTAACCTCGCATTTGCTTACTCAACTCGTAGCTTCCTTGTGGGTTCACAAGTAAAATTCCGAATCGATACATTCACGGTGTTATCGTGGTCAGAGACATACAGAAAGACGTTTTTTTTTCTTTCACTTTTCGAATGAGGTGGTCGAAAAACACGATATTCCGGTGAAAATTCATCATCAAATTTCTGACTGAATTCGTAACTGCTCCTCTCCTATAGCTGGGGAAATGAGAACAAAAAAAGGTAACCTACTGGGCTCCTTCATGTCTTCATTGATGAGGACGATGTCAGAGAAATTTCTCTGGATGGCCCGTGCCACCATCTTCTTCACACTCGACCTGTTCCTGTACCGGAAAATGGAGTTGGGGATCATCCTGGCCAGCTCTACTCCGAACACTCGCGACCTCTGCAACAGACAAATATATATTCAGAGCAATTGTTAATAATTTATCTACTTTCACTTGCCCAGATGTTTATGGGTTGTTTAGGCATGTTGTTTATTATAAATGAAACAGTCAACGAGAGGATTACGACAAAGTTTGTTTCACTCAAATCGCTCTAGTATAACCAAAATTATAACGATTTTAAAAGATAACAAAGAATAGAACATTATGAGTGATTCCATTCGCCCTACGCCTTGCTCAGGATCAGTGTGAGCCACAGTAGTAGTTAGTTATGTCTCATGCCCGGACTACGTGGTCATATCGCCTACTACCATAGCGTTCTTTCATCACTCTGATGGACATGAGCCCGACTCTAATATGGCAGTTCTAAGTTTTGCCTATCCTAAATTTTGTGCTTAACTCCTTCAACA
Source organism: Aradus depressus (assembly GCA_963662175.1). Lineage (NCBI taxonomy): Eukaryota > Metazoa > Arthropoda > Insecta > Hemiptera > Aradidae > Aradus > Aradus depressus. The sequence goes on along the minus strand of OY759214.1, from coordinate 53,262,497 downwards.
ATCTCGCAATATGCACCATATACCTTCAACGATCCAGCATTATGGCGATCACCTTGAACGAGCTAGCTTTGTTTCTAACTCCCAAGGTAACCTCATTGCTACAACTTCCTTTTTTGTAATTTTGTATTTTTATTATTTAAAAGGAATGTTTTTGCAGTTGCGTAAAAAAAAAGATGAGTGACAACAAGTTTTCAATTCAGTGACGGAACTTCGAACAGTTACTTTTTTTTGACACTGCTCTAAAATGTACGTAACTCTGCCAAGTAACACTAATTACTATCTGTTCGATAAACTTGTAGAAGGGACAGTAAACAGTAGTAGACCTCCTAGACAATAATTTATAAAGATACGTGACCAAAGAAGGAAGGAGAGTTAGCAGATACCATGAGTGGGTTATTCTTGAAGCTGATGAGGACCTTGGGCTGGTACTCCGTTTTGAAGTAGCTCTCGAACTCGTCCGTTCTCAGGTCTATCTGTTCCTCCTCCAGTCGTTCCTCGTTCTCTCCCACAACATCCAGAACTGTTTCATCCTTCACTCGCAAACTTTCAATTGTGTGAGGGACACCAGGTTTTTCTCCAGCTTCTCTTCTTTTTTTCCGATCCAATTTTTTTTGCTAAAAGAAAAAAAATCTTAAGAAAAGTTAAAGACATTTTGCTGCATCAGTTCAACACAGTACCAACTAGAAATACATAGTTTTGAGAAAATCGGGCTTGAAGTTTCTGACTATTGTGTACAGTAAAGTTTACAGAAACTATACTTGTCAAATAGTAAGAGGTAATATACGATTGTAAAAAGATAAGTGTTTTCATTTATTCCCCCCGTATTTAAAAAGACAAGTTCATGTTAAGTTTGATTTGTTATTGTATTGCATTCGAGATCATTGTGCTTACTTGTGTTACGCTCAGCTTTGAGATACTATATAGCACTTTCACGCAGGCTTCAAAATTATAATTCGAAGAAAATACAACTATTTTAGCCAGCAACACCCTGAATACCAACGAAAAAACAGACAAATACAGTTATTTAAAACTATATATTTTGAGATGTAACAGTAATGCTCTGTTACCTCAAGAAAGAAGTAATTAGCAATATTTTGACATCTCAAAACCTACCACTCCATTCTGAATCGTACTTGACTAACAAAATACTACTAAGAAAATGTGTAAAACAATATTTTGAGAATTTGCCCTATCTCATTGTCTACTCAACTTTCCCTGAAAACAGTTACAGAACACAAAACATTCCACCTTTCAGTTGTCACACTTTTGTACTGAGACAGCAATATCTAGAAACTAACCAAACAGTTTACCTTTTTCTTCTCATGAAGTTCTTTGCCAACCAATCTTCTGCGGACTGTTTTATTCTTGATATCATTTGCAGACCTCAATGAATCGGGAATTCTGTCGGAAGTTTCTTTCTTGATCTTACCCATGTTAAAAACTACACAGAAACGTGCTCAAATAACGGCTCTAGGAGAAAAGGTTATTTGAGATTCACACTAAGCAGTGTTGCCAAAAGTGGTGGAGAACTATCGATAGCTTCGCCTACAGGAAACCATCGATAGTCAATTTTTTAAACTAAATAATATTGAAAAAAATCTGGCATCTAACCACTAACTTCTATTTTATTTATAGGTTAGGTTTGGTTTTATGACTCATGCCCGGGCTTTAACTACGACGTCATATCGCCTACTACCAGAGCGCTCTTTTGTCACTCTGGTGGACATGAGCCCACTGTGAGAGTCCTAAATTTTGCCTACCCTAAATTTTTTATTCACCTAGGGCAGGGGCCTTTAACGAGTACCTGACATCGTACAGGCTCGAGACCATCGCTTAACGTCCCATCCGAGGGACGGCGTGCTTAAGTTTATTTTACCTCCCAGATAAAATAAACTAAGGGCCTCGGTCGGGTTTCGAACCCACATTCTTGAGCTCAGAAGACAAGCACGTCCTTCTTTTTAAGAACTTTATATATGTGAAAAAATATATATAATATATATACTTAATTTAGAGGGCGCCGGTAGCTCAGTGGTATGCGTGCTTGCCTTCTGAGCTCAAGATCGTGGGTTCGTATCCCGACCGAGGCCCTTAGTTTATTTTATCTGGGAGGTAAAATAAACTTAAGCACGCCGTCCTTCGGATGGGACGTTAAGCGATGGTCCCGAGCATGTACGATATACCCTACCCTAGGTGAATAAACATTTAGGGTAAGCAAAATTTAGGACTCCCATAATAGAGTCGGGCTCATGTCCACCAGAGTGACGAAAGAGCGCTCTGGTAGTAGGCGATATGACCTCGTAGTTAAAGCCCGGGCATGAGTCATAAAACCTAACCTAACCTATACTTAATTTATATATATGAAAGTTAAATATGATTGACGTCCCGAGTAGTTTTTAAAAATAATTTATTTAACAATAAAACACAAGATTAATTCAAGGCTCCCATTCCTTTTGAATAGGGAAATCCACAAATCAATTTAATTTTGCTGGAGCTTCCTAATTATTGGACAAGCACATGATAGGGAAACGGATAACAAAAATATAGGGGACCAAAATAATAATAATACTGAGAACAATGTATAGAAAATAATATATTATAAGAAAATATGTATATATATATATATATGTACCTATATTCAATGACGAAAAAAAGAATAAATCTTGTTAATCAAAATAAAATTAAGGGGGCCATGGTGGCCGTGCGGGCTAGAGCGTAGGGCTTTAGTCGCATGGTCTCACCATGGTTTGCGGGTTCGAATCCCGTCCGGGAGTGAGTTTTATTTCGTAGATAGAACTCCCTCCCGGGGCCATGGATGTTTTAAATAATTATATATAACACATTGACATGGCTAATATGCACCGTACATAAAGCCAAAAAAAAATAAAAATAAAAATAAAATTAAAAATTAACTTGAGTTTAAAAAGAAATTCTTATCAAAATATGTCAAAAAGTTTGGGTAAATAATTATTATATATTATTGGACATATCGGATCTATAATAAAAACAAACAGGATATCAATCAGACTCAGAGAGGGATTAGCCGTGTTTACATTATGAACGTTGTTGACTAAACAACTTATGTACATTAAGTGAGAGAGGCGTCCACTCGGACGGAGCTTGAACAGAAATAACTAGTCGAATCAAGAGGAGGCAAGGTTTGCTGGCCGTGTGATCCCATCAGGTCTGCACAAATGAATACTACATATATCCCTTCCCCCCCTAAATTGAGGCGACGACTGAAAGGTTGAGAATCCAAAGGTATCATTCCATCATTAGGAACAGGTGAAGCTTTAGAATTTTCAAACTTTAAAATGACAATAATAATTATAACAGTAATACAAATGTACAGCAATAAAGTCCATAAAGTTGTCCTGAAAAAATAATTAAGGTTTTGTACTAAGATTAAATTCGATTTGTATGGATTGAATGGTCAAAGGTTTTAATAAAATGGTAAAATTAGAAGATACATTTGGGTTTAAATCTGTTTAAATTAAAATTTTTGTTGATGTGAAGTTGTCCCGTGTTGTTGGAAGAGTAGTGGAAGTACGTAAATGCCGATGAAGACGATTTGCTCGATACGGTCGAGTCTAATCAGATGTACGTCTTGGAAGTTTTCTGGATTCACTTGTCGTTCTAATGATTTTGATGTCTCCAGTATGGGGAAGAATAGAAATAAATTGATTTGTTGCTGGAAGAAGTTTTCCATGAAGTTCTCTTGAATATGGTAGTGTGTTGGCAACATGTCATTTTTTCTCGTAAGACAAGTTCACATTGTGGCTGATGATTTGATAATATTTTATAAGAACATTGATAGCACTGTGCTTTTTTACAATTATTATTTAGGTTCTTAATAGCTAGGGTTTTATCTCTAGGTATCAGTAAATGGTTGATAGAAGGTATAATAGTAGTGAATTTGTCGTTAATTAATGTTAGGACAGAAATTAAATTGTACAGATCGTACTCAGTTTTAGAATTGATGGGCAGTGATAAAAAGTAAATTATTTGGTTCACTACTATTTTACAATGTACTTTTATTAGTGATTCTAAATTTACCTAATATATTTCTGTCATCTAAAGGAAATGGTAGTTACCTAATTGGTTTTCATAATAATCCGATATCTTTTAATAACTCGATCTCGGATTTTCGCACGGCTAAAATACTTCCTTATACTATAGGTATAAGAAAGTAATAAAAAAACTAAGTATTTAGCCAACTTATCGGAAACTATTAATTTCCTTGTTGAGGGTCTTATAATGACTTGGCGGATTTGTGTGGTGGAAGTGTTGTTTTGTATCTCAAGATACTGTCGACTCTATCAACTTACGGGAGATGCACGATTCCTCACCGACCTCCACGATTCCTCTATGTGCAGTTTTGATTGCGTTTAGCCCATGGCAGGTTTCCTCTCACCTATGGTCTTGTTTACTTTAACTTGTTTACTTTCCGTCACCACCTCTTCCTCACCATTCACGCACCCGTCTGGAAATCATCCGTTACCCACTGCTCTTAATTGGAGAGGAATCCGGCGACGCCCCAACTTACTTATAAGAGTTGTTTACTATTTTCACGTTCTTATAGCTACAGCATATCAGGTTGTGTGATCGGAAAATTGTGATCTCTCTAACAAAGAAACGATTGCAGCTACGAACTTGACATTTGAAACGAAGATGACACATCTACTAATTTAGATCTGATTAGATTTTGACTGAAATTTGACGAACATTAAAAGAAAATATATCCGGAATCGGTTCCTGGCGACTGGAGAACCGAGAACTTGAATTTTCGGGTAACCGAGTCCACAGTTCCATTTATTTCATTAAATCTATTTCAAAAGCTATTCTTTTTTTCAATAGAGACTCGGTTCGGGTTTAGTTATTTACAGTGATCTCTCTTCACAATAATTTGCAATTGGATATAAGATACATATCGTTCGTAGCATTATACATTACAGGATGTAAAATTGATCTGATCTTTACAGTAATTTGTAACTAATGATAGATTAACTTCCTGTTTTGGCGTTTTGCAACTAGAGTAAAACCGAAGTAAAATTCTATTTAGTAATAAAAAATCGACTTGCTTAAGATCGTCCTGCTTAGAATGAGAAAATATAGTAAATTTGAGTTTAGCAATAGCGATATTGTCCTTGAGCCAAACTTCACAGCCGATTTTTTTTTGACGTTATAATAAAAGGAAAAAATTTGGTAAGTTTCACTTGACAAGGGCATATCACATGTTCTGATTTATTTAATTTAAGTAGAATATATAAAATGACGCAAGCAGCGGATGCCATGGTTACCCATGTAAATAAAATGATAAAACCTTCTCAGTCTGTAGCTTAAATGTATTAGATATTTCGTTGGTGTTGTTACGGACCTGTGTTGTATGTTGGCTTCAAGTGGGATGACAACTGAAGATAAATGTCGATAAATGAGGAGATCCTGCAGTATCCGAGGTAAGAACTGACCACCTCCGCACAACTTATCACCCTCAATGGAGTAGATATCATACTTGTTAAGGGAGCCCGATACAGAGCGCTGGTCATAAGTCTCGGCTTGTTAAAATAATGCTTATAATCTCAAAGCGTATTTGACTAGCAAGTTATTATAAAGGATAAGTTAGGAAGGAGATAGCGTCTCCTGAACTTGCCACTGAGGATACTAATGGGCCCATGGCCGATAGGAAAGGATAGGCTGTAACTTTCAACCAATCATCACACAGGTAACTTTCAACCAATCATCACACAGGTAACTTTCAACCAATCATCACACAGGTAACTTTCAACCAATCATCACACAGGTAACTTTCAACCAATCATCACACAGGTAACTTTCAACCAATCATCACACAGGTAACTTTCAACCAATCATCAACCCTCTACCATTAGCTGTTTTATATGAACATTTATGGATAAGTGAACACTTACCGAGCTCTTACCGATAATACAAAAGCTAAAAACCAACTTCCTTGCGATATGTCAACATATTTTTGATTTAATTATCGAATCAACGATAGTTACTAATATATTATATTAGTTAAAAAATAAATGGACTGTTCAATAAACTGAAATAGTATGCAGTTATTTTGTAGCTACATTAACAACATTGTTTTGATAGATCTTATTAATTGTAATACGAGTACAAGATCAATATATTCAAATTTGATACAATAAGTACAAAACGCATTTCCTGGTATGGACAATCCGACTACTAGGCTAAGATATCCACTCAACTTTTTTTTTTTCTCTCAATAATAAGTGGGTGTTGTGTAATACTGTAAGACCTCGTTATAACGAATTTGAATGGATCGGAAAATCAGCTGTTCGTTGTAACAATCGAGGTAACATCTGGAGATAAATTATACATATGTATTTATTTTTCCTAATGGGGTTGTAATAAAATATGAAATTAAGACGTTTATGGTAGATTTACATAAGTAATACATATTTAGTTAAAATAAAGAGGCGGTGGTAGCTCAGAGGTAGCGAGCTAGCTCAAGATCGTTGGTTCGAAACCCGGACGAGGCTCTTAGGTTTTTATTTGGAAGGTAAAAAACCTTCTGCTCCCCGTTTTCCGGATGGGACGTTAAGCGATAGTCCCGAGCCTGTGCGATGTCAGGTACTCGTTAAAGACCCTAGGTGACTAAACCTAAGCAAAATTTAGGACTCAAAGTAGAGTCGGGCTCAAGTCTACCAGAGTGACGAAAGAGCGCTTCGGTACATGAGTCACAATAACTAACTTTACTTAAAATAATCCTTAATTGATGTTTACTTTAAGGCAGGCCTAATTAGGTTTGTACACTCAAAACTGATTTTCCAAAGACTTTCTGTGAAACTTTGCGAAACATTTGAGTTGTCTGCGAATCGCTATAAGACGTCCGGTGAAGAGAAGGGGCAGGCAGAGACCTCCCAGAGATGTACCCAGTAATCGGTCGCATTGTTAATTTCGCCATGGATGATTTTTTTGAACTTCAATTATTGTTTGCTTTGTTTCAAAGAATACAGGAGCAGAAATTGGCGTCGAGCGAAAAAGCAGCGAGTATGGAGCCGGCGCAGATGGAGCGTAGGGTGCTCTTGCCGCACGCACGGCGAGAATCGGAACTACCCTCACATCTGGACAGAATTCAGGAACAGCCATAAGTTCACTGACTGCACTATAGAGTGCAGCGATCGCAACCTTTTTAGGTAAATACATGTTTAGGAAAAACTGTCCTTCGAGTCTACTGCATTGTAGAGGTAGAGCAGAGAGGGTGGAGCATTAAGGGAGATCTCCACTCTCTCTACCTACTCTACCCCCATCAGCATTTTTAGGGTTTTTGAGATGAGCCTTCTCCTCTGGTCCCCATTCCCTGTTTTGGCTGAAAATCAATAGGTGACGCCTTACAGGGCTCTGGATACAGATATATAATTTCGTATCGATACATTCATTCTATTGGCAGTTATCATGTTTATAGACACACTTTTTACTACCCCATCTATACAAAGTACAGGGAAGTCAACAATTCGATGCAGAATTTACCGACCTTTAGATTCCAAATATGACAAAAAAGGCGCCTGTAAATCATCGGCAATGTACTTCCCCAGAACGAAGTAATCAATTAACTTTTCGCTGCCCCTCCAAAACCAGTCAACCGTTTGCGCTAATATTCAACAGTTGAGTTACCAAAAACCCTAATAACTGTCAATGTAATGACTCTATCGATACAAAAGTTAGTATGAGAATTTGGGAGCCTTTAGGTAACTCAACTGATGAATATTAGAGCCAACGTTGACTGGTTTTTTCATTCTCATACTAAATGTTGTGTCAAAAAAGCCATTAAAACGGCAGTTCTTGGGGTTTTTGAATTGAGCCCTTCTCTTATCGCCTCCTTCACTTCTGCCGATTCTGCTGATAATTGATGTGTTGTCTTTATGGAGTTTTGAATTCACATATGAAATTGTGTGTCGATACATTCATTACAACGTCAGTTATTAGAGTTTTCAGGTTAAGCAACTTCTCTAATCACCCCTCCTCTATCGCCGATTTGTCTCAAAATCGAAAATGTTGTCTTTATGGAGATCTGGTCACACATATATAATTTTGTGTCCATAAATTCATTTTATAGCTGGGGAAGTAAACAATTATGTCTATCTAATAGTGTGACTGTGAAGACGATAACAGCCGATAGAGTGAATGTATCGACACAAGATTGTATATGTGCTACTAAAAGCCCATAAGGATAACAAATCGATATTCAGCCAAGTTATGCAAAGTAACTTACAGGTTGCTGGCGGATGAACCGCAGTAGGGCAGAACGATGGCCTTGCCTTGAGGATATACCAGAACTCGAGACTAGGAAGGAGGATGGATCTGTTACTCTATGAGCGCTGGCAAGAGTGGTGGCTACAATAGCCAGAAAGGAAGAGTTATCTCTTGTATGTGATAGTAAGATGTTGTGGGACGAGATTTCTCATAGAAATAAAATATATAGGCCAGTTGTCCTTTAATAACTGTGCTGGGTGGGTGGAATGAACCACTGATGATGACGCTGTTGCGTCGAAAACCGGTTCAGGTCTAAAATAAAACAGTGGGAAGACAACGTCTTTTATTTCTATGAGTTATCACTTGCTTTTCCCCCATATTTTTTTTTACGAAGAAGCTTCTCAAATGTCTTGTCAGGTCACTTGTTTCAATACAGGACATGGGAAGCCAATATTCAAGTAATTTTCAGTTAGAATGTGATCATATTTCAGCTATATGTGTCTCCCTGTCAAGAAGGGATGGAGTGAAGCTGGAATGTTGTGTGTTGCAGAGTGCACCGGCTCATCCTGGCTACTGCTGGGGACTACTTCCGCGCCGCCCTCACACATCCCCTGTCCTCCTCAGACTCTCATCTCAAGGTGCCCTACCCAGGTTCCGTGGTCGGCATTCTTCTCGACTTCGCCTACACCGGCCGAGCCGAGATCGGGCAGCACAATGTGGAGGCACTTCTCCCCGCCGCAGACCATCTTGGCATTACTCCTCTTGTCGAACTCTGTGCTCGCTTTCTTCAGAGCCAGGTCCTCCTTTCTCTGTACCAATGTGGAACTGGGAACGGCCAGTGGAGTTAGTTTAGCCTCCATCCACTACCCTCCTACATGCGCAACCTTGGTCAAGTCTCATTCTAGTTTAATACATCAGGTGTATTGAGAGTTGACGAAGCTTATTTATAGATAGATATAGATTGTATAAAGAAATAAAATTGAAACTTTTAGAAGAAAGAGCGCTCTGGTAGTAGGCGATATGACCGCGCAGTTAAAACCCGGGCATTTCTATTTAAACTTTAAAAAAAAATCTAACTAAGAATTTCGTTTGTCCTCTCTCACTGCCGTATTATAACAAAGTCTACAAAGACAGTCTATTTTTGTACTGAATGTAAGCATGCTTATTGAAGCTGGACAGCATTCACTTTATCAAGAATTCCTATATTTAACTTTCCTCGTAGTTAGAGTCCGGACGTAAGTCACAAAGAAAATATAAACAAAACCAAAGAATGTTGGGACAAGCGTCACGCAAGGTAGGACATTTCTCGGAGAAACTTATGTATTTCATTTATTGGTCATTTCGTGAGAATATTCTAGGAATAAAAATAGGAAAGAAAAAAACTCAATAATAAACTCATAAATTCTCAAATGCGTTCTTCAAAAACTGTAGTCGAATAACTTGAAAAAAATAGTTTAAAAAAATGTTCTTTAATATCTCGATTACAACTCATCAAATCAAAAAAAGTATTCAGTTAAAAGTTGTAGAAAATTAATTTACTGGGTACTTATTTCACAAAATGTTTGTGACATTCTGTAAATAGCGTATATTCAAAAACTTCTAAAGTCCGGTGTTTTACTGATGGTAAGGGAGAGAGTTCTTTGGAAAACTCGGAACCTCCTACTCACCCTAACACCATCAAAATGCTGATTCAGATCCTCACCAGGGGCGCTCTAACCACTTTAAAATCTCTAATTAAATAGAAGCTGGAGATGTATCTCATTTCAAAGATCCTACAAAAAAAAGCAACTTTTGTCTGAAACATTTGATGATATTTGTCTCCCAAAATGGCGGCCCATTAAAATATAAATAGCTCTTCAAAAAATCTTCTCTGACACTCACTCAAATCGATAGTTAAAATAAATTCTTCCTTTGTCTACAAGAACTTGATGTGAGCTTTCAAATAATATATTCTTCCATGATCCCTACCAGAAATTCTGAAGGCTCGATTCTTTCTTGAAAACGGGCCTAAAAATGGTTGGGCTCCCAAAGATTTCTAAAGGTAATGTGACCAGGGCTGCTTACAGAATACGGACATTTCAAAACGACGACAGACATCAATGTTGCGGACAAAAATTTGTTATTTTATAGTAACCTTTAAAAAGAGGCTTTTTTAAAAGTCAACTTTATGAAGTTACACACCGACACTTTCATAGCGAGATACACTTTATAAGTTACTGTTTTTATCGACAATATTAATAGAACATGAGATATGTGAGGTGTTTGCAAACTTTCCGAACACCCGTTATAGTAAGGTTTGTTGATGGCCAAGACGAAGACGAAGTAAGAAAGGTCTTCTGGAGCTCTGGTGTTTGTTGCGGTGCAGATGACGGCGGAGAACGCCTGGGGGATCCACGTGTTCGCCAAGGCCTACTTCTGCACTAAACTGGCTCGCGAGGCCTGGGCCTTCGTCTTGGCACACTTCGAGGACTTTGTTGAAGACGGCCATGAATTTTTGTCCCTCTCTGTGGAGGATCTCGCCTCTCTCGCTCGAGACGACTACCTCAACGTGTCCGGCGAGGAGAAACTTCTCCAAGGTATCCACTAGCAGTCCCATTCTTTATTATAATTGTTATTTTAAACCATTTGCAGTATCCAGAGATATATTATTAAAGTACAAGAAAAAAATAAAATAAAAATGCGTACAATCTTTATGATGAAAATACACAATATATTACATTAAGTTAGTGGCATTAATAGGGGTGAGAATTCGTACAGCGAATGTTGTTTGTTTTTTAGTTTCATTAATGTGTTGATTTCGTGTTTTGAAAACCTCGGACGCGTCCCTGAACAAGTAGGAAACACCCTTAAAAAGGAGGGTTTCGTCCCTGAACAAGTAGGAAACATCCTTAAAAAGGAGGGTTTCGTCCCTGAACAAGTAGGAAACACCCTTAAAAAAGAGGGTTTCGTCCCTGAACAAATAGAAAACACCCTTAAAAAGGAGGGTTTCAAAACTGGAAATTCGATTAATCAACACATTACTTAATCTAAAGATAAAATAATAATGGAAGATAGAAGCGAAGTGAATCAGCTCGAATGTGACTCGTGCAGTTCGGTTTACAGAGGTCAATTAGGACGTAAATTTAAAGAAGACACATCAAAAATAAGGGAAAAAATGCGAAAATCTACATTAAACATATAAACTTATATTCAAGGAAGCAACGGGAATAAAATACCTCCATCTTTGTGGTAATGATAGACAGCTTGATTCTCTGGAACAGTAGGAAAATAATAGAGCTAGAAAAAATAGGAATTGCTTGAACGACCAAACTCACTTCAAATTCTCACCCTTGTTAAAACCACTAAGTTAATATAATATATTGTGTATTTTCATCATAAAGATTGTACGCATTTTTATTTTATTTTCTTCTTGTACTTTAATAATATCAACTTCTAAGTTGAGAAACACGGACATATTGTGGAAACTTGTAATAAATAAATAAAACAAACTTATTTTTGAAATATTGTCTATTCCACTAAAGATATATATACATATATAACTACCGGTTTCGGCTTTATACCATCGTCAGGTCTAGTTATGACCATCGTCATATCATGGTATAAAGCCGAAACCGGTAGTTATATATGTATATATATCTTTAGTGGAATAGACAATATTTCAAAAATAAGTTTGTTTTATATCTTTAATAATATGTCACACAGTCCTTATTTCTTTTATACAAGTATAATATGCATTCTATTAAACTTTTTTTTTTTTTTATAAAATTACTATTATATTTTATACATATATATATATAGCCGATTTAAGAATTTTCAACAATTTTGTACGTTTTTTTCTCCCTGACACGAAATTACGGATATGCACGGTTGTGTGTCCTATCTGTATGGTCCCTATATCTTTAATTAAGTCGAGGATTGTGCTGCAGGTTCCCTCTATAGAGGCTATAGCCTGCCTCGTTTCGAACCCGCGATCTTGAGCTCAGAAGGCTAGCACGCTACCGGCTTCCTCAGAGTTGGTCTGAACACCGAACTAAATGGTGATGACACCATTGTATGAAAAATGGTTCTGGTTATAAAATAAGCTACTGGAAGGAAATTTCTTATTTCTTGTGATGCGCACATCACAATATTTTACAATGTTTTATGAAATAATATAATATGATTGTTGTTCTAAGTGATGCATTTAAAATTGTAGCGATGAACGGATGGATCCTGCATGACCTCGAGGCAAGAGGGCAACTTGCTACGGAACTGTTGGGGTGTGTTCGGTTCGGTGCAGTACCGGAGGGGTACCTCCGAGAATGGCTCGCCTCTCTTCCCTACAGAGAGTATGTGAGTGGTATAGTAGAACTGTTGGGGTGTGTTCGGTTCGGTGCAGTACCGGAGGTGTACCTCTCTTGAGAGTTTGTGAGTGGTATAGTAGAACTCTCCAGGGCTGTTCTTCATCGGATATGTCTTTCATCCACTAACTAACGAACATGACCCAACTAGTTCAGTAGGTGATCGGAACAGCTCATTGAGCGGATATTTCTTAAAATAATAATTGAATGGAATTAATTATATATTATATGGGTGTCTGTGTAGTATTTTTCTTTTACGTTATAGGAATCATTAAAATGAGACGATTTTTCATTAAAGTTGTAAAATAATAATCATAATAATATTATTTGCTTTTAAGAAAATATAGCAAAGAGTGATTGATTTATGAACGAGGAACGGACTGATGTGTTGCCAATCCCCCTACCCGCCCCGTACTTGTCTCATTTTAAGTAAGGACGAAAATGTACCAGAATAGGCCAATAGGACACTCAGTTCATGAAAACGATACATTATCCTTAGTTTACAAGTCAAGATAGATACATTAGGAATATTAACCAACGATTTTTAGTATACCTTTGCACATCAATTTTACTTTTAATCAGTGTAGCTTCCTATCTAAAGGGATCTATTTTTACTTTATAACGTTTTTACAGGCTAATTACCCTAAAATGAGTAGTTTGCAGTTTAATACATTAATTTTAACTTGTTAAAAGTAATTCTTACTTTTCCAAATTTTCTAGGAATCAATAATCCTATCATGATCTGACACATTTTCAGCCAAAATATACCAATCTTAATATATTCACATCTTTTATACTAACAAAACTTACCTGATTGCAGATCTCCAACAGTCTGTTGGAGGAGGGGCAGGCGGCGGTTGAGGAGCGTCGGAGGAACGGGGACGTACTGTCGGAGCTCTGTCGAGGCTACATGTACCGACCTCGAGTACCGTACACTATCCTGTTTGCAGCTGGCGGCTGGAGTTCTGGCCTTCCGACCAATGTCATCGAGACGTACGACATACGGTAAGAAGGATAATGATGGGATGGTTTGCACCACAATAAAGTTTTATTTTCTAGTAGTGTCTTGGGATATTCAGCAGATTCGCGCATTCCTTCAATCTAATTTTGACCCAATTTATTACTTTGAGGGCTGCCTGACTACCTGGAGTATTGGTTGTTGTTTAAGGTCGAACCGGTGGCTGCTCTCGGACTGCTACGAACCCATCCCCCGTTCCTACCACGGCCTCGTCTCGGTCAACAACCATCTGTTTGTGATCGGAGGTTTCGACGGAACAGTTCACTTCAACACGGTCCGCGCCTTCAACCCGGTCACTAAGGAATGGACCGATAGGGCTTGCATGAACAGTCCCCGGTGCTATGTTTCCTGCGTAGTTCTATGTAGGTAGACATAATCATTTTAATGTATTATACTTACGGGAAACATTGATAAGTCGCTATTAAATATGAAGGGGAAAGTAGACCATACACAGCTGAAAATTGAAAATGCAACGCTAGAAGAAGCAGACTTTTGTGCAGCCTCCCTCTCTTTTATTGTATTTGGAGCGGCCTCATGCCCTCAAGAAGACAAAGATCCCGTTTTAGTCAATAGTCGGAACTGGAGAGAGGCTGTATAATCGGCATGCGTGAAACTGTCTGGCCTGGACATGAGGATTACATCAGGCGCCTTACCATATAATGCATCACTGATTGATCACTGAACAGTTAGATACCTGGCGAGATATACCACATATCAGTGTACTGCAGTGGTAAGTGACGCTCCCTTAATACTTGACCAAATAATATGAAACTTACATCGTTTCTTTGGAGAGTACCTCACTAATATTTCCATAGAACTTCGGCAAAATCAATGATTCCTTAGGTTTTTTTATCTGGGAGATAAAAAATCTTGAGCACGCCGTCCTCAGGATGGGACGTTAAACTATAGTCTCGAGCTTGTGCGTTGTCAGGTACTCGTTACAAATCTCTAACCTATATAACAAAACCTGAGTAGGCAAACTTTAATACTTCCACTGTAGAGTCGGGCTCATAACCACCAGAGCGACAAAAAAAATAGATCTGGTAGTAGGCGATATGACCTCGCCCCGGCATGGTCGACAATAACTAACTCGATGATTCCTGTAGGACAATAACCCCTCCAATAATAATAATTAAACTTTAGTAATTTCTCAAGAGTGATGTTTTTTTTTTTTTTTTATCATGAATGGAATTATTACTATTTTGATATAAAATCCGAGATTCATAAGTATTCTTTTGTAAATAGCATATCGATGATGCTGAAGTACAACTGTGTATGTCATAGAAAATAGCAAATGGGGTTTTTATGGACTCCATTGAAGGAATTCATGATGTATCTTTTGAAGAATCCTCAAAAGCGAACAATTAGATAGATATATTGAGATTCTACATTTTCTCTAAATATCACTTGACCCAAACAGTGTTTTTTTTCTTTAATATATTCGCTTATAATTCGTGTATTTCTGCTTTTTAGGCCTGCAATCAGTTTACTTTCAATCTGATTACCTTTTAAATCCATATCAAAGTACTCCCTATTTTTAATCAGCTAATCTTATAAAGGACACAGAAAGGTGCCTGAACATGTTTGGTATATTAAGTCTTGTGTTGCATTCTCTGACCTCATTTGTTCTTGGTTCAATTATATATTTAATTCCATTTAGTTTCAGTTTGTTTAATATGAAAAACCTCTTTTATTTAATTTCAATAATTGTAATACATTGGTGGAGGTGGTGAGATCTACGCAATTGGAGGGTACAATGGACGAAGTCGAATGAGCTCTGTGGAGAAGTACAGCGTCAGTCTGAACCAGTGGAGCATGATCCAGCCGATGAACAGACAGCGGAGCGACGCAGGCGCAGTGGCCGTGGACCATAAGGTACCTTCTTAACTCAAATAAAAAAGGAGCACGTTCACAAACTATCTTTGTGTCTTTGTCCTCAGATAACTGAAAAACGACAATCTATTGAATTGAAACTTGCATATTTTTAGGTAACTATCCAGCTAGGTAACAGACCAAGGCAGTTATTAAAATCATATTGCGTATTTTCTTTAATTATTGTAATCCAAAATATTAAAAAGAAGCATGATATGATAACGCATTGAGGGGTTCCGCAACTGAAGAATCTCGAAAGCCTTCATACATCTAACAATTCAAATTCAGGCCCACACTAATTTTGAACGTTGAAAAGTAATCCCCCCTCCCCCCTCCCACAGCAAACTAATGGGAACATTTTCATTAGAAACAGTTTTTTTTATGTTTTCCCCTCACTGACTAGAGGTTTTTACCAACTCCACAAGTAGGGTGTTGTACATCCACGTCCAATTTTTTACCAACTCCACAAGTAGGAAATGGTACATCAACGTCCACTTTTCGTAATTTTATAATGTATTCACTTCCAGAAGTCCCCGAAATGCAAAAAAAAAAACATGTTTTGTCTGTGGGTCCATCAACGAAATTCACGTCAAACGTCTCTGTGGTTCGAAACCAAACTATGCTAGGATGTTTGACATATAAATAGGAAGAGTCCTAGTTTTTTTTTTTTTTTTTTTATTCGTTTTAGAGTAAAATAAATCTATTTGGCTGTTTAAAGAATAACAAATAAGTGGAATGGGCCCGTTGAACAATGTATTACTTCAACAACAGAATCATATGAAGCAAGTGTATGACCGGCAATGTCATGTGCCTGCTCTATTTATTTCTAACAAACTAACCTTCGGCTCGCTCACTGGGCATTACTTGTACTTTGTCAGAATTGGCTGGAAATCAACAGGTGTCCCTATGTACTTGTCAGCCCACAAAGAAAATTTCATGTAGATATATCCATTCTAGTGAGTTATTAAGGGTTGTAGAATGAAGCCCTCTTTTCTAAATACCTACCCTCTCCCCTTTGGCTGAAAATACAAAAAAAAAACCAAAGTCGAATTTTTCATCGATTATATTTCCGGCTGGAAAAATACAATTTTTCTATATAATTCGTTATTGATAGAGTGGGCGGGGCCCGATTTCAGATCTACGTGGGAGGGGGGTTCAATGGCCACGAGGTACTCAACTCTGTGGAGATGTACGATTTGACCACCAAGCGATGGACCCTTCTGTACAATCTGCGCAGTCCCCGGAGCGGCGTCTCCCTCTGCTATTTTCGCGGTTTCATTTACGCCATCGGCGGATTCAACGGCTACACCAGACTCAGCACTTGTAAGTTCCACCCCACCTTTTTTTCGATTACATAACTTATTTATTTATTTATACAGGCAAAGCCTTTTATCCACACATCTAAAGTTTGTTCGCTTGGTACAACTAGTTCAGAAAGTTTTGCACTATAACTCTCATAATGTTATTCACTCTGTTAGGCTCGCAAGTGGACCTATAAGGAATGAGTTTTTCAGGGAATTTAAAATACAGTCTAATTTCTCAAATAATCAGAGAATTAAATAAAACCTATCCGAAAAGGAATAAATTTGACCTTCCTGTCGGTCTTTTTAGTAAAACAATGCAGGTTGAAAAAAAAAGAGCTAGAAGGATCTGGTGGCTTCCATATAGCGACCGAGGCTATACACGAAGGACAAGTGAAGGTTGTAGTTGTCGTAGTAGAAGCCGTGTAGCGCTGGTGGTCTATACATTCCCTCCCGGTAGTATAAAAAGTTAGGATTAGTCGCTATTGTATCGCTTGTTAATTGAAGGAGGGGGTGTATAGGTGAGCGGCTCAACTTGGAGAGGCGGTGGGAGTGGAGGGAGGACATCCCGGAGATGATCTCCCAGAGAAGCAACTTCAGCTGTGCCGTCATGGAAGACAAGATCATCGTGGTTGGCGGATTCAACGGTAATCTTAAAGCTAATCTTTAATAAGGGGGACAAAAGTTAGTGTAACAACCAATACACTTCTTTTTCATATGATAATATCTCAGTAAAAATGCAACAAAAATAAAATCACTTAAAGCCTACAGAGTGCACCAGGAGGCGCCCAATTAGTAACACCAAGCAGGTTAGTAACTGTAAGTTACATAATTTTAGAGATATGTTGACATTTTATAATATTTTGACGACATAGAAGTAGTG
The DNA here is from genome assembly GCA_963662175.1 of Aradus depressus. Taxonomy (NCBI): domain Eukaryota; kingdom Metazoa; phylum Arthropoda; class Insecta; order Hemiptera; family Aradidae; genus Aradus; species Aradus depressus. The sequence continues at coordinate 53,244,845 of OY759214.1, read as the reverse complement.
CGTCACTTAATCGTCACCCTCGGTATTAGAGTACTGGCCATAAATATAATGCCAAACTTCCCCTATACTTCGCACAGCTGGGGAAGTAGAGTACTGTAAGCCTATTTTATTTTCCTTATTATTAATGCTAACTGAATAAAATATAAAATAAGTCTATATTTTGTAGTGTACTCGAAAATACATAGTTTAATTTTTATAAAATCCTTTAAAATAAGGATAAGAATATTATTTACTCATTCATTAGTTTGATGTTTTCTAGTATTATGTACATTTTGCATGTATCTATTTATTTTTTTTTATGTTTTATTTTTATTTTTTGTTGTAGCAAGTATTTTAAATCTTCCTTTTGCTCAGGAGCCATTACGTTTATATTTCTATCCTATTCCACTATTTCATGTAAGATATCACTATTTGAAAGCATGAAAGTTTCATTTCGTACACTAGGATCATTTTTAAAATAGAAGTTCAAACATTTTTTGTTTTTACTTTATTTTCCGTCGCATTAGCGTTAACATTGTTTTATTTCATTTTGTTTTCAAGTTGATTGTATGTAAATTGCTAATATTACCTAGGGTTTTGTGAACTCTATGAGTAAAATGTTGGTGGAGGAAACGTTAAAATAAGGCTAATTAAGGGTTGGCCCTCTTCTCAGATGAAGTCTATCTTATCGACAATACAATTGATTGTATCCATTTGAAATAATGAAATACCTATAATTTGTTTTATTATATTCACGATGTCACTCATCTATTGATCTACTGATCTATTGATCTACTAATGATTAGAAGATGGGTGGTACTATTGGGTTTGGCAGGGAGTACGACTTGCAGCCTGGCTGAGATGTTCGATGGCTCGACCTGGCACGAGGCCTGTCCTATGAACATCAACAGATCCGCACTCTCTGTCTGTCTCTGCACTGGCATACCAAATGCAGTAGAGTACAGTCTCGTCTCCAGGATACAGGAGGGTTCCATCAGCTCTTTCCAACTCTCCTGAGTAGCTTTTAGGCAAGTTCAGTCATTTTTTCTCATTAAAAATCTATTATCTATTCAATCAAACTCTGTTTAAAACTTTATACATGAAATAAAATGATGGTGGAATATAGAGAATTTTATGAACTTTTCTCAAAGAAAGTCAGGAGGAAACTTGAAATGTTTGTTTTAATGGAAATAAATTTTAAATTTATATCCAAAGTGGAGAGTGAAGGTGAACGACACAAAATCAGTTCACATCGTCTTCACCCTTCGTCGAAAATATACCTGCCCTCCAGTGTACCTTAACAAAAATCCCATCTCTATAAAAAACGAAGTCCGCTATCTAGGCCTCATACTCGACAAACGACTAACTTGGAATCCTCACACGAGACTGAAAAGACAAGAAATGAACAGACGTTATAAACTTCTACTAAGACTACTAGACAAAAGATCCAAACTAACTTTGACAACAGAACGACTTATCTACAACGCAATACTCAAACCTATGTGGACTTACGGACTTAGCTCTGGGGTTCTGCCAAGGCTTCCAATCTCCAGCGTATCCAATCCCTTCAATCCAAAATCCTTCGTACAATAGCCAATGCTCCTTACTACGTCTCCAACAAAAATCTTCACACTGACCTTAACGTACCTTTTGTTACCGAAATCTCTAAATCCAAATACAAAAAATTATTTTCCCTTCTTAGTTCCCACAATAATCCTCTAGCCCGTGCCCTCCATTCTGCCATACTTCACCAACGACGGCTTAAGCGTCAATGGCCTAGAGACCTCCTGAGCAGAAGTAGTGACAGTGACAGTGATTAGCTATAAACGATAGAAAAACAGTGACTAGGGAGTGTCTAAACAGTCACTGGGTGATTTCTCCCCTCTTGACATTTTGACATTGCCTTTATCTCTGTATTAGCATATTTTCTTGTTGTATATATTTTTATACAGTTGTAAATATCTCTTTGTGAATTAAAAAAAAAAAAAAAAATTATATCCTGGCAAAACTGATATTGCGACAGGTTTTTAACAGGATCCCTTACTCTAGTTATAGCTTAGAGAAAATTTTTCTACTATTACAGGAACTATCTCTCGGTTTGCCACCTGAGGCGGGAGAAGGAGGTGGTAAGGTGCTCTTCAACCCCACGACTAACCCCTTCTCTGTAATGTAAAGCAACATTTTAATATGGTTATTACATCATGCCCCCCCCCCCCCCCCCCCTCTTAGCCCTGAGCTAAGTCAATCTTTTAAATTATGTAGTAGTTTTAAATAGAGGATTTGAATTGTCACTCAACGTTTCTAACCTAAAATGCTGTTTATATTTTTAAAATAATTGAATTAAGTTTTTGAATATATTTTATTCTTAATAAGTACAGACTGAAATTGAAAAAATGTTGGTTGAATCAAAGAGATGTGTTCCCGGAGCGTGACGGGATAAGCCAAGTATCTGTTCTCCCTAAAACTAATCGACAGATTTGGCTGAAAATCAATAAATAGTCTTAGTGAGGGATTTTGCAACCCTCATATAAAATGTAATCTCGACACATTCATTACATTGCCAGTTATTAGGTTTTTTTTAGTTGGGTCCACCCCCTCCTCCTTCTCTTCGGTCGATTACCATACTTCCGATTTCATTTTAACATGTTAACACAAATATTATTTTCCTCCACGTTAGATTTACAATGATATTTACTGTTCCATAGGGCGAAGAGCGTCTACAAAACCGTTTGTCCCCTCTCTCTCCGATATTTGGAAAAGTATTGATGCTATATTGCTGAAACTATGCACAATGTATGTATGTATATCCAACGAAAAATAAATAATTCGGTATAAAAGAAATATCAATAGAAAAACATATTTTCAGATAGTAGGCTGTAGCTATAATAGTGAAGCCATGAAGACATTTAGGGTTAGTTTAGAGATTCCAAGAGGTTCCATAAAGACAAGCTTCAAATAAAATTTGTATTAAATTGTTTGTAGATACAAGGAACTAATTTAAGTGTTAATATGAAAATATTGAAAAAATAACTACATGCCTTATGATATGACATCTACTGAACTCGTTTAGTAAGAACTCTAGTTGAGAACTAAAAATCATAACTTCTTTTAACTTTTCTTAAATTTTCTTTTCACTATCCAATAATTATTCGGTGAATAATATTTGAAAACATGAAATCTTACTGCAGTGGCTTGGGCAGAAACTACACTCCAGAAAAATAAAAATATAAAAATGTGTATTAAATGATACATCAATGTCATGTTAACCTATGGAACCCTTCAGTGTGTGACCTGCTCATGTGTGTGACCCGCTCGCTCTGTAATACTTTTTTTGTATTTTTTTTCTTCTCATAATTTTTATTTTTGTTTACAGTGAATGAAGAATTAGAGAAGATAATAGTGGAGTGGATGAAACAGTGAAGATAAATGAACGAAATACAGTACTGAGACAGTGGATACCTGCTGACATGTCTGTTTGTTGGAGCAGTGTCCCCCCGTTCATTGGGGGAGGTACCGTAAATTGAGAGGTTGGCAAGACTGAATAGTTTGTCCCCTTTTCGTAAAGTAAACGAACATTGCATGTGACTTGTGTTTCAGTTTCGTTTTATAAACATCTTTATGTCTGACAGAAATAGTACAGCGTACATTAGTTGTATCTCCCGTAATGTACATGGTTCATCTCCACGTCATTGTGCTCTTATAGTACCTATGTCTATGTCTACACAAAACAAACTAGTTTTCCCGAAAAATAAAATTATGGAGTTGCCTTCCATTGAAAAAATAGGCGATTGGGTTTATAATGCTCCATGACTTTGCAGAGACGAATTTTGACATGATAATATAAATTTGAATATTTTGACTACCCTCATTTTTAGTGGCACGGCCCAATTGGGAATGATTACCCAAGCTAGCTGTAGGTATCTAGAAATGTTAGGTTTGGTTGGAGTGGCACGGCCCAATTGGGAATGATTACCCAAGCTAGCTGTAGATATCTAGAAATGTTAGGTTTGGTTGGAGTGGCACGGCCCAATTGGGAATGATTACCCAAGCTAGCTGTAGATATCTAGAAATGTTAGGTTTGGTTGGAGTGGCACGGCCCAATTGGGAATGATTACCCAAGCTAGCTGTAGATATCTAGAAATGTTAGGTTTGGTTGGAGTGGCACGGCCCAATTGGGAATGATTACCCAAGCTAGCCCCCCTTACATTGAAGGAAAAGGTTACAAACTAATCAGTATTGCCAACATCTCAATTTAGTGAACTGCGAAACTTATTCTCTTTGTCAAAGGGAACAGTTTCATACAGATTTCAGTTTTCAACGCTGGGCTTCGCAGTTAAACTAAAATGTACGCACTTGGTTCAAATGTGAAAAAGAAAAGTACAGCGAACCCGTCAAAAAGCCCAAAATGGTTATATATATAAAAACAACTAAACTATAAAGACTAATACAACACCAATATACAGTTTATTTATTACATTCCGAGGTCCTCCTCGCGTCGTTCATCAATTAAAGCTTACATCTCGCTTCTCATTCTCTTCATCTCGTTCGCTTCGGAACGCTGTAGCTCCACCCACGGTGGCTCCATCTCAAATCTCAGGAAAAACGCTAGTTGGTAATTTTACAAAGAAACTTTTTTTCACAAGACACATTCATATTAATTAGAAAAAGTGAGTCACATTTATTGCTATCATTTGGTCTTCACTTAACGGATAAAAGTTGTAGACATTAAATGTTAGATGTCAATATAATATAAAATACATTTTTTTTCAACTTTATGGGTATTATAGTTATGACGAAACAAAACATATTTTCCATCCTTAGTTACGGTAGCGTAGGGTGCATCTGAAGGAAATCAGTCTACTGACGTTGCTTGAAAAAGTGGGTTTTCCCAAAATAAGTTGCTTCGGTTGCGCAGCGTCCATCAACATCTTATATTTCCTTTTCGGCTAATTTGATTAGGACGAAACAAAACATATTTTTCACCTTTACTTAAGGTAGCCAATCTTCGCATTTGATTGATTTCAGTTTATTGACTTAGCTGAAAGAAATAGGTTTTCCGAATACGTATAAGGATATTGGGTGACGTAGGTTCCATATATTTCTTAAATTTCCTCTACGATTATTTTAGTTAGGACGAACCAAAACATATTTTTCATCCTTAGTTAAGGTGACCTATCGTTGCATCTCATTGAAATCAATTCAATGACATTGCTGGAAAAAGTCGAATCAGTGGCATAGGTTCCATCTATCCTTGCCTTACATTTCCTCTACGGCTACATTAGCACCGAATAAAATATATTTTTCATCTTTATTTACGGTAGTATATTGTCGTATCTGATTGAATTCAGTTTAAAGGACAACAAACTGATAACGACAAACTACTTTATAATTTTAAGAAATCTTTGTAACTACATTCAGTGCTCCCGCTTAATGTTATTAGTTTGGGTCCTGACAAAGTGATAACATTAACCGACTGATAACAATAGGCAAGAAACACCAGGGGAGTCAAAAGCAAAACAAAATTAGATTTATAAAAACAATAGGGAGTGTCACCACTGGGTGATTTCTCCCCTCATGACATTTTGACATTGCCATTATCTCTGTATTAGCATATTTGCTTGTTGTATATATTTTTATACAGTTGTAAATATCTCTTTGTAAATTAAAAAAAAAAATAAAAAATAAAAACAATGTTTATTAGCTATATACAACTTTGTGCATAAATCTTTAGAAACAAAACTAATAAGTAGATATATACAAGTATTTTACATATACATATATGTTCATAGGTATGTACAGTAGTTACGCATAATATGATGTATGTACGTATGTACAATCTAAAAATTGTTTTACCCATAGAAAGGCGATCTTAAGATGTTTAATTTCTCTGAAGAGATGAGACCACGACGTTTCGACATTTGTTCGTCTATTTAAATCCGAACGCTTTGATTTCACAAAACAATTCGAATTTGCACGAAATTTGACTTAAGTAACGAATTCGTTAAGTAACGAATGATAAGACAAGAACACACTGAGCTCTGACTGATGTGGTGGGAGAAGCGGATGTTTACTTTAGCTCCAGTCTTTTCGCTTCCCAGAAAATGAAACAAAGAACTAGGTCCGAGAATGATCACTTCAGCAATATCTGATTTTTTGTTATTTTTGAGAACAGTCAGCTAAAAAATAATTCCCCGTTATGATCTCGACAATTATCAGCTTCTTCTGCTACATGTATATACACAACCTTAGTAATAGTTCATAATTATGAACTTAGTATGAATGTTAGCTTTCTCAAGGCCATGGTACATATACCTACAACCTAACACATTCCTTTATTTCTTCCAGGAATCTCTCTTATTTTAAACTCACACAAGATGAATGAAAAATTATTATTACCAAATATATCCATGACACCTAATATCTGATATTTTATTGTTTACCTATTTATATTACACTTAGTTGTGAACTCATTTTATTAAAACTGAATGCCTACCTACCTCAAGTTCTGCATCAGCTGCAAGCCCACCGGAGATCATCCAACTCACCTCTAATCGACCTCCAGTGTTCTACGACCCATGGGTCTTGTCCAGTCTTCAAGGGACTTCGAATCTTCAGAAGGGAGGACTTGCATCCTCAGCTTAGCGCCCCATCAGCTGCCAAGTCAGCAGTACATCTTACTTTATATAACCATCCTTTACCCCCACCATTCAGTCTGTAATTAGCCATCCTCTATGTAACGTCTCTTGTACCTAAATAAGTGCAAACTGTCAAATAAAAATTTAAAAAATTCTTTAGTAAAATGAGATATTTAATCGACACCCGAAGGATCAATACGGTTGAGTCGGAACAGAAGCCCAGCTTTAGGGTCGACCATATTGCATCACTTCCCGCTCAACCGCTTAAACCGCGGCAGTTGCAAACAGCGAGGTGAACCCGCGCGATTCTAGCTCGTGGTGGTTATAGAGCACCGCTCGCAGGAGGGTACGTCAGTTGGCATAATGGAGCTATCACGTGAGGATCTATTGTGTATTTTGTTGACAACAGATAATATTTATCATAAAATTAAATAAGAAAGAATGACGAACGTCCATGAAATGAATAGGACTCGCCTTGAAGAAGGTGAATACCATACTTTGTTACCTCAACTCAAAGCTCACCCCGAGACATTTTACGAATATTTCCGAATGGATAAACAGACATTCGACTACATCTTGAACAAAATCAAATACCGGATAAAAAAAGGATGGTGTAACTTTTATCAACAGAAAATTGATACGTATTGATACGTCTTATGGTAACTCTGAAGTAAGTCGTTTTGAATTATTAGTTTGGATTGTTTTATTTATACAAAATAAAAAAATTAGATGGTGCGCTTATTTTGAACAGGAGTTTATAATGAGTTTATATGGAGTTTATAACCTGGTCGAGAGATAATTTAGAACATTTTATAAAGCTGATGTGCGAAAATTGTTTACTTTTTAATTAACCACCCTATTGTCCAAACTACTCTGTTTTTTTTTTTTTGCGTTTAATTACATAACAAATCAGCAGACTCAACCGAGATATATCGAACTGTGTGTGCGCTCCTAATATCGTCGAATCAATCTGAAGATAAATCTGACGATAGATTTGCTTCGTGTATGGGTACCTTTAGATATTGGTAGGTATGTATCTCGTAGATACTGGAGCAGGAACTCAGCATCAGCAACTTATTGAAGATATGCCTGTAATCTTTGGATCTCCCATCAATTACTTTTTTTTCCAATATTTTATTTTTATCATTGCATTTATGCATCTGAGCTGTTTGTTTATGATATGACTAACCATCCGATTGTTTACAAACGGATCAAAGAGGGTTGTTACACAACATCTTATTGTTTTGACAATTTTATTTCAACAACAAATTCATGGTGGAAGCGTTAAAAATACACTTTTTTCAAAACTAAGTTTATTAAACAAAGAATACAAAGAAAATATTAAGCATTACACTTTTTCTAATGTAAACTAAAACGATTAAAATGTCTTTATCCGCTTCCATTTTATAAAAACAAGAGTAAGAACAATGTACACAGTCGGAAGATAAGAGCAAACTGACCGGGCGTGCTAAGCGGTTCAAGCGGGTAAAAGAAACAATAATTCATTCCAGTTAAAGCAGGTAGGCAGGTGCACTATGACCGCCCCAATCAGTTTTCACTACTTTTTTTCCCCCGCTCGCCCGCCGCGATAAAGCGGGAAGCGGTGCACTAGGACGTACCCTTAAGGAAGACTGACGCCGTTCTGTACAGGAAGAGTCAAGAAGATCCGTTTAAGTAGCGTTGTCTCTTCCTACGCTAAAGAAGTCTTGTGATTATAATTGGTTATTGTGACTCATGCCCGGGCTTTAAGTACGAGGCAATATCGCCTACTACCAGAACGCTTTTTCGGCGTTCTGTTGGACATGAGCCCGACTCTATAGTAGGAGTTCTAAATGTTTTTGCTCTTGAGGGTTCTCAAAGATGTAAATATTTTATAACAAAACATTTTCGAAACAATACCTTATTTCTTCACCCTGAGGAGCATTAAATCATGTTTTTTATTCGGCACCTTCGCATGCATTCGCAAATTAGTTTATTAGTAGAGAAGTAATGCTGCTTAAATGAATAAATAAAAAGAGAGATGTTTGTTATTTAATAGCAGGGGGGGGGGGGGGGGGGCCTGTATTACTAATACCCATGGCCCCAAAAATATTAAATATTCAACAAATTTTGTTGAAAGTTTAAATTAACTTAAGAAACAAAGAAACATGAAGAATCTACCAAGCAGATAGGACACTCCACTGACATGATCGTGTTATTTACAATTTGCTCTGGGTGTGGAATTTCTGTACAGGCCACTCCCTCGAACCTCACTGTTTTGTATCCTAGTTATTGTGACTCATGCCCGGGCTATAACTATGGGGATATATTGCCTACTGCTAAAGCGCTCTTTCGAGGCGGACGTGAGCCCGGCTTTACCGGGGGAGTCTTCATTTTCTTCCCAAATTTGTGGCTACTTGGAACACGTCCTATGGTCGGCCCCCTCCAGGTCTGAGCACTAACTTGGATTGTTTGAGAGATGAGTTTCAGTGGGACCAGCTTTTTTCCAGTTATTAGATAAAAAACCGACGAAGAAATAGACACAATTTTTATATTTCATTCAGTCGATTTAGATCTCATTTTTAACAAAAAAAGTAACACATTGTTAAATGAGTCGCTAAACGGTTTGGCTAAAAAAAAAGTTGATAAACACTTTTAACAATAGAAGAAATAATTCTGATTAAATTCACATATGTTTTTCAAAATCTATATATAAAGTACTTCGTCAATAACGAATATCTTTGTTCAGTGAAATAGGTGGGTTTTTTGGGAAGAGATACTCAGGATGATGCTGGAGGAGCTGGAAGACAGGAGACATCCGACATTCCTCTCCTGGAGTGGGTGGAAGCTAGGGATTGCAATGCTGGATCCAGCAATCCAGCACATCTTTGGGCTTGCTGGATCCAGCGGTGCGGATCCGAAATCACGTAAAAATAAGTAACTAACTTTTTTTTCGCGCGAAAACGCCTCAAAACTTCACGTTGCCGCTTTGTTACGCGTTGGTGAAAATAGGAAGACTATTGCCATGTTTGCAACAACTCTGCTTTGCTCATGGTATCCAGTTGGCCGTAGTAGACGTCTTGTACAAAAATAAACCACAAACGGTGGTTGAACACATTGAGACAGACGAAAGTGAGGAAGACGAATATTATGACGAAGACGAATATTATGACGAAGACTCTGATATCAATGAGGGCGCGTACAAGTCATATTTGAACCACAGCCACTGGCAGAGGTCATACCGCGTTATAGCAAAATATTAAAAAAAGTGCGGAAAGTGGTTAAAATGTTTAGGAAATCACCTAACAAAGACGACATGTATCTAGAAAAATATGTGATAGAAGAGAAAGAAAGGGAAGGAATTGAGTTTAATTGTTGACTGCCGCACGAGGTGGAACACTTTGTTGAGCATGCTAGAACGCTTTTATAGTTTGAAAGTTTGCATCAAAAAAGCTTTAATCGACATTGGGTCAGACTCAGATACTCAATTCTTAGCTGACGAATGGGCTCTAATCAATGAGTTGATCACGTCTTCAGCCGTTTAAACTGGCCGTAGAAGCTCTATGCAGACGAGATTCCAGTTTAATAACCGCGGACACAACTTTAAAGTTTGTCTTAGATAAACTTAACAGCCAAGATACAATTTTGATTGCTGAGCTTTCCCAGGCACTACGCCAGAGAATTGGAGAATGGCGTCATCCTGAGGTCACGGGGATGTTAGTATATCTGCAGAACCCGATGAAGTACCCTGGTGAAAAACCCTGATGGCTCATTTCCAATGCCAGAAAAAAATGCAATGCGTCAGGCGATGAAAAATATGCTATTCGCGTAAATACACGTATAATAGAACCAGTAGCAGCAGAAGCAGAAGATAATCTAATGGAAGTAGAATGCGATGGGGCGGATTCCCTGAATGTGAATCTCACATTGGAGCAAGAATTGGAGATCGAACAAAAGCATGAGAAAGAAAATTTCATGAAACGAAAAGAAACTGGATCTGGGAAGGATTATGATAAGATATTGAAGAAAGAAATGGCACTTCATGAAAGTGAGGGAGTAAGAGCTGAAAACTTAACTTTAATTTATGATTATTTGATGACTAAATAAAACAAACTTAAAAATTAAAAATTTCATTGAGGACATTTAAAACAACTCCTATCAATGCCGTTCTGGTGGAAGCCGGAGAACTTCCACTTCCACTCAGACGTAAATTACAGTTAAAAAGAAAACTTACAAAAATACACGCCGACAAATCACACCCTTTCAACGATTTAATAAATAGACAAAAAATCCACTTGAACAAGTACATTCAAAATACACTAGCAGAACTCAGGCCAACATTACAGACACTACATCGGACCGACAAACCGTTCTCATTTATTGCGCCCATCCCACTATCAAACCTTATCATAAAATCCAATCCAGACATTAGGACAATCAAAACATCCAAAAACAACTTAGACCCCACAATCCTAAAAGCCAACACAATAGAAATGATTAACACTCTTTACGATAAATGTCACAAACTCTTCACAGATGCTTCAAAAACACCAGAGGGGACGGGCATAGGTATCTTCGATCCCCAAACAGACACTAACCTAACAGAAAAAATCTCACCACATCATAACATCTGTACCTCTGAACTGATTGCTATCCAAAAGGCCATAGACTACTCTAAAAGTATTACATTTTCAGAAGAGATAGTTATATTGACCGACTCTAAATCCGCCTGCCAACTACTACGCAACTTTCACCTCAAAACTCGCAGCAACTACATACTCTCCACAATAGCTACATCCATTTACCAGTCAGATAAGAACTATTACATTCAATGGATTCCTGGACACATCAATTTGACTGACAACGACAGAGCTGACCACCTAGCCAAGCGAGGAACGGCAAAGGACACAGTGACACTCAGAATCGACTTGACCTTAGAAGACACCCTTTCCATCCTACAACACCAGACACTCACGGAATGGCAAACCAACTATACTGACATATCCCAAACCAAAGGACAATTCCACTACAGAGTACAGAAGACAATAACGACAAAGCCATGGTTCCACCCACACAGTAAGACACTGACGACTAAACAAATCATATACTTGACACGACTGAGGACCGGACATGCCAGAACAAACAAATACTTACATCTAATCAAAACAAAACCATCCCCCAACTGTGAACACTGCAATGAGACTGAGGACGTAATCCACATTTTCACGAACTGCAAAAAATACGACAACCAGAGACAACATGAGACACTACTATCCAACGAAAACACATTTCTTCAAACAATAGCTAACATTAATACCATAGAAAACATTAACAGACTCATTAAATTTATTACCAAATCAAAAATTGAATTATAGGATCAATGGACTCCTACATACTCGCTCCGGCTTTATAGGACTACAATTAGTCTTACGGCATAATAAAAAAAAAAAAAAAAAAAAAAAAAAAAAAAAAAAAAAAAAAAAAAAAAAAAAAAAAAAAAACTTATTTTTGTAATATTGTCTATTCCACTAAAGATATATATACATATATAACTACCGGTTTCGGCTTTATCCCATCGTCAGGTCTAGTTATGAACTAAGTCAGTTTGCAGAGGCACTTAGTTCATAACTAGACCTGACGATGGGATAAAGCCGAAACCGGTAGTTATATATGTATATATATCTTTAGTGGAATAGACAATATTTCAAAAATAAGTTTGTTTTATTTATTTATTACAAGTTTCCACAATATGTCCGCGTTCCTCAACTTAGAAGTTATTTGATGACTCTCAAACCAACCAGCGTAGAGGCCGAGAGAGCCTTTTCTGCAGCCGGGTATATATGCAATTCTTTAAGAAGTAGGCTGGGAGATAACACCATCAATAACATTTGTTTCTTGAGATCTTACTTTCAGAAAAGTAAAAAAAAAACGGTTACCTTATTGATTGGCTTCATTCTTTAAAAGGCAAGTCAAGTCTTAAATTATATTATTAGTTTTACTTCTAAAGTAATAAGAGTTAACTAAAGAGTTTACAAGCGGGTTATACAATTTTATTTTGAAAATTAGTGAGACTGAGAAACTGAGACTATAGTAAAATAGGTAAATGAATACTTACTATTAGAGTACTTAACTAACACCAAAAATATGTGAGTAAATGTAGGTAGTTAGTTATTAAAGTTTCCAGAGTTTAAAAAAAAATTGTTTCATTTCTTTGAAAAATCGATTAATGCTGGATTCGTGCTGGATCCAGCTGGATTTGCTTTGATCAAGCATAAATACAGCTGGATAGAAAATGCCACTGATTTGGTATCCCTAGTGGAAGCCCTTCTGGTAGAGCTCCAGCTCCAACCTGCAATAGACCACACTAAAAGTGAGTTGCAATCGAAAGTAGAGGCGATCTACTAGAATAGAGGGTCAATGAGATGTTGATATCTTGCAACAATCATTAAATAAAATAGGGCCTATTTCTGGGACACAATTTTATTAACTAGATATCACGCTCCTCCATTTCACTTAATTTAAATGGCTCTTTAAGCATCAAGAACAAATTTAAATATATCAAACATTTTTTAATAAATTAATGAATAAAGTAGATATGAAGGATTATGAAATGAGACAACCACAACTCAAAATTATGTAATAAAGATTGCAAATAGAATGAATAGTAGAAGTGAATGAGTAAATAACAGATGTAAGTGTGAATGTGAAACAGTGGAAGTGAGATTGTAATGCACATTAGTCATAAATAGAAGTGAATGAGTATGGTATGAGTCATAATAAACGTAAACGAAAGTTTTATAGCCCAAATTAAAGAAAACCCTATACAATCTACTTCTAGGAAGAAATGAGCAAGTCGAGAGCATAGCACATCATTAATACGCGACATGATCTCGTAGTTGGTGCGATGAAATGAGCAAGTCGAAAGCATAGCACAGCATTAATACGCGAAATGATCTCGTAGTTGGCGCAATGAAATGAGCAAGTCGAAAGCATAGTACAGCATTGATACGCGTCATGATCTCGTAGTTGGTGCAATGCAATGAGCTGGTCGAGAGCATAGCACAGCATTTATACGCGACATGATCTCGTAGTTGGTGCAATGAAATGAGCAAGTCGAGAGCATAGCACAGCATTAATACGCGTCATGATCTCGTAGTTGGTGCGATGAAATTAGCAAGTCGAAAGCATAGCACAGCAATAATACGCGAAATGATCTCGTAGTTGGTGCAATGATATGAGCAAGTCGAGAGCATAGCACAGCATTAATACGCGTCATGATCTCGTAGTTGGTGCGTTGAAATGAGCAAGTCAAAAGCATAGCACAGCATTAATACGCGAAATGATCTCGTAGTTGGTGCAATGATATGAGCAAGTCGAGAGCATAGCACAGCATTAATACGCGTCATGATCTCGTAGTTGGTGCGTTGAAATGAGCAAGTCAAAAGCATAGCACAGCATTAATACGCGCCATGATCTCGTAGTTGGTGCAATGAAATGAGCTGGTCGAGAGCATAGCACAACATTAATACGCGACATGATGTCGTAGTTGGCGCAATGAAATGAGCAAGTCGAAAGCATAGTACAGCATTGATACGCGTCATGATCTCGTAGTTGGTGCAATGCAATGAGCTGGTCGAGAGCATAGCACAGCATTTATACGCGACATGATCTCGTAGTTGGTGCAATGAAATGAGCAAGTCGAGAGCATAGCACAGCATTAATACGCGTCATGATCTCGTAGTTGGTGCGATGAAATTAGCAAGTCGAAAGCATAGCACAGCAATAATACGCGAAATGATCTCGTAGTTGGTGCAATGATATGAGCAAGTCGAGAGCATAGCACAGCATTAATACGCGTCATGATCTCGTAGTTGGTGCGTTGAAATGAGCAAGTCAAAAGCATAGCACAGCATTAATACGCGAAATGATCTTGTAGTTGGTGCAATGATATGAGCAAGTCGAGAGCATAGCACATCATTAATACGCGTAATGATCTCGTAGTTGGTGCAATGATAAGAGCAAGTCGAGAGCATAGCACAGCATTAATACGCGAAATGATCTCGTAGTTGGTGCGTTGAAATGAGCAAGTCAAAAGCATAGCACAGCATTAATACGCGAAATGATGTCGTAGTTGGCGCAATGAAATGAGCAAGTCGAAAGCATAGTACAGCATTGATACGCGTCATGATCTCGTAGTTGGTGCAATGCAATGAGCTGGTCGAGAGCATAGCACAGCATTTATACGCGACATGATCTCGTAGTTGGTGCAATGAAATGAGCAAGTCGAGAGCATAGCACAGCATTAATACGCGTCATGATCTCGTAGTTGGTGCAATGAAATGAGCAGGTCGAGAGCATAGCACATCATTAATACGCGACATGATCTCGTAGTTGGTGCGATGAAATGAGCAAGTCGAAAGCATAGCACAGCAATAATACGCGAAATGATCTCGTAGTTGGTGCAATGATATGAGCAAGTCGAGAGCATAGCACAGCATTAATACGCGTCATGATCTCGTAGTTGGTGCGTTGAAATGAGCAAGTCAAAAGCATAGCACAGCATTAATACGCGCCATGATCTCGTAGTTGGTGCAATGAAATGAGCTGGTCGAGAGCATAGCACAACATTAATACGCGACATGATGTCGTAGTTGGCGCAATGAAATGAGCAAGTCGAAAGCATAGTACAGCATTGATACGCGTCATGATCTCGTAGTTGGTGCAATGCAATGAGCTGGTCGAGAGCATAGCACAGCATTTATACGCGACATGATCTCGTAGTTGGTGCAATGAAATGAGCAAGTCGAGAGCATAGCACAGCATTAATACGCGTCATGATCTCGTAGTTGGTGCGATGAAATTAGCAAGTCGAAAGCATAGCACAGCAATAATACGCGAAATGATCTCGTAGTTGGTGCAATGATATGAGCAAGTCGAGAGCATAGCACAGCATTAATACGCGTCATGATCTCGTAGTTGGTGCGTTGAAATGAGCAAGTCAAAAGCATAGCACAGCATTAATACGCGAAATGATCTCGTAGTTGGTGCAATGATATGAGCAAGTCGAGAGCATAGCACAGCATTAATACGCGTCATGATCTCGTAGTTGGTGCGTTGAAATGAGCAAGTCAAAAGCATAGCACAGCATTAATACGCGCCATGATCTCGTAGTTGGTGCAATGAAATGAGCTGGTCGAGAGCATAGCACAACATTAATACGCGACATGATGTCGTAGTTGGCGCAATGAAATGAGCAAGTCGAAAGCATAGTACAGCATTGATACGCGTCATGATCTCGTAGTTGGTGCAATGCAATGAGCTGGTCGAGAGCATAGCACAGCATTTATACGCGACATGATCTCGTAGTTGGTGCAATGAAATGAGCAAGTCGAGAGCATAGCACAGCATTAATACGCGTCATGATCTCGTAGTTGGTGCGATGAAATTAGCAAGTCGAAAGCATAGCACAGCAATAATACGCGAAATGATCTCGTAGTTGGTGCAATGATATGAGCAAGTCGAGAGCATAGCACAGCATTAATACGCGTCATGATCTCGTAGTTGGTGCGTTGAAATGAGCAAGTCAAAAGCATAGCACAGCATTAATACGCGAAATGATCTTGTAGTTGGTGCAATGATATGAGCAAGTCGAGAGCATAGCACATCATTAATACGCGCCATGATCTCGTAGTTGGTGCAATGAAATGAGCTGGTCGAGAGCTTAGCACAACATTAATACGCGACATGATGTCGTAGTTGGCGCAATGAAATGAGCAAGTCGAAAGCATAGTACAGCATTGATACGCGTCATGATCTCGTAGTTGGTGCAATGCAATGAGCTGGTCGAGAGCATAGCACAGCATTTATACGCGACATGATCTCGTAGTTGGTGCAATGAAATGAGCAAGTCGAGAGCATAGCACAGCATTAATACGCGTCATGATCTCGTAGTTGGTGCAATGAAATGAGCAGGTCGAGAGCATAGCACATCATTAATACGCGACATGATCTCGTAGTTGGTGCGATGAAATGAGCAAGTCGAAAGCATAGCACAGCAATAATACGCGAAATGATCTCGTAGTTGGTGCAATGATATGAGCAAGTCGAGAGCATAGCACAGCATTAATACGCGAAATGATCTCGTAGTTGGTGCAATGATATGAGCAAGTCGAGAGCATAGCACAGCATTAATACGCGTAATGATCTCGTAGTTGGTGCAATGATAAGAGCAAGTCGAGAGCATAGCACAGCATTAATACGCGAAATGATCTCGTAGTTGGTGCGTTGAAATGAGCAAGTCAAAAGCATAGCACAGCATTAATACGCGAAATGATGTCGTAGTTGGCGCAATGAAATGAGCAAGTCGAAAGCATAGTACAGCATTGATACGCGTCATGATCTCGTAGTTGGTGCAATGCAATGAGCTGGTCGAGAGCATAGCACAGCATTTATACGCGACATGATCTCGTAGTTGGTGCAATGAAATGAGCAAGTCGAGAGCATAGCACAGCATTAATACGCGTCATGATCTCGTAGTTGGTGCAATGAAATGAGCAGGTCGAGAGCATAGCACATCATTAATACGCGACATGATCTCGTAGTTGGTGCGATGAAATGAGCAAGTCGAAAGCATAGCACAGCAATAATACGCGAAATGATCTCGTAGTTGGTGCAATGATAAGAGCAAGTCGAGAGCATAGCACAGCATTAATACGCGAAATGATCTCGTAGTTGGTGCGTTGAAATGAGCAAGTCAAAAGCATAGCACAGCATTAATACGCGAAATGATCTTGTAGTTGGTGCAATGATATGAGCAAGTCGAGAGCATAGCACATCATTAATACGCGCCATGATCTCGTAGTTGGTGCAATGAAATGAGCTGGTCGAGAGCTTAGCACAACATTAATACGCGACATGATGTCGTAGTTGGCGCAATGAAATGAGCAAGTCGAAAGCATAGTACAGCATTGATACGCGTCATGATCTCGTAGTTGGTGCAATGCAATGAGCTGGTCGAGAGCATAGCACAGCATTTATACGCGACATGATCTCGTAGTTGGTGCAATGAAATGAGCAAGTCGAGAGCATAGCACAGCATTAATACGCGTCATGATCTCGTAGTTGGTGCGATGAAATGAGCAGGTCGAGAGCATAGCACAGCATTAATACGCGTCATGATCTCGTAGTTGGTGCGATGAAATGAGCAAGTCGAAAGCATAGCACAGCATTAATACGCGAAATGATCTCGTAGTTGGTGCAATGAAATGAGCAAGTCGAGAGCATAGCACAGCATTGATACGCGTCATGATCTCGTAGTTGGTGCAATGAAATGAGCAGGTCGAGAGCATAGCAAAGCATTAATACGCAACATGATCTCGTAG
Organism: Aradus depressus; assembly: GCA_963662175.1. NCBI lineage: Eukaryota > Metazoa > Arthropoda > Insecta > Hemiptera > Aradidae > Aradus > Aradus depressus. Next base: position 53,226,871 of record OY759214.1, on the reverse strand, counting down.
TTGGTGCAATGAAATGAGCAAGTTGAGAGCATAGCACAGCATTAATGCGCGAAATGATCTCGTAGTTGGTGCAATGATATGAGCAAGTCGAGAGCATAGCACATCATTAATACGCGCCATGATCTCGTAGTTGGTGCAATGAAATGAGCTGGTCGAGAGCATAGCACAGCATTAATACGCGACATGATCTCTTAGTTGGTGCCCGTGAAACAAAAACGAAATAAGACATATTTGTTTTCAATTGATAATTGAAAATTGATAAATGTTTTATATTTTAAGAGGTCGAATTTTTCTGTTTACAATTTTTATTTTCATATCATAGCAACATTAAGTAAAACGATATAAAAGCCTTGACCGATAAAAAAAACGTCATAAATATTTATACCAGCGAAGAAATAAGACCAACAATTGTGAGTATGTTTATTGTTAAATCATAACCTAATAATCCAAATTTATTCAAACATGAAAGCAGCATTAAATCTTAATAATATTCTAGGATCACAATTCGTTAATTCTATTTCAAATATTACTTTTATTATTCAATCATCATGCTTTAACTGGCTCGACCATTAGCGCCATCTTCTAATTGTTTAACTAATAGTGAGTATAAATGCTACATTCATGAATATGCAGCAGTTATGTAAAATAATGACCCAACGGCAGAACGAGTGTGATGGAGGTGGCTCTGGTACACACAAATTCTAAAGTAAAAACAACTTTCTTTGTACATCCATGTGCGATGTATCCTCGAAAATAGCTTGTAGAGTAGAGTTAATCATTTACATTTCCCAGTGTTAATATTATTGTCGCCATTTCCTGTGTTCGCAAGTTGCGTTAATAGCTTTATTATCATTTCCCAGGGCCGCCCGTTTTGTTAATATTATGGTCACCATTTGCTGTGTTCGCTAGTTGCATTAATAGCTTTAATATCATTTCCCAGGGTCGTACGTCTTGTTATTATTATTGTCACCATTTCCTGTGTTCGCAAGTAGCGTTAATAGCTTTATTATCATTTCCCAGGGCCGCCCGTTTTGTTAATATTATGGTCACCATTTGCTGTGTTCGCTAGTTGCATTAATAGCTTTAATATCATTTCCCAGGGTCGTACGTTTTGTTAATATTATTGTCACCATTTCCTGTGTTCGCAAGTAGCGTTAATAGCTTTATTATCATTTCCCAGGGCCGCCCGTTTTGTTAATATTATGGTCACCATTCGCTGTATGCGCTAGTTGCATTAATAGCTTTAATATCATTTCCCAGGGTCGTACGTTTTGTTATTATTACTGTCACCAATTGCTCTGTTCGCAAGTTGCTTTAATAGTTTTATTATCATTTCCCAGGGTCGCCCGTTTTGTTATTATTACTGTCACTATTTGCTCTGTTCGCAAGTTGCGATGATAGCTTTTTTGTCATAAGAATGATGATTAAAAAACACGATGGGGAAGGAGTTACTGTGTGATAGTTATCAATGTCAGGTTATTTTACATTTTGTTTCGTCATGATTAATTTTTGTGTCATAAGAGATACTTTAGAAATGTGTTAGAAGGTTTATTATGAAACTTGCTGACTGGTTATTCATGTCTGGTTAGTTTATCTTTGTTGTTTTTTATTGTCGACATTGGTGATAGTTAAGAATAATCCCGGATAAAAAAGAAAACAATTTATTCCCCCTCCTAACTTCAAAAGAAACGTATTTTTGTTTTTTTAATCATATCTCATCGCGTCCTATTAATTAATATGCCAGTTTACATTGTAAAAAAAATAACAACAACAATTGAGACTGCCCCGCGCCCAAATACTACATTAAAAATTCATCAATTTCTGATGTGATCCACAAATCGAAAAACTAAACATGCCTTATTGCCAGCTTCAAAATAGTCATATATTTTTGAACTTGAATCCTTTTAAAGTGTTACAGATATCCCCCCACCCCACATCAACAATGTTGGGTGCCAAATGAGTCTATATATTGTAAGTTGGTACATCCTTGACGTCTCCAATTAGTTATTATGACTCATATCCGGTCTTTAACAACGAGGTCATATCGCCTACTACCAGAGTGACGGAAGAGCGCCAGACTCTACTATGGGAGGCCTAAATTTTGCCTACCCTAAATTTTTATTCACCTAGGGTCTTTAACGAGTTTCGACATCGTACATGCTCGGGAACATCCCTTACCGCCCCATCCGAAAGACGGCATGCTTATGTTTCTTTTACTTTCTAGATAAAATAAACGGCCGGGTCTAGAACCCGCTATCTTTAGCTCAGTAAGCAAGGAGACATACCACTGAGCTACCGGCGCCCTCATCCTTGACGTACCTGCCCTATAAGTTGACTATGAATATTAACAACAGCTTGTGAACGACGGATAAAAAATGAAACATTCTTGATCTTTCCTCTCTCCGCCCAAAAAGACATGTAATCTTGAATCCTTTGAAACAGTATGCCACACATTGTGGTTATCAAAAAAAAGGGAGGCCCCGATCTACTGCTCCTTCAATGAAATGTTTTTAGGACGTCACATAGCGTAATGGACTTGAATTAAATATTAAATTTCATTAGAATATGTGTTATATATCCTCCTATTTTGGACTTCATATAGGCTGACATACAATTTTAAAAGCTATCAAAATATTTTACCCTTTTAAAATTTCTGACTAAAGTATCCTTATGACATCACTATATTGCCTGGCATGAGATGTGGTTTTGCATAACTTTCCGGGTGGTTGTCCATCTCAGGTTAATTTATATTCCTTCTGCCTAATACATTATATGTTCCCCTTACAATTTTATTCATGTAGATTATTATAACTTTTTTTTTTTTTTAGTTAAAAAAAATATAATATGTTACATGAAGAAAGAAATTCCAAACCAAAAAGAGTCTACAACCGACTAAGACGAACCGATCCACTGAGAAGTAAACCTATACTTTGGACCTACAAGAAATGCACACCAACGAAAAGCACGAAGAAACAGTCAGGAAAGTCGGACAACATTATCATTGACTATACGTACAAGGAAGAGATCCCAAGGAAAGTTTCATACCACCGGAGAAAAGGCAAGAAGATCCTCAGAGACATTTGGAGCAGGGCAAAGCTGAAGGAAGAACTGACCAAGGGGAAGGAACTGGTGGGATTGGACGAAAGTTCACTTACTTCCACGGCCGTAGAGAAAAGAGCCATAGACCTGTATATCCTCAGGATGTTTGGGATCCCGGACAAGTTCTATCCGGAAACGGTGGAAAAAAGCAAGCAGTACGTCCCATTCGATCTCACGTGCCAACTGGGAGACGGGACCACACTAGTCTGTCCTGTTATCGCCCCCTGCCTTTTCAAGAAGTTCTTGGAGTGTTCTTCCAATTCCATTTCCACAATTACTACCAAACATAGCTCGGATGTGACGATTATGTCAGGGGAGGATGTGATCACCACCAGATTATACAATTCTGACCAAGAGATCTATGACTCCTCCTTCGGGAACCTCCTGGAGAGAGGAAGCTCACAGTTGGGAACAAGTATCAGGGAAATAAGTTCCGCAGCATCTGTCAATGTACAGTACAAAAACCATTCTTCAGTCTTGTACAACATGTTACTTGTTCCAGAGGTTGACTTCGGTAAAACTTATGAAACCTCTGTCCGCAAAATGATGAACGCACAACAAAATGAAGAATCATTGACGACAGATGGTAAAAGGGCCAGTTCCAAGATGGGATCGTCCGCAAAGAAGACAGATAAGAGTGAAGAGAGGAACAAGTTGCAAGAGTACACCTGTTCACTGAAGTCATTTCAGGCCCCGCAGAAAATGGACTCGGAAGGAGAGGATTTTGAAGGAGGTGATTTTGCGAGTGCTAAATCTTCTTCAAGGTTATGTTTTATGAATAAATTGAAACAAAGTGAAATTTCTGATTCGAAGCAGCTTAAGACAGAAAGTGGTGATCATTTCTCCGCTGCTGTAGATGAGTCTGAGAGGAAGAATGAAATGGATGATTCATCGTGCTCCCTATTGAACGAAATTAAACATCTGGCCGAGATGCCTGGAAAATCGAGTGACTTTTGGAAGGAAGTGGTCCTCGTTATCACTTTAATGGAAGATGTATACAAACCAGGAAGAACACAAGAGAAAGGAGTGACTCCTTACAAAAAAGATAGAATTCAGAACTGGTTAACCGATGGGCTCGGAAAAATATTTGCAAAAATTAAGAGAAAACAAGAAGATGAAGTGAGCAACGAAGTGTTGAATGTTTTTAAGGACGTTACTAAAAGGTTACATCAACTGGCTTCCCATAATGCTTCTACAAGACGAGCTCAACAAAACATATTGCAACAAGCTCTTGCAAAAAAACATCATATTCCAACACTAGAAAGCATCGACAAAATGCGCAAGTATGAAGAATATTTATACTGTGAAATAGATGACACATCTTCAGAAGAACAGGATTCCGAATTTCAATCGCACCGAGTTCACGACTACATGCCATACGGTCTTGAATTAAATCCAAGATTGTTGGACAGATATAAAACAGATGTGAGTCTGCGATACAGTTTTGAAAAGGTAAGCGAAGAGAAAAATTTAGATGATAAATACAGGGGAGTTGAGGGACACCTGGAGATAGTGGCTCCTATAGTGGAGCTGCCCTTAGAAGAGTATCTGGCGACCACCTTCGGCCTCTCCATCAGCGAAATACAACTTCTGGAGAAGTTGAGGAAGAAGTGCTTATTTCCGAAGGATATAAAAGGGTTCGGAAGGTCTCTTGTGTTGATAATTCTGGACTCAGATCCTTTCTACAGGGTCTATATTGCCAAAGCAGCAATGAAGGATGAAGGCACTGCATTCCAAGTGAAAGAAAAACTCGACACACAAGAAAGGAAATGTTTACTAACAAAGGAAGCATTGATGAAAATTAAGAAAATGTTTGAAAAAGAAACAAATGAAGTTAGATGCTATTTGATAACTTCTGAGTTTGTCGGAGACGTTCAAAAAGCATACGATAATTTTAATGATGTTTATGGGCCTTTTATTATAGATGTCAAAAAAGTGTACGACAAAGATTTATCATTAAATTTGGTTTCTGTGTCAAAAAATGTTCATATTATTCCGGGAGTTACAGGGGCTAGAGTGTACAGAGAAGATATAAACGAATATTCGGTTCTACAGGGGATGCCAAGTCTGGTGAGGAGCATCTCGAGCAATCTCCAGTCAGTATCACATCCTCTCACACAGGACTCATGCGATAAGGAGGCACTTGATATAATTTCTGAAAAAAAATCATTTCTAATTGAAAACTTTGAAAAAATAAAAGATTTGGTTCCTTCTTTGCGAATGAGGAAGCGTAAAGTATTTGACATTTCCCGCATTTCTGTACCATCAAAGGTGTGCAATGTGATGAAGCGTATGATAAGAAATAAACCACAACAAAATAGAAGAATAGCTAACTCAGGAATGATTAGAAACATAAAAACAAGGATCAATAATAAAAAGTGTTGTGCTTTCTTGAAAATAAAACCATTCAAGGATGGACTAATAGTTGGATTAGAGAAGGGAGCAGGGGAAGGTAAGTATCGAAGGCAGTTTCCTAGCACCTCTCTCCACCTGCCGATAGGTGCGGAGGCACCGGGAGCCCTCACACTGAGGCCTCCTTCAGACTGGCAGGAGAGGCTGCAGAAGAGCGATGTGGTGAACCTGGTATGTGGGCTGCCTCAGGGAAAGGACCTTCTCCCGGTGTCACTCCTGCTACTGGCTGTCAGGAGACTGGTTCCTTTCATCATGGCCCATCATGGCCAGGACATTCGGGCCAACCAAGAGCGTATCATGGGCAACCTCGGTGACCAATTCGACAAAAAGGTAGCCAGCATCCTCGAATATCGCATGGAACTCTTCTACGCCTTTTGGAATGTCCTGAGGGATATAATATTGGACCGTCAGCCGTTGCCTGGGTATGTGACTATTGCTGAGGCGGGTGGAACGGACTGGAACCCTCTCCACTTTGAGATGGTCGTCTACGAAGAGTGGTTCAAGAGGCAGGGTCTCACCCCTCCTCAATATCTACACAAAAAGGTTCTTGTTGCAAGTTCCAGTTCCTCTGATGAAGAAGAAATTGTCGTATACGAAAATGATGAATTTGTAACAAAAAGTAAAAGAGATTATTTGCGATCTCTCAGACACTGGGGACAAGAGAAGTCTAACGTCATTGTCCCATATAGCAGTGACCCAAAATCAAAGACAGATGGTGGAACAGCTGATATAATCTGTCCTTATTGTCGTACAAGTGAGTCTATTGAAAGTTTGTGTAGGTGTAACAAGGTGGATATCAACATAAAAGAAGCTATAGACAGCCTTTCTCAGAAACCAAAGATAGAAGAGACAGCCCAGGCAGGCACAAAAGTGTATACAGATAGTCTGTACTCCCTCATCAAGTGGATACTGGAGGGTATGGTCTTCTTGGAGGAGACTGTCAGTGAACTCAAAAAGGAGCAATATACACTATACTCTGACATAATGTGCGATGCCTTTGATATATGTAAACAAAAACGGGAAAAAACTCCCATTGAAAAATGTGAAACTACTTTTTCTCGCGTGCATTACTTGCAGTCCCGCAAGTTGAGAACTAAGCCACCAAACTCCAAAAATCTAGATTCAAACATGTCAGTGAAATCTTCACAGAATGATGGAGAGTTTGAATGTACGAGTGTGTCTGTGGTGGCCCTTGCGGAACTTAATGTAAAGCAATGGAAAAATTACATCATCGAAGGTTACAAAAAATATGCTAAGCTTGTTAAGAAAGTTTACAAGTATTATAAATTCAAGAGTGAGGGTAGTCTTTTGAAAGCAATCTCGTCTCAATACAAAAGTATTCATCATTTACAAAAAAAGGAATTCCAAGAAAGAGGAAAAGAGAACTTCGCAAAAGATGGACAAAGTACATGTAAACTTGTCATTGAATGTCCTGATGAAAAATTGTTCGGCCAAAGGGTGAAAAGTTCAACCCGAGAACTAAATTTAGATAAAAGAAAAACCCTCCCCTGGAACCAAAGCTATTTGTTCGACAGTCAGTTTTGTGCTCTTTCTTTGAGGCAAAAGAGTAACGTAATATTAGGTAGTCTGAAGTATCTTAAAGTCATTCCAAAAGATCATTCTTTCCCCAATAAACACGTGACAGGAAGATCCCCAAAAATGGTATTTCAGGCTTTTTGCAAACACCACCATGAGAGGAGACAGTCTGCAGTTACGTACACCTTGAAAGAAGTGGACAAGGGACCAGGTTTGGTCGCAAGCCAGAAGATTGACGCCGGTTGCAGTATATACACGCCGGAGTACTTTACTGTCAACTGTCTCAAACTGATCACCGTTGCCTCTGAACCGCGAATTAAAAAGCTGCTCAAGCCTTATATAAGAACATTCCATTATAGACTATTCAGTACCTCGAAAAGAATGAGGACCATCTGTGCAGAGCCCTACACGAAGCCGATGAGGGGAAGTTGGCGCTACTGGCGGGTTCGCAATTATCTCTCGGAGGTGGGATACCCGGAGCCAGGGATGGGAAGCTCAGAGTATTTCTACTGGGACCTCTATGACGACATTAATGATATTATCGTCTTCCCTACACAGTTCAAACTCATGTACTACTCTCATAGATTTGTTAACACATTTCCCAGACGATCCATTACCGATTTCGATGGCATGACCACCGCCCCGAACCAACTCTTCTCTGGGCTAACTCTGACATTCTTCAAAATCAAGAATAACGGTTTGTTGTATACAACGTTCATTTTACGTCCAAGTCGTGCCTATATTCTTTTCAAACCTCGTTCGTCTTTGGGCCTAAGATGGTGTTACTACAGAAGAGTGTGTTGTTCATATCTTGATTTCAGTTATATAAGAATTCCGATACATATTTTGTTCACATACAGAGATCCGTTTCTCATGTGGGTGGAGGACAATTTTCAAATTTCTAATTTTAAAATTTTCCTGAGAAGCACAATAATGAAATTTCCAATACCAGAAGAAGACATGAATCTTAATGAAAAAGTAATAATGTATGGAGATGTTAGCAATCTGGAGAACCATTTAGTTCTTGATGGAGGTGGGTTAAATTACATGGAGAGTGAGAAGGGAAGCAAAACAAGTGAAGAGTCGGAGGAAGGCGAGGTGTGGAGTTCTTGTGTGAAGCCACTGGAAAAGAGATACACTGCAGTGGGGCTGAAGGCACTGCGGGACTTCGGATACGATGTGCCGCAGAACGAGAGTTCCTCATCAGACTCTGAAGTGAATAACAATATCTACAGAGGGTATAGCAAGTGGGACTGGTCGGAAACCAACAGGTATTACTCTGATGTCAAATCCAGGGTCAAATCTTGGATCGACGACAGCCAGATCATCTATGAGTTTGAAGGTACTTCCGAAGAAGAACTAGAGAAGATTGTTAATGACCAGTCAGATGAAGATGAAAAAATTTTGTCAAAAATAAAGGCAACAAAAAAATATCATATAATGGATAAGAGTGTACACCAGTTGGATTACAAGGTGAAGTTATACCCTGGGGAGACTATCATGTTTTATGGCCTCAAAGACGTGCGCCAAGAAAAGTGGGATCCACCCAAAATTCAGCAAAAAAATCCTAAAAAATTGTATGATTTAACTGACAACAGTGAATACCCATACGAAGTGGGATGGTATAATACAAGGTATGGGTTTTGCATATCTCTGGAAGTGATAGCTGAGCAAATAAAGGGTCGCGCCAAGTTCGAAAAAGAAAAAAGATTGAAAAATCTTGCTGAATCCGAAATATTTTTCAAAAAAATTGATGAAACATTAGAAGACGAATCTGAAGAGTTGAACGTTCCAATAGAACATGAAGAAGTCAAAGGACGCAAAAAACATGAAGACGACAAGGAAGAAATGGAGGATGAAGAAGAAGAAGATGATGAAGACAGAGATTCAGACAAGATCCCTCTTCTGGTGGATCTTCGAAAGTCTGAGCTTGGCATTGGTGGATTTCCAAAAAAGGAAAAAGAAATGGGTGAGGGACGGCCGGAGGCAGAGATTCTAGAAGGAGAACCAGAACCGGAAGCGGAGCCAGAGGCCGCTGCCCAAGAGCCCACCGAGGAGGAACAGCCTGCTGCAGAACAACGCCCAGAGGAGGGAGCTTGCTACTATAGGGAACGGATAGAGGAGATTCAGAGCGAGCCGAGCACCTTGGAGGACTTCAAGAAGCAGTACCAGTACTACGACATAGACGACCTGGAGGGAGACGAAAGGTTCCTGGACAAGAAAGAGCTGAAGAGGAGAGTCAACAGGAAGGCCTACCAGAAACTAGACCTCCACCACTTGTACATCAGAAAATGTGTGAGTAATAAAACAAAACTGTTTTTTCAACAGTTTTTTGTTCTTATTTGTTTTTTTCTTAGAACAAAAATTATATGGAAACATTTTATCCTTTGTGATAATTTAAAAAAAAATTATTAAAAAATAAAATAATTTAAAAAATAAAATCACATTTTCTGTAGATATTGTTGCTGGTCTTCTACTAAATTTTGATTTCTACAGTATTTTTCGAAAAAGCCCCTAGAAAAATATCGAAAGTTCAAGAAATTTTGAAATAAAAAAAAATTCAATTAATAATTATTTTATTTGGATTTCTTCTAAAAATAATTATGAGATGCCATCTTGTTTTTCTAAATTTGTAAAAATGTTCAATCTAATCCAAAGGTATAAATTATCTTACTTGGTTCACAGAGAAAATTAATAGCATATAATAAAGAACAAATATTGGGTTTATTTTTTCTTAACCTACATTATACATTTAAGATCGGAAAATGAAAAGAATAAAAATATTATTTTCAAGAAAAATCGTACGAACTAATTTCTAAAACTACTTAGTCTGTTTTGTTCTTTTATTTTGGTCACTCTTTAAAATTCTTATATTGGGCATATCAATAAATAAAAAGTATCTTGGCGCATCTACGTACTTGCACTGTGTTCACCCTAAACCACTCTCCTCCTACATCTTAACCCTTAGACTATACACACTTCCACAACTCTCCATAAACTGTCAACACTTCCTCAATTCTCCTTAGACTGTCTCTTGACTATGTATAAACAGCTGAGAGGGCGCCGGTAGCTCAGTGGTATGCATGCTTGTCTTCTGAGCTCAAGATCGTGGGTTCGAAACCCGACCGAGGCCCTTAGTTTATTTTATCTAGGAGGTAAAATAAACTTGATGGGACGTTAAAGGATGGTCCCGAGCCTGCAAGATGTCAGGTACTCGTTAAAGACCCCTGCCCTAGATGAATAAAAATTTAGGGTAGGCAAAATTTAGGACTCCCACAGTAGAGTTGGGCTCATGTCCACCAGAGTGACAAAAGAGCGCGCTGGTAGTAGGCGATAAGACCTCGTAGTTAAAGCCCGGGCATGAGTCATAAAATCTAACCTAACCTAAACAGCTGATAACCTAACCGATGATAAAATCTAACCTAACCTAAACAGCTAACCTAACCTACATATAAACAGCTGATCCTTTTTAAACAAAATTCGAATGGTCCATCTTTGTATAGTTATTTACTAATTAATTTACCACTCGACTCCTAACAGCTGTTTTTATTAAAAACTCAACAATTTCGCGATCCTCTTCATTGAAATAATAATAATTGAGCCTGTAATATTTTAGCAATCCTAATGTGTGTAATTGTTTACATCACACCTTGTTTCCCTAAAGTTGGGGAAAATATAAATAGGATGAAATTATTTCATCTACTCCTTTATCTTTTTTTTATTTCTATAGAAATTATTTCTGTTCTAAGAAAAAAGCAGATAAGCACCAAAAACTGTTGAAAAAAATGTCAATTTACATTCTTTGTTGATTTGTTTTTAGGTAATAAGTAAGATTATATAAACATCAAAAATACAAAACACAGACATACGTAACTCTGGTTCTGAGTTACAGACATGGGTTTATTTCCTTTCGAAATTCCATTTTCCTCGACTTAAGAAAGGGAATATGAAATGTTAGATGACCTCCTTGGGGTACCTGTAACCCATACCACAGCTAGCTCACCTGTTCCAAGTCCATACATTGCCAATATCATCAGTTGAAACAAAAACAAATTAGGATAACTCAAAATTATATTAAAAAATTTGCTCTTATATAAAATGTATTATTTTTTTACCGAATATCGTTTTTGATTAATATTTGATGCAAGTCTAACTTCGAGACTTTCAAGTTAAAATTGGAGGACGTGATGAAACTAAGCTAAAACATAAATAAATAATACGGAAACGGGTGGTGAAAAGTGGAACTTGCCACGGGCCGTTCAAGATCAGCAATGAACACATTAAAGTTACCAACAATAAATGATTCAGTTCGTAAGGATACTATGAACATCACACAGTCTCTTATTTATCATTTTTTTTGTTTTTGTTTGCTTTCAGAAATTCCCATTATCAGTCGCCTATAAAAATGTCTATCACAAAACAGCCTTTAGATATGTAAAGGACAAGATAGACATTGTGGAGAAAATGAAAGAGAGACAGAACAAGGAATGGCAAGTCCTCCGGAGACGGCAGATCCCGGCCAACTTCAAGAGAAACCTTTGCAACTTTAGTTTCCCCATCCTGAAAATACTGGAGGAGAAATATGAGATGAGGGACTGGGACCTGTCCAAGCCCGAGTCGGACTATAGGCCGGTCTGCAAGTACTTCGGCAGTTACTTCAGTCACTTCCTCCCGTTGGAGATGTTCCACCAGGCCGATTCCTCGGACAGGTAGGTTCAGCTCGCTAATTATTTTTACGTCGTCTTTGAATCACCGGCCATTTATTTCCCAAGCGCCAAATAATCAACTAAGTTTTCGCTCTTTCTCTGAAATGAACTGATTTGGTTGAAACAGGTGCCTTACTCAGAGACTTCAAAAGCTTTACACTATATTTCATATTGATACATGGAGAGACATAAGGGCTTTTGAGTTGAGTTCTCCCGGGGCCATAGATGTTGTAAATAACTAAGATAAACACCTTGGCTAATAAGCATAGTACATAGGCCAACACAAAAATAATAATAATAATAATAATAATAAATAATAAACTTTAGACAAAATATGTAGTTTTCTCTGAATGGAATTTTATGATCCCCGATTTAAGTGAAATACGTATTTTATGAGATTTTACTTTCAACATTCATTCCATTACATTAGAAAAAACTATACATGGCTTTAGATTAGTTAGTGATATGTTTGTTTGTTTGTTGCTCGGACAGAGAAGGACCAGACCTCTTGGAGGACGCCTATGGGGTGAGGAACGCCCCCTTCCTGACTCTAGGACTAGCCTACATCCCCCAGATGAGACAGAACTCCCTGTTGCCGCCCTACCATGATACAGTTCGCTGTGCCTACTCCTGGCAGCGGGTGGCCATCTACCACTATAATCCTTCTGAACAGCTGTTCCAGGTATTCAGCGTCAACCTTCTCTCCGGACCTTACTTTGTCTCCAGGTACGTTCACTGGTTAAATATTGTCACAGACTTTCTGAGTCTACTGGTAACTTAATAATAACTTCATTGACTATTTTCAAATTGTTTTAATTACACGCTTAAAAACCCGGCAATAAAAAAAAAAAGTCTTTATATAACTAGCAAACAATAAAATAAAATACCTAAATAAAACTAGAATCGCCTTAGTCCAAAAGTAGCAACATTATTTGCTTTTTAAAAAGGCAATTCACGCCAAATAGTATTGTGTAGGTATTACCTGAAAATAGTGTTGTGTAGGTATTACCTGAAAATAGTGTTGTGTAGGTATAACCTGAAAGTCTCACACAACTCAAAATCAAAACCAAATACTAGAAATGTGGTTAAAATAAACGCTGAAAAAACTGTTAGTGTACACTAACCTTAATCTGTACAGAGATAAGATGGGCACCCAGCTACTATTTGCCGAGCAACGGTGGATATGATGACCAGTAACTCCAGCTAGTATGAGTGGCGCTAGTTAGTTATTATGACTCATGCCCGGGCTTTAACTACAAGCCATATCACCTACTACCAGAATACTCTTTCGTCACTCTGGTGGACATGAGCCCGACTCTACTATGGGAGTCCTAAATTTTCCCTACCCTCAATTTTTATTCACCTAGGCTAGAGGTCTCTAACGGGTACCTTATCGTACCGGCTCGCGACCATCGCTTAACGTCCCATCCGAAGGACGGCGTGCTTATGTTTTTTTTTACTTACAGATAAAAAAAACTAAGGGCCTTGGAGCTCAGTAAGCAAGCACGCATATCAATGAGCTATGGCGCAGTTTTATTCAAACGGGGTTATAAAGAAACATATTCCTCTCAATTTTGATAGCTGAAACGATTTTTAACTGTTTTGTTAATCTGGTATAATTGCGTCATTTTTCGGTGTCGCTAGTGGTTTTAACTAATTAACAATTGTTGTAAAATAAAGGATGTATCTTTTACATACAAATTCCAATAAACATACATAAATTCTATAAAGTCTTTATCAAAAAATACTAAATATTATTCCAAGCAGAGCCGATCATTCTAGTGTCACCAACCAAAACTAAACGTCCAATTATTAATTGAATATTGCAATTTTTAAATAAGTTTCATTTGGAATACATTAATTCTACTTAATATTCTGAAGGAGTATTAGTTACTGAATAAAATCGATTTGTAAAACATCGATTTGATGGGTATGTCTGTTTTGCACGTAAGCACTACGCAACTGTTCCGGAAGAACAATGACACAGTTGCAAATATCAATATTTTCAGCAGATGTAAAAAAACAAATATGTACTAATTAATCATAATTTTAATTAAGAAATGTTTGCTGACTATAGGAACAAAGTCAATTTAAAGAAACGCTGATCACAAAGGGGTGTCAACCCTAATGATATTTATCATTTCGCAATTACTTTATAATTCTCCTAAAATTAAGTATTAAAATTCGAGATTTGTGTCAAATTTGTTACTTAAGTAGCGGCCAGAAATGTTACTACAATAATTTCTTTGTTCTACTAGAAGGATTCCTTATTTCAGAAAGAGGGTAGCTCATTGATTGGCGTGCTTGCCTACTGGACTCAAGATCGCGGGTTCAAAACCCATCTGAGGTCTTTGGTTTATTTTATCTGGGAGGTGAAAAATATTTGAGGGCATCGACCTTCGAATGGGACGTTAAGCGATGGTCCCGAGCCTGTAAGTTATCAGTTACTCGTTAAAAGACTCCTACCCTAAGTGAATGAAAATTCAGGGTAGGCAAAATTTAGGACTCGCATAGTAGAGTCGAGCTCATGTCCACCAGAGTGACGAAAGAGCGCTCTGGTGGTAGGCGACATGATCTTGTAGTTAATGCCCGGGCATGAGTCATAATAACCAATATATTCAGAAACCAGTGGCGCATATAACCCAAAATATCCTAATTTAGTTGTTGTGTCATTGCTGCCTCCGAAACAGCGATATATTATTTCAATTGTTTGTTATTTTCATTTGATTGTTGTTATGTCACTGTGGTCCTGAGTAACACAGATAGTTAGTTACCCGTAACGCTCGACTGTTAGATCACCTCTATAATTGCAGTAACAAACTGTGCATTCATTGCCTCATTGAACAGTTTCTTTCCTTACAAATATCGAGAGAAAGATCGATAAAATATACATATATTATTTTTGAAGAATATGAGAGTGCTCTCAATGCTTCAGCTCTTTTTAGTATCAATTGATTCCAATATTTATTTATTTTTGAAATAGGAGCTATCTGGTGTTGAGATCGGAGGACAACACGACTGCAGCTAGACGCATTCTAAGCGCTATCGAGACAAGGAATAAAGTTGAAATATCCATCAGGTAACGTACATTCTCGTTTTCTATCTACGGCATGTCATCATGAGTTGTGACTTGAAAGGCAGTTGTCAGTTAAGTTAAAACTGCTATGTATAATGTAATTCATTTTTCAAACGTCTCATGATTTGGTAAACTGTATTAAGCTTATGCCCGTTTCCACCAACAATCCATAACTTTTAGAGAATACATAAAATGTGTTTGGCTTTCACTAACATTCTCATCTCCAGCTTCTCAAATCTGTCTTTATATCGGTGAGCACGATAATTGCCGACGGGAAGTTATCGATATATGATACTTATCGACATGAAATACTATATCGAATCAGGAAGCCTTTAGGGAAGATACTTGTTAACTTGTGACCCCCACACCCCTAAAGTAATAACAGTATGAAATGCGTGCAAAAGCAGTTGGTATAAGAAAATCCTGTATCCCATATTATTTATCTGAGAGGTAAAAAAAACTTGAGCACATCGTCCTGCTAATGGGAAGTTCCGAATCTGCGCGATGTCACAAATCGGTACAGTCGACCCTCGTTAATTCGAACCTTGATAATTCGAACTAAACGTCCGTTCCCTTAAAAAACTCTTGGTAAATCGAAAAAATAACCCTTGTTTTTAGATACACTCGTTAATTCGAAATGTTTTCGGATTTCGGTTCCGGCTACGAGCACTCTATAATTCGAAGTCACCAGACTCTCACTCTCTATAAATAGAATTTTTTGCAGAATATGTAATTATGTACATTTATATTATAAGCTTTTTTTTTTCTTCCTTAGTAATCATTAGCTGGATAAAATATATTGTTAAATTTGAAAAAATAAAAATAAATTGTTCATTTTAAAATAAGAATAAGATATTCTTTTATTTATTCCGTTGCTCCTTTTGCAGCCCACATCGAAAAACACCCGAAGCTTCCATGAAGTTCTGCCAGCCTGCTCTGGTGCTGTCCACTACAGTCTCGGCCAGCCTGTAGCTCGCAGGCTGCAGCCGAGACTGTACCGAGACTTTATATTTTAATTATAATTTTCATGTTTGTTTGCCAATTTGTGTAAAGTACATGTTTAGTACTGGTCCAAATAAAAATATTTTTCTTCTTCTTCTTCTGGTTTATTTATCTATTAGTTATTTTTTTCTATTAGGCACATTTTACATGTATCTACTTTTTCCTTCCCTTTTGTTCTATGTACTCGTATGTATTAGTTATATCACCTGTTGAAGAAAATATTTAAAATCTTTCCGTTTCTACATTTCATAAGCTATTATGTTTTTATTTATATCTTATTCCATGACTAGCTGTATGATATTTCTATTTACAAACAATACAATATCGCCTAGAGAGTTAAGGTTGGCAGTTCGAATCCATTTTTTTCTCATTTGAACACTTTGCCTCTTATTACTTATTTTATTTTTTCCATTTTACAAAATTATACGTTCAACGGTATTCAATGAATTCGATATAAACTAATTCGATAGAAAATCATTTGATATAAACCTCATCCTCAGTTTACATTTAAAGGTGTCAACGTTCACGAAATATTTTCTCATATCATGAAATATCTCATATCATTTAATATGTATTAAAAAGTAAATAATAATACTAAAATGTATAGGTACGGTGGTTCAAAAGTTAAATTTGTTATCTGAGTTTGTGTGAAAGAACGTGTTGCTCTTGCCGGAGGACCTCATCTGATATTTTTCAGGAACTCTCTGTTTCTGCTGATGACCCCAGCTGAGGACGTGCCATTGGTTCCTCAGCTGAATGCCATTCTGGATGATTTGTGTCATATACCAAAGAAACAAAAACGTAGACTCTACTGGAGGAAGTTGATGGCTTTGGAGCGCCCAGATTGGATTTCTATGGTATCTAAACATTCTTATGACTCACTTTCAATACACTTTTGCGATCTGTGCGATACACGGCCAACTAAACAACTTGTTTAAAATTTATATTGTCTAATTTCACTAAATATGTATACATGTATTGTATCGGTTCCGGCTTACATTGTCATCTACACAAAGTTCTATAGTAACATTTATATTGTCTAATTTCACTAAATATGTATACATGTATTGTATCGGTTCCGGCTTACATTATCATCTACACAAAGTTCTATAGTAACATTTATATTGTCTAATTTCACTAAATATGTATACATGTATTGTATCGGTGCCGGCTTACATTATCATCTACACAAAGTTCTATAGTAACATTTATATTGTCTAATTTCACTAAATATGTATACATGTATTGTATCGGTTTCGGCTTACATTATCATCTACACAAAGTTCTATAGTAACATTTATATTGTCTAATTTCACTAAATATGTATACATGTATTGTATCGTTTCCGGCTTACATTATCATCTACACAAAGTTCTATAGTAACATTTATATTGTCTAATTTCACTAAATATGTATACATGTATTGTATCGGTTCCGGCTTACATTATCATCTACACAAAGTTCTATAGTAACATTTATATTGTCTAATTTCACTAAATATGTATACATGTATTGTATCGTTTCCGGCTTACATTATCATCTACACAAAGTTCTATAGTAACATTTATATTGTCTAATTTCACTAAATATGTATACATGTATTGTATCGTTTCCGGCTTACATTATCATCTACACAAAGTTCTATAGTAACATTTATATTGTCTAATTTCACTAAATATGTATACATGTATTGTATCGGTTCCGGCTTACATTATCATCTACACAACGTTCTATAGTAACATTTATATTGTCTAATTTCACTAAATATGTATACATGTATTGTATCGGTTTCGGCTTACATTATCATCTACACAAAGTTCTATAGTAACATTTATATTGTCTAATTTCACTAAATATGTATACATGTATTGTATCGTTTCCGGCTTACATTATCATCTACACAAAGTTCTATAGTAACATTTATATTGTCTAATTTCACTAAATATGTATACATGTATTGTATCGGTTCCGGCTTACATTATCATCTACACAAAGTTCTATAGTAACATTTATATTGTCTAATTTCACTAAATATGTATACATGTATTGTATCGGTTTCGGCTTACATTATCATCTACACAAAGTTCTATAGTAACATTTATATTGTCTAATTTCACTAAATATGTATACATGTATTGTATCGGTTCCGGCTTACATTATCATCTACACAAAGTTCTATAGTAACATTTATATTGTCTAATTTCACTAAATATGTATACATGTATTGTATCGGTTCCGGCTTACATTATCATCTACACAAAGTTCTATAGTAACATTTATATTGTCTAATTTCACTAAATATGTATACATGTATTGTATCGGTTCCGGCTTACATTATCATCTACACAAAGTTCTATAGTAACATTTATATTGTCTAATTTCACTAAATATGTATACATGTATTGTATCGTTTCCGGCTTACATTATCATCTACACAAAGTTCTATAGTAACATTTATATTGTCTAATTTCACTAAATATGTATACATGTATTGTATCGGTTCCGGCTTACATTGTCATCTACACAAAGTTCTATAGTAACATTTATATTGTCTAATTTCACTAAATATGTATACATGTATTGTATCGGTTCCGGCTTACATTGTCATCTACACAAAGTTCTATAGTAACATTTATATTGTTCAATTTCACTAAATATGTATACATGTATTGTATCGTTTCCGGCTTACATTATCATCTACACAAAGTTCTATAGTAACATTTATATTGTCTAATTTCACTAAATATGTATACATGTATTGTATCGGTTCCGGCTTACATTATCATCTACACAAAGTTCTATAGTAACATTTATATTGTCTAATTTCACTAAATATGTATACATGTATTGTATCGGTTCCGGCTTACATTATCATCTACACAAAGTTCTATAGTAACATTTATATTGTCTAATTTCACTAAATATGTATACATGTATTGTATCGGTTCCGGCTTACATTATCATCTACACAAAGTTCTATAGTAACATTTATATTGTCTAATTTCACTAAATATGTATACATGTATTGTATCGGTTCCGGCTTACATTATCATCTACACAAAGTTCTATAGTAACATTTATATTGTCTAATTTCACTAAATATGTATACATGTATTGTATCGGTTCCGGCTTACATTATCATCTACACAAAGTTCTATAGTAACATTTATATTGTCTAATTTCACTAAATATGTATACATGTATTGTATCGGTTCCGGCTTACATTATCATCTACACAAAGTTCTATAGTAACATTTATATTGTCTAATTTCACTAAATATGTATACATGTATTGTATCGGTTCCGGCTTACATTATCATCTACACAAAGTTCTATAGTAACATTTATATTGTCTAATTTCACTAAATATGTATACATGTATTGTATCGGTTTCGGCTTACATTATCATCTACACAAAGTTCTATAGTAACATTTATATTGTCTAATTTCACTAAATATGTATACATGTATTGTATCGGTTTCGGCTTACATTATCATCTACACAAAGTTCTATAGTAACATTTATATTGTCTAATTTCACTAAATATGTATACATGTATTGTATCGGTTCCGGCTTACATTATCATCTACACAAAGTTCTATAGTAACATTTATATTGTCTAATTTCACTAAATATGTATACATGTATTGTATCGGTTCCGGCTTACATTATCATCTACACAAAGTTCTATAGTAACATTTATATTGTCTAATTTCACTAAATATGTATACATGTATTGTATCGGTTCCGGCTTACATTATCATCTACACAAAGTTCTATAGTAACATTTATATTGTCTAATTTCACTAAATATGTATACATGTATTGTATCGTTTCCGGCTTACATTATCATCTACACAAAGTTCTATAGTAACATTTATATTGTCTAATTTCACTAAATATGTATACATGTATTGTATCGGTTCCGGCTTACATTGTCATCTACACAAAGTTCTATAGTAACATTTATATTGTCTAATTTCACTAAATATGTATACATGTATTGTATCGGTTCCGGCTTACATTGTCATCTACACAAAGTTCTATAGTAACATTTATATTGTTCAATTTCACTAAATATGTATACATGTATTGTATCGTTTCCGGCTTACATTATCATCTACACAAAGTTCTATAGTAACATTTATATTGTCTAATTTCACTAAATATGTATACATGTATTGTATCGGTTCCGGCTTACATTATCATCTACACAAAGTTCTATAGTAACATTTATATTGTCTAATTTCACTAAATATGTATACATGTATTGTATCGGTTCCGGCTTACATTATCATCTACACAAAGTTCTATAGTAACATTTATATTGTCTAATTTCACTAAATATGTATACATGTATTGTATCGGTTCCGGCTTACATTATCATCTACACAAAGTTCTATAGTAACATTTATATTGTCTAATTTCACTAAATATGTATACATGTATTGTATCGGTTCCGGCTTACATTATCATCTACACAAAGTTCTATAGTAACATTTATATTGTCTAATTTCACTAAATATGTATACATGTATTGTATCGGTTCCGGCTTACATTATCATCTACACAAAGTTCTATAGTAACATTTATATTGTCTAATTTCACTAAATATGTATACATGTATTGTATCGGTTCCGGCTTACATTATCATCTACACAAAGTTCTATAGTAACATTTATATTGTCTAATTTCACTAAATATGTATACATGTATTGTATCGGTTCCGGCTTACATTATCATCTACACAAAGTTCTATAGTAACATTTATATTGTCTAATTTCACTAAATATGTATACATGTATTGTATCGGTTTCGGCTTACATTATCATCTACACAAAGTTCTATAGTAACATTTATATTGTCTAATTTCACTAAATATGTATACATGTATTGTATCGGTTTCGGCTTACATTATCATCTACACAAAGTTCTATAGTAACATTTAAGTTCGCCAGGCCGACGACTATTAAACAGCATTTTGAATGGGCATTCTAAATTATCGACTCAAAAACTAAATTGTTACCCCTATCTTCTTTTACAAATGTATGGTTCTGCAAAAGCTTTCAACATCATACGAATACAGATTTCTCATACCAAAGCACCCCAATGCTAACCAAAAAGACAATTGGCAAAACACATAGAATGGTTTAAAATGTTTTTTTTTTTAAAGCTGTTAATTGTAATATTTCTTATTTGGGATGTTCTAAGTTCCTTGATTGGCCGCTTTAGACAAGTAGCCTCTAGCTCTGCCGCAGCTTCATACGTGGAGTTGTCCGTTCTCTACTTCTGTACTGCCACTTAATTAGGCTAAAATTCCTGATGAAAGTTATCACATCGTTTTTTTTGTCACAAATTTTTGACTAATCATTATATTTTTATTACTTCCATGTTCGACATTTCACTTTTTGTTTATCTATAGATTATTTTGTGTACAAGTCAAGGCTTTAGAGTAAGACAGTGATGTTTATAGACGCAGAACATCTGGGATTATTAGCGTATATTTCTTAATACTGATTTTATTTTAAACTGACCCCTTCCTCGAGGGATAAACTAAAATAAGAGATCTCTCAGAGAGGCCTAAAGTGGAACCGTACGGGAACAGTCTCGAGGCCCGTCAAGCGAGAGGTCCCGTCGCGACGGCTCCCCGCTCCAGGTCTCCCAGCTTGGCCATTATCTTATGAGGAAGCAATATTAAGATTTTGTTTGTTTCTTTTTTCTTCTTCTAGTTAAACTATGAGAGACATCGAAAATATGCAAGAGATATTCGAGAACTTTTCATGAAAAAGCTAAATTTTTACAGAAAACTATGTAAAAAGTGGAAGCATTTCGTATACTACCGTTTGATTAGTCGAGATCAACCTCGTTATCGACGTAAGTAAATGTTTTACTGAAAGTTATGAGATAGTTTTTTTATACTTTTAAGGTTAGTTTTTTACAGTACAATACTCGTACATACTAAAATAAACAATCAGCTATGTATCTAAAACAGTATTTATATAAATTCAACACTCTACTTTACTCTTATTTATCTATTTAATTTCTTACAGCCAAAGTAGACACAGGTTTGTCCAACTACGTCATCTCCTGGAGAACGTTTTATAGTATTTACTTATTCTCAAGAGAAAATATATACGATCTGTACAACATCATAATGGACTTGATATTTGAACTATCTGACGGCAACTCTCTGATGGAAATGGACAATGTTCGATATAAGACTGTGGAGGAGTTTAAGGAAGCTATGGACGGACAGCGGATCGGGGTAGGTCACCTCTCACCTCTCCAACCAGCCATTTGCTCCAATATTTCACAATATATAACATTAAGACCACTTCTTCAGCTACTCGGTTCTAGAACTTTCTTTCCCGCCATCCGGATGGGTTTTTAAACCTTGGCATTGTTTGTGTAAAAAAATTTATGTAA
Organism: Aradus depressus; assembly: GCA_963662175.1. NCBI lineage: Eukaryota > Metazoa > Arthropoda > Insecta > Hemiptera > Aradidae > Aradus > Aradus depressus. Next base: position 53,204,613 of record OY759214.1, on the reverse strand, counting down.
GAGAAATCAGATCACTAAAGTTATCAATTAGAGAGTTTTTGTAGATGAACCTCATCTTAGCGTGTTTCTGAATAGAAAGCTTCCTACAAGGAATGTTTCGCGATATACTTCTGGGAGGCGTAATAAGCAGCAAGTTAGTATTTTAGGGTTATTTTGAGTCCAACGGTTTATTGATAAGAGAAAATCTGTTCAGGGAATTCAGGGAAAAAACAAATTTAAGGAAATTGACTGGGCATAAGAAATTCCTGTGATGGCCTGTAAAATTCAATGATTTCGTAAAACACTTCACATTTATATTCGAAAGTTTCAGGACAGATGTAACTTATGTTGTGATTTACATTTTGCAGACGCAGAGCTATCTGTCTGGCCATTTCAGAAATTTGATAATTAACAGTGTTGTATCCTTCCTGGAACCGTTCTATAAGGGCCACTATGACATCTACTGGAACAGCACCTTCTGGTATCACTGCACCAAGACCTCAAGATTGCTTAAATTGTTCAAACTCCTCATAGAGGTTAATCAATACTATATTTATATTTAGGGCTTAATAAGGGGAGAATGTTTTGTCGTGGCTACCCTGGAATATTGTGGACATCTTGCTAGATCCTCCTTTTCATCTCCAATCTAATTGGAAGGGGGGGAGAGAGAGAGGGGGGGGAGCACCTGCTCGTTGTAGCCCCCCCTTTCCCTTTCTGCCACGTCGTTAATTGACAGCTCCATCCCATCCACATTTCTCTTACATTGAGAGTATACTATGAGTAGTAAGTATAGAGAAGATCTACGAACTTATACTAAAAATCCATAATTTCCTAAGAAATCTAGTAAAAATATATTAGGGCTTACATAATTTTAAAAATGAAAAGTCTGAACATTTCAAACTTTTGATGAAAACCATATGCATATGTTACTAATAGTAATTATAAATAACACTGATATTTAAACATAACAATCATTCCCCCTAGGATGGGATGGGGTAACTGAGGCGAGAGGGCACCCATCTCAGCCTGGCGGACTTCCTGAGTGCAGGTCGCACAGCGGCCGGCTCGGCCAGGTTGGAGCAGCAGGTGGTGGGAGGCATCCTCTCTTAATAATATATATACAATAACTATTATATAATTATCATATATTAGAAATAATATATATAACAAAGGTTTTTTACCTGGAAGCTGAAAAAACCTTGAGCACGCTGTCTTTCGGATGGGACGCTAAGCGATGGTCCCGAGCTTTAAGTAACTAATCCTGGGTAGGCAAAATATAGAACTCCCTCAGTGGAGTTGGGCTCGTCCATCAGAGCGAAGCAAGAGCTCTGGTAGTAAGCGATATGACCTCGTAGTTAAAAGCCCGGGCATGAATCATTATAACTAACTATAATACACATACTTAAGCAAAAAACAGCTTAGTAGTTAACCACCTAGGAAACTATAGCTCTCAAAAGAGATGTTCCATGTAGGAGAGCAGAAGCTGCTCTTAAAGAATAATAAAAGATTAATAAGAAATACCTACTGGATAATTATTAATGTCCTTATAACAACAAATAGTCTTAATAAATAAAATGGAACTTCTTAGTTAAAACTAAAAGAGAAAATTAAATATTTACAGCTCAAATCTTGCAATGCATTTCTATACAATTAGGTAGTTCTTTCCTTTCTCATACATAATTATTTTCAAATGACATTAAGGGAAAATAATAAATATAAATAAAAAAATTAACAATAAATTAATGAAATCAAATATGAAAATCTTAAGAGCTGTTTAGGTCAGAATTTGTGATTTTTCACCTAAATCGCAGAAACAATATTATAAAGTCGAAAATTGCTGTTGATTTTTGAATATTAAGGAAAACGGTTGGTTTGATATATGATACCTAAGTAATTAGAACAGAACATTAATAAGAACAACAACAGTGGGGTGCAGCTTCAAATTGAAAAATGAAGAGAATACAAACCTTCCAAAATATGGTGACGAGGATGGCGGTGGACGCCCCCTGGTTCGTTCGAAACTCCCAGTTATACAGGGAGCTACAACTTGAGACCATAGACGACTTCATCAGGAGAAAATTCAGGAAATATCACGATAACTTACCTTCAGTTAAAGGTGCTAGAAGGTTTAAGTTAGGGGTTCGTTCCGAAACACTTCGTTTAAAGCTGCGTCTCAGGACATTATATTATGAAGTTTTACTATCAGTTTCCCCCCCTTAAATTGTTCATTATGTTACTGCTACTCCAGCCAGCTGTATGTTCTAAATATCTGTACATTTTCTACTTTTTCTGTTTTATTGATTAATTGCTTAAACAAACTTTTAGGGGTAAATGTATCCCGAAAGTTAATTTTCATTTGCCAAATGTTACTAACGCATAGATTTTCAATTATATAATTATACCATCCAAAACAAATTCATGTTGATCTGGTAAATAAAGAATTTAATTTAAAAAAAATAAGAACAAAAAAAAAAAAAAAGGAAAATATGAACATAAGATGGAAAAAGTTTTTCTCTTGAAATAGAGAGATAATATGGATTTGTTGCCTATCGTTAGAAAACTTAGGAATCATAAACATTGTGGTGTTTTAAAAAAAAATTGATATATACTTTTAATTAATTTTTTCAGCTAATTAGATTTGCATTAAACTCTATATGGTCAGAAAGAAGTAATTAAGGTGTTGGGTGCGTAAATAAATAAATTCAATTATAGAGAAAATTCAGTTTATTCATTAGTCATGGACTCTTTATTTGTCAACTTAATTTATTTATTTACTAACTCAACTCAAGGATTACCTCCTCGACCGCTCACAACTAATGAAAGTCTTGGAGGACCGAGAAAATTAAATAAAAGTATAAATTAATTTTAATTAACCTAACACATGAGATCAAGTTATGTGGCATATAGATAGATACATGTACGAGTATGCACATTATACATAGATACCAGCTTCCAACAGAGGGCAGTTGATACAGTTTCCTTGAATCATTTGTTTTCCCTTTTTGTATAGGGGTCATTCAAAAGACTTCTTGCGAGGTCATTGCAAAATTATGCCACTGCGTTTGAGATCTGCACGGAAAATATGACGGATGTTAATGATGAGTTCAACTGGGGAGATGATCTGGCAAGCACCAGATACACTTCCAGGGACAAACCTATCTTCAGACTCAAAATCAGACTGGACGTAGATCTGGGCGCATACTTCAACGAAAATTTGGATATATACGAGGTATTTACTTGCACTTATTTATAATAAACAAGATGAATAAAAAAGTATTTATTTATTACATATTATTATATATGTTATATATATATATTACATACATATATAATTTATATGAAAAATTATATTTAATTTGTAATCAATTAAAACAAAAACAAACCAAAAATATAAGAAAATTAATTTAAATCTTCAAAATTATTTTAAATGCATTTTAATATCTCAAAACAAGAATGTAATGCACTTTCCAAGAATGTTGTCAGTGAATGACCGGCAATGCACTTTCCAAGAATGTTGTCAGTGAATGACCCGCAATGCACTTTCCCTGCAAACATTTATCAATTTTTCGCTCTCCCTATGAATGCACTCTAACGACTTGGCTGAACCTCGGTGAATGTTTTACCCATAAACTTCTAAATCCTCCTGATGTTCGTGTTGTACAAGTTGTTACATCTATTATTGTTTGGGATTTCGCAGAAAATAGACAGGTGTCATCCCAATTAGGTACTCAATCCTCATACTATATTTCCTCTCGATTCGCTGTTTTTTTTATTGTCGGATCTTGGGATCGGAAGGAAAACTTCCTGTTAAAACATTATATTTTTTACGGATTACAAAATTTCCCCTTACGATACCTACAGCTTGGAAAGTAAATCGTTTTTCGGGCGAACACTTTTAGGTGGAACAAGTATAACAAAAATTTCCAAAGAAAGAAGAATTTGAATAAGAAATGAATATGGAATTATATATATATATAGGTATATTAAATGTATCAAATAAAACGGTTTACAATTGAAGAAAAACTTCTTTTTATTTTTCAGGATGTGATTGTGGGAATGATCACGAAGTCAGTGCTCATGCTTCACGACATCGCCGAGATCGAGCCATTCGTACACAAGAAGCTGCTGTTCGGGCGGGTGAGCAACTTCTTGGGGACGGGACTGAAGGATGCCGTTGTGGTTCAGGCTGTTGACCGCGTGTCCTCGTCAGTTCGGATCGGTCTCATCGCCATCAGAGCCTATGTCAAACAGTTCGAGAGGTTTCTTCCCCTGTGGAAGCTGACCCCAGATGAATACTGCCTGTAAGTTCATTCTCCAAGTATTACTTATCTATTACTATGACAATGAACAGCCTCAGTCCAATCACTGGAAAGTTCCCAATTTACTAAATAAAACAACTTTTTCCTATTATAAGCCAGTCAATGCAGCTAATTGAACAAAATTATTTTAAAAAGAATATAGATGTTTGCTAGCGACTGTAGAATTCAAAATTCTGGGGGTATTGAGGGTCAGTCAATGAAGAAAACACTATTCAAATGCCAACGTTTCGATATATTTCATATCATCATCAGGGCCTAACAAACATGGGGGTATCAAGATTAGAAAAATGTACCTATATATAATTTTAATCGATCACCCATTATATTTTTCTAATCTTGATACCCCCATGTTTGTTAGGCCCTGATGATGATATGAAATATATCGAAACGTTGGCATTTGAATAGTGTTTTCTTCATTGACTGACCCTCAATACCCCTAGAATTTTAAAAAGAATGGTCGGTGAATCACTGGCAAAACGAATTAATTAACTTTTTGCTCCCCTTGTATTCAATATTTGACATACATGGGGGCTCCTAAATCCTCTATTAAATTTTGTGTCGATAAATTTATTACATCGGCAGTTATTAGAGTACCCCCCTTCCCTTCTGTCGATATTACAGACATTTGACAGGTTATCTTCTCAATGGGTTTTGGCTTCAAATATGAAATTTCATGTAGATACGTTTATTATATTGGCAGTTGTTAGGGTTTTTGAGTCTTCTCTGATCCCCCCTTCCCTTCTGCCGATTCCGCTGAAAATAATAAGGATCGTCCTTACTACGTTTAGAACATACATATGAAATTTAGTGTTGATACATTAATTTTATCGGCAGTTTGTATAGTTTTTGTGTTAAGCCTTCTCCGTAATCTCCTCTTTTCCTTTGGTCGATTTGGCTGAAATTCAGGTGTCGTTGTTATAGGGTTTTATATGTGAATATAAAACGTGTCGATCAATCCATTCAATCGGGAGTTATTGTGTTCTCAGACAAACAATTGTTTTTTCCTGAGGCCAGAAGATCGGTCTTTCACTGTCCTTCTTCATTCTATATACTGGTAGTATTTAATTAACTTTCAATTGAAAATCTGATTTTATGCATTCGATATTTCCCCATCAACAACTGGTAAAAGTTAGTTTGTAATAACATTTTTATTTCAATTTCAGAGAGTATAGCCAAGCGGAACATTCAGCGGTTGAAATCAGGGACGAAATTGTCAACCAGATGACAGAGGCGGATAATCTGAAAACGATGGTCCCGGACAGCCTCGAGGTGGGGATGTTCGAACTCAATATGCAGGTCGTCAAGGAGAATTTGATTGAAAAACGCAACAACATCGCTCAGTTACATCTGGATTTTTACGCTAACAAAATGAGAACTTTAATGAAAGATGTATGTGGTCATTATTATTTTTTTATTTTTTATATTTTGCTAATTAAGATCTATCAATTTTTAACAACAACGCCCATCAAAAAAGAAGAATAAACTAACACAATGGTTCATACTTCAGGAATTCACACTCCCTGCAGCATGCTTCCCAGCAATGCTAAATAATTTTGTTGAAAATGCACTTTGCACTCATAAGCAATGCAATCATAAGCACTTCAAGCATAACCTTGAATTATTTAGAAAGATATTATAAAGAGCTTTGAATTCTGAAATCCATGACAAAAAAATTCTTTGAATCTGACAAGGACAATAGCTTGCTCCAATTCTTCAACACAAGTTCTTTGATGTTTTAAAATCTCTTAAATATATAGATGTGTTTTCTATATGCAGTATCTCTGGTGACTGGTACTAATATGCCTACTGTTGGTTCATACTGAAGTGGTGTGTACTTACAGGCTCTGGAGGAGTACCGTCGAGTGATCCATCGGCTAGAACAGGAGCCCAACTCTATAGAAGACCTCGTGGAGATGCGAGAGTGGTTGGAGACCCTCCCTACCTGGGTCACCTCCCATTCCACTTACGTGCACAAGCTCTGTTGGGTAACTATAGTTTACTTTTTTTTTGTTTTAATTAATCCATTCGATATTTACAAAAATAAGATAGATAAATGGTTACATCAGTGTCCTCTCAGAAGATGAAATCTGAGTGTGGGATGTGGAGCAGTCAGCTAGGACAGTGCAATCCTTGTCAATAAGTAAACATTTTTATTATATCTTATATATATATGCCATTTATATATATAGATTCTAGGTGGTCCTTGTGGCACTGATTCTTCTGGATATAGGTGTGTGGCCATTATAGGACTTTCTTATACCAACCATAATTTTATTGAACATTCTCTCCCCTCTCAAATTGATTTCATACTGGCATTACTGGTGGATAGTGTAATGCTTGGGGACAGCATGTTTCAGTTTAGAGCATTTCTTATACTCATCAGTAGTGCCAGTATATAATGAGTTTGAGAGGGGAGGGTGGGGTCTGTAAAAGCGTGATAGGTATAAAACGTCATGTAATGGCCACATCACTTTTTTTTTTTAATATGCAAACCTTCCCCCTCTTAAATTCCTGCCGTTTTTGTACACTTGATATCCAGGAACAGAAAATGTATCCTTAGTCGTGCATGCGTTGCAAATACAGGCAACTTCGATGTTATGAGCAAATAGTATATTCGCAACGTTTTGCTAGGATTCCATTTGTTTTAACATGATATTTTTTTAACATTTATCATAATCGATCCAAAACGAACTGTATGTAAATCGATTAATCGCTGATGAAGATAACCCTTGAAGATAACCGGTGTTATTGTTATGGTTTATGGGATCTGTTCATCACACTGGACTAATATAGATTTCATGAGATATGAAAGTATACTGTTATCTTGATACGAATCCTGTTCAGTGTGTTTGTTGTTGTTATTACTTTCAGTGAAGTTACTTTGTAGTTCTAGTTCGTTTTTCTTCGTGTGCAGAAAGCCATTACAGGTTGACAGTGGTACTGGCTCCACACTTGACACACTCAACTGGATTGATTCTCTTTTTAGTGATGATGTTCACGACATTTACACAACTACTCATTACATCCTGTGTTTGGTGGACAAAACGTTGAATATATTTGCATTTTAGTAGGTACTTTATTTGTCTTATTTTTGTGCTCAACACTATTGACACAGTAAAATAGTCTGTCTGTGGAATAGATGTTTTCTCTTTGCTTTCCAGAGTAACCGTTCATAATCTTTGTTTGCGTTCTTTTGGTGTTTAGCAACGAAATTTAATGCAGTCAGTAAGCATTTTCTCTTCTGTTATCGTACAAAAAATATCTTGTGTTATTACAGTGAATGATTTATTTTTCTTGATTGCAAAAGTGTGATTGGGAACTGTTTTGTTAGCATAAAGTTCAGTGAGCGCGCTGAAGTCATCAATGGACATTTTTTCCTCAAATTTTCGTCGTGGTTTTGAGTTCAAGTTGCCTTAGTACATACCATTAAACATTTCTTGGCGAATTTTTCCATCGAAAATTGGTGGAATTTTACTAACCGGCTCAAAGTTTTTCGCCTTATCAATGGGAGCTTGATCCGTTACAATTTGATATATATTCCTAATGAAAAAGGTATTATTTCGATATAATATTTACCTGTTTTGAAACTGATACCATTTCTGGGCTTTACAAAAAAGATTGTGGAGTAACCTAACTGGTTTTACCAGTAAAACTCAGAGGTCCATTTCAACAAGGCATGCTGAACCAATTTTAAATTATGTTTTAATTATAAATAGTTGTGGGAAATAACGGGTTATACTTTTAGTCAATTGAGGGAACGCCAAAATGAATGTTTTATTATAAAGGCGTAATTCGAAGTGCTAAGTTTTATGGATTTCATTTATGTAGATGTAGCGTTTACATTCGGTAGTTAGGCTTTAAAACAAACTTTCCAACATGAACTATTTATTTTTCAGGAATATTATCTTCTTGATTTTTTCAAATATGAAGTTGCAGAAGTGGATTTTAAACAGAAATGGGAAGCGAAAATTTGGCCCAAAAAGATTCTTTTGGAAATAAAACAAGTCAAAAAAGAGCTTACTAAACTTACAGCAAAATTTAAGAAGATCCAAGTCGAAAATGAATTTAATTTAGGTGATAAAATAGAGTACCTTACCACGCTAGTGACAAATATCGCCAAGCAGGATGACATAAACAAAGTAAGTTGACAATATTGTACTAAGGCAGGGTCTAAGGGCGTCCATAAATCTCCGCCCTGTTGCAGTGACTTCCTTTTGACCCACCCCCCGCCCTGTTGCAGTGACTTCCTTTTGACCCACCCCCCGCCCTGTTGCAGTGACATCCTTTTAACCCCCCTCCCGCCCTGTTGCAGTGACATCCTTTTAACCCCCCTCCCTCCCTGTTGCAGTGACTTCCCTATGACCCCCCTCCCTCCCTGTTGCAGTGACTTCCTTTTGACCCACCCCCCGCCCTGTTGCAGTGACTTCCTTCCCCTTCTGTATTGTAACCTAAATTAAATTTTTTTTCTAAGTTGTCTAATTGATGCGTCAAATAATGAAAACTTATTGCTTTATCCATCGATTAGTACATACTATAATAATGCTACGGTACGTTCGCATTGTAAGGCTACAATATGAAACTCATTCCGGATTGTTATAGGTTACATCTATTGATAAACATAATTAGATTTCGTTAGTAACACCAAGATTTTTATATTTGGAATTTACTTTAGTCCTGTCGGGAAAGAGACAAATCATCAAAACCTTTTTTTCTTTTTCAGATGTTTGCTTCTCATTTATATAAGAAAGGGGAATATTTATGTTATTGTAGCCTAAAGTGTGTTTATGGTTTCAGATAGACGAAGTGGCAGTGGATGTTGACAAGGTGTGGGCACAGATGCGTGAGGTGATGGAGTACGCCCTCCTGCTCAACGAACGACAACTGCTCTTCCGGATGAAAGTCACTCCTTTTGACGACCTCAACAGTCTGATCCGAGAGTTCGAGCCTTACAAGAGTCTCTGGCTCACCTCAGCAGGTATCTCTTGAATCCTCCCCCACCCCCATAAAATATCTCCTGTAAGCAGGGTAATAAACTAGATATATTACATACACTTGGTAATTAATATTTTCAGATTGGCGTAATTCGTACCAGACGTATATGGACAACCCCATAATGAACGTTAAGGTGGACACTATCGAGTTCATGGTGAATGACAACTACAGGATGATAAGCAAGTGTGCTCGTGCCTTCCACGATATGCCAGGTACCATTTTGTTTATGCGCAACGTTTCTCTAGAAGTTCAAGTGGAGCTATAAAATTGATGGATGATCTCCTAATTCCCTGGGACCACGCTCTTTTCGGATATCTCTGGCAGCTTGTAGGACACCATTACACAATTTTTTTCTGGAAGTTACAATGGAACTTACAAATTAAGTAATAAAATATTACTTTCGAAAATAAAACGGTTTTATCTTAAAAAGAAAAGTTTTTTTTCAATTCAAAAATAATTTATTTCATTTGAGTTGCTTAAATGGATTCTTTGTCAGGCGAGCGTTCTTCTTAGGGAGATGGCGCTGGGGCTATCTTCTGTTTGTTACCCAAGGAAAGCTGCGGTACACACAGACTACATGGGGAGATATAGGTACATGACAGAGCCAGTATTCCCACGACGCTGGACAATCCTCCCACACATCGCTCACACAGCTGGAACAAACACTCTTCTTACTGTTGCCCAACAGAAGGACGTCCCAGTTCATCAATCTATCAAATTGTATAAAATAATTGAGCTTCAGTACTGCTACAGTTACTGCGGCTTTCAGTTTTCTCAACTGAAATATAACTGTTGAGAGTTTTGAACAAGTTGACTCATCTGTGGACTCACAGATTATCCATATGTTATAAGTTGAATAATAACCTGATTGTATTACTGTTTTGGTAGGCTGTCAGAGGATAGCGCTGACTATCAAGGAGGAGATAGAGAAATTCAAGGTGTACATTCCGCTGATGCAGCATCTCAGGAACCCTGGGATGAGGGAGCGTCACTGGGACGAAGTATATAAACAGACTGGTGAGTCTTGGTTTAACTAGGTAAAGTGATCCAATCTGCTTGTGAGCTAAATGGCGCAATAAATAGGATCACGTTGTTGCTCGAAGCTTCGAGTTTGACCCTTTTTTATAGTTGCTACTCACAATTTTGAAAAGGCTAACGCTGATGGATTTAACTCGAATTTGGCCATTTTGTATTAGGAGTTATTTATTTATTGTGACCGTGCTCGGGCTTTAACTAAGAGGTCATATCGCCTATGAGGGCGTTCTTTCGTCGCTCTGGTGGACAAGAGCCTGAGTCTATAAGGGAGTTGTCTACCTAGGTTTATTCATCGAGGGTAGGGGTCTTTAAGGAGCACCTGACGTCACACAGGCTCGTGACCATCTCTTAACATCCCATCCGAAGGACGGCGTTGTCAAGGTCACTCATCCTCTTTACGGCAGTGGGTGGCATCGAGAATACTAAATGGTGTGTCACACATCACTCCTGTAAATCATTGAAATACCTACAAGTTTCATGAATATATGTTAAGCCGATTTCAGGAGATGCTCGGATAAATAGACAGGCATTTTGCATTATTTATATCGTGGACTAGCAGTTTGCGCGGGAGTAACTTGGCGACCCCCCCAACCACCCCTTCCCTTCAAAGATTTAAGAAGTCTTCTGGCCTATGTACGAAACGGGCTTATAAGGATCGATCGGTAGAAAATTAGCACCCATATAAACAATCACAACCCCTCCCTGCCAACATTTTGAGATGACAGTTTGCCTATATCCTAAATTGGGTCATCCTCGAAGTACCCTATAATATACGTTCAGTCATGTTTTCACGCATAGAACGACAAAAAGTCAAACTTTCAATTTTGTTTGTATAAAATAGTATAGACACCAATGTGTTTTTGTTTCAGGAATAAGGATAGTGATAAATCCTAATATCACGTTTAGGGAGATCCTGGAGACAGGGATAGGAGAGCACAGGCCAGAAATGAAACTGATCTCTGAGAAGGCCAACAAGGAATACGTGATAGAGCAAGCTCTTGAGAAGATCAGGAGCGAGTGGGAGGACGCCAAGCTCTCTGTCAATCCGTACAAGAACACTGGTAAAATCCTCATTGTAACCTAGCGGCCAGCCTTTAGAGGTTACCTCACATAGTGTACTGGCTTTTTTTATTCGCTAACCCAAAGCGAATTCTGGTTCAAAAAAATTGCCTGTTAAATAGTGCTCTTACACGGTCCTAGTAACTAGTAACTAGCGATCTGCCAGAGTTTTGGAGTTACTACTGAGTCAGTTAGCAGAATAATTCTAATTTTTAACAGTTAATCATTTATAAACGAAAACGACTTTGAACCTTTTTTGGGAAATGGTTGTTTTAGTTAGGTATCATATTATTTACTCCTCATCCGGTTTTACTATTTTATCTATTAATCTTTAGATTTTGTTTCTAGTAATTTAGATTATTAATAATGAATTTTTATTCACTTATTACGTTTTGTCGTGGCTCAAAGACCGAGTTGTAGAAATGTTTTGCAAAATTAGCATTCTTATTGGATCCGCGGGTTTTCTCTGAAAATATGCGAGTTACAAAAATATTTGTTATGGATGTCTTCTTATTTTTTCCAAATAATCTACATTTACTATCAATCTTTTTCTCAAGAATGACTCAATTTTCATATTTCTAGTGTAGAGTATTTTGGAGAAGCCAAGGAGAGAATAAATCGCGACTGTGCAGACAGTCGAAGACGTTCCTTGGTGAGACTTCCAAGGTGTTGGATCCTGAACCTGGATCCGAACCTTCAGCAGGCGACGAAAGGGACCTGGGAGAGGCTCGGACGAGATTCCATTTTTGGTAGAGATATGATCATAGAGGAAAATGTTTGAGAAATAAACCACGACAGTATTCTTAGATTAGACTAGGTCCTTTATGAAAGACTTGGTACCTTCAGATAGAGGTAAGACAAGGCGGCAAGGTAAGGAAGAAGTCCAGCGCTTCCAGGGAAGGAATAAGCGGATTGGATGCTCAGGTCCCTAGGTGTGTCCTCTTGTCCAATTATTTATGAATTGAAACGAGAGCTTTGAAGGAGAACACTCCGTTGAGATAAGAAAGTTGAGATCGGGGTCCCATATGCCCGAAACCAAGCAAAATGTTGAAAGTAAATTTAAATTTTCTGGCAAAAATTAAGAAGACATTTATTATAAATATTTTTGTAACTCGAATATTTTCAGAAAAAAACTGATGAGTCTATTATTAATACGACGTCCTGCATACAATTAAAATCTACAAAATGTATCAACTCAGTCATGAATCTCTCTCTCTCTCTCCCTCTGTGGATTCCCTATGTGCCTACATATTCTGCAAAAACGTTAAGTATTAGTTTTTATGCTTAAATATTGCTACTGGAGTAAGTCCTTGTTTTCTCTTTATGTACCAAATCTATGTGTTGAATACGTTTTTTTTTTATTTTGACAGGAACGTATATAATGAAGATAGCGGAGGAATACATGCAGCAGATGGAGGATCACATGCTGGTGATCCAGCAGCTGGCATACAGTCCTTTCAAAGGACCCTTCGAGGGGATGATTGAGGAGTGGGAGACCACCATCAAGCTGGTGATGAGCGTCATCGAGGAGTGGATAGAAGTCCAGAAGTAAGCATCATTTATAGTAGAGGTCATGAGTTGAGGGAGTCAAGTTGTGTAGGATCCTCCCCACCCCTGTAGTGGATGGGTGCGGTAGGAGGTTCCTAAAATGCAAATGCCACTCAGTTAGGCCACTTTTAATCTGTGTCCTTGTGCCATCTCTATATAACTATCATTGTTATGTATAATGCGTATGCATTCAATATACAGGGAGTCGCAGCTTGTAGGATTGTTTTTTTCTGAAAATATGTCAGTAATGAAGATATTGATACTGGATGTCTCCTTAATTTTTGCCAAGGAATCTATATTTACCATCATTTTTTTTTTTTTTAAGTATCAGGTTTATGAGAACTCGAACTCAACGTCTTTATTTCAACTGGGATTACACATTTTTGTTGATAAATTCTGAAATTAGATTTTTATAAATAAAAAATGAGCATTGGGCGAGAGCAATCCGTTGGATACGCGCTGAGTTAGACGTTTGGCCAAGTCTCCGCTTTTTCCGTCTCCCTTTTTCCCATCGTTTCCGGCGTTATATATTGAAGATGTTCTTCTGATCGGAATAAATATAATACTTATTCGAAACATGTGTAAGTGTATCCAATGGAGTGTTCTAGTTCAATCTTTTTTTTTTTTTTTAACATATAAAATCTTGTTTTAAAATTCGTCCAGAAATTTATGTGATCCCATTTGGAATAATGAAGTTGAGTTGGAGTTTCCCGCCTTGGAGAAAATGTTTTTGGTAAATTGAGATTTTTGGCATGAATTAAGCAAATCATCCATTACAAAGATTTTTGTACTTCGCTCATTTGATGATAAAACCCGTTATTCCTACAAGTTTGCAACATCCTGTAAATACATTTATCTATTTCTAATATATTTTATCAATTGCAGACAATGGATGTACTTGGAGCCTATATTTACTAGTCCTGACATATCGACTCAGCTCCCGCTCGAGAATAAAAAGTTTCAAATTGTTCAAAGATCCTGGAAAAGAATTATGAACAATGCATTCAACAATCCTTTGGTAGAATATTATTATTAATAATAATTTCTTTCATTTCATGGTATAAGGTTAAAATGTTTTAAATAAAGAAATAAAAAAGAAGCGACTCTCAACTGATTTTTGATAGACAAACCTTCCACTGTGTATTATATGATTATAGAATTTATGAAGAATTCACAACGAACACAACTACATCCAATAATAAATAAGGTGAAGGTAGAGTAAAATCCTTGGAGCATATAATTTGAGTCTGTTCAATTAAATATTTGAATTATACAAGATTGTATTGTGTTGTTGTATGTTGTGTTACATTTGGACTTCCGTAACGTTATTATTAGGTAACAAACAAAGAAAGTTTGGATCTCATATATTTATATATCACATCTAAAGAAGGAAGTGGAACTAAGATAATTTCACTTCTAGAAGAGTTATTTCTTTATTTTACTTCCCAGGAAGTTTGGATCAAGTTACGCAATTCGAGGCGGACTTTTCAAGGGAATTTTATGTTTTCCGACCTCCTAATTACAAAAATTAAGAAAAAAATCTGTGAGCACGATTACTCCCGATAGAAAGAATATTTAAAGACATGACATTTTATATGTTTATCCTTCTAAGGACGACGTTGATTTTCAGCCAATTCGCCGAAGGGGGGGATTAGGAGGGAGGTTTAACAGAAAAACTCTAATAACTGCCGTTGTACTGAATGTATTGACACAAAATTTCATAAATAAATAAAAAAACTATTAAGGACGATTCTCAACGCAAAAATCCCAATAACTGCCGATGTAATCAATATGTCGGATCAAAATTTAGTATGATTGCGTTTTAACTAAAAAATATTGCGTTTTAACCCAAACGGTCGATTGGCTCCGGCGAAAACTAATTGTTGCTGGGTAGGTACCTAGCCGGTGATTCACCGACGACTTTTTGCATTTTCCTCATCCATTTTTAAAAACAAATTATATTTTGAAAGTAATCCTGATTCAATTAGGCCCAAAGGATAATCTCTGCTAGTGTACTTCCCCAGCACGACTCATTCAACTAAGTTTTTGCTCTCCCTCTGAATCCGATTTGGAAGTCTTGAGTAGTTTTTCTATACTTACTTATCAGAGCTGAGCAAGTAAAGTTTTGGGTAGAAAAAATAAATAGTTACTTTTATGAAATAATGCAGTTGATCACAAAATGTGACCACAACTTAATGCCTGTCTGTCAAGCTTTAGAGGACACGGCCAGTACACCCGGATGTGTTATTGGCACTCTAACTTTGGCTAATATTAGCCTCAGCCTGTTTAAATCGTCTTGATGGGAAGAATATTGTGTTTGTTGTCTAGATTATTGAGATGGCTTCAGACGTTCGGCTCTTGGACCAACTGCAGAAGAGCAACGAGACGCTGGAGAGTGTGGCTCGGGGGCTGGCCGAGTACCTAGAGTCGAAGAGGAAGGCATTCCCTCGTTTCTACTTCCTCAGCGATGACGAACTGTTGGAGATTCTCTCACAGGCCAAGAACCCCCTAGCCGTGCAGCCTCACCTCAGAAAGTGTTTCGAAAACATATATAAGGTAACCTATATATATTATATATCGTTATGGGGGGTTCATGAATAACATTGAGAGAAGGAAGACGCCATGTGACGCAACTACTCACCGGCTATAAATGGAAACTGTTGGCTATTTGAATGGAAACTATTTCATTTTAATTCAATTAAAATTACTGGAACTTTACCTATTGCAATGTTGATTATGAATCGGAGAAGCGCTTCACTAAAAAGACTCACTGGAGGGTCATTTTTTTTTCTTTCGAATAGATGTTATCTAATTACTATTAACCAATTATCGATTTGGATTTTATATTTTGTAATGGAGTAAATAAAATGGTATATCGTCTCATTTGGTTTTGTAGTAATATGGTAATAGTTCTACGTTCTTGGTTTTAGTCATTTTCAGTTATTTTACATGTTTGTAATCTAACATGTCCGATAACAATATAATAACATTACTGTTTTGAATGATACAAAATGATTTCAAAAGAGGAATGCATGTGAACCCAAAATAAATAATATATCCGCTTAGATACGTATGAAACAACTAGAAAACTTTGTATTTGACGCCAGCCTCTACGCATTTCCTTCCTTTTGCAGATAAATACATTTTTTGCCCCCCCCCCCCCCCCCCCCTCCAAAAAAATAATATATATTTATATTTCACTTGCGAGCCGCAGAAGGCAGATCGGGCTTCAAGGTTTATTTAGAGTGAATCATAGATTTACCAGATGGGCAATTCTGGTTGTGACTACATAAGTCACACTACTTGTGAATAACGATTTGTTTTGAACATCCCGAAAATCCAATAGAAAAATGTTACCAAGAGGAGAAATTACCCACTTTTTTTTTTTTACAAAAATATTACAACAAAAATAATACACAAAAATTACTGTCGTCGAAGTTCTCAATCAATTTCAGAAATAAAAATAAATACTTCTGGAAGTGATAGAATAAGCAAATGAATAACAAAACATTGTATCTGCAATACTTGAAGTTTCTGAAATAACGCAGTTTATTTGTGTTCAGGCCAGTAGCTTGAGCTACCCCGCCGATCCTGGGCCACCTCAGTTCCAGGTGTGGTCCAGAGATGGCATTGTCTATTTTACGCTTAATGTGCCCTCTTCCACTTGTTGACCAGGTGAGGATTAGTAGTCTCCCTATAGTTGCCTCCCCCTGAGTTAGTAGTAGTCCCGTTGCCTCCCCGTGAGGTCCCCGTAGTTCTATCAGTAACCCCGTTGCCTACACGACCCCAGTACCCTCTACACTTCCAAGTAGTATCGTCTCTGTACTCTCGTTGCCTACACAGCCTTAATATTTTCACCACGTTGCCTCCCCATGAGGATTTTTCGTACTGTATCTACCGTTGCCTACACGGCCCCAGCATTCTGTACTCCCGTTGCCTCCACTGAGGCCCCTAGTTATCTGCTCCAGCCTGACCTTCCAGACAAACGCTGGCCAGCAATTTGTGTTTTGTTAGATGCCCCTGGGCGAAGATGGCTCAGCCTGGAAGTGGGTAAGTGCGTTCAAACATATGTAAGTCCTGTCTCTACCATAGTTATTAATCAACGAGTTTGATCCGCTCTGAGGCCAACTCTGTCCTCTCTGCAGTCCATCCACAAGTCCTGTGTCCACTGTTCAAACCTCCCTTCCTACGCTCCACCTGATTCAAATAAAATCGGCCGTGGCGCGTACAATTTGTTTTGTTAAATAGTCCATTAATAGAAGAAAAATATTTAATTAGGATAGTGGTCTTTAACGAGTACTTAACATCGTACCAACTCGTGACCGTTTAACGTCCTCTCCGAAGGACGGCCTGTTCAAGTTTTTTTTTAACCTCCCAGATAAAAAAGTATAATACCTCGGCCTGTTTTCGAAGTGGCGATCTTGTGCACATGAGGCAAGCATGCTACTCCTTTGCTACCGGCTAACCGTTACTTATCTTGGAGTTAGGCTTCTCGTGTGGTACTATTTTTGCCAACCGTTAAAAAAATATAGGCGTCTTGATATAAACATCTCAGAGACAGAGCTGGTTTGTCAATCTATATAAATAAATATTTTTTTTCAGTTGACATTTGAAGATAAACTTGAGATAACGGAGATGTATTCTGCAGAAGGGGAGTGTGTCCGACTCATCCCTCCCATGTTCCCCAAGGGACAGTGCGAGACATGGCTCAGAAAGGTAACATTATATACTCCCATTATGCTAGATTCGTCATTTCTAATTGGACCGAGCGATTTTTGAAGCATCGCAATTTCGCGCAAACATATAGAACACGGAAAGCAACTATTTTCATTTTACTCACTAACTGTTCAAGAATTACATAGAACAGCTGACTGATCCAGTCTCTTCTGACTCTGAACGAAGACGTTATTAAATTATATGTAAAAATCGAGAAAATTATATGAATTATGAAAATGTCTGAAACCGTTTGGAAAGTTTACAAATGCACACGTTATTTGAGTGAATGTAAATAAAAAGATGTAAGAGAAGTATGAAATTAACACGGCTAAGTAGAAATATTAAGGTTACGAAAGGAAACTTGTTCCAGGCCATTCTAGATCAACAATGAAAACATGATGATTCAATTTGTGACACTGTGTTGCAGGTGGAGGAGACTATGAAGAACACAGTGAAGATGACGATCCGTGGCTCCCTGATCGACATCACCCTGGTACCCCGGGCCGAGTGGGTGTTGCGGTGGCCGGGGCAGATAGTGATAGCCGGGTCTCAGGCTATCTGGACAGCCCTCGTGGAGCGAGCCATCCTCAGGAGGAGACTCTCCAAGTGCCTCAAGAACATGCTCATTATGGTAGGATCTCCGCAATAAACAGTTATTAATCAGTGAGTTTGATCCGCTCTCAGACAACTCTGTCCTGTCTGCAGTCCATCCACTCTGACCTGTCTGCAGTCCATCCACTCTGACCTGTCTGCAGTCCATCCACTCTGACCTGTCTGCAGTCCATCCACTCTGACCTGTCTGCAGTCCATCCACTCTTTTCTCTGTCTCACTTTTCCCCAACAATCTCCCGTTGTTCTGATACCAATAGTTTGGGATGTTTTCGCTGATTCTTGCTTTAATGGACAGTCAAGAGTTGAGCCGAATACATTAAATTATTGAAATGCGCGGCCGCACTGGAGCAGGACTGCCTATTCCATGACAACCCTACATGCTTACATTTTTAACAGCCTTTCTCTGGAGTCAGAGTCGACCCTCTCCTTCTGAGGCCTTCTTATCCATCCTTTCACTGCTTCCTGTAGCTTTGTCTGCTTATCCACAATGAGGACCATGCCGTCCACTCACCAGGTCTACCCTATACCATGTTACACTGGTAGTATGCATCACTTCTTGTCTCTTACTTTCTGACCTATTACTTCGATGTTACAGCTGGACAGCCTTCGGTCTCTGGTGAAGGGCTATCTCTCGCGGGTTCAGCGGCAGGTGCTCTGCGCCCTCATCGTGATCGAGGTCCATGCCCGTGACGTCCTTGCCAACCTCATACAAGGCAACGTAATCAACTCAAACGAGTTCGACTGGATCAGCCAACTCAGGTAAACACTATTTATTTTCATATTTATAAATAACAGCATTACATAACAATATCATGTTCAATACATACAATCGTCAATCAGACATCTTTGTGTCGTGGGGGTCCCTGGACAGTCTGTGAAGGACCATCCTTCAGACACAGTAAGTTGATGATGTGATGCTGACGGTTGATTTTCTCTGTTGAAGGTACTACTGGGTGACAGAAGAACTGAAGGTACGGGCAGTGAATGCAGAGTTCCAATACGGGTATGAGTACCTCGGGAACAGCGGGAGGCTGGTCATCACTCCGCTCACTGACCGGTGCTATCTCACACTGACGGGGGCTCTCCATCTCAAGTTCGGGGGAGCTCCTGCAGGGCCCGCCGGCACTGGCAAGACAGAGACCACCAAGGTAACTCAAACTGTGACAGCCACCTCACTTCATGTATACGATGAGAAGTCTGCAATCAGTAACCTGCGAGGGTACCATGGATTTCTGTGTTCTGTGTCTCCTAAATCCTTGTCGCACGCCTAAGAGCCACTGAACGGAATTTGATGTTTGTATTTATATTGTTAGGTTTAACATGTGGGAAGTACCATTTAAAATGTAAAATCGGGAAATAATTGAGCGCAGTCAATCTGGAGAATAATAATTGAAGGTCATATGAGGAGGCTGGATAAAAACAATAGTTTCCTTATTATATTATGGATGTCGTCACGGTTAAAAACTATATGATTTTATCAGTGGTAATTGTATAAGATCCTGTTTTGAATTTGTAATCACTTGCTGCTAGAAAGGACCTCTGTTATTATTGTTTGTGACTCTGTTGGCCCGACTCTATTATAGTAATTCTAAATGTTACCTACCTAGGTTTAGTTACCTAGGATAGGGATCTTTAACGAGTACCTGATATCATACAGGCTCTAGAACATTGGTTAACGACCATCCGAAGGACGGTGTGCTCAAGGCCTCGGGTGGTTTCCGGACCTAAGATCTTCAGCTCAGTAGGCATTTCCCGCAGTCCCTAGCGTTGAACTGGGCTAGAGTAACATTTTTTGTGTAATGATACAAAATAATTTCAAAAGAGGGCAGCATATTAAAACAAAATAAATAAAATCGCCTCTTAGATGCGAATCAAATAACAAGAAAACTCTGTGTACATTCTTTTTGCAAATAAATTTATTTCAAAAAAAATCTATAGT
This sequence comes from Aradus depressus, assembly GCA_963662175.1. NCBI lineage: Eukaryota > Metazoa > Arthropoda > Insecta > Hemiptera > Aradidae > Aradus > Aradus depressus. Next base: position 53,184,414 of record OY759214.1, on the reverse strand, counting down.
TCACTCTTGAGCCAGAGATCTAACAAAACACAAAAATGACCGTCCTCAAAGTTCTTTAGCAATTTCACAAATAAAAATGAATAAATCTGGATGTGTCAGAAATAGTTTGAAACGTTTATTATAATTAATAAGCAAATTAATAACAAAACATTGTTTCTCTGCAATACCTAAAGTTTCTGAAATAACGCAGTTTTTTTTGTTTTGTTTGCACGCCTTCCATTTACGGATCATTAATTGTAGAGAAGAGAAAATAAAGTTGTAATCTAGTTGAAAGAAATTTAATTGCTTGAATCACGTGTTGCTTACTCCACGAATTTGTGCTGCTCTCTGTTGCATATAATTGAAATTACAAACATCTAATTGGCCATTTCCCTGCAAATCAATGTTTTTTGTTTCCTTTCATTGCCAATAACTTATTCCAAGTAATATTGTTCAACAAATAAGGTTTTATACTTGATGTTTTAATGTTCATTTCTTGTGGACTCTCACTGGGCTAGATTAGTTGGTTCGAGACCAGTTTTGTTCCGTGAAGTTCTCGACCTCAGAGAGGCTATTTAAACACCTGGCGCCTCCACGAGAAATCAACTGACTCAATAGTATTTTGTGTAAATTCTTGAGCCATTATTATTTATTTGTATTTCTGAAGTTGCTAGAAAACCTCAGAGGAGGGTACTTTTTCTGTATACATGTGTTACTGTCGTAAATAGGTGGATACTTTCTCCTCTGGGTTAACTTTTAATATTTTTCTTTTGGATTTTCAGGATCGGAAAATACAGTTTTGTAATAATTTTATGTTTTTTTAGGATTTGGCAAAAGCGTTTGCAATTCAATGTGTTGTGTTCAATTGTTCAGATCAACTAGATTTCATGGCTATGGGGAAATTTTTTAAAGGATTAGCGAGGTAATTAATTGTTTGAAAATTTATTATAACTGAGAATTTTTGCAATGACTGTATTCAGGATATTCCAACGAAGATGGCCGACACATTATCGGCCCATATTTTTAATACAAATAAGATTTTACCAGCACCATTATGTGACATTTATTTCAAGTTTATTTTTTCCGTCTTTATAGTATACAAGGTTAATTTTTTTTTTGTGTAACTGATTAAAATGATCAAAAATTCTTGGAGAATATTATATCAGAATATCATATTTTCTCTCATATCTGGGAGATAATTTTAGTGTATTAAAAAATAGAGGTTGAAAAGGAAAAGAACGACATTTTCTTTTTTGAAGCCAGTTAAATACAAGCTGAAAAGAAGAGTGAGTGACCCATAGTATTGAGACATCCTGTATATAAACGCGCCCGCAGTGGAGTTTAAGTTTTTTTTTTTTTAATATGTGTAATAAAAAATTATATTACTTATTATTGTTGCAGTTCGGGTGCTTGGGCCTGCTTCGATGAGTTCAACCGGATCGATATAGAGGTGCTGTCAGTGGTGGCTCAGCAGATCACCACAATTCAGAAGGCACAGATGGCCAGGGCAGAGAGGTACCTATAGTTGCATCGTTGGGAGGTTGGTTACTAGAACTAAACAGAGTTCTCACCTTAACATTGGCCAAATATCGCTGGACTCCCATTTTTCATTATTATATTATTTGGCGATCCCTCTTCTCCTCTTTGATGTAATCTGGTTTAAACTTCGTAGAAGCTGGGTGAAGTCAGCGGAATAATCATATATATAATCATATATATAAAGCTGAAAATGTCTGTTGTACCGCTATAACTCACGAACGGCTTGATGGATTTGATTAATTTTTTTTTTAATTTGTTCGTCATCGTCTGTGGAAGGTTATAGGCGTATTAGTACCTCAATATCTGGTCCATCCCAGCATCCACCCACGCAATCTTTGTAACTCAAAAATCACTGCAATGATTAATGAGGAATCTTTTTGAATAGATAAGTTTTATCTTCCGGAAGGTTAAGGTCTATTTTTTAATCAACCCCTGGTCCATCCCAGCATCCACTCACGCAATCTTTGTAACTCGAAAACCATTGCAACGATTAATGAGAAATCTTTAGCTCCAGGATGGTTGAAGTCTATGTTTTAATCAACCTGGTGGTCACAAGCGTTCTCAAGTACGCACTGGCTAGGACGTCCACTGATGCTAAGTATTCACTAGCTGTGGTTTCCGCCGTTGAATGGCGCGTACTAGCCATGGTGCCCAGGGGTCCTAAAAACTTACTAGCTGGGATGTCTGCCGTTGAAGGACTATAAGCGTTATTCCGTATGAATAATTGAAAATTATACCATTATGAATGTACTATTGAAGAATTGAAATAGATTCGAACGAGAGATATTAGGAGACAAGTCAAAGTTCCCCGGGCAACGCCGGGTATTACTGCTAGTTATTCATATTTTTTTGTTTTTCTTCCTCATGATGTATAACATAATGGTTAGATGAAAAGTGGGAAATGCAAAAGTCAATATTCACTAAAAACAGGAGCTGTTGGTTCAGGGGTAAGGCGCTACTATTCTGGACGTCGTACCTCAACTAATCTACATAGAAAAACCTTCTAATGAACATTGAAAAACATTGTATCGAAATTTTCGACCCCCTCCCCCTCACTAAGTGTCACAATCCTCAGCCCCTCTCACCCGTAACGTTTTTTTTTTGTATCGACGAGTGAAATAATGTTTTACAAACATAAAGTTTTGAATCCCTACTCCTACTCTCAATTCGTTACATAATTCAGGGCTGCCCCTAATGGCTCTAATTAATTAGAAGAAACACATGTTTTTTTCTGACTGAAAATTCCAATTCGAGAATTTAAGGCGAAATCCTTTTTTTCTTTCGTTATTTGTTGGTCTCTCTTTCAAGTTGTTCGATTTTTTCAATGAACCAACTTGAACTTCCTTTTCACAAGCACGGTTTAAAAAAAAATCTTAAAATGCGTTCCGGGGGGCAATTTTGCTGAAAATATGGTAGTAGTTTGCCTTGTCCAGATCAACAATGAAAATGTCTTTAATATATTTTGTTTATTTAGTTACATAGATTAGTTGTGCTCCCCCTGCGCTGAATTTGGTCAACCTCCTACTGAATCTGCTGTAGCTTTGTGCAGTTCAGATCCACTGAATCATGGCAGCTAGGGTTCTGGGGTGGGGAAGGGCCATGGTGAGAGAAGAACGGGAAGAGTTCTGTGTTTTCACCTCTCTTCTCTGTAGTGGCTGGCCGAGGCAGGGAGAGGGTTCATATCTTTGCAATGTTGCACTCCTACCACTGTAACCAGCTCATCTCATCGGCTCTACAACAGCTGTCTGTATTTCACTCTCCATGATAGTTGTACTAATGTGATGTTTTCCTTGTTTGACCCAGGTTTACTTTTGAGGGCACAGACCTGGAGCTGAAGCCATCGTGCGCAGTGTTCATCACAATGAACCCCGGCTACGCAGGTCGCACCGAGTTGCCGGACAATCTCAAGGCCCTATTTCGGCCCGTTGCTATGATGGTCCCCGACTATACCCTCATTGCCGAAATATCCCTCTTCTCATTTGGATTTTCCGATGCCAGACAACTTGCGGGCAAAATAACCACCACTTTCAAATTGAGCTCAGAGCAGCTCAGTACTCAGGTAATCAATGATATCATTACACTTTATTTCATATATATTTATTTTTAGTACAATAGTTAGTACATGTAATTATTCGATATCACTCATTGCACCAATGTTCGAGGTTTTATAAAGATAGATATTAGCAGACAACTATCAGAAAGAACTTACTAATAACTCCCAAGGGTCCATAAAAATGAATCGAGACTAAAGTGAAGAAGAAATTAGTTTTCAATTTTCAGTCAGTCGCAATGAGAGGGTTTTTCACTTTTTAAACACAAACGAAAGATAATATTATAACGAACCAAACAAAGGAAAAATTAATTTACTGTGGGAGTCACCTCTACTTTGTCATATGAAGGTTGTCCATTCATATTTTGTCATTTTCATATGTCGTTGGGAAATGAGGTATGGAAGTTTTCCTTCTCATGTCAGAAATTAGCTGGTTCATGTTGTACCTATGATTGCTATACAATTAAATAAATAAAACAAACTTCTTCCTGAAATATTATCTATTCCACAGAAATTTTATGCCGTTACCGGTAGTGTCTTTGTACAATTCTTGTGGAATAGACAATATTTTAAAAATAACTTTGTTTTATTTATTTATTATATATAAGATGTACAGTATATCCGCGTATCTCAACTTAGATGTTGCCATACAATTGCAGGATCATTATGACTTCGGAATGCGAGCTGTGAAGACAGTGATAGCAGTGGCAGGCAATCTGAAGAGAGAACTGCCCACTATGGATGAGAAGCAGATCATCCTGAGGGCACTCAAAGATGTCAACGTACCAAAGTTCCTCAAAGATGACCTCAAGTTGTTCAGAGGTACGTTCAGCAGGTTCATCCGGAATTGTCGTGTCATTTTTCGTTTATAATTCATGTAGGTACGTGTGTACATTCGAAGTCATGAACAATAGAACATCTCAAAAATTACCTGTATTATTAATTTATAGTGAACCTTGTAAAACGGTCGGAGCTAACATCATTATTTCTTGTTTTTTGATTCACATATTTATCTAATTAGTAACATTTAGTTGTATCAGACTGGCCCTGGGTCGAACCGTGTATTCTAAGATTGCTAAGCTAGTGTTTACCCCAGAGCTAGGATGTCTGTCTTTACTCCCAACTGTACCAAAGCCTCATCTAGTAATCATGCCACTCTACAAATTTGCCCACTTCTTATAGCAACAACTATCATTTTCATTTCTATTTGGTCATATAAAATATAAGTGATATTTTTATGCAGCTACAAAGACTTAATTTAGACTAATACAAATTTGTTGAACGATTAGTTGTTTTTTGTATTTTAAATCTCTCGATAAGTACAACAATGAGATTATCTGAGGAGCTACGCACATTGATAGATCTTTTAAGGAACTAGGCATTTGCGAGGTCAAATTATGTTGCGATGGATTTTATTTCCGTCCTAGCAAGTTAATAGTAACTTAATAAATATATATATATATATATATATATATATATATAATATAATATATATATATATATATATATATATATATATATATATATATACTTAACAATTCCTAGGGATATATGAACAAATTCTGCACAATATATGGTTACACCCCTTAAATTCACAAAATTTGGATTTACACACTTTGCTAAGAGCAACTATGTAAGATCTAAAATGACCTGTAAATTTCCAGGTATAGTGTCTGACCTTTTCCCTAGAATGGAAGCTGAAGCGATAGACTACGGCACTCTAGAGACCTCAATTCGAAAGACAATCCTCAGTCTCAACCTCCAGGATGTCAATGGTAACTAATTATATTTTTCTTTCAAACTTTTTATACACGTTTCTACATGCCCACTTGTATTTCGCTATTTTACTCTGTACAATTTAAGTTTCAATATGAACTAACCATGGAATACTGATTGGAACCAAGGAGCGAGTTCCTATTCCTATCTTTTCTTCGTGGTTTATATCTTTGATCTGTAATTTGGTGTGAGGATTCACAAGTCCTTTACCGATCGCTTAATGATTTTCAACCAAAACGGTGAGTCGTTTCAGAGGGAAATCAAATACTTGTTAATGAATTATCGCGGTGGTGCACATTGCCGATCATTCACCCAACCCTTTTTTTAAAAAACTTTCTTGTGTGATATTACAATTTCACCTCCCCCCTTCCCCACAATCTGATGTAGTTTATGAACACTCCTTTTGAGTTCTTTGAAACCACACCATATTTAATTCTGATAATGTACCTGCACTTTGTGGTGATGGGTCACGTGACTTCCCCTGCCACTCTACCCATGCTAGTGATAATAGTTACGTACCTATGATGAGACAGCTAAAGATCTTTTTCTACATTTCAGAGTATGTGATGAAGGTGATCCAACTGTACGAGACTGTAGTGGTGAGACACGGGCTTATGCTGGTGGGGCCCACCGGTTCTGGCAAGACCAAGGTATAATAGATATCATATCTAGGTATAACAGTTCTCCGATATTAGTGGCAGACTGAAAGAGGAGGGAGGTCTTAACATATAAACGAAATATCTAAGCAATAAAAAATACTGTTGAATGTTTTCCTTAAAAAATATAGAAATAGAACTTCATTCTTGTTAACCAAAAAAATATTGAATGCGTTTAATTCTAGTCTATATTGGTGCATGATGAAAAGAAATAAAGCTACCCTGGTGATCCACACAACTTAATGGAATTATTGGGTAAAGGTTAAATAGGTGTTTATTTTCACCTTGAGTTTTTTATCTGTTGGGTAAAGCAGGCCGTCTTTCGAATGGGACGTTAAGCGATAATCTCAAGCCTGTGCGATATCAGGTACTCGTTAAAGACCTCTCCTCGGATAACAACCTGGGTAGGCAACATTTAGGATACCCAATGTAGAGTCGGGCTCATCAGAGCGACGAAAGTAGGCAATATGACCTCGTAGTTAAAAAACCCAGGCTGACCCTTTGCAATCAATTTGCAGACTTGGCCCTAACAACAAAACAACCGCATCCTTATTTGCGTTGATATAATTCCTAATGCTTCTACTGTAAATGTTCACAATAAGTACAATACATTTTATTTTCAGTGAAAGAAAATCTGAACATCATTCGTCGGTAATTTTGACCACAACACCTATGAGTCCCCACTCATGGCTTAAAAGCTTTTATAAAACATATTGAAACTGTTATGGCCCAGAACAATGTTTTTTTTTACCTCCCAGATAAAGAAACGTAAGGGCTTCCGACGGGTTTCGAATCCGCGATCTTGAGCACGCTACCTCTGAGCGCTCTTTCCACTAATTATTTCAGGTTCATAATCGAAATTGCAAACAGATTGACAGCCGCTTCTAAAACCTGAATTTTACTCTTCTGCTGGCTTTGAGCCGGCAAGTTCTTGTGCAGTCTGTAGGTCTTTTCTACTAAATTGATTTTATTTGAACCCATTCCCTCTGGATATGGAATAATTGGCGATAAAGTCAATGATCCCATATGGACTTGAAAGGGTTAACTGGGCCACAAGCCGCATTACATTAAGTAGTTGAAAATAGAATTAGCTCCGGGGGTCTCTAAATACGTCACAATTGAGTCGAACGTTTACCTGTATTATTAGTTTACAATAGTGAGCCATATTAGGTCAGATCTAACATTGTCATTGGAACACTCTAGTAATGGTGTATACCTGTTGCAGTGCTACGAGGTGTTGAAGGATGCAATGACGGGGTGCAAGGGTGAGATGTCACCAAGTGGACTCCCCTTTGAGGCTGTCTGGACCTACGTTCTCAACCCCAAGTCTATCACCATGGGACAGCTTTACGGAGAGTTCGATCTGCAGACCCACGAGTGGTAAATACTTTAGTATCAATCTACTGTATTATACTCCCGTATAATGGATGGGATGATACAAAGCTAGAGATCTAAGCATCGAATTCGCTTATTCGTTCCCTGGAAGCGCTTACTGTGACAGGTCGTTTTAGCTAGATCTGAAGATGCCCGGTCTTCCACAAAAAGATCCAGTATCCCAGTTTCCTTGGCAAATCAAAGGATGCTTTGGTAATCCTAACTTCTTAAGTCCTCTCGGCCGAAAATTCGAAATCTCGTCAGGCTAAATCTCTTCCTGGGAAGTTAGCTGCTGTCTCGTCTTCCGCTATGCACCGATTGCAGGTGGGTCCTTTACTCCTATGATGTAGAGTTGGATATTGAATTGACCGTGTCCTGTAATCATTCGTACTAGTTGCCGAAGGAACATGTGGTCTTTTCTCTCCATGACATCTCCCTCCAAAAGGTCTCTAGGCCAATAAATAAAAACAACATTTCGTGAAAATCTGGACAATAGAAAGGGAAATGTTACTTGTGATTCACTTCCATCAGTTCCAAAAGATCATTACATACATACATTTTTGAAGCACTATTTAAGCCCCAAATTATACCTGGATTTGCAATTTTTAGGACTCCCACAATAGAATCGGGCTTAGATCCACCAGAATGAGGAAAGAGTGATATTAGGCGATATGAACTGTTAGTCCCGGCGTATGCTTCAAACTAAAGCGTATAGTCTCAATTGTTTTCACCGTGTTAAGACTGTCAGGAGTAATTTATGGGCAAAAAAATATTTACTTTGTGGCGAAGCGATAATTTTCAGTATATTAATTGTTTATTTCGTATTATATTCATCAGATGAGAATGGTGGAGATCTGAGAGAGATATTGTTTCATCTTGCAGGACAGATGGTATTCTGCCGTCAATGGTTCGGCTAGGAGCTGGGGCGACAGACAACGACAAGAGATGGTACGTGTTCGACGGGCCTGTGGACGCCGTCTGGATCGAGAACATGAACACGGTCCTGGATGACAACAAGAAGCTCTGTCTCACCAGCGGGGAGATCATCAAGATGACAGAGCATATGACCATGATGTTCGAGGTGCGCCCTCTACCCATTCCTCTCCATTTATTTCGTATAATTATTAATAATAACAACTAATAGATCCATGAATATATCGATATGACTTCATCTCTGAAGAGAGGCCAACCCTTTATTAACCTTATTTCCTTTACCAACATTTTGCTCATGAGTCCTAGGAGTGGGAGTTGCTAATTTAAAAAAATCGAAGGTGAAAAACTAGCAATATTCACCATCAGCGTGAATTAATCAACTATGTTGTCGATCTCTTGCTGAAACCAATCTACCGATTTGGTTGAAACTAAAAATATGTCTTATTCTGTCCAATCTTACTTGATGTCGATTAAAATAGTTGTTTACATCCTCCACCCTGTTGTTAACATGAAAATGGGATTATCAATGTTTTTATTTTTATATGAGAGCATTTATCTGCTAAAAATTAGCACAGAAAATTTACAAAAAATTCATAAAAATGTTAACCAAAAGACGTGCATAATGTAAAGCCAAATTACTCAATCTACTTTGAGTTCACAAAGAAAAAACAGAGTAAAATTGGAAATTTACCTAAATTAAATTAAACAATTAAATAAATAAATAACTAATAGAGAATAAATGAACATATAATATTGACATATTGACAAATACAATAGATTATATTTTTATTAAATGTTTAGTTATAAAAATTTTATATTTATATTTTTTTATGAAGTATTCTTTCACGACGATATTTTGGGGCGTTGACACTTTCAGGTCTCAATGACCGAAATACAGAAAAAATAAGTTATATACAAAATAAATTAACAAATGGCAATAAAGTAAATAGTATATAAATAATATAATTAATGTAAAATAAACTGCTTGTTTCAGGTAGCAGACCTGGCGGTAGCAAGCCCAGCCACAGTGTCCCGGTGTGGGATGGTCTACCTGGAGCCTGCAATCCTCGGCATCAAGCCATTCATCAACTGTTGGATCAAGACACTACCTGAGGTAACTTAGTCCATAGCAGGAAGCATAAGCTATTCGTGTTGACGTGTTGGTGGGACAGAGGGAAACGGTTCATTATTTATATATTATTAATATTATTAAATTTTATTGCATTTTAGAGTAAAATGCGGAGATAAAATCTTAAAAAGACTTATCGACACATTGCCAACAGTTTCAGCCTCCGTTTTAGAAATTCCGGAAGGGTGAACCTAGATTCTCATCAAGGCTTACATACTTTCAATTTGATAATCCCACTTATATTTCTAAAATAATATTATTTAGAGTGTTTTTTTGTGGATATTTTCGACGCAGGATGATGTCTGTATTTTCCTGTCTAGGCTACCTACGTTGTTCCCATGCCAATCTTTTACAACACAGCGAATTTTACAAGAAGGTGTATGTTAGTTATTGTGACTCATGGCCAGGGTTTAACTACAAGATCATTTCGCCTACTACCATAGCACCCTTTCGTCACTGGTGGACATGAGCTTGACTCTATTATAGGAGTCCTAAATTTTGTCTACCCTAAATTTTTATTTATCTAGGGTAGGGGTCTTTAACGAGTACCTGACATCGTACAGGCTCGGAGCCATCGCTTAACCTCCTATATAATAAACTTGTGGTTTTATAAAAACGTTGTCTTATTAATATCATTTTTACTGGTACTCACTAAGACTAGCAATATTACACACAATACTGTTAAATGGAACAATTAGGTATGTCACAAATTCAATCCCGGCTCGGCAATTCAATTAAAAATTTCGAATAACCGAAAAGACAAGCGCTTCCTTGCATAAAAATGAAAGCGATTTCAAAATCCGATAATCTAGGGTATGGTAATTACACATTACACATCCTTATGGCCCAGATGTACAAGAAGCCTTGTGATGGTTGGTTGGTTTATTTGGTGCGAACAACTGCTTTGGTTATTATCACCCTACCTTGTTATATTTCTTGTCCTTACTGAGTCAGGGCGCTCTTTATTCAAATGAAAACGAAAACAGCCATGATGGGATTCCACAGGGGTCCAGGGGGACCGGGGAAGAGCAAAGCATGGGAGCCAGGGCACCCAACGAAAAGGCAGGCGAGGTCAGGGGGCAAGCAACAACCTTGTGATGGTCTGATTATACTAACCACCTCTAACTTGTCGACAGCTTGCCTTGCTCCTTGGGCCGCGGTTTGAGAAGCTCCTTTATCGTTATGCACTTAATGGACTCCAATATCTCAGAGAAAACCTCAAAGAAATTGTAACATCTGTGGATTCGAACATTCTACAGTCCACCTTCCGATTATTGGATCATTTCCTGAAGCCACTGACTGGCCCCGATGGGAAAGCTCCTCCAGGCGCTGACCAGCAGAATCTCATGCGTAAGTACTCAAACCAAATGTAGAGAAAAGTGGAAACTGGTGGGGAAGTAGAGGCCGCTCATATGGCTGCCATATTAATATTATTTAGTTTACATATGATTTTGAAATCAGCTGATATGGTAAGAGGGGGAATATTACTTGGAGATAGAAGCAGTTATTCCATGTTTTCTCAGTTACTGTGGATCCTACACTTAGTTTTTTTTGCTTCTTACTTTTTTTCACTAATGTAAGAAACATTAGGTAAGTAGTCCCCCAATTTGTCTGTCAGGTTTCTCTTTTTAGCTCCCTAACTGTGCTCATGTTCATACCAAAGAAAATTAGCCGAAATCTGAACCTTGACATCTCAAATTTGTATGATTCTCCTGGCATAAGGTTGGCTAGTGAGAGTTACAACATTTCAAATTTTTTCGAGTGCTTAAATCAGACTTATGAGCTTACGAAAATGAACAATGTTCTGACAATGGCCCTACATCCTGTCACGACCCCTCGCCACCCCCTCCTATACATGCAAATACCCTGGCTTATAAAACCTGCGCAATTTTATACCCAAATTAGAATTTTCTTTGGAGGGTAAATAACGTACGAAAGCTTAAACTCATCTGTACGGCCTTTGTATCATCTTTACAGATAAGATCAGTTTTATTTATAAGAATATGCTGGCCATTTGGTTTCAGCTGGTCTGCAGTCAGGATGGGTGGTGTTCGCGACCATCTGGAGTGTGGGAGCCACAATGGACCACATCTCGAGGGACCTCTTCTCTGTCTGGATGAGGAAGAAAATGCTAAAACATCGGGCGTTCCCCCAGTTCCCAGGAGGAGGATCCGTCTATGACTACAGGTGGGTCTATAACCACATCATACTATATTTATCAACAGTAAACCCACTTGTAAATCTCTCTAGGTCCCCTCATGGCTTACTTATAAATAATATAAACTTGGCTTAATGGTTGCGACCATGGAAAATAGTTTTCTCAAATATGGCCGCTCTCATTGATCCTAAGGAAAATATACTCAATGTAACTTTTTTTGGTTATATCATGTATTCTTGGTTGATCTAAAGGGGGTAAGAGTTCCATTAATATTCAAATTATTCATAGATTTTTTATTTTTGAGTCTACTTATATTTTTATTTGTTTGTGTTCATTCATAAAACCAGTTGCGTCCATGATACTTTTGTATTAGTTAGTTATACACTTGTAGACCTTCCAGAAAGTTTCAGTTAAAACTGAAGAACGCTCTACCCTTTAGAAAATATATATACAGATTAGAGTCAGTCAGCTGTTTTATGGATTGTGTAACTTAACTCACTATTCATTTATTAGTTATTAAGTTAAGAAAATATATGCTTTCAGTTTTTATTTCAGTGATTTTCTACTATTTGGTTGTGGATTAATTTTTTTAATGTAAATAATTTTTTTTTACTACTGATTTTAATGAGGTTTGTGTTTTCTCCTCACAATTTATCTTTTGGACTGGACGGGGTCATAAAGCGTGTACTTTTGGAAAGTAGTGAATATAGAGTTACTGTACTGTGGACTATTTATTGTCACAAGTAGACTCAACTCGCAAGTATAGAAGGATAGAATGTAAACAAAAATTGTAAATTGGATCCACTACATCTTCGGTTTAGTAGCTCTTTTTGTAACATCAGCCATTATAGAGTTAGCAAAAATTTTATGTTTCTGATCCCTCCGAAAGCCGTTCTCGAATTTAGTATATTGAGTAGGAAATAGCCTGTTTTCACCAGATCCACGAGAAATGTTACCTGTACTATTTCATTTAAATCCGATCATTCCATAAGTTTGAGCCTTATGTTACGTACCAATTAATGACACCTCTTAAACTCTAATTCAGCGTTTTATTACAACAAGTTTTTTTTTTTCCATTATTAATAATATTTTCCCCTGTTTTCTATTGGCTAGGTTGCACGACGGCGGATTTGCTGACCAGACTGAGGATGGGTCTTTCAGGAAGCCCTCATGGGTGAGCTGGCTCGAGGGCCTTCCTGACTACCATATAGAAATTGACGTCAGATACTCAGGTAATCATAGCACCTTTTTCCAATAACCTTCAGCAGGTTGATACCTATGGTACCAGCCTGCATGTAAGGGGAGGATACCGTGCCAATATTTGGCGTCCTTGGGGATCCTGAGAATCTTGAAAAGAATGAGGATGTCTCCTGCAGGTGCTGCCTCAATCCTGGAATTAATGGCAATAAGATCGGCAACATATTTCGGTTTAACTATTAATAAATTACTTCTAAGTTGAAAACTCAGACATATTGAGGAAACTTACATTAAATGAATGAATTAAACTTAGTTTTTTTCAAAAATTGTATATTCCGCAGGAGATTTTATATATATATATATATATATATATATATATATATATATATATATGTATATATATATACTAAGACATGTTTAATGATGCAGAGATATTGTGAAACACTTGATAAAAAAATATATATATTTTGTGAAATACACAATATTTTTTAAAAAACGTTCGTTTTTCTCTATTTTTTTTTTAAAGACATGTTTGCTGAATACGAATCATACGTGTAGGAGGTTCATGAGATATGTAAGGAAGGAGTTGGACTTTCAACTAGGAAATCTCCGTGTTTTTACTGTCATGAATTCGTTTGTTTTAAATATTTTTTTTTTTTCAATAACTCTGGTAAAATTTAAATCAAAGACAAAATTATTACAGATAAACTAAAGTTTGTTCTATCTATTTATTTAAGTTTCCACAATACATTGCCGTTTCTCTACTTAGAACTTGATAACTATTCAGTTACTATTGGTTTACTACTAGAGCTCCCTGAGCTAGTTTTTTAAAAACATTTTGACTTAGTGATCTATATTTATTGAAAAAAGTGCTCTTTTCTATGACAAAACCTGTTATGTTTTGCATTTATAAACTAAGTCAGTTTGTTTTGTGGATACAATTATTAAATTCTAACATAAACTAATTTATATGTGATTTGGATGAAATTTTATTTATATATATATATATTCAACAAAATGATTACTGGTGGCATGAGAATATTAATAAAATCAAAATCAGCCGAGTTTTCTATCTTTGAAATTACTAAATGAATAACAATAAAAATATAAATTGGAATTATAACAAAATTATGAAAATTCATTTGAAAAATATTGTGGAAGAGATAATAATTTATAGAGTTTATTTTTTTTCTATTTATAATTCGTTTCCACAATACGAGTAGGTTCTCATTTCTCAACTTAGAACTTGTTAACTATTAATTCGTGGGTTTACTATAAGAGCTTCCTGAGCCAGTTTTTTAAAATCATTTTGACTTAGTGATCCAAAAAATTGCTCTTTCCAATGACAAAACCTGTTATGTCTTGCGTTTATTTATTTTAGTTATAAAAGGAAGTTACAGAACTCATCAATTTAAGTACCGTAGCATGAGCCCACTAAGTACCATAGCATGAGCCCACTAAGTACCGTAGCATGAGCCCACTAAGTACCAAAGCATGAGCCCACTAAGTAGGCTAGACGAAAGTGGGTCTGCTAAGGATAACTTGCAGCATACTATAATTTAATATTATAACAAAGCGGATACAGGCTATCAACCCGGAGCGATACCCGACAACACTCTCTCCAAGGCGTGAGAGTGACCTCATGATAATTGCTCCTGACAATTTATTCCAACAAGAATTTAGGGACTGAAAGATAATATTTTACTCGTGATCCATACTACTACTGCGAAAAAATCTAATTTAATGTTATTTGTAACTCACTGAGTGTACTTACATATATTAGTTTTACTGTGTGTTTATTTGAGGTTTTATTTAATTCTTTTGTTGAACTTTTAAACATGTTTGTTGCAGACATCGAGGTGCCGACAATGGACAACGTGCGGAGCGCGGAGCTGTTGGGCCTCCTTCTAGGCGACTTTCGAAACGTGCTGTGCATCGGACCAACAGGCACTGGCAAGACACTAACAATCATGTCAAAGATGAGTCGGAACATGCCCAAGAAGTTTATCTGCGACTTTATGTCCTTCTCGGCGAGGACAACCGCAGCACAGACTCAGGTAAGTCTTCCAGCGCGTTGTGAGTGTGAGGCAACCTTCCTCAGTCAGTTCTCACTCCACATCTGGTCAAGTCCAGTCAGGAGCCAGTGCCGCCCGTGTGCACAACATGTCTGTATACAGGGTGTCCTTTTTAGATGGCCCGGCTGAATTTCTCTTGAACCGATAACGTTATAAAAAAAATTAAAAATACGTATTTAATATTTTTCAATCTAGTTTAATATTTCGAGTTGTTTTTGAAAAAAAAATTGTACGGGGTACCCCAGGACCAATACAACTTTAAAATTTCAAATAGGACCCTATACCTTCCGATACATCATTTTAAAGGATTTTTTACGCTGAAATCAATGGTGCAACCCGATTTTAAATTTGTCAAAAAATTATAAAGTTATGGTTAAAAATTAAAAGACAAGAAAAAAACAATACATTTTGTTAGCTATTTTTAATAATAAAAAAATCCCATACCCCTAGAGGTTGGTGAACCTACATTTCATGTTCAAACTGCCTGCCCTCTTTGAAGATGCAAAGATTGGCTCGTCTTAACCACTCTTCGCTGGTGCTCAGTGCGAGGAGAGACGGATCGACAAGCATTTTCCACTCTTTGCTGCAGTTCTTCAACTGACGTTGCAGGGTTATGATTGGCATAAACGCTGTTTTTCAAATGTCCCCACAAGAAAAAGTCTAACGGAGTTAGATCGGGTGACCGAGGAGGCCAACAGATGGGGCCGTGAGGTCCTATCCACCTATCCCGGTAGTGACGATTTAAATAATCTCTCACCTGCAGAGAATTGTGTGCGGGACATCCATCAAGCTGCAGGAGCATTCTTTGCCGTTGCTGCAGAGGAACCTCTTCTAGTAAAGTTGGTAATTCCTCTCTCAAGAAATTTAGAAACTGAGCTCCATTTAAATTGTTTCGGTAGAAATAAGGACCAATTAATTTATTTCCAAGAAGTCCACACCAAACGTTGAAGCTGTGAACCACCTGGTGACGACAAGAATACGATACGAACTGATCCGAATCTCCTCATATTGTGAGCAACACGAATAAACGTTTTGTGGTTCACTTGGGGACGATGGGGAAATTTCTGGGAGTACAACACGACTGCACGGCGAGCAATACCGCCACTTTCAATAAAACAATTGTACATATCAACTTGTTCCTGATGGGAAAACTGCATCCTTCGGTTCATTTTGACTGGCTGATTCATACTGAATGAAAGGAAGTAGGTACTGTTGTAAAAGTTGTTTATTTCCAGGAATTAAAATTCCCTTTCATAAGACCATTTGGGTAAACAATGACAGTGAATGTAAACAATAAAAGCAATTTAACGTTTTTACTAAAATTAGGAAGAAAATTCGGTTTATTGGAATTAATACCGAAACAAAATAACTGTTTTTTTTGTTTTTTTAATTTTGAACCATAACTTTATAATTTTTTGACCAATTTAAAATCGGGTTGCACCATTGATTTCAGCGTTAAAAATCCTTTAAAATGATGTGTCGAAAGGTATAGGGTCCTATTTGAAATTTTAAAGTTTTATTGGTTCTGGGGTACCCCGTACAATTTTTTTTTCAAAAACAACTCGAAATATTAAACTAGACTGAAAAATATTAAATACGTATTTTTTATTTTTTTTATAACGTTATCGGTTTAAGAGAAATTCAGCCGGGCCATCTAAAAAGGACACCCTGTATATGCCAGCATAATATCAAGGGGAACATATCCCATTCCATTACTTGCTAGGATATTTCTATTTAAAAACAATGAAGTTTCATTTCAGGTACACTTGCCCTATTTTTTAATGGACGTTTGAACATATATTTTATTTTGTTTTTTTTTATTCACTTATTATAATTTTTTTTTTTGTCGCGTCAGCTCTTAAACAATGTTTTTTTTAAATTTCTGCTTTTAAACGAATCGCAAGTAAATGTCTTATATTATTTTGGTTTGTTGTCAGAAAAATGATGGTAAAAAAATGTTAAAATAGGTCTGAAAGGCCATGCGATGGGCGATTTGTATATTTTCAGACGAACACAACTTGGCGAGGTCACTAATCCATCAACTAGTTGATATTGTGTTTAATAATCTATAATGTTCTAGGAGCAAATCGAGTCAAGACTAGAGCGAAGGCGGCGAAACGCGCTCGGGCCCCCAATACTCAGAAGACAGATCCTCTTTATAGACGACTTCAACATGCCCGCCCTGGAGGTGTTCGGTGCACAACCGCCCCTCGAGTTGATACGCCAATACATGGACTTTGGAGGTACCACACTATATTTAGATACGGACAGAGGGTGGAGGGGATCGGCTCACTGCTGTCGAGTGAGGTTTCTATCGTTGGGGTGTGTAGGCAGATTTTGAATATATAATAATATATGTGGGAGATATATTTTTCTCCCATTGATTTTTTTGAGAATCAAGGCATGTTTAGTACACAGAGGTTTCGGGTGTAATTTCCCATCATCCGTTTCTCAATAAGTTTTTTTTGTATTAATTTTCTTAATAATATTATAATGTTGTTTCCTTTTTAATTTTAGAGTTTGTTATTTGAGTGGGCATATTTTTCATCAAATATGTCGACTCGAATAACAAGTCTCCGTTATAAATAAAAAATTAACCAACATTATAAATATTAATAAGAAAATATCCATTTGGAAGGGCACTTCAAATCGCTTTTCCTAGCCCCCACAGGCGCCATTCCTGAGATCGGGACATATTCTACTTTGCTAGAAGAAAAAAACAAACTTAAAAATTGTAGTTTATAAATATGTTGTATACAAATCTATATATTGCTATCATAATTCTACAGTCAACATTTCACTTATAGTTTGGGAAATATTTTTCTGTGATGAACGGACAGATAGATGGACGACTTGGCGGGGAGAATAGGATTCCGTTGGATTCTTTGGGGGTACATGTTAAAAAAAAACCTGACCAAAAATCGAATCGAGAACTTCAAAAAGATATTTTGAACATGGACTTTCCAGTAATCTGCTACAATTTTCCTGCCTTAAAAACCCTAATAACTGCCGATCTAATGAACGTGTCGAAGGGAAGTTTCATATGTTAATCCAAAACCTCACCTATATCTCATTCGTATCGAGAACCCCATAAAGACGACACCTATTGATTTTCAACCAAATCGGCCAAAGGGAAAGGGGAGGGGGTTCCTTTATAGCTCATTGCAGACACGACATTTTATATGAGGATACGCCAATAACCGTCAATGTAATGAATTTGTGGACAGGACATGTTATACAGAGTGTTGGATTACTGAGTCTCTGAATAAGACCTGTTGATTGACACCCAAATCAGCTGACTCATTAAGGATTTAGTTGATCAATTCGAGCTGGGGAAACATTGCTCCTCATTCATTGAGTCCTTTTATGTTTTATTTTATTTATATATATTTTTTGGGGGGAGGGGGGGGGGGGGGGGGGGGGTAAAAATCTTAAATAGATGTTGCATACCTTAAATTACCTACAAATATTACCAGAGTACCCTTATTTTTAGGATTCAATAGGTTGAAAACCGAAAACAGGTCCTTTTAGCGGGCTAAGTCTTTTGTCTCTTTTGAGACCAAACCATTGGAACTACAAAGTTGTTTTTTTTTTCTGAAATATTTGAAAATTCGGCCCAACGCCAGAGAAACTATAAGCGGCCAACATCAGAACCTTTCCTCCAAAATTAGGGGCTCGCAAAGAAAATATTTTTTTGAAGTAGCTGATATGTCATATGAAAGCTTAGTGCGAGTAAATGTGAAATTGTATTTATTTACTTCAGTTGCCCCCCACCCCTCCTCCCTCTGATATCGAAACCTTACTACACTCAAAAATACGAAAACTATGTAAGCAATGTGCGCCCATCATTCAAGAAAAACGTAAATAGCTTGCGTCGAAGCATGGATTCTACACTAGGCTGAGATTCAAATAAGGGAAAATGCATTCAAAAAATGTTCATGAATATGATTAAGTGGGGTATACTTGCCTATAATATTTTTTCTTTCTTTTTAGGTTGGTACGACAAGAAGACAGTTGGAGAGTTCAAGTACCTGGTAGATGTAAACCTAATAGCGGGGATGGGTCCACCCGGAGGAGGTCGGAATCCGGTTACTGCCAGACTGCTGAGGCACTTCCATTACGTGGCCTTCACAGAGCTCAGCATGGACAGCAAGGTAAGCAACTGTCGGGCTCTCCAACGAACTTTCTTCAACTATGTAGTAGACTAAATTTAATTAGGATTCTTCATGCCATAAAGGGTCGAAATACAACCTCACACCAGTATCTATCTGTGTCCCTTCTTCATGCCATAAAGGGTCGAAATACAACCTCAAACCAGTATCTATCTGTGTCCCTTCTTCATGCCATAAAGGGTCGAAATACAACCTCACACCAGTATCTATCTGTGTCCCTTCTTCATGCCATAAAGGGTCGAAATACAACCTCACACCAGTATCTATCTGTGTCCCTTCTTCATGCCATAAAGGGTCGAAATACAACCTCACACCAGTATCTATCTGTGTCCCTTCTTCATGTCATGTAGGGTCGAAATACAACCTCACACCAGTATCTATCTGTGTCCCTTCTTCATGCCATAAAGGGTCGAAATACAACCTCACACCAGTATCTATCTGTGTCCCTTCTTCATGCCATAAAGGGCCGAAATACAACCTCAAACCAGTATCTATCTGTGTCCCTTCTTCATGCCATAAAGGGTCGAAATACAACCTCACACCAGTATCTATCTGTGTCCCTTCTTCATGCCATAAAGGGTCGAAATACAACCTCACACCAGTATCTATCTGTGTCCCTTCTTCATGCCATAAAGGGTCGAAATACAACCTCACACCAGTATCTATCTGTGTCCCTTCTTCATGTCATGTAGGGTCGAAATACAACCTCACACCAGTATCTATCTGTGTCCCTTCTTCATGCCATAAAGGGTCGAAATACAACCTCACACCAGTATCTATCTGTGTCCCTTCTTCATGCCATAAAGGGTCGAAATACAACCTCACACCAGTATCTATCTGTGTCCCTTCTTCATGTCATGTAGGGTCGAAATACAACCTCACACCAGTATCTATCTGTGTCCCTTCTTCATGCCATAAAGGGTCGAAATACAACCTCACACCAGTATCTATCTGTGTCCCTTCTTCATGCCATAAAGGGTCGAAATACAACCTCAAACCAGTATCTATCTGTGTCCCTTCTTCATGCCATAAAGGGTCGAAATACAACCTCACACCAGTATCTATCTGTGTCCCTTCTTCATGCCATAAAGGGTCGAAATACAACCTCACACCAGTATCTATCTGTGTCCCTTCTTCATGCCATAAAGGGTCGAAATACAACCTCTCACCAGTATCTATCTGTGTCCCTTCTTCATGTCATGTAGGGTCGAAATACAACCTCACACCAGTATCTATCTGTGTCCCTTCTTCATGCCATAAAGGGTCGAAATACAACCTCACACCAGTATCTATCTGTGTCCCTTCTTCATGTCATGTAGGGTCGAAATACAACCTCAAACCAGATCTATCTACGTCCCTTCTTCATGCCATAAAGGGTCGAAATACAACCTCACACCAGTATCTATCTGTGTCCCTTCTTCATGTCATGTAGGGTCGAAATACAACCTCACACCAGTATCTATCTGTGTCCCTTCTTCATGCCATAAAGGGTCGAAATACAACCTCACACCAGTATCTATCTGTGTCCCTTCTTCATGCCATAAAGGGTCGAAATACAACCTCACACCAGTATCTATCTGTGTCCCTTCTTCATGTCATGTAGGGTCGAAATACAACCTCAAACCAGATCTATCTACGTCCCTTCTTCATGCCATAAAGGGTCGAAATACAACCTCACACCAGTATCTATCTGTGTCCCTTCTTCATGTCATGTAGGGTCGAAATACAACCTCAAACCAGATCTATCTACGTCCCTTCTTCATGCCATAAAGGGTCGAAATACAACCTCACACCAGTATCTATCTGTGTCCCTTCTTCATGCCATAAAGGGTCGAAATACAACCTCACACCAGTATCTATCTGTGTCCCTTCTTCATGCCATAAAGGGTCGAAATACAACCTCACACCAGTATCTATCTGTGTCCCTTCTTCATGTCATGTAGGGTCGAAATACAACCTCAAACCAGATCTATCTACGTCCCTTCTTCATGCCATAAAGGGTCGAAATACAACCTCAAACCAGATCTATCTACGTCCCTTCTTCATGTCATGTAGGGTCGAAATACAACCTCAAACCAGATCTATCTACGTCCCTTCTTCATGCCATAAAGGGTCGAAATACAACCTCACACCAGTATCTATCTGTGTCCCTTCTTCATGTCATGTAGGGTCGAAATACAACCTCAAACCAGATCTATCTACGTCCCTTCTTCATGACATAAAGGGTCGAAATACAACCTCACACCAGTATCTATCTGTGTCCCTTCTTCATGCCATAAAGGGTCGAAATACAACCTCACACCAGTATCTATCTGTGTCCCTTCTTCATGCCATAAAGGGTCGAAATACAACCTCACACCAGTATCTATCTGTGTCCCTTCTTCATGCCATAAAGGGTCGAAATACAACCTCACACCAGTATCTATCTGTGTCCCTTCTTCATGCCATAAAGGGTCGAAATACAACCTCACACCAGTATCTATCTGTGTCCCTTCTTCATGCCATAAAGGGTCGAAATACAACCTCACACCAGTATCTATCTGTGTCCCTTCTTCATGCCATAAAGGGTCGAAATACAACCTCAAACCAGTATCTATCTGTGTCCCTTCTTCATGCCATAAAGGGTCGAAATACAACCTCACACCAGTATCTATCTGTGTCCCTTCTTCATGCCATAAAGGGTCGAAATACAACCTCACACCAGTATCTATCTGTGTCCCTTCTTCATGTCATGTAGGGTCGAAATACAACCTCACACCAGTATCTATCTGTGTCCCTTCTTCATGCCATAAAGGGTCGAAATACAACCTCACACCAGTATCTATCTGTGTCCCTTCTTCATGCCATAAAGGGTCGAAATACAACCTCACACCAGTATCTATCTGTGTCCCTTCTTCATGTCATGTAGGGTCGAAATACAACCTCACACCAGTATCTATCTGTGTCCCTTCTTCATGCCATAAAGGGTCGAAATACAACCTCACACCAGTATCTATCTGTGTCCCTTCTTCATGTCATGTAGGGTCGAAATACAACCTCACACCAGTATCTATCTGTGTCCCTTCTTCATGCCATAAAGGGTCGAAATACAACCTCACACCAGTATCTATCTGTGTCCCTTCTTCATGCCATAAAGGGTCGAAATACAACCTCACACCAGTATCTATCTGTGTCCCTTCTTCATGCCATAAAGGGTCGAAATACAACCTCACACCAGTATCTATCTGTGTCCCTTCTTCATGCCATAAAGGGTCGAAATACAACCTCACACCAGTATCTATCTGTGTCCCTTCTTCATGTCATGTAGGGTCGAAATACAACCTCACACCAGTATCTATCTGTGTCCCTTCTTCATGCCATAAAGGGTCGAAATACAACCTCACACCAGTATCTATCTGTGTCCCTTCTTCATGCCATAAAGGGTCGAAATACAACCTCACACCAGTATCTATCTGTGTCCCTTCTTCATGTCATGTAGGGTCGAAATACAACCTCACACCAGTATCTATCTGTGTCCCTTCTTCATGCCATAAAGGGTCGAAATACAACCTCACACCAGTATCTATCTGTGTCCCTTCTTCATGCCATAAAGGGTCGAAATACAACCTCACACCAGTATCTATCTGTGTCCCTTCTTCATGCCATAAAGGGTCGAAATACAACCTCACACCAGTATCTATCTGTGTCCCTTCTTCATGCCATAAAGGGTCGAAATACAACCTCACACCAGTATCTATCTGTGTCCCTTCTTCATGTCATGTAGGGTCGAAATACAATCTCACACCAGTATCTATCTGTGTCCCTTCTTCATGTCATGTAGGGTCGAAATACAACCTCAAACCAGTATCTATCTACGTTCCTTCTTCATGTTTGTTGGACGCAACCCTCCAGTTTATGTTATCAATTAACGACGCTTTTCCCATAAATTCGTTTTTAAAAAATCGTAGAATTGATATCTGCAAAAAACGAAATAATAAGTCTTCCTATTGGAAAACACAAAATTAGCATGCGTAGCGCCTAGGCGCAGAAAAATATTTTGAACAGATTTTGGATTCCTCATATAAAATTAAGTCACTGATAATTTTTATTCTTAACCTCAACTTCTTGGGCGATACTCGCTGTAACGTATTTCATGAATGACCTTGTTGCATATAAATATATTTTTTTATAGAAAAGAATTTTCGGAAAAATATTGCAATTTTGGATAGATCGAGTTCCACATCATAAGGAGCTTTACGATGCAATGCTATCAACGACCCTGGAGGTGTTCACAGTGATCGAGAAGGAACTGTTACCGACACCCACCAAGACACATTACACCTTCAATCTAAGGGATCTTAGTAAAGTCTTCCAAGGAATCTTAATGGCAAGACCTGAAAATATTGAAGTGAGGAAAGTACTATTTAATGTAGGTTATTATTTGTGTAGAGAACACCACAGTACTGAAGGGGAGGGGGGGGGGGGGGGGGGATAGGGAGAACCATTGTGTAGAGACCACAGTACTGAAGGGGGGGGGGGGGGCATTTGCTGATATCGCTCCACGGTAGACAATCTTCTTGAACCATGGTATTTAAATAATGAAACCTTATTAACTGATAGAATAACATTTTTACAGGTTAGCACGGCAACCCATATTATAACTTTCTAGTTCATTTTATAATTTTGGATATGTATTTTGATCTTTTAACTCTTATTTTATTTATACTTCTATTTTTAGGTTAGGTTAGGTTTTATGACTCATGTCCGGGCTTTAACTACGAGGTCATATCGCCTACTACCAGAGCGCTCTATCGTCACTCTGGTGGACATGAGTCCGACTCTACTGTGGGAGTCCTAAATTTTGCCTACCCTAAATAAAAACTTCAATCTTCTTTACAAAAATAAAAAATACATTAAAAAGAAACAAATTCTCATATAAAGAAAATAATAACACGTTAACCATCAAGAACAATATAAAATAAATTGAAAAATTCCTTGGAAATAAGTTTTTGCACAACTAAGTTTTTACAATTAACACTTTTATTTTTAACATTGAATATTTAGTGAACAGTCTTGTAGCATCTATCACGGTTTGTAGACGTCTTGACATAGAACGGACCAGGTTTTTTATTAAATCAAAATCGATTTTTTCCCATTCTTTCACTAAAATGTTTTTGAGATGTTTTCGTCCCGTAATGTGGTGCTTCCTTAGCTTCTGATCAAGGACATGTCATACATTTTCAATGATGCTGACTGGGGAGGTGTGTGCAGCTGCCTAGCAACATTAAATATCAGCTACTCCTTAGTTGTGTTGGCAGTGTGCTTGGGGTCATTCTATTGCTGAAGACATAGCCGTCCTGGATCCCCAATTTCAAATGGAGGGAAGTTTGATTAGAGAGGGGTCAACTCAAAAACACATGCAACTGCATGCGTAATGAATGTATCGTTACAACATTTTAATGGTTTAAAATCAGCGCCAAAACTTGGGGATTTACAAATAATTTAAATAGAGAAAGTGCACTCCCGTTGGTTCATCGACGACTTTTTAAAATACTTTTTCAGAGACTTGAAGATCTTATCAAACTGTACTACCACGAGAACTGCCGGGTGTACCAGGACCGGCTAGTGAACGACACTGACCGAGAATGGTTCGACAGTATGATAAAGACGAAGATATCTGTCAACTTCAACTGTGACGCAGACTCCATCATCGGGGAGGAAGTTCTCCTCTTCGGCGACTTCCTCCGTCTTCAAGAGAACAGAAACTACATCCTCATGGAAGACAGAGGAGAAGTACGGATTCGTTGTTTAGTTGAAATTGTTACATTTATTGTTTCGAAACTGAAATGACAAGTGCGAAATTATGAAAACTTCTAGATTTTCATGGAATTTAAGAAATTTAAGATGTCACATTCTTTAATCGAAGTTTGTTCTTCATGAAGTTACAAGTATTTCTGGGGTGAGGGCCTTTGTCACTACAATATTTTCAACTTATAGTTCAGACCAGTCACATTGAGCTTCTCATTTAGGGAATACGTTTTGCCATATAATCTAATATTTTCTTTTTCGGAGGAAGAAACTTTAGTTAAAAGTTTAATTTTTTTTATTTTGAAAGAAATGTTTTTATTATTTTCTACCACTTTTTTGCTTGTTCTTTATAAAATATTACCTCGTTGTGTTTCTTTTCGTTTAGATCTCAGAAGTTCTGAAGGACAGGCTGGAGGATTATAACGCCAACACGACAGCCCCTATGAACCTGGTTCTCTTCCTGGACGCCATCTCTCATGTCTGTAGGATCACCAGGATAGTGAGACAGCCCCTCGGCAATGGACTGTTGCTCGGCATGGCTGGTTCAGGTATTCAACTATAGCACTATTGACAGAAATCCTTCGTGTTGAGCATGGCAGCGTTGCGCCGGCCGCCACTATAATGCAGCATACCACTTCCCCACCTGTAAACTCGAGCTGCCATGTTTCACCAGCTCTAATTGGCTGAATATCATTAGTTGTCTTACTCACTTCTCAAGCCCTATGTAAAATGTAGTGGCGATGTATTCACTATACTCACACTTCCCTGCCTTCTTCTTTAGAGCAGTCCAGGTTTTCGGAAGACTATGATCAGATTAACTCTGAGATGCCACACATCACAGTAACCTTCCCAGTTATAGATTTAATTGTATTCTCCTATTTTAATTTATACAAAACTAAAATTGACCAACAATTATGGTTTATGAACTTGAATGAAATAAAACTCGTTTATTTGTGGTATTGTCTAATTTCACAGAATATATATATACATGGGAATACTTTCGGTATTTCTACCATCCTCAGCCAAAATCATAAGAGGTAAGACTAACTGATATGCATTATGCTTTTGGCTGAGGATGGTAGAAATACCGAAAGTACTCCCATGTATAAATATTCTGTGAAATTAGACAATACCGCAAATAAACGAGTTTTATTTCATTCAAGTTCATTTGAATTATTTCACAATATCTCTGCAATAATGTCAGTTTTCAATTATGGTCTATATGATTTTAATTGGGTATTGCAAAAATGTGATTTTCTATGCATATTCTTCGATGTATGTACATATTCTATGAGTATGTAAAGAAAAAATATATTTACGCACAATGACCCATTCAATAAGGAAGTGCTGTCAACATTGCATCCCGCGAGTCATGTATCCCCGGCTTTACACTATATTATGTTCCTAGAAACAGAGTTGATCTTGAGATGTTTCAACGTATGTTTTCAGGTCGACAGAGTCTGACCAGACTCTCTGCCTTTGTGCTGGAGTACTTCTGTTTCCAGATAGAACTCTCCAAGAGCTATGGCAACAACGAGTGGAGGGAGGACCTGAAGAACGTAATGATCAAATCGGGGGTCTACAAGAGGGAGACAGTCTTCCTCTTCTCCGACACACAGGTAACCTGCACTCCTACTCTTACCCTCGTTATATTAAGCGGCGTGAAACTTAAATCGTGACCTTGCAAGGTCGGTGCATTTCAGTTATAATATAGAGTAAAAGTAAGAAAATAAAGCAAGTGGGGAAATGATATTTTTCATTGGTGTGAAATTCATGAATCATCAATTATCATTAAATAACCAGCATTCATGTTATGTTCTGAGACCCCCACAACTGCCTCCTCCCATTTTAAGATGCCATGTAGCCTACATCTGAGGATGGGCCTTCCTTGCAAGTTTCAATCAACTGTTAAACAACTGGAGGTTTTCTTTCTGTTTCAGGCCTCCCACAACGTTCTGGCCTCATAGTCTATATTTTAAGTTGGACGATCGTTGATAGACTGCAAATTTCGTGAATATACATTCGGATTTTTTTTTATTCTCCTTTTAGATCAAAGCAGAGTCATTTTTGGAGGATTTGAATAACATCCTCAACTCTGGAGACGTGCCCAACATCTACGCTGTGGAAGACATGGAGATTATCAACAACGCTATGAAAATGGCTGTGGCAGAGCTGGGACTCCAGGCCACCAAGTCTAATCTCTTCTCCTGCTATCTCAAGATAGTCCGGGCTAATCTTCATGTCTGCATCACAATGAGGTGCCGTTCTGGAGCAATATTCCCAATTAATTTCCGCCATATTGGATTTTTTAAAGTACTCGAGCCCAAGTGAAATTGAAAATGAGGTAATATCTTGGACAGCAGAATACGGTTCTGGAGTGATATATATTTTTAACTCCCGAACCCAGACAAGGAGTTAGATTTTTAAAATAATTTATTAAGAATTTTAAGCATAAAGTAAAAAAATAAGGTTAAAATTTAAAAACCTTGTCCAATAATCTAATGGAAAATGTTCAAAATTGTTATATTTGAGTACACACTTTAAAATTTTCATGGTCGGGGAACTTAGATACCTATTTAAACTTCAGAGTTAGCTTATTGTAATCGATTAAAGTTGAAGTTTTCCGATTAGACTTTTATTGGTCTGGTTTTACTATTGTACTTTTTGTTTTGTGTTTTTTTCAATTAAAATTAATTGTTTTTAACATTAGTTTGTGTCTGTTGTGCAGTCCTATTGGAGAGCTGTTCCGAGCCCGTCTCCGTCAGTTCCCCGCCCTTGTCAACTGCTGCACTATCGACTGGTTCTGCGACTGGCCCAACTCTGCCCTAGAGGTCAGTCAACTCATATCATCATCATGATTTAGAGTAGAAAGATTATATGCTACCCGGTCCATGACATCCATGCCCGGCCTAAACCACTATATTTTCAATTAGCGGGAATTTCAAATCACGCAAATGAGTGGATACAGATTTTGGTAGTCCTTTACTCTAATAATTATCCTAAAATACTCTGATGGAAAATCATTATTATTTTACTAGGCATTATTGTTATGAAGATAAGGTCAAATATATACGTTTGTTTTTAGCATAAATTAAACTATTATTTGTATATTTGTAATTCACATTTTAAGAATTTAAAGAAAAAAATCATTTGTTTATTTCTTTGTTCAAAAATATTCGTTACAATATCTACATATGAAGAAACGAGAATTGCTGCGTATCTTTGGGAAACATTGTTAGAGAGAGATGAGACATTGCAATCAGATCCGTTGGTCGTCGAAATCAATAATAACCAATTTGATAGGAAGAATTTTATATTTGTACTCCGAAGTAAGACTTTACTTTAGCAAAGCAGAAGCAGGGTTTAGAGGGAGTGCGGAAACTTTATACCTAATAATTCGAACTGGGGAAGTATATTGGAAGTGATTCACGGTCGACTTTTAAGGTTTCATAAATGGAAGACTATCTACATAACCCTATTAGAGTTTTTAACGTCTACCTGCTGCCAATTTTGTCTGGAAAGCTAATTTTGTATACATATGATTGTTGCAGAGTGTTGGCTACCAGTTTCTTGAGAAGATGCCGGACCTGGGCCTATCGAGTGGACCTATTCTGGAGGGTATAGTCTACACCTGCATGACGATGCATCAGTCCGTTATAGAGAGCAATCAGCGGTTTGCTCAGGTAACATTACACTGAAGAATCAAGGCGCACTTTTCTAGCTGACACACCTCCTCTTTATAGAGACAAAACCACAACAGTTCAAGCTAATACCTGGTTTATGATCTTTCATGATTTCAGGCAGTCTGATGTAGCTTCAGCGCATCCCCTCTCATTGAAAAATGAGAAAAAATATGAGGGGTTCTATCTCCTCATTTCTAGATCAGCTTCCATATCACCCCGATTTAAACCCAATTGAAAACAAATGGCTACACTGAAAGGTTATGTTACAATAATTGAGTGCAATTATTGCACTCAAACGTTAGTCCTAATGAAAAGGTGAAATTATGTGACTTCTCTCTTAAATCTGAGGAGAAATATTTTGAAAAATCAGTCCAGTGCAAATTACACTTGCACAATTAGTGTTCCGTGTAATCAGCCCCCCAATTGTAAGGAAATAAACAATTAAATTGTTTATATCAATTTAAAAACACTAGAATTTTTAATCCTGATAATTTTGGCTCTATCTACACCTAATTCTGAATGTTCATGATTTTTTTTCAGATTTTTCTGAGCGATCCTTTTGGTGATAAGGGTGAGGGACAGGAATTTTTAAGCGTTTTTGCCGAAACTATTTTAAACAATACATCATATATACTCTTGAATTCGTGCTTCAATAAGCTTTCATTTCACACCCTATGCGATGTCCTTGAAAAATGTTTGTTTTTTTCCATTTCCCGATTTACCCCTTGAAATTGACCCCCAGAATCAAGATTCAACTCTTTATACTTCACGTCTACAATTGGGCCACCACATTCTATCTATCTCTGTGCTAAATTTCAAATGTTTACGTCGAATAGTTTGAGAGAAAATCGCCTGTGATAGACGGACGGACGGACATTTTTGGTACGGAAGACTAAAAATATCGTAAATAAATGAACCATTGACAAGATTGTATAAAACATGGAATCCTCGGGCAGCGATTAATCTCTAGAATTGATGATAATCTCGACGCTTCTTCCCTCTCCCGTTGTGACCCCGGAGTGGGGGCAGCTACCATTGTTTCTTGTTAGCTCTACTGTACCACACTTTGTCAACCTAATTCTAATGTAGATAAACTATAATAGCACATCTGTTATATAATGTAGGAGCTGTCAAGACATGTCTATA